>JAKSZU010000023.1:3819868-4419868 GCA_026018925.1 Tupaia tana | reverse complement strand
TCTGAGGGTGAATGTGAACCGTCTACCGGGCGTTTTGTTTTTCTGTCTCCTCCCTCTCTGACTGCTGTCCCTCCCCTTTTATAAAAAGAAACCAAAGGTGACGGGTTGAGTGACGGATTTGACACAGCCAGCCACCCAGATGTCCCCCAGTCCTGTCTGAGGCCTGTTCCTCCTCAGGCACGTCTCCTCCTTGAAGGCTTCCCAGATGACCAGCCCGCCCTGCCCTGCCCTCCTCCGGCTCCAGCCTGCAGACTGCCTCCCGGCCGTGGCCTCACGTGGGATGCCGGGTGGGGGCCCTTCCTGTCTCCTTCACCGCTTGGCAGTTAGCTGTGTGCCACTGTGCACCGTCCTTTCATGTCCTTTGTCCTCTGTCCTGGGAGCTCCTGAGGACGAGGGGCGCGTCCTCCCCTTCAGACTGCTCCTGTCTGGTTGGCCGATTTGTACGTGCGTGTGCCCGCGGCTCCCTTTCCACCCACACAGGAGAGTCCGTCTGCTCCGTGTCCGGCTCGGGGCCTTTCCCCGCAGGTGCGAAGGCTGGAGCGATCGGCCAGAGCTCGAGGTCGGCGTGGGCTGCACGTGGCAGGGAGGGAGTCCCCAGTGGAGTCCGGAGGAGCCGCGCTCCCGGCGCTGGGCAGCCTCGGCCGTGCTAACAGGTTCCTCTGGGACGAAGCCTTATCCGGCCCTTTGCTGTCTGCTGGCTCCTCACTTCCAGGTTCCCTCCTGAACCCTGGCCCGGAGGTGCACGGGCAGTAACAGATCCCACCTTCCCTGTCTCAGCCTCTTACCGCATGACCAAGTCTGGGCTAGCCCGGTCTTGGCCGCCGCGGGAGGGTCATGCGTGCACTCGGCTCTGCTGTTTGTCCTTTCTGACTTGCCGGGAAATCCTTTGGGGATGTTGAGGGGGGTGGGTAGGAAGTAGATCATCTTTGGGGCTGGAGTTTTTCTAGGACAGGCTTGATTTGGGAGTAGGAGTGTGGGCCGTGTGCTTTGTGTGTGGACAATGGAGGAGAGCCCGGACTTGGAGTCCGAGCTCGGTTTGCGTCCCAGCTTCCGCTCCTGACATTTGGGTAGCCTTGGCCAGCTCACTCAGCCTTTCTGAGCCTCCGTTTTCTTATCTGTAAAACACAGGAAATGAAAAGGATTCTTGTAAGGATTAAAGGCACTGGGGAGTATAAAACTCTAGTTCCTGGAGGGTAGGGACTGCTTAGCCTTTCCAAAATCTCAAGATTTTATTCGTAAGATTCCTAGGAATGCTTCCGCGTGCACCTTTAGCGCTGTGTGTTAAGTGACGGGAAAAATAGAGCAGGAGCCACCAGGGTCTTCTCTCAAAAGGGAATTACAGTCCACCGGGGGAGGAAGTAACGGCCGAGGAAAAACTCACTTTGGCCCAGTGTTTCAGAGCATTATTAAGGACCCTTGATACAGATACAGTGAGCTGCAGTGGAACTTGAAATCTTCTGGTCATGTTAAAATGTGAAAAGAAAAAGGTGAAATTTGGGCTAGCCGATGACGTGGTGGTTAAGGTGGCTGCATCCAGTATGGCCAGCTACCGGGTTCAAGTCCTAGACCCGGCGGCTTGAAAAGAACATGCCAGCCACATGCACATGCATGCCCAGAAACCTCCCGGGAGAATGGAGAAGGGGTTGTGATGTGGCCATCCCCCTGGAGGTGATTTCTCACTCTCCCTCACCCTCCAGTAATGCATATGCCCTATGGCAGATTAAAGAAAGGAAGAAAGAAAGAAGTGAAATTAATTGTAGGTAACATGTATCTTATTTAATATACTATAACAAAACAAAACAGAAAAAATAGGGCCAGCAGTGGAGTGGTGGTTAAGGTGGCTGCATCCCCACCTGGTTGACTTGGCAGTTTGAGTCCTGGACCCAGAGCCTTGAAAATCATGCCAAGTTCATGTGCATACATGTGCAAAATCCCAGGAGGAAACTAGAGGAGAAGGGATTGCAATGTGGCCATCCCTCCGGGGAGTGATTTCTCACTTTCTCTCCATCTCCCCACCCCATAGTAGAACTAAAAAACAGAAACAGAAACGAAACAAAAACACTCCACGTCATTTTTACCATATATTCTATAGAAAACTTGTTAAGGAGCTGTTTCCCTTTTCTTACACTGAGTCTGAAATCCAAGTGCTCTTTCCACCTGTCGTGTGTCCCGTTCGGCGTGGCCGGATTCCAGGTGCACGGTATCTGCGTGGCTGGCGGCTGCTGCACTGAACCTCACAGCTGTAGGGTTTCTCCATTGGGTCCGCTGATGCAGTCTGCACTGTGGTGGGGACAGTGAGCTCACAGGTGCTGCCACTTGCTTGAGTTTCACAGTCAGAGCTGCCGAGAGGGGCCCGGACTTTGGAAGAAGGGGAGCTTGCCTTTGTCAGAAGCCTGCATGGTTCCATGGAACGCTCACGGCAACCTTGCGTGGTGCATGCCTGTCGTGTGCATTGTACAGATGTGGACGGGGGCTCAGGGAGATCCAGCCAGGCACCCAGAGTCACACAGCCAGGGGCAGGGTGGGGATCCGTCCCAGGGCCTGGAAGTCCAGAGCCGAGGGTCTTCCTTCCCCTACACCAAGAAAGAATGTACACACAGAAACAGGCTAAGTTCAGGGAAAGCGCCAGGGGACGGGGGGCCAGGTGACCTGTTTAGCTACAACTTTAGGGCATCAGGTCAGAAAGTCCGGGCCTGCTTCTGCTGGGGTGGTGTACATATAAAAGCAGCAATTCATATCATCGCAGGTCTGCCTGAAAGGCAGGTGCGTAAGGCTTTGGGGGTGATCCCTGGTAAGGCTATGAGCTGGGGTGAGGAGGAGGTGATGGGCAGCGGTTGCAGAGGCCCAGAGCTGGGCTGTGCTCCCCCTGCCTCCTAAGGATGTGGGGCAGTTCGTGAGGTTCCAAGAACTGAGACTTTCTGCCTGGGGAACCCCCCTGAGTTTGGGGAGGCTGGGACTGAGCAGGGGCTTGAAGGCATGCACACGTTCAGGCAGTCACGCACTCATTCACTCACTCAGCAGATATTTGTTGAATACATGCTTTGGGCAAGAATTGCGGGCTGTTGTCTTGTCCTGCGTGGGATTGCCTCTTCTCCCCAGCACGCGGAGGTCTTGCAGCAGCCCTCTGCAGTCCTTGCATTTCCCTCACTTTACAGTGCAGGAGGTCCCTGGGTTACTGAAGGGAAGATAGGGGACTTCGGAACGAAGCGTTTTGAACTCATTTGTCCATCTCTCTGTCTGAGTCGGCAGCCCGTCTGAGCTCTCTGAGGTGGAGCTCGGGATTTCAGTCCCAGCCTATCTCCCAGAGACCCGACTTTGCCACTGTACCCCACCGCCTTCTGTAACCAGGGTTGAGTCCTGGTCCTGATGCAAAGCCTGGCTTACTGCTATCGTCTGCAAGGCCTTGTCTGGTCTTCAGGTTGAGCGAGTGCAAAGTGGGGTCTTCAGAATTCAGCCTGGCCCAGGGCCGATGCTTCGTCAGGACACGGCCCGCGGGCTCTGCAGTAACAGGAGAGCACAGTCAGCTGTGTGAGCCCCGTTTGGGTTTCCCTCCTCCCCACCCTGCATTATGTGGGGCAGCTCAGGTTGGGGTCCCCCCAGGTTGGAAGGACCCTTGAGCAGTGATGGACCCGACAGCCTAAGCAGACCCGCAGAGCACTCTGTCTACACCGATGGCCGTGTGAGAGGCGTGGGCCCTCCTGACCAGGAGCCTTGGGGAGTCACTAGCAAACCTTTCACTTTAGAGAGAGGGAAAGTGAGCCCGAGGGGATCAGCCCGATAGCTCCACACTGGAACACACGCGAGTGCGTCTCACCTCCGTATCCGCACAGGGATTTCCAGGCAGGTAGCCCTCCCCTGGCGCTCACGGGACTTGCAGAAAGTAAGTGCTGAGACTCGAAAACTTGCTGGCGAATAACCCCACCCACGTAGTCCCTGCCAGGGGCCTTGAGCACAGACTCACCGATTTGACCTTTTCTGAGATGGAAAATCAACAGCATTCCCTCTCTATGGCTGTTGGCCACCCTGGGAATGCTAGCTCAGGATGGACCGTGCTGCTTCTCGCAGGGGTGGCGAGGAGAGAAAGGAGCATGAGATGGGATTCCCAACCCAGGCTTATTATTATTCCTCCCCTCCTCCTCCTCCTCCTTTTTCTTCTTTGTTAAGAATTATTAAACTGTATTATTTATTTATTTATTTTTAAACTTGACCAGAGAGGGACAGAGTGAGAGAGAGAGGGAAAGTGAGACAACAAGACGCCAGGTCCGGGACTCAAACCGTGGTTGGCCATGTAGGAATCCAGTGCCCTTAACCACCGTGCCACCTGCTGGCCCCCAAGTCCAGGCTTCTGACCTGAGAGGCAGGGGCCCCAAGGCTCTGAATGGGGGGAATCGTGGCAGAGGCAGCACTAGGCAGGAGGTCGGGTTGGTCCCTGTACCTGTGACGTGGGCGTTGCCCGACCCTGAGCCCACCCCATCTAGGATGAACTCGCAGACAGGTTTGGGTTGTTGCCGCCCAGTGCCGGGTGCTTGGCCCTGCTGCCGAGTAACCAAGCAGCGGCACGACCGGAATGTAAGGCAGGCTTTCTGTCAGCAGCAGGCCGCGCCCCCACTCGTCCGGCTTCTCGAGGGAAGCCTGCTGCATTCCTCCCCTCCTTGAGTGGAGCAGAAATCAGGCCCCTGTAACTTCTACTCCCTCTTTGAACAGCCTTCATGAAGCCTTACACGTCCTGTCCACACGAATTCTTTCCTGCTAGCAAAGCATCATTGCGGTCCTCCTCTGCTCCTCCTGGCCTGTGCTGTGCACCTGCTGGCCTCCCAGCTCACTCGCTTCCCTGTGAACATGTGTGTGTGTTGTGGTGGCCCCTCTGTGTCACGCCAGGGCAGGATGCATAGCTCGGCCAGACGGGGCAGGCCATGGCCTCGCCGGTGTGGGCTCCGCGCCTCTTCTCTGGGACGGTGGCTGTGATAAATCTGACTTTGTGGGTGGGTAAATGCGATGGCATTTGCTGAGCTGCTGGTGGAAATGAGAGAAGCCTTCCTGGACCTCTTCTCTTCTTACCAGAGAAAGCATGTCCCCGTCGGCCCATTCGAGCTCTTCCAGGCTCATGCTCAGTCTCCCACACTCTAGCATAAGTTTGCCCCAGGTGCCAATATTACAGTGGCCTTTTGTTCAGAAAAACTTAATTGGAATTTTTAATACATCTTGAGTGGGGATGGACTGCATTTCCATTTGCCTCTAAAAACAATAAGGAAAACAAAGTGTGATCTTATTGCCAGAAATGATGGAGCCAAATCTGAAATTAATTTACAAAGTCATTAGTATTTTCCATTTGCGAACCCAAAAATGAATGTCAGTGCAGCTCCTTGTAATTAACTACAAATTAGAAAAGGGTTGGGAGGGCTTTTTAGGGGCCAACACCAGAGCTCCAGCAGAGGCCGATGGGGAGAACCTAAGAGCTGCTTTGGTTTTCACTCAAGTCTGAGACGTGGGAAAGAGAGAGACTCACATTCCCCGGAAGAGAGCACTTTTCCAACAGTGTGAAAACTGGTGGGAGCCTTCACCAGTCTGTTCTCACCTTATTTTCTGAATGAGCCAACTGAGATTCAGGGAGGGTGATCGACTTGTCCACAGTCACACAGCCAGTAAGGTCGGAACTGGACACAGAGCTCCTGCTCCTGACTCTGTGGCCAATGCTCCAGCTGCCAGAAGATTCCAGATGCTCACGTTGAAGCAGTACCCATCATTAGAGAAGAAGAAATGGGGTGCTGTGGTCAGAGTCCCCCTCTTCTGCACTCTGGGTTTCAGATGTGCTGGTGCAGACCGGCGTCACGCTGATGACAGGGGAAGGCAGCCGTGTCCCCTTTCCGTTAAGGAGCCTGGTTATTCCCAAGGCCCCCCTCCCTCCCCACACACATGACCCCCTGGCCCCAAGCCAGGGCCACCCTGCACGTGGAGTCTCTGCTATGAGTGAGTGAAATCAGCCTGGCGTTCCTTCCCGGAAGGCCCTCTGCAGCTGCTCCGTGTCTGCAGCAGGAACAGTGGCCTGTGAGCTGTTATAGAGCCCCTGGGAGATGCCGGAAAGGCCTTTGATATGTGGTTTCCCTCGACCCATCTGAGCTGACACCCTGTGTCGTGTGTGTGCGCGCGCGTGCGTGCATGAACACAGCCCTAAGAAAAGCCACTGAGAGAGTTCAGTCCTTGGTCCGGTGATGTCCTCACTGACGGTGTCTTAAAGGGCTTAGGGTGGCCCTCCCTTCAGGTTCTCCAGCTCCCTGACCTTGGCAACCTTTGACCCCTCCCCAGCCCCTGGGGTCTTCCTCCCTCCTGCTCTGACCCAGGGACTTGGGGAGTGTGTGTAGAATTCCTAAGGACGTGACTCTGCTCGCCAAGAACCCGAAGTCTAGGAACTGAGAAAGGCTGTGTGCGTGGAGTTGTTCAGGACCCTGGTGCTGATGGCCACACGTTTGGAGGTGACTCTGAGAGCACGTGTGTGCTGTCACCCCCACACTCACAGCAGCCATCGGAGTGTGAGACGGAGCCATCGGAGCTCGCTGCTACGAAGGACACCTGACAGTCGTGACCCAGCAAGGGGCGGAAGTGGGATTGCACCCAAAGCCAGCTGCCCTTCAGAGCCTGCGACGACATGTCCTGCTGGGACAGTGTGTCCCGGGGCCCGTGCCTGGAGAGGGGAGCTGCAGCGGTCACTGGGCAGGTGCTGGTGGGGCTGGCCTGGTGCTGAGCAGCAGGAGAGGGGAGGGCCGGAAGGGGTCATGTTAGGGAGGGTTTCCTCATCTGTGCCAGGAGTTGGCAATCTAGGTTCTGGCCTGTGGGGGTGAAAGGTGGGTTCCTAGAGGAGAGAGGGTGATGCCTCCCCCCCGGAATAAACACCGCCCACTGAGTCCTGCTCACCGGAAGTCCAGGGGGCAGTCCCGGGCCCAGCCTGCTCCATTCACAGCTTCCCTTCTTGGTTGTGGCCAGAGGCTTTGTCCCTTGGAAACTCAGTTTCCAAGGTCAGAACCCCCTTCCTCACTGTTAAGAGTAGATGCACAGGTGTCCACAGCTTCTTGCAAAGTGTCCAGCACTGGGTAGGCCCTCTCAAAGTCAGTGTTCATTTTCTACTTATTTGTTTCTTTTAAAAAAATATTTTCTCCCTATCATAACAAAAATGGAAGTTCATCAGTTGCTCTCAGGCCAAGAATGTCCCAAGTGTTTACATACTGGGGTTCTCTGAGCTTTGGTTTTGGCAGCTGCCTCTTTACCGGTTCCGATGTCCCCTCTGCAAACGCCGGCAGCAGTGCGCTGCCCTGGCCCATTGCTGCTGGCGTGCGTGTGCGTGCGTGTGTGTGTTTGCATGTGTTATAAAAAGTAGAAACACTTGAGTCACAGGAGATTGATAACTTGCCCATGTACCTTGTACCAGCTTTAACGAAGGCAGGGTTTTTCCATGTTGCTCCAGCTCTGTAACGTGCATCCCTCTGCTGGAAATAGAATGACTCTGCGGAACCTCTCCTGTCCCGTCCCCCATTCTTCTCCCCTCTCACAGGTATTTACTGAGATTGGTGTTGTGCTTCCCAGCCAGGATTCCCTAGTTTATTGTTCAGGAAGCCAAATAATCCCCCGGAATGCATTTGAAGCCCCAGAGCACAGGATCAGCTTTTGGGAGCAGGCTGAACACCCAAGGCCAGAGAGTGACCTCAGAGCAGAACGAGACGACCTGCTCCCAGAGGGAGATTCCAGAATTATAACTTCATTGCCTTTGAAGGGAAACGTGACCCCTCCTGCCCCAGTTCATTGCAGATGCAGTGGAGAACATGCCATCTGGAGCTCCTGGGTCACCTGGACCTTCTGTGTGACTTAATATGTCCCAGAGTCAGTTATTCTTAGAGTAGGTGTTTTGGCTTTTTTCTCGAATATGTTTCCCCCTTGAGCACAATGATAATATGGCCTCATGGTAGAAAATGTAACACATAGGGAGAAGACGAAAATCACTCACTGCCCACCCAGCCCCGCCTGAGCCCCGTGGAGATACTCCCCAATGAGGGTAGGTCATGGGTCCTCTGAGTGGGGACCGGCTGGCGGTAGGCGCTAACCCCCATTTATAGTGGAACACGTGTCCTCACGGCGGTTGGAGTTCTAAGGGCTGCGGCCAGGATCCCGTGCCCTGTGTCTTCCCTGACACAGACACGGGGACGAGCACCTAACAGGAGCCCACTCCTTCAGGAAAACTGGAAGAGGTGGCACAGCCCACGCTGCTTTCCCGGTGTCTGCCAGCCTTGACTTGGTCACTTTTCTGAAAAAGTATAGGGAGATTTCCATCGTGCTGTTTTGACCCACTAGCTGTTCTGATTCCATTCACAAATATAAACACGTCAACCAGATCATGTTGGCACGTGAGTCAGTTTATAATAATACCACAGCCGCTTTCTGTTTATGACAGGGAGAGTGTTCCTGAATTCTTCTTGTTTTTTAAAAAAGGGTTTTGCCATAAGGTGCCAGAGAGACAGTGAGAGGGAAAATGAGAAATCGTCCCCTGGGGGGATGGCCATGCCACAGTCCCTTCTTGTCCGCTCTCCTGGGATTTTGAGCGTGCATGTGCGCGCGCGCACACACACACACACACACCCCTCTGGCATGATTTTCAGGCCTCCAGGTTTGGTACTCACACTGCTCACACTGTGGTCGGCCACATGGGAGTCCAGTGCCTTAACCTCTGCGCTACCTGCTGCTCCTCCTTTCTTTTCTTTTTCTTTCTCTCTCTTTTTTTTGGTAGAGGTTTTTGCTATAGGGTGCATGTGCTCACCAGACAGAGACAGAGAGAAAGCGAGAAATCACCCCCCAGGGGGGATGGCCACGCCGCAATCCCTTCTCCTCCATTCTCCTCTCGGGATCTTGGGCATGCACGCACACACACACACACCCGGCGTGAGTTTTAAGCCACTGGGTCCGGGACTCGAACCGCGGTCGACCACGTGGGAGTCCAGCGACATAGCCATTATGCTAACTGCTGGTTCCCTTCTTTCTGATTTCTAAACTGAAGTTGTTAGGATCACTTCTATTCCATGTCTACTTTACACAAAATTTGGTTCTGATTTTGCTTCCTTGATCCTGTTTGTACTAATTATAGCTCCTGCCATTCTGGAATTTGCTTTTGTTTTATTATTTTCCCAAAGTCCAGTTTTCCTGGGTAAAATTTTGTATTTATCTGACTTATTAGATTTTGTCATCAACTTTTTTTTTTTGGAGAGGTTTTTGCTATAGGGTGCATGCGCTTGTCAGAAAGACACAGAGAAACAGAGATAGAAAGTGAGAAATCACCCCCCAGGGGGATGGCCACATCGCAATCCCTTCCCCTCCATTCTTTTCTTGGGATCTTGGGCACGCACGCTCATGCACCCGGTGTGAGTTTAAGCTACCGGGTCCGGGACTTGAACTGCTGTCGACTACATGGGAGTCCAGCGACAGAGGCATTACGCCAACTGCTGGTTCCTTTGTCATCAACTTTTAGTGACTTTCATTCTCTGTACTTACCTACTTTCAGTTTTATTTTGTGTTGAGTTTTTGTTTTGTTTTGTGGTATGAGGTTTACTTTATCCAGGGTCAGTTATACAGTTTTCTAAGGTTGCCAAGAAAGGTACTTCTTCAGTCTGCATTTTTATTTTCAATAAATGCTTTAGGTGTGGAATTTTAGTTATCACCAGTTTTGTTTGGGCTTGGTGATTTCTAAAGTCTGGTTTTTGCTGGTTTAATCTGGTCAGAATGCCAGTGGGGTCAGAATGGCAGGTCAAAGTGTTACTGTCCGCCTTTTAGATTCCCCCTTTCTGGGCGGTGCAGGGCCTCCTCTTAGGGACAGAGAATAATGGGAGCTGTTAGGGACGAGGCCTCTTCTTGGGAGGGGACGTTGCCTTTATCTCGATTCCCTTCCTTCCGCCCAGCGACCTCCCAAATGCACAGAGGCTTGGTGCCTGCCCCCTGGGCAAAGGTCAGGAGGCCTGTCCAGGAGGCTCTGATGGGAAGCCCCAGCCTGGGGACAAGTGTACTGCCCTCTAGGCTGGTTGTCCACAGGTTGCTGTCCAGAGAGCCGTTAAGTTCTCCCAGCTGTGTCCACCTCTGGGCAGGGGGTGTGGTGTCAGGATGTCAGGAAGGGAGCCCGCCCCCACACACGGTAGAACGCCTGCAGGGGAGGGGAGCTGCGTGTTCCTCTTCAGTGCTCGCCGCCTCAGTGCTCCCCTGGGACACTTGAGCACAGAGGGCCTGAATTTGTCTGTGAAAGTAAACATCCGTCTCCCCTAAAGGAAGAGCCCCACAACAGCCTGTCAGGCAGCGGCGTGCTGTGGGTAGGGGCGTTTCTTCTTCCATCGGGCGTGCAGCTGTTCCGGATGGCGACCTGTGTACACAGCCGGCTCAGGCAGGCATCGGCCTCGGCCTTTGTTGAGATCAGTGAAAGCAGCCCTAGCCACAGTCCAGCTGAGGATGTATAAGTACTCCTCAGCCCTCTGCCCTCCCAGCAAGGCACCGACGCGGCAGCCCATTAACCCTCCAGGCTCCAAGCTGGGGTGGACTTGACCAGGGATGATGCCAAGTAGAATCCTTTCCACGGTTTTCTCTCCCCTTGCTGGGATTGGATGCGTGCTTAAGCAGCTGTCGCCGATGCCCAGTCCACGGCAAAGCGAGAGTCTCCGTGCCTGTTTACAAAATCACCTCTGAGGGACCGAGTGTCAGAGACACATTCAGACACAGGCCGAGCCTTTCCCAGCTCTCCATGGCTGGACGAAGTGGGCTTGGGTCCTGAGCAGCCGCCAAAGGAAGCTTAAAGCAGATCCCGGCGGATGGGTCCTCGTGGGGTGCGCTCCCTTTGGAAAGGAGAGAGTTCGGGATTTAAGCTGGCGTGGACCTTACCGGTTGTGAGAACCAGAGTTCTTCGTTTTGCTCACATGAGGGGAAAACATAACCCTCAGATGCCCGATGGGTATCCAGTTTCACCAGGTTTTCTTCTGAAATGTCAAGACAGCAGTACTTGGTTTCCTGGCTCGCCTTTCCTGGCTCTGTCTGTTCTTGCCAGAATTTTTATGAGGGGGAGGGGAGCATTCTACTACCCTCTTCCCTGTATGAAGTCATGCCTTCCCTGGCCTTTAACCCTTTGGAGTCTGGGAAGGGCCAGCACAGTGGTGCAGGGGAAATGCAATGCTCTGCAATGCAGAAGCCACGTGGGAAGGTCCCGGGTTCGCTTCCTGGAGTCTCCCTGTTCACGTTGGGTGCAAGTGCATGTTCGCCAGGCTGGCTCAGGCTGGGATGGATCATGCCATAAAGACCCTCATGGGGGTTCCTCTCTCCCTCTCTCTGTCTCTCTTATGGAAGAGATAAATAAACTAAAGGCAAGGGCATGCTTTGGTTGTAGGGCTAAACATAAAACGTTCCCATTGGCTTAAGCTGGCATCGTGGTGTGTTAGGAGACACCTGAGAAGGCAGTCGCAGTGCGGTGGCCCTGGGACGTGGTGCCAGCATCTGCTATGAAGAGCAGTTTACGTCACCCACTTCCCTTCTCCTGCCTGTGCCTTCCCCAGCGTCCCCTCTGAAGCCAGGGACCACTCCAGCTATGTTAAAAAGCCCCAGGAAATGTCATCTGGTAAAAAGTGTGGGATAATGAGAATTCGTTCTTTCCTTCACCCTGACCAACTGCAGTTGTTGATGACGGGGATGTCTGTCTGTCACCAGGCAGTGGCCTTTCTGGGTGGAGACTGTGCTTGGTTACTGAGCGTGTTTGATCCGAGAGGCTAGAAGGTTCTGGAAGAAACAGGCCGTACAGATTGCTGACGTATCTCACTACGGAAGCCTCCATCCTTGCTTCTTCCGTAGTCCCCTGAAAGTGGGTGGGGGGACAGCTCAGTGCTCCCATTGGTTTCTGGCAGGAGAGGTGGTAGGGTTGATGGGCAACGTCTCCCTCGCCCCTCCCCGCCTTTTTTTCTTTCTCTCTTTACCTCTGACTCCCTCAAGGGCACTGTGTCTTCCTCCCCAGCAGGACTCTGAGAGTGAAAGGGGTTGCCGTTAATAATTACACCAGGACAACAGGTGAGACTCAGCTGCCCCGAACAGACTGGGGCCTATGGTTGCCCCACCAAGGACAGTCCCTGGTCCCTTCAGGTTCTATTTTGTTTTGTAAGAAATGACACCCCTACCTTTGGAAGCCTAGGCCAGGGCTGTAAGCTGAAGTGCCCACAGGAACAGACAGAGGTTGGAACTTGGCACCTGGTGTCCGAGAACCGAGCAGGGCTCAGGATCCGTTCTCTCCAGGAGAGCACTGGCCACTCAGCATCGGCCAGTGACTGAGCGTCGCCAGATCTTCTGAATTTTTTCACAGGGAGCCAAAAAAGTCTAGATTTACATATGAAATCTCCCAGCTTTTGAAATTTGGCAACTAATTTAAAAGTTTTGAAAACACTGTGCAGACCAAGCACAACATTTGTGGGCTGCCGCCTGTTTTCGACCTCCGGCCCAGACCAATTAGTTGATGGCTGTCTTCTGCGCCTCCCAGTTCCGGCAAAGGGAAGCTTCTTACGGAAATTGCCTGGATTGACCACGAGTGAGGTGGGGAAGAGGAAAGAGGAGCTTGACTTGGCTTCAATGGATTGCTCGTTTGCACAATAAATATTTATTGGGCTCCTTGTACACCCCAAAAAAACACCTTCTCTGCCACGCCGTGTTTTCTGCTCAGTGTTTTAGGATGAGCTGTGTCTCCCTCATGGTGGTGAACTCTCTGCGTTTTGTACGCTTCTGGTTCCATGCCTCTCCCCTGGGATCCTAACCAGGCTGGGTGCCGGGGAGGGAATCTCAAGGGAGGCCTAGGTGGAGGAGGACCCAAGACCCCATTCACAGGCCCAGAGAAGTTCATGGCTCACCCCAGAGGAAGTCTCCAAACTCCATTCTCACCCAAGGAAAGGTCTTGGGATTCGAAGCTGGAGTAGAGGGAGCCCGGCAGGAATGCTGGGAACTGTGGGGTCATGGTGCTAGGACCAGGAGGCAGAACTCACAGAGGAGGAGCCTTGAACTCTGTACACGGCAGGAGTTTCTTACAGAGCTCTGCATCTGTGGCTGTTGGACTAGATGACCTGAACGCTGGTTTTTCATTACCCAGGACCTTTAGGCTGGGCCCTGCACACCATTAGACTCTGGGGCCCTTAAGCCCTGTCTGGTTCATGGCTTATTTCTGATGGACTCCCAGCAGGTACCGGCTTATTCGTACACTCTGGCAGCCGGACTTAGGGCCGAGCATCCCAGAAGAGCCAATATAAACTCTGATTTGAGGCAGACTTGTTTGCCTGGGCAACAAGTGGAGTGGTTTTGGGGAGTAGAGACCTGCAGATGCTGTGACACTAACACCCTTTCTGTTCCCCTACTCCACCCATTTTTAGTGGAGGATAATAATAATAATACCGACCTCACAGGACTGTTGGAAGCAACAAAGGCACAGAGAACTTGAGTAACGTGCTTAAGGCTGCACAGCCAGCCAGCGAGGAGCCAGGGCCTGGACCACGTCGTCTGGTGACTCCCCTTTCTCTTCCCTCTGCGACACTGTTCGGGTTCTGATTTCCTCTGCATCTGCTCATTCTCCCGCATGTCTTTTCCCCCACTCGTTTTGAGGATAGCCAGTGTTCACATGTTTTATAGCTGGGATTCTTCCCCGTGTGCTTGGCCAGAAGTCGGAATGCATCGCCATCTGCGAACGTTTACTGAGCCTCAGGGCCTGCGTGGAGTCGTAGTAGAAGCACCTGACCCTGGGGCTGTGTTGGCAATCCACTAGGCCTTTCTGCAGAACGTCTGAGGACAAACCACCAACAGATCGGAAAGAATTTCCTCAGGAATGGCGGCGCTCTGTTTTTCACCTTGTTAGCGCTGCCCCGCCTCTGTTTCCCCCAGTGTCAGTCTTGTGTGTTAAATGCTTTTTCTGCCCAGTGTCCGAGATCAGAGGTCTCAGATGACGTCCCGTTATCCGCTCTCCATCCCTGCACACATCTTGGGCTTTAGGGTGGACGGGGTCAACATCTGGTTTGCTTTGGCGCGAGAGGCTTAGCGAGAAGAGTCTGGAGGTCTGGTGACTGCAGAGGCTGCGGGCATCTTACAGTTAAAAAAAAACCTACATGACAGACCACGATTTGAGTCCTAGACCTGGCGACTTGCTTTCTCACTTTCCCTTTCCTTCTCTGGTGAGCACACATGCCCTATGGCCAATTAAAATAATAATATTACAATTACATTTTTAAAAGATATTCAAAACCAACCATGCTGAATAGGATGGGGGCGTAATGGCCTCCTTAAAGGAGCAACGGGGGACCGGCAGTTGGCGTAATGGCTGTGTCGCTGGACTCCCACGTGGTCATCCGCAGTTCGAGCCCTGGACCCAGTGGCTTATACTCACGCCAGGCACGTGTGTGTTATGTCCAAGATCCCAAGAAGAGAATGAAGGAGAAGGGATTGTGGCCTGGCCTTCCTCCCTGGGGGGTGATTTCTCGCTTTCTGTCTCTGTTTCTCTCTGTTTTCTGGTGAGTGCATGTGCCCTATAGCAAAAACCTCTTACAAAGCAGGCTTGTGATACTTGTGGAAGAGACACTGTGGGTCATGGCGTGGCACTTGTGTTGAATTGGAACATGAGCTGGGGGCAGGAGACAGCTCAGCGTTGGCCTACCCACCTGTTCACCCCTGGCTCTGGATGTCCCCCTTGTTTTCTCCAGCATGGTCCCTTGCTCTGTGGCTCACCCTAGTCATGCTAGACCAGGAGAGCAGATGTCTGTGCTCCAGCCTAGAGACTGCCATGGAAGGGGGCGGCGTCTCCCATGCGGTCTGTTTTCACACACACGTTTGAAATTTGGCGACCCACCTGGGGTCCACTGGCCTTCAGGACTTCTCACTGGTGGAAAGTCACTACGATCAGGGTAGCCAGAGGGACACTTCTCTTGTCACCCAGCACTCCATCTGGATACATTTCTGCACAAAGAACTTTTGGGTCGTTGGAAAACTTTTGACGCATTTTTACATTGAAAAACATAGAAAAAAGTATGTCTTGACCTCTCTGACAATCCAATAAATAGCTAATATATTTATGTAGCAGATATGCCATAGCTGGTTTGCTTTTGCTTTTGCTTTTTTAGTGAAATCTTTAGTGTATCTATTTGTGACACTTTCTTAGAGCATTCTCGTGCAGCTCACTAATGTTTTAATATTGGCTCTTGTCAAAGTTTGGCATGCACTGAGCTAAGACAGACCCTTTTGACACAATCCACGGGGGCTGTAAATGCCTGGACCCTGTGTTTGTGATAGCATTCCATCAGAATTTTAGGAAGTTTTAAAAAAAAAATTGTATTGTATAATTGACATATAGGAAACTGTGCATAGTTAAGGTACAATGTGATGAGGTCGACATTGGTACGCACCCATGAAACCACTGTTGGCACTCACGTAATGAACCGTCCGAAAGTCTCCTGCCCTTTGCCCTCTCACCTCCCGTTAGCCCCTGCCCTGGTCCCCGGGCGACCCCCCCACCCCACTTTCTGTCACTACACATTAGTGTGCATTTCCTAAAGGTTTATGTAAATGGAATGACACTGTATGTATCATTTTTATTTCTTCCATATAACAGTTGTTTTCAGATTCTTCCCTGTTTTTACAGGTTGCAATAGTGAGTTCCTTTTGATGGGTATTGTTTCACTGTGTGGACGTACGAGAGGTCTTCACAAAGTGCATGGGGAATGTGTATTAGGAAAACACTGCGCGTGAATTTCAAAATGGTTTGCACCAAATGAAACTCATACTTTAATTCCATTTTCCTCAAACTTTTTGAAGTCCCCTTGCTAGGAAAGAGTGTCGGTCTTCAGGGATTGTTTCATTGGGTCATTGGAAAAGTCATGACTTATTTTTCTATGGTTTTCTATGCAAAAATGCGTCATGACTTTTCTGACAACCCAACATTTTGGTCTGAAAGTTTTATGTTTATTTTATTTCATTTAAAAAGTTTCATATGAGGGGTAATTTTTTAAAATGTGCTTTGAAACACAAATTTGTTCAGTATTCATTTGGTGTGGAATTTTCACTTAACTGTCAATAATTAATGAAAGCAGTAGGCTTTTAGCATCTACTGTGTTTGCCACAGCCAGGCCTAGTGGTAGTTTCGGGGCAGAGAGGGGTTCAGGTCGCAGCCAGTGCTTGATTTGTTTCTGAATTTAGCAGAGTTAGCACATCGGGGCCACATCCTACGTGTGAAAGAACTGCTGGGCTTTGACGTAATTGCACCATCTGGATAAAGGTCTTGCTTTCTAGTCTCAGGACCTGATACAAGTTTTTGATTCTGCAGAATGTCGACCTGCCTTCCTCGACCAGGCGTGCGGATGGATCTCAGGGTTGCAGGGATGGGCAGTCAGGCTTGCGGTTCTTTCGTCCTCACCTAGCCAGGCGTATGGGGGTGGGGGGACGGGTTCCATGGAGTTTCTTCCCCTGCAGAAGCCACAGGGAATGGTGTAGCTGGGGTGCTGGGACTGTACTCAGTTGGTGAAGTCGTGCAAGGTTCTCCTGAAAGACATCTGCCACGTGTGAGAAAACCCAGCAAGGCTCTGATTCAAAGTCACAGGTTGTTGGAGAAGAGACCGTGGGCATACGTGGTCCAGCTGCCCACGGTACAGATCAGGAAGCTGAGGCTCAGCGAGCAGGAGTAACTGTCTCACTCTCACTCACAGCAGAACTGGGGCTCGGGAAACCGAGACATGGTCTCAGACCTTTACCAACCTTTGGCACACGGGTGGTTTCAAGGAGGCTTGCAGATCTTGGCAGCCCTGAGACGGGACTTGTTTGTCTCAGCCTGTCCTCAACGCTCCTTCTACCATTTAAAAAACAAATAAATATATAAGGACAGAGCACGTGTCCTCATGATGTCTCATGTATTTATTATACATCCAAACACTATATCTCACTACTGCTTGTAAAATAAATGTTCCCAGCATGACTCTGCTGGTATTCAATATCAGTCCAGGTAAAGGTATTACCCTGCACATTATCATCAACAGATCATTTTCCATTTTTCTGTCCCTTAAATGTTTTGCTGATTTCTTTCCCTCTTAATTCCCTTCCTCTCACCCTCCCCTATTGCCCACCCTCCTCCCACAGTGTCTGCAGTGTCCACAATTGTTCTCCATACTGTTCTACATTCCAGTCTTTCAGTATCTGCCATAGAATGCAGACATTCTAGAATACCCTCACCGCTTAATCTTTGAGCTTGCCACCCCCTTACTCCAGGAGTCTCTCTGAAATCTGGGGTGGAAGTGGACTCAGCAGCCTCATTCTCTGGCACGGAAATGAAAGGTGGAGGTGAGACCACGTGCCAGTGTCATACTTCCCTGTTTTGAAGGCCCTGTGTGTGCAGCCTCTCACACGGACCCCTCAGCAGTCTTCCCAAAGGGCCCCTTCTTCCCATGAGCAAACTCAAAAGGATCCTTGGCTCCTGGGGATA
The DNA here is from genome assembly GCA_026018925.1 of Tupaia tana. NCBI lineage: Eukaryota > Metazoa > Chordata > Mammalia > Scandentia > Tupaiidae > Tupaia > Tupaia tana. Next base: position 4,402,380 of record JAKSZU010000023.1, on the reverse strand, counting down.
GGCCACCTTGCTCTGGTCACCCGGGTGCCAAGGAACGGAGCCAGATTTAGATGCCAAGTGCCAACTCCCAGGCTCCTGTCGATTCCGCCATGCAGGTAGCGTGTGAAGGACGAGAACATGGCACAGTGGGGAGAACCGGGGCTTTCGTGGTTGGCAGTCAGAGTAAGTCTGCTCTCCTGCCTGCTCTGTGACCTCAGGAAGACGCTGAACCTCTCTGAGCTCTCTTGGTTTTTGGAAAATGCAGCATTGTCCTACAGGATTAAAGTATTCAGTACAAAGTGCTTAGTGCAGGACTTGCTTATAGAAAGCAACTGGTGGATGTTACCTCCTTAGTGAGGGTGAGGTAGATGTGGGAAAGTTGGTTATGAAAAAGAGAGCTTATAAAGCAAAACTTAGGACAATAGACGCAAAAATATTGTGGGTGCCCTTGGCCCTGCTCTTCTGTGCACACAAAATCTTTTTTATTTCTTCTTAAAGCATTCACTTTCTTGCAGGGCGGCCTTTTTCTGTGTGTGTGTGTGTGTGTGTGTGTGTGTGTGTGTGTGTGTTTTCCCCAAAATTGAGAGAGAGAGAAATACCCGTGACAGCTTTGCTGTGCCAGGATCCTTCCCACAGCCCTCCAGCCGGCTGGTATCACAGGTGGGCTTACTGGTGTGTCGGGTTGACCTGGAATCCAAATCCGGGCCTCTCTTGCGGTTCCCACACCACTGAGCAGCACCTGGGTGGCCTGTGCACGGGATGTCGGATGGTCCCTGCATCGGTCCTAGTCTTTGATTTCTCTTAAAGGAAGCTAAGGGAACACTGGTGCTCCCCAAGGACGGGTCTCACACGGGGCCAGAGCAGCAGAGCATGTGTGCTGTGTACACGCTGCAGCCATCTGAGTGCAGCAGGACAGGATCCTGGCAGAGCTCAGGATCAGGCGACAGTCAGGTCCACGGCAGTCAGTGGAGGTGAGGTTAGGCCTGGAGGGACAGAGAGAGACGGAGAGCCAGGAGGGGACTGTTCGTAAGTTCAACTCCCAGGGTTGAGTGGGCGTCAGTGCAAAATTAGAAAGGGGTGTGTTTGGGGGTGTGGTGGGGCAGAGGCACCATTCTTTCACTTAAATAGACTCTCCGGTCAGCCCAGCTGTCAGCCCTGTTTCTGGACACCCCATGAAGTAGGTGAAACCCTGAGGGGAGGGAGTGGGGAGCTGGAGGAGCCGCTCTGGCCTATCAGGGTCTGACTTTTGGGGGTGCGGGGCTGAGGCCGGGCCAGCGTATGTGAAGAGCTGCTCGTCCCTAGCCTCCCCTCCCTAAGGCAGGGAACGGAGAAGCTAGCACAGGAAGTGGCTGGTGACCCAGCAGCTCGGTCACACTGACACATGCAGATGCTCCCTGGTCACAGCCGGGCGGGGCTGAGGGATGCCCTTGGGTGGATGAGAAGCGGGCAGCCTCCAGAGCTCCTCTCTGCTGCCAGGCCCTGCCAGTGGCCTCGCCTCCCGCGGCCCCTCCCAGCCGCCCTGCTCCTTCCCAGCAGCCTGTTTGAGAACTTGGTGATCGTCCTCCAGGCCGCCCTTGTCTGACATCCCCGGTCTGGTCACAGACAGCCCAGGCCCCGGTGGGCTGCGTGTTCTGCCTGGCTGGCCCAGGCCCCAGTGGGCTGCGTGTTCTGCCCTGCTGGCCCAGGCCTGGCAGGGTTTGACCCCTCTACTCGAAAGACGGGGAGTCTGGTGCCAGCAGCTGGTGTGTAGAGAGCAGGTGTGTCTGCTTCACAGAAGCCCCTGTTTTCCTGCCGTTTGATATGTTGTCAGCGGCTTTGTTTAGTTATGGGACAGCTGAGTCTTTTTCATTTTTTTTTTTTTTAAGAGAGAGGTTTTGGTATAGGGCACTCACCAGAGAGACAGAAATTGAGAAGTCACTCCCCAGGAGGATGGCCATGCTGCAATCCATTCTCCTCCATTCTCCTCTTGGGATTTTGAGCACACACGCACGCATACACACCTGACATGAGTTTTAAGCTGCTGGTCCCCAGCTGAGCTCCTTTTAAGCCCTAGATAGTTTGGGCAATCATGGATTCCTGGAGTAGAACAAAGAACTCTGAAGTTCACTCAGAAGGATCCTCTGTCAGTGCTCTTCACTCCTGGGCCTCAGTTTCCTCGTGTGCGGAAAATGGGAAGGTGGTGAAATGCCTCATCTCGGTCAGCTCCTGTGCTGCCTGAGCCCGGAAGGTCCCCCAAGAGGTCACTCCCTGTGTCCAGGGCCAGTGCCACCAAAGCCACCACAGGTGCAAGCACCTTCATTCCATGCCCTCTGGCTTGTGAGGCCAGCATCCTGCAGCCTCCTTGCCTGTCTGGCTGGAAGCCACCTCCTCCCTGAGGAAGTGTGATCCCTGTGTATTTCCTTCCCATCGATGGCACTGCGACTGCTGCCATTTGGCTGGCAATTGCTCGTGGGTTTGGGATTTTACGCTTTTTGTTTTGCTTCTTATTTGAAAAAAAAAAAAACTTATTTAATATTATTTATTATTATTATTCAGTTTGGCTAGAGGGAGACAGAGAGAGAGAGGCGAGAGTGAGAAAGCAAGCTCTCAGCTCCAGGACTTGAACTGTAGTCAGTCATGTGGGAGTCCAGTGCCTTAATCACCATGCCACCTGCTGGCCCCTGTTTTTGTTTTGCTTCTAATCTGCAGAAAGAGTCAAAGTCCTTGGGGCCAACAGGTGACGTGATGATTGAGGTGTTGGCTGACTGCAGTTCAAGTCCTGGACCTGGCAGCTTGAAAACCATGCCAGGCACATGCGTGTGCACGCCCAAAATCCCAAGAGGAGAATGGAGGAGGGATTGTGGTGTAGTCAACCCCCTAGGGGTGATTTTTAACTTTCCCTCTCTGTGGCGAGTACACACACCCTGTGGCATAAAATAAATAAATAAATAAAGTCCTACACTTTCCTTTTTTGCCCTTCCTCTTTTTTGCTCCATTTAGAGTAGAGAAGAAAGGCATATTATTACCAGCCCATGTTCTTGATCATTTATTCGCTCTGGTATTCTGCCTGGTTTAAGTTTGTTCCAAAGCCCAAGATGCCTAAGAGCAGTGAAGGAATGGCAAGTGTAGACAGAGACACCATTAAGCCACTTCTCAGTGCAGCTAGTATTTCGTGCTAGAAGGTGCTAGAAGGTGAGGAGACACCAGAGAGCGGACACTAGACGGGGAAGGTCTGTCCCGAGTGGCTTGCCCAGCAGCCAGCAGCACAGCCACAGTGTAGGCTGCGCACACGCCATCTCCCGGGGACGCGCAGCCTGTGCTCGGGCCCCTCGCTGTGTACCCCGGGTGCCTGCACACCCACTTCTCCCGCGTGTCTGCCGCCAATGACATCTCCACGCAGTAGCTATTTGTTGGGCAGATTCTCTGCAAAGCCCTCCGTCTGATGTCTGTGACAGCCTTTGGCACAGGCGACATTGTCCCTCCTGTATGTCAAGTGAAGTGGGCAAACTTCCTCCTTCCAGAGCCCGTTCAGCTTCCTGGACGTCCCAGGGGCTGTATTAGCCTACCTGGCTGGCACCTGTGGCTGTCACGCCCCTGCTGTTTTAATGGCATCTCTCAAGACCGGCTGATTGATGAAAAGAACCGTTGTGGTATTGGGCCTTGTGCAGCCATGTGTGTCTGTGGACCCCTTGGCCACAAGGCTTGACTCCGTGCTTGGGCTTGTGAGGATGGGGGACAGACTGAGTGTCTGCGTGCTCTCCTCCCGCTAGCCACTGCGCAGCGGGCCAGCCGTTGCTGTGCACAGAGCACCAGCTCCGTGGCCACTCCCTACTCCTGAGCACACGGGATCTGCAAGCCCCGGGTGGTGTCCGGGAAAGGTTCGTCTGCACTCCCTGGGCCTCAGGAGCTGCTGGCCTAGTTGGGAAGACAAGCCAGAAATACACAGAAGTTCCTTAGTCATAGCAGGCCTTGGGGACAATGACAGGATTGGAGGGTGTAGATAGTAGAGACTTTGATGGGAGGGTGGCAGAAAAGCCATAGAGCGGGACGCGTTTGAGCGAGGGGCTCAAACAGGCGAGGGCTTGCTGGAGGGCCGAGGAGAGGCTCCAGACACGCTGCAGGCCGCCAGCCCTGGAGGCAGAAGCCCCGTGCTCCGAGGCTGCGACCAGCCCCTTACTGTGATTCCAGCGGTTAAGCATTTGGATTTCCATGCCTCGTAAGACCGGAGGAGTGGCAGTTGCCAGGGAAAGTGATTCTCCAGGGCCCTGCCCTTTTGACTTTTAGAGAGCAAAGGTATTTCTCAGTTTTAGACATTCATTAGTCTCATTAGGGTCGAGATCCATATGTCAGATCTGGAGTACGTGTACGCATGGGCTAGTTAAGCATTTTGCGTTCTCATGGCATCTGTCTGCTTTTGCCAAACTGAGGGGTCTGAGGAGTTTGAGGGGGCCGGGGGCAAGTACGCTGTGAATTTGGGTTAGGAAGGATAAGCTGGTGTAAAAGAGGGGTTTAAGTCCAGGACTCGGCTGGAGGGAGCCTCAGCCCAAGCCTTTCTGTGCTCTTAGTGGTAAGGAAAGCTTAAGCCCAGGCCTGTGCCACCCCGGCGTCCTGAGTGCTTCCCGCTTCCCTAACGCCCTCTCCTTGCTTATTTGGAATCCCTGCCTTCCTGCCCAGAGGCCTCTGCGCTGACTTGGGTGGAATTGCCCCCAGTGAGCAGAACCTTTTGTGTAGGTACAATAGGAAGCCTGTACCCTTAGGAAGGAATGCTGATTGCTGCCAGGGTACCTGTGCCCAGAATGTACAGGACACTCCTTTGTCACCTCCAGAGGGGAGGTGTTCAGGTGAGCTCAGAAAGCTTGGTCCAGAGAGCAGTGTTCACGGAAGGCTGCCGATAGCCTGCCTTTTCTGCGGACCAAGGTTCTCAGCACCAGGACCCTTAAACTCACCTGTTGTAGGAGTGTAGTCACTTCCCACCTCCCCGTTCTTACCCACAGTGTCTGAACAGAAAGGTTGGAGGGTCCTGAAGGCTTAGGGGCCTCTTTTTTTTTTTTTTTTTAAGAGTTATTTGTTTAATTTTATTATTATTATTATCTTCTAATTTGACCAGAGAGAGACACAGATAGAGAGAGAGAGGAAATGTGAGAAAGCAAGTTGCCAGGTCCCAGACTTGAACTGCAGTCAGCTTTGTGGGAGTTCACTGCCCCAACCACCATGCCACCTGTTGGCCTCTTTTAAAAATAGGGAATGATGGGGCTGGCAGGTGGCGTGGGGTTAAGACATCTGGACCTGCCACGTGGCTCACCGTGGTTTGAGTCCTGGACCTGGCAGCTTGCTTTCTCACTTTCCTTTTTTCTCTCTGTCTCTCTCTGGTCAACTTCAAAAATAATAATAATAATAATAATAAAATTAAATAATTCTTTGGGAAAAAAAAAACAAACAGAATGAGTTATTTGTGGGGATTTCAAAAAGTTCATTGATGGGGCCAGCAGGTGGGATGGTTAAGAAGCTGGACCCCACCTGGCCACTGTGAAGCTCTGGTCTCTGACCTGGTAGCTTGAAAATTATGCCAGGCATATGTGTGTGTACTCAAAATCCCAAGGGGAGACTGGAGGAGAAGGGATTGCAGAGTGGCCATCCCCCTGGGGACTGATTTCTCACCCCCCCCCTCACAGTGAGTGCATGGACCCCGATAGCAAAATCTAAAGGAAAAACTTCACGGAGAAATGGAACTAAAATATGAGTTCATCTTGGTGCAGAACAGTTTTTGAAACCCATGCATAGTTCCTTCGTAATACTCATTTCCTATGAGCCGCTCGAAGATCCCGTGTCCATGGGCTAAGGTGGAGATACTGAAATGCTCCTTTCCAGTCACACCGTATGGTCTTTGCTCGGAACTGCCCTAAAACAGGAACTGGAGCGAGTCCCATCCAAGTACTGCTGCCCAGCCCGCATGTCACCGCATCGCCCAGTTATCCTCTGCATGTTCCAGAGCGCTGGTGACTGTTTTATCTCTCTAGCCAGTGACTCATAGTAAGGAAGTCAAAACTGTGCAGTTAACACAGAACCTCCTCATTTGCCCTCTTCACCTCTACCCCCAGCTCCCCAAGTCACGAACGCCCGCCTGACATTTTCTCCAGGTCACTGGAAACTTTAAGGTCTGTTTTGCTAGAACAGGATAGCCAGATATCATCAGCATCACCTGGTTTTAGCCCCAAAAGTTTGTGAGAATCTTCCGAAAAATTTAAAAAGAAAAGAAAAGAAGACAGAAACTCCCACCCCCAAGTATGCAGTCTGCCCACGGGAAGTGAATCACGGGCCTCCGATTCATGCTGACCTGGTGACAGGACGAGGGAGCTGGGAACGGGGTCTGGGAAAAGAGGATACTCAGACCTTAATGCTTTCTGCTTTGTGGAAGAAAGTGAAAAACAGAATGACTAAGAGTCCTGTAATAAGAACTGTTTGTTTTGAGAATTGAACTAGTGTTAAAGTTCACTGGCAGATAAGCCATGAGAAGTCACAGTGGTCGGGGGAAGGTGTTTCTTCGGCCTTTTAATGTTTTCTTCACCCTTTTTAAGAGACCAAAGATTTTCCTTTATCTTTAGACATCTGTCAGTCTAAGGTCAAGCTCTGTATTTCAGATCTTGCCGCCTCGAAGCCTGTTTCTCTTTTTCAGGAAAGCACACTGAAGACAAAATAATCATCTGATAGTCTCCAAAAGTTCTTTCCTCCTCTTCTTTCTTTAGGACTTTTGTGAGACTTCCCAGGTAGGTAGGTGCCTTATATACTCAGTTTTGTTTGCCCAGTGGAGCATCATGCTGTCATGGGAAGGAATCCTTTCTGTCCTGCGGGTTTAGCCTGGCGTTTTATTTTGTTCTACAAACTGTCAGTGCAAATCAACTCGTATTTCAAAAGAGGTTTGGAGGGGCCAGCAGGTGGCGTGATGGTTAAGGTTCCCACATGGAACATGGCCAACCCCATGGTTTGAGTCCTGGACCTGGCAGCTTGAAAAACATGCCGGGTGTATATGTGTGTATGTGTGTGTGTATTGCCCAAAATCCTGTGAGGAGAAGGGACTGTGGTGTGGCATGCCCCCGGGGGGTGAGTTCTCATCTTTCCTCTCTCTCTCCAGCAAACTCACACGCCCGATGGTGAAAAAAACTTTTAAAAAAGAAAAAATGGTTTGGAAACAGGGAGCCTCTAAGTGTTGGCCACACGAACAGCCCTGTGGCACAGTGGGAGGCCCGAATCATCCAGTAGAATGAGAAGAGGTATCAGGCCAGCCAGGTGTCAGAGTGGTGGGGCTGCTGGGTCCCACAGGGCAGATTGCGCAGTTCGAGTCCCAGACCCGGTAGCTTGAGAAACACACTGAACATGTGTGCGTGTGCAGGGGTACCCCCAAATCTTGAGAGAATGGAGGAGGAGGGATCGAGAGGGGCAACCCCCTGGGGGGGTACTTTCTCACTCTCTCTCTCTGCCTCTCCCCCATGAGAGAACATGACCTATAGCAAATTTTTTGAAAAGGAAAAAATAGAATGAGAAAAGGTATCTAAATACAGCTGTTCCCCCTCCCCACTCCCTTTCAAACTCTTCCCACGGTATGAGATCAGCTTTGGGAGTGGGGGTCGCAGTGAAAGCTGAGGTGAAGTGTGCTTTTGCCTTAAGGCCAGCAGAGCTTTGCCAAGACTACGAGTACCCCGAACATTCCCTGAATGATCTCTTGAAAAACAAACTATCTTCAGGCATGATTCCACTCTGGGTGAATGGTAACCGGCAGAGTTTTCCAGCAGAGCAAAGAGGCCATCCGGAAGGTTCTGCAAAGCCTGGCAGCTTTTCCCTTCCTTCCAGTAACCAGAGAGCAATCCGGATCTTTGTAGCATCTTCCATTTGGGACTTGAAAGTTCTGTGATCTGTCAGCACTTGAGAAAAAGCAATCCCTATCAGCTTGGTGCTTGGTGAAAAAAAGTTTGTGTAAACAAGGGCATTAACTAGACCAGTGCGCGTTCAGGGTGGTATGGCCGCAGACCAAAGGCAGTAACTAGAATATTCTCAGTGAAACGCTGTCCTACTCCTCCTACTCCAAGACCCAACCACCTTCTTTGCCAGGGGGAAGGGAGGGGACAAGAACAATCAGCTCACTGGAGCCAAAGGAAACTCCAGAGCTGGTCTCGGTGTAGCACAGCTGTAAGGCCAGTCACCCAGCATCTGTCAGTCAGTCTTTCATCTGGGTCCCCGTGTCCAGGGAGATAGTCCGAGCAGTGCGGTGTAAACACCTGCTCTGAGGTGGCGATTGCTTCGCTTTCCCACCAGTGCCTGACGGGGGTATTTCCTGAACTCAGGGTTCTGGTGAGGCTTTGTGGCAAGTTCGCCCCAGGGGACATTGGCAGTGTCTGGAGCCCTTTTCAGCGGGCACGCCAGGTAGGGTGCTGGCGGCAGCTAGTGAGAGGAGGCCAGGGACGCCTCTCACACATCCTGCAGTGCACGCGGCAACCCCCACCCCAACAGAGAATTCCCTGGCCCCAAACGCCAGGAGGGTGACACAGAACCCGGGACTCTCCCTCCAGCCCGGTGCTGTGTTCTCGCCACGCGCGTGCTGTACAGACCTCCACACCGAGGCGGAGCTTTCTCCCCGCTCAGCCTCCTTGTCCTTGTCCAGAAAGCGCGTGCTCTGTGCCCTCGCCTGCTCTGTGGGGGGCGGTGGCCAAGGTCTAGACGATCTTGGTGTGTTTCTGGTGGGGTCCGGCCCTCCCAAGAGGCAGAGCATGGTGTCCTCCGGCATCTTCCTCCAAGGGCCTGCCCAGGAGCCTCCTGCGACCTCCGAGCCCCACTGGGGCGCCCCACTGTGTGGGGCACTGGTTGTGGACGTGGCCCGCTGCCGTGCAGAGCTAATGGGGCGGGAAGGCCTGCGTACACCCGGGAGCAGGCCGCAGGGCCTCTCTGCTGGGCTGGGGGACAGCACGGGAGCGGGGCTGCAGCCTGGCAGCCTGTGTAGACCTCCCCAGTCTGGCAGCGGGGACACCTGAGGGTCCAGGCAGTGTCCGTGTGCAGGGAGGGTGGGAGTGGCTCTGAGCGGTACCAAGGGCCGTAAAATCCGGCTTTCGGCTCCTCGGGGGCCAGTCTAAACGGGAACATTAAACAGTGCGCTTCGCCTGTTCTCAGAACTCGCCGAGAACACGTACGAGAGCAGGGAGAGGTAGGCCGGGTGGCCGCGGTGGTGGGACTTCAGCGACACCTCGGCCACCCAGAGCCTGCCCAGCTCCACGCCGCACCTCGCTAGATCCCTTCTCCCTGCCACCAAAGGACGAGCACAGGCCGATGCCGGAAACGGAGTTTAAGTAAATAGCACTTTGACATTTTCTGGGTAGCGCGTATTTAGTGTACGACCTGATTTCTTTCTGTTTATAGCCTTTTAATCCTTAAAAATATTTTAAAGTTCTATCTATTTATTTATTTCTTCCATGAGAGAGAGCAGGAGGGAGAGAGACCCCCCTAACAGGTCTCCATACAGTGATCTCCCCCGTCTCGGGCAGCCTGGCTGGCGGATAGGCACGTGTGTGTGCGGGAGGGCTCGGGAAGGGAACCCGGGGACCCTCCCAAGTGGCTTTGGCATCACAGGGCATCGTGGTACCACTCTTCCACATAGCGGACTCTCTTTACTTCAGTATCACGTCAGACTTCAGAAAGTTGCGATTGCAGGCTTTACCCAGAGTCGCCACTTACTCAGCCCCCCTTTTTTCATTGTAAGTCTGAGGGCACTTGTGCTCACCAGAGACACAGAGAGAGGGAGAGAGAGAAAGCACCCCCGCCCGGGCGTGGTCATGGCACTGTCCCTGCTCCATCTCTCCCTCCTGACGAGACTTTGGGCACGCACCCCGTGTGTTTTTGAAGCAGTGAGAGTTGGGACTTGAACCACGTTGTTGACCATGTGGGGTCTGGCTCCCTTAGCCACTAGGCCGTGGGACCAGCCCCGTCCCTTTTTTTAAAAGCAACATTCACTGTGCTGATGAGCGACTGAGACCTTCAGGCAAGATTCAATACAACAAAGAACAAATTACGTTTCATTGTTCTTGACTTACCAGGGCAGGAAAGTGGGCTCATACGGTTCATGGAAGTTGACAGCAACAAGGATTGCAGCGTCAGACAGAGGCCTCCTCCTAGTGCTGCAGCCACTCTCTGGCTGGGGACAAGCAGGTGGTATGGTGGTTAAGGCTTTAGACTTCCACGTGATGGATTGTGGTTCAAGTCCTGGCCCTGAGGCCTTGAGATTCACGCTAGGCATGTGTGCGTGCGTGCATGCCCAAAATGTCAGGAGGAGAATGGACGGGAAGGGACTGTGGCATGGCCACCCCCAGGAGGTTATTTCTCACTTTCCCTCTGCCTGTCTTTGTCTCTCTCTCTCTCTCTCTCTCTCTCTCTCTGACAAGCACACATACCCTATGACAAAAAAATTAATTAAACAAAATAAATTTAAAAAAATAATTTTCTGGGTCACCTCGAGCAATGCACTTTGTGCACTAGCGCCCGTGTCCTCAGCCACAGAATAGAAGGGTTGGACTAGAAGCTCTCAAGATCCCTCAGGTACTAGCTGGCACAGTTCTCCCCAGTGGGTTTTCAGACAGACATAGAGCTAGCCAGTGTCACTGCTCCTGAACATCGGCCTCTGCGGGCTGTCACCTGTAGCCAAGGGACTTGCCTATAACTCCCAGGAGAACGTTCGGCTGGAACCAAGGGTGGCTTGGACTTCACCGTGTTTACCGAGAGGGCTGGGTGGTTGACGAGTCCCCACACCCCACATCCCTCTCGGCACACAGCATCTTCAGGGCTTTCATATTCGCTCCTCTGTTTCATGGCTGTCCTGGGCTGTTCCGGCGCATGGACGAGATAGAGGCATGCCGTAGGCCTTGCATATTAAAGAGCAGAAGAAAGAGCTCTTGGGATGGACTGCTTGCAGTTCAAAGGCCAGATGGAACCAGGGCAAAGGCCCCCTGAATTTGCAAGCAGAATTCTTTTCAGTCTTCTGAGAAGGTTCTAATGAGTGAGTGCCTCACCAAAATTTGAACCCACTCAAGCCTGGCTTTTAGTTTGAGCCTGGAAGAAAACAAGAAAAGATAAAACCCACATACAATGCAAAATGAAAGAAAATGGAGTATACAGTGAGCAAACACAGGGAATGGTAGGGGAGCTTGACTCTTGTCCAAGTGGGGTGAGGAGGAGTGAATTAGACACTTAGGGCCGATGGGCCGATCAGCTGGAAGTGTGTGTACGATCGTGGATTCATGGCATTCACTGGCACCCCCCAAACTGGAAATAGCCCCCCTTTCTTACATGGAAACATAGCAGAGGTTAGGGAAAGAGATAAAGGTACAGAATAAATTGAAATAAAGAGGTTTGGTTTTCGCGTTATTAAGGTACTGCTTGGGCCACTTCAGAAAAGTAACAGTAGGTGAATGTTTGAGATAAGTTATGTCAGTCGTAGAAGGGTTATTCTCGGTAAGTAAAGATGCCACCCTCCTGAGCTGGTTGGGTCTCATCTTGGTAATGTAGTCAAGGCCAGAGCAGAAGGCTGTGGGCTGTTCTGAGTCAGAGGAGCGTCAGAATCATGCAGCTTGGCCTCAGTTGGTGTTCATCTGGGCCTCAGGAAAGTTGGTAATTCTTAGGTGCTCTGTTTCCCATAGACGAAGACAATGATACTTGCAGGTTTATCAGGAGGACTGGTGGTAGAGCAAGTGTATCAGTTAGCTAGGGTTTGTAACAAGTATTCCCCAAACTCAGCAGCTTAAGACAACCATTGTTCATGGTTACTCGTGCTTCGGTGGCTCACCTAGGCTAGGCTTGATTCCTTACTACAGGAGTGCTTAGATGTGTGTTCTTTCCTGGGCCCAGGCTGTGGGGTGACAGGGACCTGGGGGGTCCCCTGGTGATGGCAGAAGCACAGAGGGCAGGCAGAGGCACACAGTGTGGTGCTCTGCCCCTTCTGTTCATATTCTATTGGTCAAACAAGTCAATAGCTTAACCCAAAGTCAAGGACAGGAAAGTACTCTACACCAAGGGTTGGAGGTGTGGCAAGGTCAGAGCAGAGGGCATGGATTCAGAGAGGGGCAACTGATCCAGTCTACCACAGTCGTCCACACAGTGCTGGGCACGTGGGGTAGTGGCTCCGCCTCTGTCTTCACTACTCAGTAGGCAAGTGGAAGAAGAAAGCTTTTCTTTGAAAGAGACTAGAAAGTTCAATAGAGAGTTTGAGTGTATGAAGTAAAATAGGTTTCACCTGCAGTCTTACAGGTTAACAAATTTACTTTTTGTTCCCCTCTTTGGTCCAAATAACTGGTACAATGCCTGGGACACCTAGTAGGTGTTCAATATCTATTCAATGATTGGTAAGAAGTCACTTTTCCCAATAGTGATGCAGCATGGAATCACAGAAAGATCTCCATTCATTCCACCCATCCCCTTTTTTATTTTTTTATTTTTTTGGAGAGGTTTTTGCTATAGGGCACGTGCGCTCACCAGACAGACAGAGAGAGACAGAGAGACAGAAAGCGAGAAATTACTCCCCAGCGGGGATGGCCATGCTGCAATCCCTTCTCCTCCCTTTTCCTCTTGGGACCTTGGGCATGCACGCACCTGGCCTGAGTTTAAGCCACCGGGTCCAGGACTCGAACTGTGGTCGACTACATGGGAGTCCAGCAACATAGCCATTACGCCAACTGCTGATCCCCACCCACCCCATTTTGTAGCACTGGTCTGTTTTTGACTCCTGGCTGTGCCTTTTACAAGTAACCTTGGGAAGCCCCTTGGGTTCTCTGAGCTAGGCTAGGGTGGAGTCTACTGGGTGGGGCTAGGACTGTCATTTCTGTAATCTCATATAACAGCAGTGTGCCTGGCACATCGTTGGTGCTGAATAGATCTTGGCATACATCTTTCTGGAACTTTGTGGTCTGTCCCATTCCTGTCTCCAGCCCCCATGTTGTCCACCAGCCAGCTGTGAGTGGCTAATCTTGGGGAGTAGGGAGACAGTGTATTTGGCATGAGGTGGGCCCAGTGCCGCCCTCTCCCTTTGGGAAGTGCTGTGGTAGCTCCACCTTCACCATCAGCTTTGGACTCTGGCACGTCCATGTCCTTGGCTGTGGCTCCTACCACCATTTTAGGACACTTTATGGGCCCCACTTGGAGCCAATGGGAGGAAACCTAATTTCCTGCCACAGGAAATTATCCGGCTAGTGAAGAATATATTTCAGAATTAAAACCTTCTGTCAAAGGAGCTTGAGGGAGTTGCTGGAGACTTTTGGGGATCTCTCATCAGGAAGCCACTGGGTGTGGGAAGAGCCCTCGGGCATGAATGGGGAATGGGATGCAGGCCCACAGGCCGTTCCTGGGCCTGAGCTCCTGGCTCGGCAGCTGGTCTTGGGCTAGGAGAAAGTGGTAATAAATAGACCCTGTTCTGCAACCAAGTGTGTTTTTTATGGTCACATCAGCTCAGAATTAAGACTTATTTATTGGGTTTACTTCATGGGCCCAGTGCTGTCAGGCTTGGGTGGGTGTATTCTGGACACATCAGTGATATTAAATCCAGCAGCTGAATCTCCCAGTGCACTATTAATATTTTGGTAAGTTGGAGGGACCAGCAGTTGGTGTAATGGCTATGTCACTGGACTCCCATGTAGTTGACCGTGGTTCGAGTCCTGGACCCAGTGGGTTAAACTCAGGCCGGGCGCGTGTGCATGAGTGCCCAAGATCTGAAGAGGAGAATGGAGAAGGGATTGCGGTGTGGCCATCCCCCCTGGAGGTGATTTCTCGCTTTCTGTCTCTCTGTCTCTCTCTGTCTTTCTGGCGAGCGCACGCACCCTATAGCAAAAAAAAACTCTCCAAAAAAAATTTTTTTTTTTTTTTTTTTGCTTAAGTCTTGGTATATGTTTTGAGTGGAGCAGAAAAAAAGGAATACCAGGGCTCTGGGCTCAGGGTAGTCCGGACTCTGAACCAGGAGGAGGAGTCACTAATGTGTAAGTAGATGAGACGCCCTCCCTGTCCAGAGTTGGGAATCACATGGCCCAGGATGGGGGGCGTGGGCCAGATGACTTCTGGGAAATACAGCCAAGCCGGCATGGTGGTCATGTGCTCCTGAGCTGGAGAGCAGACGCATGCCTGTCCCCCTGCCATCAGGACCCAGCCTGACTGCCAGGAGAGCTGGCCTCTGGCTGCAGCCCTGGTGCAGACTGCTGTGTGACTCTAGCACGCGCTGGAGTCCAGTGAGGTGACACCATTATAAGACTCTCTGTCTCCCACACGGCATCAGGGTGGGGATGGTCTGGGATCGGAGCAAGCCTTGTGAACATTAAAGGCACCCACAGGCCTGAGGCCTCACTGTGGCTCTCCTGACCATGCACCCAGATGGCTGAAGCGGGTACAGAGACCAGGGTTTTTGAGTGCCTACTGTGGACCCCACTTGCTCGGCAGTGTCCCAGCAATGAGGAAGCGATTGCTACCCGCAGTAATGATGCTCAGTCGCTGCCATTTTTTGAGTTCTCACCGCATGCCAGGGCTTTCCACACAGCGTCGTTCAGTCCTCTCACCAGCCCAGCGACAGGGCTGCATCGCAGATGAGAAAATCGAGACTGAGACAGTAAGTGATCTGCTCAAGTTTATGCAGGCAGCAAGCACAAACTTGGTATTTAAATCCAGGCATCTCTAAGTCCAAAGTCCTTGCCTTTTAAAAAATTGTGTCATTTATAAATAATAAACCACACATACATAAAGCATGCGATTTGATGAATTTTAGCATACATATATGTTTATACCTGTAAAGCCACCACTACAGACAAGATAATAAACGGAACCCTTGTCCCCCAAAACTTTAACTATGGCTTCCTCTCATCTCTGCTCACACCCCTCAGCTCCAGGGCACCCACCGATCTACTTTCTGTCAGTATAGATTAGTGAGATTAGTTTGTTTTGTTTTGTTTTGTTTTGTTTTGTTTTCCTGCAGGGTAGGTGCGCTCACCTGACAGAGGCAGCGAGAGAGAAAGAGAGAGAGAGAGAGAAAGAAAGTGCACACCCCCCCCCCCCCCCCCCATGAGGCATGGTTATAGCACAGTCCCTTCTCCTTTTCTCCCACCTTTCAGGATTTGGGGCACACATGCACAGATGCCTGGCATGTTTTACAAGCCACAGGGGCCAGGACGCAAACTGCAGTCAGCCACGTGGGATCCAGCCATCTTAGCTACCACACCACCTGCTGGCCTCAATCTTCTCTCCTCTCCTCTCCTCTCCTCTCCTCTCCTCTCCTCTCCTCTCCTCTCCTCTCCTCTCCTCTCTCCTCTCTCCTCTCTTCTGTTCTCTTTCTGTTCTTTCCTCTCCTCCCCTCCCCTGCCCTGCCCTCCCCTCTCCTTTCTCTTTTTGTAGGAGACAGGGTCTCACTATGTAGCCCAGCCAGGCCTTCCTTAAATCCGTAATCCGCCTCAACCTCCTGAGTAGTTATGATTACAGGCATAGCCCTGTGCCAGCTAGTTTGCATTTCTACTCTACTTTACTCTATAATTTTACATAAATCATTGTCTGGCTTCCTTCACTCAGTATACATCGTTTTAGATTCATTTGTAGTACTGCAGGATCATCCTCTCCAGGTGCTGCGTAGTACTCCTCCGTACGGTTATCGTTGTTTACCCATTCATCTATTGACGCACACTGGATAATTTTCGGTTTAGGGCTATTATATTCATGCACAAGTCTTTGGTCGTATGTTTTCATTTCTCTTGGGTAAATACTTATCAGGGAAATGGGTAGATCATATGGTAGATTTTTGTTTTTAAAAACTTTTTAAGAAAAGTTCCAAACGGTTTTCCAAAGTAGTCCATTGTATCATTTCACATTCCCGTGAGTACTGTCTGACATTTCTAGTTCCTCTGTTATCCTTGCCAGCCTGTGGTGTAGTCAGCCTTTTACATTTTAGCCATTTATTAGCAAAATTATGTAGGGCTTTCTCATTGTTTTGTTTCCTGTTGCTATAGGGCTCATGCATTCGCCAGAGAGAGAGAGAGAGAGAGAGAGAGAGAGAGAGAGAGAGAGAGAGAGAAAGTGAGAAAGCACTGCTAGGGAGAATGGCCAATCCCCTCTCCTCCATTCCCCTCTCAGGATTTTGCGCATTCATGCACATGTGCCTGGCGTGTTTCTGAAGCCACCAGGTCCAGGACTTGAACCATGGAGCTGGCCATGTGGGATCCGCCACCTTAACCACCATGCCACTGGCGGGCCCTCTCATTGTAGTTTTAATTTGCACTTCCCCAATGACTAAGAGTGTTGAACATCTTTTTGGGCGCTTCTTTGCCATCTTCACATTTTTTGTGTCTGTTCAAATAATTTTTTTAAATCGTGTTGTTTGTTAACTCATGGGGTTCTTTATATATTCTGAAAACAGATTCATTTTCAGACATAATGCTTTGCAAATATTTTCTTCCATTTTGTGACTTGTCCTTTTATTCTTGTAACAGTGTCTTTCAAAGACTGGAAGCTTACATTTTGAAGCAATATGATTTATCAACTTTTTTTTTTCTTATGTTTTCATGTGTTATCTTAGAAATCATTGCCTAACTGAAAGTCACAAAGGTTTTCTCCTGTGTTTTCTTCTGGAAGTTATATATATATATATTGTTCCTTTCTTTCATCATAGAGACAGAGAGAAAGAGATGTCTTCTCAACAGGGTGCCAGCCCATGGTCCCCTTCCCCAGCTTCCCAGCCAGCTGTGGAGGATCATAGGCACGTGTATGTAACTGACATGTGCAAGCTGACCTGGCGGCTGAACCCTGGTCTTTCATACGGCTTCCAGCATTGCAGAGGTTGACACTACTGCTCTGACGCCATGGCCAGGCCCAGCAGTCTGACAGTTTTAAGTTTTACACTTGACCCATTTGATTTAATATTTGTATAGGGCTCACTGTGTACATTGAAGTTTGTTTTTCCTATGTCTGTACAGCCAATCGATCTAGCACTAGTTGTTGAGAAGACTATTTTTTTGTACTCAGTTGTCTGTGCAGCTTCGTTGTATCAGCTGTCCCCGTGTGTGACTATTTCTGGATTCTTTTAGGTTCCATTGATCTTTTTGCCAGTCTTTATGCCATTACTCATTCCGTCTTGATTTCTATAGCTACTTTACTTTTGGAAAATCTAATTATCATCAAAATTAGTGTATACTTAATGTGATTTTTAAAGCAAGAAAGCCCCGCCTTTCCATCACCTGGGGAGGGTCCCCTTCTGCGGCCCCATTCTTACCTCAGTGCTGGCCTGAGCCTGTTTTTCAGGGTCCCCTCCCCTAGCTACAGCGTCCAGTGGGCCTTTTTTATCAAATGCCGAAGAGCAGATGTGGCCACTTCCCTAATCTGGGGCCGCTCAGTGCTTTTGCATGAGAACGGACAGAGCTGAATAATACTCTGTCCCAAGGGACCCACTGCCCACTCGCCCTTTCTGTCCTGCTCATCCGCCCACTTGTCCGGGCTGGGCGTGGAGAGTGGCTGCTGTGATGAAGAGCCACGCTCACCCATGGTGCTTCTAGGGCACTTTCCAGTGGGCACCAGGAGCCACGGGGTCAGGAGTGGAGCGGGAGGAGGTCTTCCTTTCACAGAGGGGCCTCGGGCCCCAGAGGCCTCCCACCTTGCTCGGTGTCTCCAGGTAGGAGAGTGGAGCCACACTGTGACCCAGGCCCTGTGAGTCCGGTCCGGTGATCTTCCTTCTGCGCTCAGGGGCGAGTCCGGGGCTGTCCTCTCTCGTTAGCCTGGTAATTACTGTTTTCGGCTGTAGGGGCTCCTCCGTCTGGGGCCCCTCGGGAGGGAGGTAATTATATCCTTCCAGATGCGCTTAGTCAGCAGCTCCTGTCCGCGCTGTGACCGAGCCGGCGCTGACCTTTGTCCGCTCTCCCTGTTCCCGGGCCAGGGCTTGCAGAGTCTCGTCGGCCTCTCTGCGTCTCTCTCTGGTTGGTCTCCTCCTTGTGTCCGGCCAGCCCCTCCCTCACAGACTGTCCATCAATCCTGTTTATTCAGACAGACTGGTTATAAAGGAACTCGGAGGGAGAGCTTGCAGAGTTCTGTCTGCCCGCCCTGCCCAGCTCTGAGAAGAATCGTGTCGCTGGCCAGTGGGCCGAGGAGGGGCCTGTGGAGAGAGCAGCGCTGCCCACGAGGCCCTGCAGTGGCAGCCTGCCTGCCTCCCAGCCCGGCCTGGGCCCCGCGTTCTCGCTCGCCCCTCCGGTTGCTCTGGCCCACCCTCCCACCTCCACAGGGCCTTTGCACCTGCTCTTCCCACAGCCTGAGGTGCCCTCCTCTCGCACCCCTTACCCTGCAGACCTCCAGCTGAGCCGTCCCCCCTCAGTGCTGCCTGTCCAACCCTTCAGCACAGTGAGGGCCTGTGTGCGGAGGCTCGTGGGGCGCCTCGCGCTCTTGCTCTCAGGGCTGGTGACTGGCTCACTGTGGGTCCCTGATCCATGCCAGTCCGCCCACGGGGACTGGGAGCTCCGTGGGAGCAGGGACCATTCTGCCCGGTTGGTCCCACCCTGACGTCTCCCTTTAGCACCACACGGAGGAGCCGTCAGAAACCGTGTGTGAAATGAGTGAGTCCCTGCGAGGGGTGTCCCACCTAGCACCCCGTCTCACACCACACGCCCCTCCTCCTGAGCTCCCTGGCCGTCATGTCCAGTGGTTCTGCTCACCTGCCGTCAGGCATGTCACCTGGGGACCCTGTAGGTCCCTGTAGGGGGGTCTGATTTAGCAGCTCGGAGTGGGCTACTCCATCGGCACGCTTCGCTAGGCCTGAGCACAGCTGCTCACAGGCCACTCCACCACATGGTCATTGCACATGGTCAGGGCACTGGCCATTTGCAGGTGCCTGCCCTAACCAGAGTGGGGACGGTGGCAGGACCAAGTGTGCCCTGGGGGCTCTCCTCTGACCAAAAACCGGGAGAGATTTGTGGACAGGCACACCTGGGTCACCAGACAGGCAGCCCTCACACTGAAAGGAACCCCCAAGACATTTGTAGTGTGGGCCTTCACCATGCACAGCTGAACAGGAGAGCTGTTTCCTTCTTGTTTTCTGATGTGGAGGGTGGTCCTGGGTGAGGGTCAGGAGCAAATCGAGACCACCTGTGTCCCTTGTCACCCTTCTTCCAGTTGCGTGGTCCCCACATAGTACCTGTGGAATTCTCGTCTTGCTCAGGCCTGTCCCCCTCTCCACACCCCCTGAGCTGCTGGCCCTGGCCTTCCCTGAGCTTGGCTCACACGCCGAAGCAGAGTGATGTGGGGCCAGAAGGCTCACCAGGGCACCCGGATGGTGCTAGGCCTGTGCTGGCAGCCATGGCGGCCTGGGGCCTCCTTGGTGGGCCTCTTTTTGCTTCTTCTGGGATCCCTTCCAGCACTGATGGCTTGCGACTCTGATCTCTGGCCCTCTGCATCTGAGAACAGCCAGGGGAGGGGAGAGATTCCTGGGCATATGTCAGACACCCTCCGGAGCTGCAGGGGCCCCTTTGGGGAAGGCCAGCCAGATCCTCCATGCTGACTCTTCTTGTCACTCCCGTCCCATCCCGACAGGTCCCTGGATGGCCGGCTGCAGGTGTCTCACCGGAAGGGGCTCCCCCACGTCATCTATTGCCGCCTGTGGCGATGGCCGGACCTGCACAGCCACCACGAGCTGCGGGCCATGGAGCTGTGTGAGTTCGCCTTCAACATGAAGAAGGACGAGGTGTGCGTGAACCCCTACCACTATCAGAGAGTGGAGACTCCAGGTATGGGGGCACCTGGCACGGCGGGGGCCAGCCAGCCCCGGCCCCCCAGAGAGGGTCTGTGGGGTCTGGGGTGGGGCGTACACTGAGCTGCGTGTGCCTCTCTCCCGGACAGTCCTACCTCCTGTGCTGGTGCCCCGCCACACAGAGATCCCGGCCGAGTTCCCCCCGCTGGACGACTACAGCCATTCCATCCCCGAGAACACCAACTTCCCCGCGGGCATCGAGCCCCAGAGCAATATTCCAGGTAGGCACCCAGTGGCCGTGCCCTGTCCCTGCGTTGTGCCGTCACTCCCTCTCCACATGCAGCGCTGGCCCGGAGCCCCCGACTCAGAACCGCATCTCTGCTGGGAGCCGACCTGTGGCCTCAGCTCCCAGCGCACTAACGATGCTTTTCTTGGCTCGGAGGAGCCGCGTGACCCTTCTGCCGGCCTCGGCCTCAGCGCAGTCATTTATTTTGGAAGCGGAAATAGCAACACTGTGTTTCCCTCCCCGCCCTTGTGGCTGGCGGCGGGGCTGGCGTTCAGGCCGGATCCCCGACGGGACGGCCGAGCCGGGGGGCGCAGAGGCAGTGGGCGAGCTCAGCGGGGCAGCCACTGTGGAGACCTGGCCCTGTAAGTACCAGGGCCTCAGGCATGGAGGGGCACAGCCTGGGCAGGAGCTGAGGGCTGCACTGGCAGAGGACAAAGGTTTTCAGAAGCCCCTTATTTGCATGCAAATGACGTGTGAGTCACCCTCACTCTCCAGTCCAGGAAAGCTGTGCTGGCTGCACTTGGGCTAGTCACGGTTTCCCAGGCCGGGAACCGTCCTGCTGCATTGAGTTCCCTTCCGAGCAGTGGAGATTGGTCGTGACTTGGACCCTGGGTTAGCTTACTGTGCCGCGGTGGGACAGGCCTGGGTGCTTGAGCGGCAGCTTTAGAGAAAGACCCTCCCCCACCCTTCCTGCACGTGCTGGTCTGTAGGGGTGAGTCACCCAGCCCCTGTTCAAATAGAAACCTCAGAGGGGCTAGGTCAGGGTCTGGGCGGTGGAGGTGGGGCCCAGAGAGACAGATCACAGTCCCGGCTAGTACTGAGCTCGCCGTCTAGTTGGAAAGCTGCTATTTCCCCCGGAGACAGCAAGTCAGCGTGGGATCTGCACTAGAGACCACACAGAGGCCAAAGGGCAAGTGGAGGCTGTGCCTCTTGAGGACAGAGATGGTGAGGTGGGGCAAGTCCGGAAGCCCCCCTGGAGACGGGGGCTTGTTCTTGATCTTGAAGGCTAGCCTGGCAGGGGCTCTGGGAACAGGCGTGCCAGACCTGAGCGGTGGGGTGGTATGAACTAAGGTGGTTGCAGTCCAGGTGGGGGCTGGCATTCAGGTCAGATCCCGGATGGCGGGGGCCAGCCGCGGGCCCAGCATCTGAGAGCCCTCGCTCTGAGGCTCTGTGCCCTTCAGCCTGACCTGACACTGTGGTGTAAATGTGAGATGCTTTCAGAAAAGAGCCGGAGACTGTTTAACGAGCCCCCCTCCTTCTGATCCCCAGAGACCCCACCACCTGGCTACCTGAGCGAAGATGGAGAAACCAGTGACCACCAGATGAACCACAGTATGGACGCAGGTCAGTCACGCAGGAAGGCACTTGTCCTTC
Organism: Tupaia tana; assembly: GCA_026018925.1. Taxonomy (NCBI): domain Eukaryota; kingdom Metazoa; phylum Chordata; class Mammalia; order Scandentia; family Tupaiidae; genus Tupaia; species Tupaia tana. The sequence continues at coordinate 4,381,045 of JAKSZU010000023.1, read as the reverse complement.
CCTGAGTGGCCTGTCCCTCCTCTCCCCTCTCCACCCTCCCTGCCTCCTGCCCGTCTTGCTCCACAGGACACACAGAGCAGCCACTGTGGCCAGGCCCTGCCTGGTGCTGGGTATGCGGGGGGGCCCCCCCGAACTGCTCTCAGGTCACGGGGGCACCGGCCAGGCAGCCACAGTCTCATAATGTCTCGTATACACCTGCACAGACACCGCATGCCTCGGGGCCGCGGAGCAGGGCCACGTCACCTTGCAGTGTGCCGGCTCCCCAAGCTGAGATGTGGTCATGTTAGCCCAGCTCTGAGGGTGGCGAAGGGTGTGCCTGGCAGAGTTGTGGGGCAGGGGCAGGAGAGCTGGCACTGCGTGCTGGAGTCCAGGGAGCACCAGGGCATGGGGCTTGGTGGGGCTGGAGTACACTCCCTCCTGAGGGCCCAGCACTCAGAGGTCCGTGGGTATGGACCTTCGCGCCAGGCAGACCGCTCGGCGTCTAGCTTGGGTGCATGAGAAGCCATTGCAGGCTTTAAGTGGCCCGTGCCTCGGTGACGTGTTGCAGCAGTAGGATGGTGGCGGGGCCGATGGCCTGAAACGGTACAGGTGAGAGGCAGCGGCAGCCTGGTAGAGGGAAGGCCTTCCCCGATGGCCAGTGGGGACTACTAAAGTGCCTGTCTTTACTCGGTGACCAAAGGGGATCATTTGCTCTTGTCACAAAGGACGTGGCCTAGATTGCTCCCTTAATGTCTCCAGATGTTTCCCACATCATTTGATATGGGCCCAAATTGGCTCCAGACCAGCAGCTTCTTGACGTGAACCCCAGCTGCCACACAGAGCATGTCCTGCATGGCACGTGGTTGGGTGAGGACGGAGCCTGGCAGATGTGCCGTTCCGACGACAGCACCGTGCCTTGGTCACAGAGCCTTCGGACACAGTGCAGCCACTTGCCCTTGCACGCAGACCCAAAGAGGTCCACAGTCCCCAGAGAAGAACAGAAACCCACAAATGCCGTGCACGTAGCTGCCGAAGTCTGGCCCGGGCGCTGTGCACTTCCATGTGGAGCTCATACCTCCCCAATCAAACACGCCCCCCCAGATGAGTGCTGGCAGCATGGCCACAGCTGGAGTGCATCAGAGCCCTCCCCGTGCTCCATGCCAAGTGGGCGCCACGCGCTCGCAGTGATGAAATGCTGGCATGGGGCGCCGGCCAGCTGGGAGCGTCGGCCAGCGCTGTACTCCTTCCCCTCGGCCTCCCCCTTCCCTCTGTGTTTGTAAAGTGTCTGCTTTGTACCCAAACACAGCCTGGGGGAGGGCCCCCCCCCCCCCGCACAGGAGGAGCAGCCCCCTTCCAGCCCTCTGGGCTCTCTTCTCTCTCCCTCATTCTCCTTCCTGCCCTCATTGTTCTTGGTCCTCCATCCTGTCCCCTCCTCCCTAAGTGTGCCTGCAGGGCCCAGCCGTGTACACTAGTGATTTCTCTGCAGTGGAGACAGGTCTCGTGGACCCCAGGCTTCGCGGGCATGGGGCTGGGGAGGCGTCTGCTATTTCTTCCTGGCTTTTCACTCACAGTTGTCCCTTTGGCTCCCAGTGCAGCGGCTCTGGGGCTTGGATTCCCTGCAGCTGAGATGCGGTTGTGTGTCCTCACATCACACATGCCCTTTAAGACCAGTGAGAAGGGCCCATAGCCCTTCTGTGGCTTTAGGACCTTCCCCAAATAGGAAAAAAGAAACCCTTAAGGAGTGCCTGCTGTGTGCCAGGCGCGGTGTCAGCTTGGCGGCGGGCACGGTCCTGCTGAGTGTTTTCATGTCACACACAGGGGCTATGCTCCCCATTCTGTGTCCGAGAGAAAACAAAGGCTCAGAGAGGTTGAAGGACTTTGCCGAAGTCACACAGCTCATCCCCGGTGGCCTGTGCAGACCCCATGACGGATCCTGTTCCACATCCCGTTTGAATGAGGAGGGAAGGAGAGACCTGTGGGTCAGCCCTTGGTGCCTGTCCTCAGGAGGCTGCAGCCACGTTTGGGTGAAGTAGACCCCGTGGGCAGCTCGAGGCAGCGTGTGCTCAAAGCCACAAGGACCGAGAGATCACAGGCGGGACCAGGCCCCCCGGCTGGTCACAGAGAGGCCTCATAGTCGTCTCCATACAGGAGCAGGAAGGGCATGCAGCCAGTTGCCTTTTGTTTCTTTCGAAGGCTGACCCCACGTGGGTTTTCCCTTCGTTCTGCGTGTGAGGCAGAGGAAAGACAGCAGAGTGAGCTCTGGGTAGACGTGGGCTCTTTCCCACGAGTCTTGCATAAAGCGTCGGTCTGCTTGCTGAGTTGCAGGATTGCTGAGGAAGGCTTGCACGTTTCCTGAGGTTGGTATTTCCAGGTAACTGAGCTCGGGGAGCACTGACTGCTGGTGTAGGGGAGGCCCCGAGCTGCACCCACGTGGGAGGCCAGCCTTCGCCGCCCGGGCCTGTGAGCAGCTGGGACAAGGGCTTCCCACTCGCTCTGTTTCCCTGATGACGTGGAGCACGGGGCAGGTGGTGAGTCAGACAACAAGCGTGTCACCTGTCCTGGCCGAGAACACGGGAGCCCTGTGCTGGAAGTCTTGGAGACTCCTAAAGTCATCAAGTCGTGGAAGAGGCCTCTGAGCTCATTCACTCGACCCGCTTATTCCACAGATGAAGAAACCTGGGCCCAGGGGAGCGATGTCTGGGCAAGGGCAGGGCTGGGTCTTCTCCTGCACCTGGAGGCCCATCCAGGTCTCTCTGTGTTGTGCCCATCCGCCCCCATCTCGGAGGGCCCAGAAGTTTGGCTCTGCGGGCCAGCATCCCTCATGGAGTCTCACAGCTGTGTCTCCTCTCACAGGTTCTCCGAACCTCTCCCCGAATCCGATGTCCCCAGCACACAATAACCTGGGTGAGTATCTCATCCCCCTCCAGCCGTGGCCCTGGCTAGTGGCTGGTGAGGGGAGGGGGCCGGGCAGGTGAGGCTCCCCAGCCTGCACCCCCCACTGTCAGCCCAGCTCAGCCCAGCTCAGCCCTTCAGGTTTCTGGTTACAGTGATTCTGGGGTCACCGCGGAACCAGGAAACCTGAGAACAGTGGTGGCGGGAAGGGCGACCACGTGTTGGGTTTATATTTCCCCTGGGTGGTGGTTAGACGTGAGTGGATGAAAACCCCCCAGACCGTCTGCCCAGGATAGCAGGGCACACGAGCGTGGTTTGGTGCAAAACCACGGGCAGCCACGCAGACTCTGTCCCCCGACATCCACAGACTCGTTTCCGACACTCACTTGGGTTATATCTGAGCAGTTCATCTTACAATGATGTCATTTTTATTAAAACAGCAACCTGTAAGGAATCCAAAGGGGAAAAAGTGGTGCCTGTGCCCATACTCCCACCACACAACCGCACTGTCTCCATGTTCTCATGGCCCCTCTGGTTTCTGTGTGTCGGGGTGTGTGTTCACGCCTGGCTACTGAGAACATAGTGCGAATCCCGTTTTTATTCTCCCGTCTCTACGTGGCTTCGTAAGCACGTTTGCACGCGTAGCTGCCTCGTCTGTCATTGCGCACGGTCTCGTGGTGCCTTGGTGCGGCCGGATGGTCGTTTACAGAGCACCCCTCAGCTCGGGGCTCCGGGCCAGTCTCACTCTTCTCACCGGGGAGTGCCCCCAGTTGTCTCGGTGGGAGACGCTGCGGGGAGTCCGTCATGACTTCGCCGTGGAGCCTGCCACAGGGCGCAAATCAAATGTCGTATCCATGTGGTTTTATAGAGGGAAATTGTTGACATTCCAGTCTCGAAGTTTTAGAAAAGGTGAGTTTGAAGGCTGGCCCTGTGGCCTAGTGGTTAAGGGAGCTGGATCCCACGTGGCCGACCAGAGTTCAGATCCTGGCAGGGTGGAGACATGGGGGGGAAGATACTGCAGAGTGATCATCCCATCGGGTGCCGGTCTCTCTCTCTCTCTCGCACAAGCACATGCAACTTCTGGCCAAAAAGAAAAAAAAAGAGCGAGAAGAAGGAAATGTGAGTTTGGTGTAGTTCAGGGCTTTATTGCCGGGGCTTCCTCGGCCTTCCCGTCCAGGCGTGGTGAGTCACAGCAGGGCGTGCTGGCCTTGGAGCCTTGGCTGATAGCATCAGAGGAGAGAGGCCTCCGGGGAAGGCCGAGACGTGGGCAGGGTGACATGCGACTTTACGGATCCGTTTCAACATCTTTGTGAAATAATATCACCGTGGCCGGGCCTTGCAGAGGGAAGGCCAAACACCTGATAGGAAAGGACCGAGTTCTGACAAACAAGCCGTGAAGGCTGGAGGCTGGGCTCACACTCGAGAAACGTAGCTTGGGGCTCTCGGCTGTGGCCACGGGTTGGCTTGAGTATTTTCTGAGCCGTGGTACCTGCCACGCTTCAAGTCAGCAGGCTGTGAGGCCGGCGCTGGCCTGGCGGCGAGCCGCAGAGTCACGGGAGAGCCGAGAGGGGTTTGGCCTGAACTCGTCTGGTGGCAGTGAGCTGTGGCTCAGCCTCTAGGTCGTGTGGACTGGGGTGACAGGGTGACTCTGGAGCTTGGTTCCCTGTCGACACACTTCAGCCCCCCTGCTACCCCCTCCTCAGGCCACTCGTCGAGGAGCTGCAAATGTTAGGCCATTTCTTGCAAAGGCAGGGGCACCCCGAGCCCAGCCAGCAGGAGTGGGCGCCGGTGGCTGTGTCCCCGCCTCATCACACCTCTGCTGGGAAGGGCTGCATCGGGGGCGAGTCAGCCGGCGAGTCAGGGCTGGGACGCACGGTGAGGGCCGGTGCTGACAGGCCTGGCTTCTTCCTTGCTGGATCAGCCCCTGCCCCACCCCAGTCCACTGGCAACCTCTGGCTACACCCCGACCCCATAGGCCCCACAGACGCGCACGGTGGCTGTAGGGATGACGCTGGCCAACGCCTCTCGAGAATGTCCCAGGCCTCTTCTTCAGAAGGTCCAGGACAATAACCAACCTGCCCAGCAGTGGTGAGGGCACTGCAGATTTTCACGTTACAGAGGAGGGGACGGGGCGGGTCACACAGCCGGCGAGGGAGAACCGTGGGCCTCCTTGATCCAGAGCCTGTGTTCCCACGGTAGCATGCCACGGCCTTGTGGGGACCTTCGGCCCAGGCCTGCTGCCTCCTCACACAGAACGGGGCCCAGGCAGAGCATTCCCTAAGTGTTATTTGGGGATGGTGTCGGGTGGCCCTGGGTGGGACCCCTGCCTGCTCACTCTGCCCTTCCTCACCTGTCCATTCCCAGGGGCCTCTTGCCTGGCCACGCTGTCCGGTCCAGGTGGGAGGTTCGAGAAGACTCTCAGGCCCTGCACTCGGGGTGGGGTCAGTGAGGCAGGACCTACGACAGTTAGAAAACCAGAAGTGCAGACGGAGACCCCGAAGGTTCCGAGGAGGGAGTGATGGCTTCCCAGTGGGCACAGGTGTCCCCCCCTATGCTAACTCACTCGGTCGACACCGCAGAACTCATAGGGGCTGAAGCTGGAGTCCAGCGCTGGGACGACACGTCGGCCGTCGCCGCCTGGTGACCAGAGTGGCCCTGTCTACCTGTGTGTCCTGCCAGGTGCCCGGGGAGCGAGCGCAGAGCAGCTGTGTGTGCCGAGGAGGGAGGCATGGAGGAGCTGGGGGGCTCGGGAGCAGGTGTGACGTGTGAGCGGGGCCCTCAAGAACAGGTGGGGACACTGCAGATGAGGGCAAGGTGTGCCCCGAGAACGGCTGGTAGGTCAGGAGGAACGAGGGGCCAGCCGAGGCCACAGAGGCTGGCGGGCACCGAGGAGGCCCCCAGGGCGTGCTTTGCCCCCGGCTACAGACTAAAACCACTGGTGGGTTCAGAGGTCAGGGGAAGGGGGTTGATGACAGCTTCACGGAAATGAATCTGGCCACTACGTGGAGTCCAGGTCCTAGGGGAAATTACTGGAGGCAAAAAGAAAACCAGACCCACTTAGGCAGTGGTTGTACGGAGGAGGCGGGGAGAAGGTTCTAGAGACAGCGGCAGGGCTGGAGAGCACATGAGAGACAGCATGGGCCCAGCCAGCTGTACTCACTGTGTCAGGACGCGCGGGGGCCGGCCGGGGCAGCAGGGGCTGGGGTGGGCGCTGGCGGGGTGCTGCCTCTGGTTATGCGCCCCAGGAGCAGCCAGAGGTCAGGAAGAAGCTGGGCCGGGAGGTGCAGATTCGGAAAGCGCTCAGGCGGTGACCGCCCTCCCCGTAGAGGGTCAGAGCTCCGAGGCCTTCGGAAAGCCTGTCCTGGAGCCCCAGGGTCTGCTGTGGTATCCCCTCTGAGAAGCCCCACGGAACAGAGGCCTGCTGGACCCTGCGCTGTGCCTGGACCGGCCGCTGTTCGAGCCCTTTCCTCATTATCCCGGGGGCCGTCCCGACATCCGACTTGGAGGACACTGCCACGGGGTCCCCCGAAGTCATGGCAGTGATGCACTCAGGGGAGACCTGGCTGGAGAAACACACGTGGGGCCCACTCGGGAGTGAAGGGTGAGGGGGAGAGGGCGAGTTCAGGGGCACGAGGGGGACACAGCGGCCAGAGGTCGGTGGGCAGGCTCTGCAGAGAGGCTGGGTGAGGCGTGAGAGGCCTTGCGTTTCCCAGGAGTTTCAGGGCACCTCGTGGGGAGAGATGGGCCGGAGCTGGGCTGAAGTTGGGCATGGAGAAGGCGGTGGCGAGCTGCGGGCGCCTTTGGGCTCGCGTGTCGGACTCACACGTGTGTGCCCACACCACAGGCCGGAGCCAGGTGCCCACAAGCTCTTCCTAGACAGACGGGGGCCTCTGAACACCTGATCGCTTCTCTCACAGAGTCCCCGTGACAGTTACTTGAAAGGAGTGAAGAGAAAGCATAGGCGTCTGGCCTCCTGTCATGTCCCCTCACTGCAGGCGTTGGCTGGGACCTGGGCTGGGGTGCTGGGCCAGCCTGGCAGCAGGCCCCCTCCTGGAACAGAGCGCGACCTGGGAGGAGCCCCAGATGCTGACTGAGACCCAGCTCAGCCCTCCCCACCCCAGAGCAGGCTCCGGGGGAGGGGTTGTGAGCAGGTGCGTTCCTGTTACTAAGGGTGAGCTGGTGAGTCACCTGGAATTTCCTAAGCGTTTAGGTCAGGACTGGGACAAATGGTGGGGGAAGAGGAGGCAGGTGGAGGGAGAGGGAAAGGAACCGAGCTGCCTCCTGTGGGGTGAGCGCGTCGCCCCCTGCTCTAGAGTGAGACACCGAGGAGCTCAAGGAACGGGCTGTGGCCAGGCTGTGGAGGACCAGGAGTTCAAGGATGCTGTGCTGTCCCAGAGGGCCTGGGACAGCATGCGGCTTCCAGTGGCCGGAGCCCGTGGCAGGGCTGCAGGAAGACCACAGCCCTGCGGGGGAGCACAGGCCGGATGTGTTCGAGCAGCTGCCCAAGGCTCTCCTGCCAGCGGGGTTGTGATCAGCCATCAGATTACCAAGTCACCAGGGCGGCCTGACTAGGGGCTCGTAGACTGCAGTGTTCCTGGGCGCAGTGCGCTGGAGGCAGGGTGGGCGCGCACGGCGTTCCTGGGCGCAGTGCGCTGGTGGCGGGCTGGGCGCGCACGGCGTTCCTGGGCGCAGTGCGCTGGTGGCGGGGTGGGCGTGCACGGCGTTCCTGGGCTGGGACTTCCTGCTTTCTGGCCTTAATCCCCAGAGAGGCGGGCTGGGGACACGGCTGACCGGCCTGCAGGGAACTGACCCTCTGGTGCAGTACACTGTTACCCAGCCGCAGTGTAGACACAGATGTTCATTCCGCAGGGCAGGGAGGGACTGTTTTGTAGCCACCTTCGAGCTGGGCCAAGCAAGTGCGGGGAGAAGGGCAGTCCAGGCAGAGGGAACAGCAAGGACAGAGGGGGGCAGCGTGCAGTGACATCGGAACTGGAGGCCGGGATCTCCTAGGCTGGCCTAGAGCTGCCTTCTCTGGGCGAGGAGAAGCAGCCAGTCCATACTGGCCGTGACCTTAGCCACGCAGCCTCGGTGCCCCTGGCCTTCGCCCGTTCCCGGCTTTCCATTTTCCCCCTCGCCTCCCCACCTTTTCCTTTACCGGATTTGAATCTCTTGCACATGTTTTTAATAGGCACCCCTTAATCCGAGTGTTGCCTTCTGGGTTTTATTCTGTTTTCTTTTCCTTAAACAAAACAGAAAGTCTGCGCCAGCTTGGATCACGGCTGACGACCGAGGCCAGCCGGTGCGTTAGGCTGGCAGGGGTCCAGCGTGAATTACGCGCCCCGTGTCACACGAGCAGTCTGGCTGCCACCACGCAGGAGGGGGACGGGGACCACGCATGGCGGGAGCTGGAGGCTCCTGCGTTCCCAACACTTCTCTTCGGGAAGAGAGATTAGCACAGACGCAGAAGTCTGGCCGGGAGCAGGGCTGTTTGAGGGGAAGGTGTTGGGCACGTGCTGCGGTTGCCATTCCAGTGTACCGAGTCCGTGACCTGGAGACACGAGACAGCTCTCTATTGGGCTGTCACCTCACCCCGGCAAAGCTGTCCTCCCAGAGAATCCTTTGGATGGTCCTTTTTAAGATCGAGTCCTATTTAAAACAAACTACTCCGTTTGTTGGTTTCAACTGTTCAGAGCTTGCTTTATTGGTGTGGGGAAGAGGTCACCATCTCCACTTGAGAAATGTCTTTTAAGATTTAGTGCCAGGACAAGTTCTGCAACTAGTTAACATTGTGTACTTACAACCAGACTATGTAGTGTATTATTTTCCCTTTTCGCCCTGCCTGCTAGGAAGCTCAAAGCAAGTTGTGTGCTCTTTCAGGAGCTATAACCTCATGGTTATCCAGTGTATACCCTTCTCCTTTCCAGAGTCCTGACCTTTGCTTATTTTGTACTAGCCATGGTGTGGGTAAGTCCTCTGGTCAGAGAGAAATAAGGGCGTATGTACATTTTTTATTTGTTTTTTTAAAGCACAGCTGAGGGCAGAGCCCAGAACGGTGACTGTGCTTTCTGGTCTGTAGTTCCTTCTGCAGGAGTGCCAGGAGGAGGCAGCTGAGGGGTGGTGCGATGGGAGGAGGGGCTGGGAAGGGAGGGCTGGCTATTATCTGTTTGCAGAAAGCAACTCCTCCCAGCAGCACCTTCAGAAAAGGCAGCCTGTCACTCCCGCAGACTGGCATCTAACAGCACGTCGGGCTCTGGTGTCGGGATTCCCCCATGCTGCCCGGTGCACGTCTGTGCCCTGCAGGGCTGTTTGGGCGAGGGCTCAGACCTGCTGGGAGGGCCCGTTGGCCTAGGACCCCAGGCCCTGCTCTGAGTCTGCGCCTCCTCGAGGCACACACTTTCCCAGAGCACAGTTCCCACATCGGGTTACGCAAGGGGTGGCTGCCGGCTTGCTTTTTCCTTCTCTTCAAGTTTATTTACTTTATTCACGGTAGAGAGTGTGTGTATGCGTGAGCACACGCACGCGAGAGAGAGAGCGAGCGAGCAGTGCCTCCCCAACAGGGCCATTTCCCTGCCCCACACACGTGCCCCTGGCGTGTTGTCAGGTCGGTGCCGGGATCTGGCCCTGCCGTCGGTCAGGCGGCTTCCCGTGCAGTTTGGGCCTTCTTGTTTTGCCCGGTGGCTGCGTCAGTGTCCCTGGCAGCCTCACTGCCTGACACCCCAACTAGGCCTGGAGAAGGCTGGCAGGGCTTCTGACTGGGAGGACTCCGCCCTGTGGTGCGTGTCGCTGAGTGAGCCCGGCCAGCCCAGATCAGCCAAAGCTGCATGTTCAGGCTGACCCATGCCAGAAGCACGGTGACCTCCGGCCCTGCCTCAGATGTCTTCTGGGCCACAGCAGTCCTCGTACAAACTAGGCAGCTGAGGCCAGAGAGAGAGGTCACAGCGCCAAGGTCGTACAGCAAGGCCAGCAAGCCTGGCCGGGACAGTGGTGGCCAGCAGCCTTCATGGTGCCTCTGGGCCCTGAGATGTTGCTCGGTCACTTGGAACACTCGGATTACACTCAGGTTTCTTGGGCTTTTCTCTTTTTGAGTTTCCAAAGCGACGTAGCTCACACCAAACGACCACCCTGTTCAGGATGTACCTTATCGCGTCAGCGTGTCGAAGCACCGAGCAGTCGGACACAGCTGGTGTGGCTCAGCCCAACTCGGGCCCGGACCAGCTCCAGCCCCCAGCCTCCTCCTTCCCCAGGGGGCAGCCAGGTCCCCTACCTTCCCCTCGTTTCCCCTTGCAGCTCCTGAGCAGAGAGCAGGGGTGCTCTGCCTGTCAGGATGGAGGTAGGGACAGGACCAGGGTGTTCCCGAGCCCTTGAATCATGGCTGTTATAACGTGGCAGACACCAAACTCTGGTGCTTGCCGTGTCCTGTGTGTGCGTTATCTCAGTCCATCCACGGAGAGCCGGTGACAGAGAGGAGTCCCAGTTGGTGCAGCTCGGGGGGGAGCGAGGCGGAAGCTGACGCTCAGCCCGTCTGGGTCGCGCCACAGCGCAGCCAGTCTGCCCGAGCTGGCTGGCCTTCTCTGGGCTTGCAGCCCGTGCCCCGTGACTGGGTACCAACTAGCACAGTGCTCTCTAGCTGGGCGCTTTATGTTGTCCCAGTGTGGGAGGGCATGGTGGGTGTCTGCTCCTGGCATGTGGGGCCAAGGCAGGGACGTGCCCAACACTCCACGGTATAGAGCCCCCTCCTCCCAAATGCGGGGCCACCTGGCCCAAGTGTCAGTAGCTCCCAGGCTGGAGACCTGGGCCACACCCTGTCCTCCAGCCAGCCCCGTCTGAGCAGGCGTGTTGCGGGTCTGAGTCTCTTCTATACGCAGCACCCTCTTCATCCTTGGAGGGTTCACCCCCCAGACCTGGAAGGAGAGCTGGCTCTCCTGCAGGGCCACCAGGCCTCTCGCTGTGGGCGAACAGCTTCCAGTCTTCTGTCCTGGGCTTTACGCACCTTCGAGGCTTTGCTGAGTGGAGGTCCCCGCGGGCTCTCCCGCGGGAGTCGCCCAGTGTGCAGTGGGCGGGTCCTCGGGCTGGTGCTGACATGGGCGTGGCGAGCCTTTCTGTCCCTCTCTCATGAGAGGCCCAGATGGAGGCGCAGGGTGAGCAGGGGGCGCCCTGGTTCCTCAGCGGATGGGTGGGATTCACGTGGACGGCGAGCGAGGCCTGGAGCTCCGCGCTGCTTCTGGGCTCCCTGCGCCCGTTGGCGCCTGGCCCTCAGTGGGTTCAGCCCGGCCCCTCCTCAAGGCCTGCCTGGATCTGAAGCAGACCAGGTGGACGCACCTTTATGAGCTCAAAGTAAATGAAGTCCGTGGCTCTTCCCTCACCCCCAACTCCCAGGGTTTTGTTCTGGCCCTACAGGTTTTATACCCTAAGAGGGCCGGGGTGGGGGAGTAGGAGTCCCCTGAGAGGTGGGGACTCCTGGCCCACGAGCCCCGCTCGTCTGTGTAGACCTGCAGCCCGTCACCTACTGCGAGCCGGCCTTCTGGTGCTCCATCTCCTACTACGAGCTGAACCAGCGTGTCGGGGAGACGTTCCACGCCTCGCAGCCCTCCATGACGGTGGACGGCTTCACCGACCCCTCCAACTCGGAGCGCTTCTGCCTGGGGCTGCTGTCCAACGTCAACAGGAATGCGGCCGTGGAGCTCACGCGGAGGCATATCGGTAAGCACCCGTGGGCCCGCGCGGGCCCCTTCCCCGGCAGAGAGGACAGCACTCCCCATTCTGACCCTCCCACTCTCGCCCTGCGCAGGGACCTGGTGGGCCGAGCTCAGGTGGCTTGTGCATTCCCACTCGGTTACGGCTGGGCTCAGAAAGTGTGGGAACCACAGAGGAAAATGCTCTCAGGGGCACAAGAAAGGGAAGCCTAGGAGGAAGGCAACAAAGAAATTCTTTTGCTAAAAAAGACCCCCGAAGTACAGCCAAGCTGATGAGCAGGCAGTCCTCGGAGGGGTCATCTTCTGCGTGTTAATTTCACATGTCATTGTTCTAGACGACACAGATAAAACAGGAAGCCAAGAATCGCCCGCTCTGAGCCCACTCAGATCACCACCCAGAGCGCTGGCGAGCAGTCCCTTCGTCTTGCCGGCGGGACAAAGCCGGTCCGACCACTTGGCTCACTTACACAGTTAGGACAGCGGTCATTGGCCGTCCAGGGTCACGGGCGGCAGCAGTGGGTGGGCAGTGGAGAGGGCACTGTGGGAGGTTCTGATGTCATTGTGGAGCCAGAGCCCCGCAGGGCTGAGAGGCTGCAGAGTGCGCTCAGGCTGGGGACAGCAAAGGGGCCTGGCCCCACGTCACCCAGATCACTGGTGCACCTGCCTGGCTTGTATTTGGGCTCTCACAGATTTCATCTGACGAGAGGGTTCTGTATTTAAGAGGGGAAGTTTGAAGGCCAGAGGTCGGGGTGGTATTTCCGTTTTCCATGGAATTAGCTGTTGCTTGGCGGCGGGGGTGGGAGGGGGGGGCAAACTAAGGGAGAACAGCTCTGCGGGGCCACACAGCAAGTCAGCGACAGGCAGCCCCCTCTGCCAACCCCCGTCCTTCTGACGGCCGCCCTGGGTTTTGTTTTCTGTTTTTCCTTTTAAAAGGAAAGTCATTCTGGGTACCACGTACAGGTGTTGACTTCTCTTTATACTCTTCTGTATTTTAAACATAAATTTTCACCCAGCTGTGGTGGTGCACGGTCGTGCCACGTGGGAGGCTGGGTGCCGTCCCCATGCCGGCCTGAGCTGCCGCACCTGTGACCCCGTGGAGCTCTGGCCAGGCACGGGCTGTGTCTCACAGCGACCCCACGATGTCCCCACGCAGTAGGAAGTAGCATCGCTCCATATCATAGACAGGAACCGCTGGCTCACGGTGAGGGTGGCAGAGGTGTCACGCAGAGCTTGGGAGTCTGGGGCAGGGGTGCGGAGCACGTCCAGACTGACTCTTTTATTCCATCTCCCTCTCTGATACTCGTAATAGTAATGTTTCCAAAATCACCAGAGTAGGACCACCAGGTAGCATGAATGTTAAGGTGCTAGATCCCACCTGGCTGACTCAGTGGTTCGAATTCCAGACCCGGCAGCTTAACACACACACTGGGCACGTGTGTGCATGCCCAAAATCCTGAGAAGAGAATGGAGAAGAAGGGATTGCAGTGTGGCCATCCCCCTTGGGGGTGATTTTCAGTTTCTTTCTCTGGCAAGTACATGGGCCCTATGGCAAAAATCGTAAAAAATTAAAATGGCCAAAGTGAACATTTTCGCTCTCTGGATCTGGGCCTCCCCAGCCCCACCTGTGCTTCCCACCCTTGTCTGACATGCACAGCGGCCCCTCCTGGTGGACCTGCACGTGTGTGGCACCAGCTCTGTAGGCCCCCGACAAGAAGAGACGAGCTGGTCGAGGAGAGGGGGCAGGGCAGGGACATCGGGGGGACAGGGCAGGGACATCGGGTGCAGCTCGGTCACCTGCTTTCCATCTCACTTGACACTGGGCCTCTAAAACCTGGCCCCACATTCCAGCCCACTGGGCTTCTTCCCAGGAGTGGACAGAGCTGTTCTCAGGAAGCAGGAAGGAGGAGCACCCCAGCTGAGCAGAGGGCTCGCTGTCAGTGTTTACGTAACTGTTTGAGACGCAGAGCCAATTCACAAATCACTTCTGTCCATCTGGAGTGGATTTACGACATGAAGGGAAAGTGAATGATATAAACCCGAGGAATGTTTCAGAAGATGCCCGGGGGGGGGGGGGGGGCAGGGTAGCTAAGGTGGCCCTGGCGTCTGCCTCGGGAAGGGGGGGCCCTACAGGCTTGCTCAGTGAGGTCTGCGTCTTGGGGCCAAACTGTCATGGTGTCCTGGTGGCAGGAGCAGGAGCACTGGTCAGGCACGGGCTATGTCTCACCACGACCCCACGATGACCCCACGCGGTAGGAAGTAGCATCGCTCCGTATTATTGACAAGAAACTCAGGCTCAGCGCGCGAGGGTGGCAGAGACCGTCACACAGACCTGTCCCGTGCTGTTGTCCCTGGCCTCCTGCCTGCCCAGGTTTAGGGACTTGGCATTACCGCGTCTCCCCTGCTTGGGTTTGGGGCTTGAGCTCGGGACTCCACCTGCCTGGGCGGGCCAGCGAGGAGCCAGTCGCAGAGAGCGTCCGCCGCAGCCGCAGCTCCTTGCTGGCCACAGTGGGCCCGGGGCCTGGCGCGTGAGCGAAGGCACGCTGCGCTGGTCCAGCCTGACCCCGGTCTCTCCAGGGAGGGGCGTGCGGCTCTACTACATCGGAGGGGAGGTCTTCGCGGAGTGCCTCAGCGACAGCGCTATTTTCGTCCAGTCTCCCAACTGTAACCAGCGCTACGGCTGGCACCCGGCCACTGTCTGCAAGATTCCACCAGGTAAGCGCCTCCGCGACACGGCCACCCTGAGCTCCCTGCCCCGAGTGCCCACCTCGGACACAAGTCAGCCTGGCGACCCGCCTGGGCCTTGTCTGTCGGCAGTCTTACTGCGCTCCCTCCCGCACCACGAGCCTGAGGGAGCAGATGCAGCAGCTCATGGACCTGCCTATACCCAGAAGGGCGCCCCTTCCCCCAGTCACTCATTCCACAAACGTACACAGCCTGGGAGCGGTTGGGGCCCTTCTCCTGTCCCCTCAGACCTGACACTCTGCGGAGTGTGTGAGACAGAGACACACGAGTTTAATACAAGGGAGGAGTTCTGAGCACCAGGCCAGCAGCAGAGATCAAGAAAGCACATTTAGGGACCAGCAGTTAGCATAATGGCTATGTCGCTGGACTCCCATGTAGTCGACCGCAGTTTGAATCCTGGACCCAGTGGCTTAACCTCATACCAGGCACGTGTGCGTGCATGCCCAAGATCCCGAGAGGAGAATGGAGGAGAAGGGATTGCGGTGTGGCCATCCCCCTGGGAGGTGATTTCTCGCTTTCTGTCTCTATGTCTCTCTGGCGAGTGCACGCTCCGTGTTGCAAAAACCTCTGAAAAAAAAAAAAAAGAAAGAAAAAGAAAGAAAGCACATTTAACTGTTGAGATGGAACAAGGAAGGCTTCTCAGAGGAGAAGGCATTAGGGCCTTGAGGGATGGGTAGGCCCTGGGCACAGGGGAGACGGGGGTGGAGCCCACGAGGGCCAAGGCCAGAGGTGACGGAGGGCAGGGCATGCATGGGCAGCACTTGGCTGGAAGAGGGCAGTGTTCCGAAAACATGGCAGGGTCCAGCAGGTGGCGTGGTGGCTGGGGCAGCTGGACCCCACATGGTTGGCTGCATGGTTTGAGCCAGGGACCCAGTGGCTTGAAAAATATGCCAGGCATGTGTGCCCCGAATCCCAGTAGGAGAATAGAGAAGGGATTGCACTGTGGCCACCTCCCAGGGGTGGTTTCTCACTTTCTCTTTACTGTGTCTGTCTCTGGTCAGGACGAGAGCCGGAGAGCAAACTGGGGGGAAACCATGGTAGGACCAGGCCATGCATGTACTTAGGAAAGTTCTGGTTTCATTCTGGGGACCTGCTGTGGGACAGAGGCCTCCCACCTGTACCCCAGGAAGGTGTGGACTACCTGACCCCGAGGTGGTTTGGACAGGCCTGGGCATGGGCAGCAAGACCAGGAGGAGGCTCATCCCACCTACAGCTCCTTACATCCAACCCCAGGCCCAAGGCCGCCCAGCCGCTGTGGTGCAGCAGTAACGCAGCTGCCTGCGGGGCTGGAAGCCGTGCGGCCGACTGCGGGTTCGGATCCCTGGGCTGACTTGAGAACACTCCTGGTGGGTTTGGGCACCCAGGATCCTGAGGAGCTAGAGGGCTCGGGAAAGGGGGTGATGGGGTGCGGAGACCCCATCCGGGCACTGCTCTCTGCCTCGTGCAGGCACAGGTATTCCATCATAAAAGAGAAAACAGCCCAGGAGAAAGCCCCAGGGAGGCCCACTGCTGCCTCGTGGCTCACGGCAGTGGCATGGTGAACCGGAGTCAGACATGCTAAGAGCAGTCCGCGCTTGCGAAGCCCTCCACAGTTGCATTTACAGAGAGCTTCATAGCTTGGATTTCCTTTAGCCTCTCCAGGTTTGCTGGCCCTGTAGGGAAGACGTGTTGAGGAGACAGTTTCAGAGAGGTTAAGCCACCTGCCCAAGGACACACAGCTGGGAAGTGACCAAGCCAGTAAGGAGCTGAGGACTGAGGGTCCGGCTCTCTCCTGCATCTTGTCTCTGCTGGGGGCCGGGCCCAGTGGGGCTGACCACCTCACTTCCTCCTGGGGAGAATGAGAAGAGGAAGCTCGGTTGCATTCTTGGCATCCTGCCCACTCCCTCCCCACCCCACCCCTTTCGGTGAGGCCAAGTTGGCTCTGGAGTTATTTGTCAGCTCGCAGAATGTCAGTGCTGGCAAGACCTCAGAGGCCAGCCCCCCCGTGTCACAGAGGAGACACGGACACAGGGTCGCAAGAAGAGCGTGACCCTGTCCAGAGTCCCATAGCCCAGGGTTGGCCCGTTCACAAGCGTCACCCCAGGTCACCTTCTTGTTCTTTCTGGCATGTGCTTTTGTCTTTAATTTTCTGGCTGACACATTCCTGGCACTCAGGCAGCAGGACTTCAAACAAGGTTCGTTTTAACCTTTATTTGTGCCTGTGTCTAGTTTTACTGCCCGCAGGATTAGATGCACTCCCTCACCTTGCTGCGAACGTCAGCTGGGCCCAGCCCGTGCCCAGACACCACCCTGGCCCCATCGCTCCCTCCACCCCAGCAGGAGGTGCATCCAGGGGAGGAACCGGGGTGGAAGGGGCCCTGGCCCCTCTGCTGAGCTTCCTGTCAAATGGCGGCCGGGAGCCCCCTCTCTCCGGTATCCGCTGCTGTCCAATGGCAAGAGCAGTTCCCAGTGCAGCCTGGGCTGCTCGCTCAGACCTCCCTGCTCCTGCCTTGTCCTGCTTTGGCAGGGTTCTTCCCCGGGGCGAGGCCCGCCCCCAGCCACCCCGTTTGTTCTCAGTGTCCCTCAGGGCAGGCTTCCTTCTCAGCACTCCGTAGCTGTAGGGCCAGCCTCGGCCTCCCCTCAGCCTGTCAGCTGCTCCTCCATGTTAGCAGGTGAGAGTTAAGGGCAGCCGAGCCTGTCCGTCAGGGTGCTGAGCGTGGGTGCATGGCTGACGCACCCAACCACCATGTGCCAGGCGGAAGAAGCCATTTGGAGGGACCCCAGGATCGTAGGTCCAGAGGGGAGCATGGGACTCATACACTCTTCATCCCTCGTCCTCCCGCGGGCAGGGTGCAACCTGAAGATCTTCAACAACCAGGAGTTCGCCGCCCTCTTGGCGCAGTCCGTCAACCAGGGCTTCGAAGCCGTCTACCAGCTGACACGCATGTGCACCATCCGCATGAGCTTCGTCAAAGGCTGGGGAGCCGAGTACAGGTCAGTCGCATGCCATCTGCACCGGGGACCCAGAGCTGGGACCTGGGGACAGCAGAGCAGGAGCAGAGACCCACAGTCAGGGAACGGCATGGCCTGGTCGGGGGAGGAGCCGAGTCAGCACCGGCTGATCAGGACGAGCCAGCAGCGTGCACCTAGCTCTAGCCAGTGTCTCAAGTGCGTGAGCGCTGGGCGCTGGGTGTCATTCTTGCGCAGCCCTGGCTGGGACGTTAGCAGCATCCCTGATGTACAGGCAGCGGAAGGCCAAGGGAGGGAAAGTGGCTTGCCTGCGGTCACGTGGTTAGTGCAGAGCGGAGCCCACAACCATGCCCTCTGGGCTCCTTCCTCATTCTTTGTTTGGGACAGCTGGTTTTAGAGTAACCCTTTCCAGGAAGTTAAGCTTTCGTCTCAAGGTTCCTGCCCTCCTCTGGGACTCCAACTCTGACTCAGGGACCCTGGTGACCCTGAGGATTGAGGAAATTAAAACTAAGAATTGGGGCCAAGTGGCATGGTGGTTAAGGCACTGGACTCCCACATGGGAGGCTGTGGTTTGAGTCCCGGACCTGGCAGCTTGAAAATTAGGTGCCTATGCGTGCGTGCCCAAAATCCCAAGAGAATAGAAGGGATTGAAGTGTGGCCATACCCCTGGGGGGGGGTGATTTCTCACTTTCCCTGTCCCTACCTCTCTCCCCTGGGGTGAGCGCATGCACCCTGTTGCAAAAACCTTTAGAAAACAGTAGATGGCGTAACGGTTATGTCACTGGACTCCCATGTAGTTGACTGTGGTTTCGAGTCCTGGACCTGGTGGCTTAAAACTCAACGCCAGGCATGTGTGCCTAAAATTGTGAGAGGAGATTGGAGGATTTTGGCATGGCCGTTCCCCCCTGAGTGGGGCGGGGGATGATTTCTCATTTTCTTTCTGTCTCTTCTGGTGAGCACACGCTCCCCATAGCAAAAATCTCTCCAAAAAGAAAAACTAAATAACTGAGAATCAAGGAAGAGGGAGGAGATTTGGGAAGAGCAGTGGTTTCGGTTTTCAAATTCCAGACCTGGTTTAAACGTGGCCTCTATGGTTGGTCTACCTGGCCTGCCCCACCGAATCTCAGCCCTTTCTGGTTTGGGTTTAGAGAACCAGTCCCTTTTATTTCCTCGCGTTTCCCAGAAGGCAGGGCTGTGGGCTGCCGCCTCCCCTCCCCCGGCCCCAGCTCCCAGGGCGGACGCAGAGGTACCCACGTCGGCCAGAGCCAGTGCCTTGCAGGCTGCGCTCCCCCTCTTCACTTTTCCAGATGTTTGGAATCCATTTTGTTTTGCAGTCGCTCTGCACTCGGGCCAAGCCCATTTCAGTTTTGGCTCGGGGCCACGGCGGCTAACGAAAGGCAGATGAGCATGATTATGGAAAGTCGGGTTCTCATTAGAGGCTTCGGCCTGTAAAACCCTCCTCTTCCCGTTACCGAATCCCGGCTGCCGTTCTGGGCCAGCCCCCTGGTGCCGGGGAACACAGCACCGTGGCCTCCGGGGCTTTTGGAGGTCTGGGGGTGCCTGGTTGGGCAGAGGGGTCAGACCGCAGGGGAACGGACAGCCACAGCGTGTCGGCCAAGGCCCAGCCGCAGGGACGTGTTCGCAGCCTTGAGCCCTGGCCCCACCATCCAGGGAACAAGCGCGAAGGGTTGGAAGATGGTGACTGCTGGCATGGGGAGGGAGTGGCCCAGGACAGACCTCAGTGCGCGGGGAGGGCCGTCGCTGTCCTCACACACACTGGTCCCTCGGGCTGCCCTCGGGCTCCCTGCTCAGGTGGACACGTGTCTCAGATGCAGCGAGGGCCAAGCCTGCAGGGTGGTGGCCACAGGACAGCGGGCCTGGCCTAGGGCATCTTCACAGCCTCCAGCGGAGTGCTGGCAAGAGGCTCTGGTGGCAGAAGCCTTTCCCTGCGGAGACCGCCTCGGGGCGGACGTACGCCAGCACAGCCGTCGGGCGGCCCACCGCGTCACCGCCGCCTGGCAGCACCGCGTGGCAGGAGAGCGGGGGGTGCGGCCCCTTCCCAGAACAGCCTTGCCCTCCTCCTGCCTCCCAGCCAAGGGGAAGGTTTCACCCTCCTCTGCGAGGTGGCGGAGAGCAGGCCTGGGCCCACGCTGCTCCCTCCAGCTGGCACCAGGGCCCCGGCCGCAGCAGATAAGCCTGTTCTGGGCTGAGGCCGCCGGGAGCCCCGGCAAGCCGCGCGTGAGCCAGCCTGAGCTAGACAGCGCCGTGGGGAGGAGAAGCGTGTGGTGTGCCTCGGTTTTTCCAGTCATTGTTCCACGGCTCGCTCTGCGTGTAAGATTTTCCACAATAAGGCCGTAGGTGGGGATTGTATCAGCACACTGGGAGCCGAGGGCATGTGGGCTCTGTCGGCGCTCTGAGGAACACCCTTGATCGGAACGACGCGTGTGTCGCGGCCCACCGGCAGGGCAGGCTGGGCTGGAGGTGGGGGGTGGCAGGTACCCATCTGTACGGAGGAGAGCCAAGGAGGCCTTGCTGAGGCTGGGGTCACTGGTGGGCCTCTGGGGTCCCGTGGGACTGGCCTCACATGTGCGATGCTTTGAGCCCCAACTCCTTGACTCCCTGACTCCGAGGGGCGGTTTCAAGTCCTCCCTGCTCGGAGGAGCTGGTCCGGCAGTTTCAGCCAGGTGTTGGCGTGTCCGAGGGCAGCGTCTAACAGGATGTAACTCTGGCTTCACCGAAGCTGGAAGTTCTGACTAGTTTGTCCCTCGGGGCATTTTTGAAGTCCCCCACCACCACCTTTTTCCCTGTTTCTTGCAGGAGACAGACAGTGACCAGCACCCCCTGCTGGATCGAGCTGCACCTGAATGGGCCTCTGCAGTGGCTTGACAAGGTCCTCACCCAGATGGGCTCCCCCAGCATCCGCTGTTCCAGCGTGTCTTAGGGACACTCGGTGTGAAGGGGGAGGGCGGGAGGGGTGAGGTAAGCGGCCATTTAGGAGGTGGGGAAGTCCCAGTACTACTCACCCCATTGTGGTCGAAGAAGAGGAGGTATTTCTCCCTCAGCTAAAGTGGCACCAACCTGTTTCCCAAAGCATAAAAGCAAACCCAGAGATGGATCTTACCAGCAGCTGTGCCCTCTGGCCCCCGTGTGAAGGGCAGGAAGCGGCTTGCTTTGGTGGCTTGAGTGAACAGGGAGCGTTTCACCACCTGCCCCTCTCTGGCCTTTTTTTTTTTTTTTCCTTTAATAACAGCCATGTGGGATGTCAGCAGTCCCATAAACGCCCCTCCATCCAGGACCGGGGGTGGCATGCACCGTGGAGGGTGTTGCAGGGAGGGACAAGCCCGCAGGGCCACGAGAGGCCATGCGCTCAGCTCCCTGGGGCCTGTGACGAGCACCTCTTGGATGGACCTTCCCAGCCAGCACCTCCACTCTGGCAGACTGCCCCTGGGGAGCCGATGGACTCGGGGTGGACAGGGCGCCTCCATCTCCTCCCACCGCGGAGCACACTGACGGGCCTGAGCGTGTGTAGACCCTGCACGGACAGCGGGACAGGTTGGAGGAGCCCACCTCTTCTTTAAGGACACTCCACATTCGTCCTTTCTCACTTTGGAAGGGTGGGAGGACCCGTGGAGGTGCACACGCGTGCCGTGTGTAGTTCCTACTATCGCGTTAATCTCAAGGAGATTGGAAACCGGATGTGTTCCCGGGAAGCACGCGGCGGTCAGCCTGGGGGTGCTGGGTAAGGGCACCGCCCTGAGCACACCCCCGCTCACTCCACACCGATGCACACGGCCGTACGGGTTCACGTGTCAGAATCACGAAGGTGGAATCAGCTCTGTCGTGTGATCTTCTAAATGTTTGTTTTCTGTTTTTAAACTGAATCCTGGGCGGGCACGTTGGCTGGGAAGCCGGAATGGGACCCAGCAACGTCTCTCCCTCCTCCCGGGCACGCTGAGACGCCTTCAGGTCTCCTTGCGGAGACACCACCTGCCTGTCCTTTGGAAGCTGAAACTGACAGAAGTAAATTCACCAGAAGGGAGCGATCTCAGGCCGACACAGGCACATGAAAAGGGCTATTAAAATGTTTTTACACCTTTGAAAATTGCAGGCTTGTTGCAGAGAGGTCTGTCATCTTCCCCTGGGGCATGGGATTATCTGGCTCCTGGTAGAGGACCCTCGGTGACGACTGTGGCAGTGATACTGTGTAATAAGGACTGCTCCCCATGGCAATTAGAAGAGAAGCTACTATAAATTATTTCAACTGGAAAAAAGAGAGAAAGAGCCCTCCTTTTCCTGGCCTTTGCAGCGTACAGCAGATTCACCACCTCCGATGGGTACTTCATTCTTCGCTGCTGCTTTTATACGAAATGCCTTGGCCCACATTTTGGCATGGATTTATACCAGGAAAAATAAAGGGGTTTCCTATGGAAGTCCTGTCTTACTCCAGGTGAAGAGTAGCGTCTACTTTGGGCAGGTTGTGAACCTCCAATGTGATGAAATCTCTGATGCTGTCTGATGTCAGGGGCTTCCTGGGGCCTCATCCGCAAAACCTTGTACCTCTGCAGCTCCAGCCTCGAGTCCCCCAGGAAAGAGAGCTGCCACCCAAGCCTCCTGGGGACACAGGAAAGAGGGAGGGGGCACCTTGCTGGGCTTGTGTGAGTTCTCGCGGGGGGCGGGGCGTTGACGGGGAACCCGGACATGTGAAACCCTCACTCTTCTGAGCGCCACACACCGTGGGCCTTGTTGGTGCCTGGCGTGCGATGACCTGGGCTGCTGCTCACAAGCCCTGGAAGCCCCGGCCCTCCTGTGTGCTGACGCTCCCAGCAGCCCTGAGCCCTGGGTGTGATACTCTGTTTCAGCTACAGGAGCAAAATGGCCTGTCTCCTAAAAGCCATGTGGGCAGCGGTCTCTGGGGGCCTGTGTTCTCCACCCACTCCACCATCCCATGTGGCTTCCTGCGGTGCACAGGGACTCGGGAGTAGCTGCAGGTACGGCCCCACCCTGGCAGTGCGGCGGGCACGTTTGGCTGCGTTTGGATGGCATCCTCAGACCCTCGATGCTCAGACCGAAGGCGGCTTCTAAGAGGCGTGCGTTTGTGCTGGCCCAGGGGCTACTCTCTCGGCCTTTTTCTTGACAGGAGGACGTGTGAAGTAGACAGGCCCACCTCTGGCATCACTGACGATAGGCGTGGTCACACTGGGAGGGCAGGAGACAGCGCCCACTCCCATTACAGAGCTGCGCAGGTGCTTGGGCACGTGGCTGTCAGTGTCCTGGCGTCACAGAGTGAGCTTCCTTAGTTTTCAGATCTAGCCGGATGAGTGGCATTTATGCATCCAAAGGCTTGTGTAAAGGATCGTAAAAGAGGCGAGGAGGAACCAGGGCGTGGAGGGCATGCCAGTGGCTGTCAGGCAGCAGTTGGAAGGGGCGTCTCCAGGCCTCCTCCCATCCCTGCCCCAGGCTCCTGGCCGACGGCTTCACCTTGCTGCCGGTGACGACACTGACCCACGTAGCTAGTGCAGGGATGCAGGTCCTTGTCTTCAGCACTCCAGAGGAGCCCGTTCTTACTCCCCACCCCCTCCTCTACCCCATTCCTCGCAACCGTCTTTAGCAACGTAGGTCATCCTTCTAGCGCACGCGCATGTGGCCGCCCCAGCCACTGGTCACAGGCTGTGCTGGAACACTCTTCAGCTGGCCACCGTCCTGCCAGGCTGCACAGGGCTGACCGGGACAGGCCTGCAGTCGGGAGCAGGGACTTGGACTCAGCTTAGGAAGAGCCCACGAGGCCGAGGCTGCTGGCAGTCTTCTCCATTGTCCTTGTGTTGTATTTTTATTGACCGTGATTATTTTTTAAATCATCGTTAATGTATTAAAAGGACTGCAGCGTGCATGTGCTTAGCGTGTTCTGGACTGCCCCCTCTCCCGTGCCTTCCGAGAGCCCGGGTGTATTCTAGGGCTAAATGCTTTGACTCGAACCGGAACGAGGCGTGCCTTCTGTCCTCTGGCCACGGCAGGCACGCACTGGCAGTCTGGAGAGACGGGAAGGACCCGGTCTCACGGTGAGCCCCGGGCTGGCGTTTCTGAGGCTCCACGGTCGTCTCCACAGGGTCAGAACTCACCTGACACCACGCTCTTCACTCCTCAAAAGGAGGGGCAGGGAGAGCCATCTGCCGCCGCTGTGGGACTGTCCACCACGCAGCGGGACAGGCCCGCGCTGAGAGTTTTTCCGAAATGTATACACGTTCCCATTTTCAGCCAAGTGACACCACTTTTCTTCGTGGGGTATGAGTACTCTCTTGCAGGGCCTCTTCAAATAACAGTCGTCGCGATGCCTGTCACCTTGTTAGGGAGCGTCAGCCACCTTTCAAGCAGGTGGGAGAGCAGGGAAAGGTACGTGAGAGCGTGTGGCTCTCAGAAGCAGGGGAGGCGTCCCTGGTAGGTGTCAGTGAGGGGCAGCGGCCTGACACCCAGGCAGCTCGTCAGAAACACGGCCATCACACAGACGCTCACCTCTGACGCGAACTGGATTGGGAATTCTCAGCGACTCTGTACATGATTTTCTTCTTCTTCTTCTTTTTTTTTTTCTTTTTGCAGAAGTAATGCATACTCTAGCATCCTGGTGTTTTTATATTTATGTAAAAATTTCTTAAAACCATGCAGACAGATAACTATTTAATTTTCTTAAGAAAGCTGGCAAGGGCTGTCCTCCCGAGGACCGTGGGTAGAAAGGTGGGCACAGCCAGTTCTGGGTGTTGGTAGAGGGTGCCGTGGCCCTTTTGCCGGACCAGAAACATCCAACCAGGCTGGACAAGTGGCCGTGTTTATAGACAGGCAGCTCGGAGTCAAACTGCAGCCCTTCCCTAGGGTTCCTGCCCCAGGGGTCCTCTGAACCGAGGCTTCTTCGGTGGGGGAATGTTACACAGAGATGGAGCCACCTCTCCCCGGGAGGCCTCCACTCACCACCCTGCTGCTGTGACGTGGCTGTCCTGGACTCGTGCTCGGTGTGCCGGGGGTGGGGAGTAGACGTGGAGGGTGTCGATTACCTTCACTGTTCAGCCAGCTGGACCTTTTAATATCTTTGTAAAAAGCATGTATGTATTTATAGTGTTTTAGATTTTTTTCTAACTTTTGTACTTTGAAAGCAGGGCACTGTTTCAGCATGTGCCCCTGTTGTTAAAGACCCGTGTCCTCTCTCCTCCCTCCTGTAAGTGCCCCTTCTAATAAACTTGTCACCCACAAGCTCCTGTGTGCCGAGCTCGCCTGATTCTTGCTGCCATCTCTGGATGCAGGGATTTACACACGCACCTTGCAGGGTCCCAGGGACTTCAGAGCTCGGGCCCAGAGGCTCCTGGCCCCACATTCCGCAGGGCCACACACAGTGCCCAGCTGCCCTCGTTCACACACCAGGGGCCACACACGGGGCCAGCAGGGACCCGGGGCGCCTGCGCAGAGGTCAGCTTCCCAACCTGCCTGCTACCTCTAACCACTGCCAAGCCACGGGTCCCACTGACGTGGCCGCCGCCATGTGTGCATTTCCCAACGGGATTCAGGGCCTCCAAGGCCCGCAGCAGATGACTGAATGCTGTCGCCCGACCTCACGGCCCAGCACCTTGTGCTTCTGCGAGTCCTCTCCTGGCCTGCCTCTTCCACACTGCCACCAAGTCTACATGCCACCAGATCCGTCCTTCCCCAGGCATGGAGGTAGTTGTAGATTCACAAGTAGCTAGGGCTTCATACCTGGCACCTGTGACAACTCATTTTGAATTCAAAACTCCCAAGGAGAAAAATGACTTCAAAATAGTTTCCTTGGCTGAACACTGCACTGAGCCTGTAAGATGCTCGTGAAGAAACAGGACGATTGGGGCCAGCAGGTGGCGAAGTGGTTAAAGAGCTGGATTCCCACATGGCCAACCATGGTTTGAATCCCAAACCCAGTAGCTTAAAATTCATGCTGAGGGACCAGCAGTTAGCGTAATGGTATGTCGCTGGACTCCCATGTAGTCGACCGCAGTTTGCGTCCTGGACCTGGTGGCTTAAACTCACGCCAGGAGCATGTGCGTGCGTGCCCAAGATCCCGAGAGGAGAATGGAGGAGAAGGGATTGCGGCGTGGCCATCCCCCCTGGGGGGTGATTTCTCGCTTTCTGTCCCTCTGTCTCTCTCTGTCTTTCTGGTGAGTGCATGCACCCTATAGCAAAAACTTTCCAAAAAAATAAATAAATTCATGCTGAGCATGTGTGCGTGCATGCCTAAGATCTTGGGAGGAGAATGGAAAAGGGATGGCAGCATGGCCATCCCCATTGGGGGTGAGGGAGTCGGTGATTTCTCACTTTGACTCTTTGTCTCTCTTACGGGAGCACATGTGCCCATGGCAAAACCTTAAATTTTTTTTTTTTAATGGGACAAGCAGACAGTGTAATGGCTATGTCATTGAACGCCCATGTAGTTGACCGCAGTTCGAGTCTCGGACCCAGTGGCTTAAACTCACGCCAGGCATGTGTGCGTGCCCAAGATCCTGAGAGGAGAAGGGATTGTGGCATGGCCATCCCCCCCGGGGGGTGATTTCTCGTTTTCTGTTTCTCTGTCTCTGTCTCTCTGGCGAGCACATGCGCCCTGTAGCAAAATACCTCTCCAAAATGAAATAAAATAAAAATAAAATAAAATAAAAGATTAAAATCTAAAATGCCGTTTCATTTCTAAGAGTTGGAATAAGCACAACTTGTGGGGGAGGGGAGGAGACAAGCTGACTAATCCCTCAGGGTGGACCACCTGTGGCTGACGTCACTGGGTGCAGCCACCTGCCTTAACAGGGGGGGGGCGCTGCCTGAGCGGCTGCAGAGCTGGCCTCCCGGACCCGCATCACACCCCTGCCTTGCCCATTACTCTGGCCCTGTGGCCCACCCTCCTGCCCCCAGTCCTTTCCCTCCAGTGTAAGTAGCCTGCGTTTCTCCACAGCTGGCTCTGAGAGGAGCACCTTCGTCACCCCATTCCTAGAACTGCACTTTAAATCCCAGCTACCTGTTAGATGTGATCCAAAACAGAACAGGCATAGACAGAATCGCCCTCCCTCCTCCCTCCTGCCTCCCGCTTCCGGTCAGCAGCCTCTGCCCTCCGGCTCTCCGCGTCCTGATGGCCAAGGTGCTTCCTCTCCTGCCCCGTCACCCCTGCTGCAGCTGCTCCTGCTGACCACGCCTCCCTTCTGGAAGGTCCGGGCCCTGGGCTTCTCGGTCCCCTGGACTCACACGCCTGTGCTTCCCCGAGCCTCGCTGCTGCTTCGGAGCTCTTCTTCCCTGCTGGTACCCGACACCGGGTGTTCTCTGGACACCCTCCCTGAGTGACCTCAGTGCTGCCCTGTGATCGCGAGACAGCAATGCTGATGACCCCCAACTCAGTACCTGGGAGTCCAAACATCCCCCCGCGCTCCAGACTCATGCCCAGAGCCTGCGGCCTCCTGGGACGTGGAGGTGCCGTGAGCCTCTCGAACGCAGTTTGACCATCAGAACCCACTATTCCCCTTAGGAGCCATCATCTCCTTTGGCCTTCAGCACCGTTTCGGCATGACCGCTACCCAAGCAGCACTCGCAGAAGCCGGTGTGCCCGCACTCCCTCGCTCCCCCCTAGTCTGCTGTGCTCCCACGGCTCTCCAGGCCCCGGCCTCTACCGCAGCCCTCCCGCACCCGACCGGCCTCCCAGCCTGCAGCTGGCCTTCCAGAAGGGCACCGTGCACATGCCCCTCGTGACCCGCCTGGCCGTGGCTGTCCCAGCCCACACACAGACTCCGAGGTCCCCACCACGGAGCACGAGCCCGCCCCTGTGGCCGTGTAGCTCGTGCCACTCCGGCCTGCAGCCCGCCTCTCCCCTGGCGCCCGCCTCCCTCACGGCACCCTCCGCTCTCCCGGCTACCTCCTGCTGCCGCTCGGCCCCAGTCCTGACCTCTCGGGCGTCTCTCACGGTCGCCGAGACTCCTCCACCCTGGGAACACGCGGCCTCCCCTCCGGGCCGCGCTCCCAGACAGCAGCTTCCATTTCCGTCCTGTCCCCTGGGCTGCTCTGGGCCATCACGCATTTTTGCCAATAAGTGAATCCATCGGCACTCGCATGACCCTACCCAAACGTCCACACCCGTTTCCTGTGAGCCCAGCGTAACCCTGACAGTACGGCTGCCTTCTAGCTAAGTGGTTCTACAAGTCTCCACGTCATCCCCCCCCTCATCTCCGTGAGACAACACAAACACAGCAAAACGACCCGCATGTTCCACTCCTCTGATGGCGGGGACCACTCACCAAGCGCTGCGCCCGCCCTCTGCCTCCAACGCCGTCTCCGCACAGGCTGTGGTGGCAGGTCTGCGGGCGCTGCTCCCGGTCTTCCTGTGCGTTAGTTAGGAGCCGTTTCTGCAGGACTCTGGCTCCTCAGTCACCTCCACAGTAGGGACAGACAAGGTAAGTCCTCCAGCCTCACTGCGACCCTTCTCTACCTGGGCTTTCTCCCGCACAGCCCCCCGCTTTCTTAGCTCCGTACCTGTGTTCACGTTTCAACTTCCACCAAGAACCTTGCTGCCTTCACTCGCCAGTGTGCCCGAATTATTCACCTACTAGCTCAACTGTTTCCCCAAGTGCTTCTACGGGGGTCCCAGGGCCAGCAGCAGCAGCACCCCCTGGGATGGGGGGAGGCGACACAAATCCTCAGGCGCCCTCCCTCCTAGACCTACTGAACCAGCAACTCTAGGGTGGCCCTTCTGGTGACCGACGTGGCTCCGTTGGAGAACCACTGCTCGGGTGCCGACTGATTCACTCATTTGGCAAAAATGCGTGATGGCCCAAAGCGGCCCAGTCCGTTCTCTCCTCCGACAGCACACGTCACATCCGGCCAGCAGGGCACTCTGTCTCTTGCAACCTTGTCTTGCTTGCCCCGATCCCACTGGAGCTGGGCTCTGAGCTCCTGGGGCCTGGCCTCACCTCGCTCAGAGTCAGGCACCCGCGAGGTCCACAGCCAGTGGCCAGTGCTGGCTGCACCCCGAGTCCTCATTTCCGCTCTCACCTCCCCAGTGACATCCTGAGGGTTTGCTGGGGAGGATGACTGCAGACCATGTCCTTGGACTTCAAATGACGAGAATCTTCTTGTGCCTAAACCACGCTGTTTCCATAACGTCCCCACCCTCAAGTCCACTTAGCCTTCATTTTCGTAGCATTAAAGCCACCTGGTTGGTAACAGTAAGGGCAAAGGCAATCACTGGTCACTTCCTTCATAAGAGAGAGCCATGGACCAGCTGGTGGCATGGTTAAGGCAGCTGGGTCCCACTCAGCCCACCGTGCACTTTGAGTCCTGGAGCCGGCAGCTTAAAAACACATAGGGCATGTGTGTGTGTGTGTGTGTGTGTGCCCCAAATCCCGAGAGAACGGAGTGGCCGTCCCCCTGGGGGGAAGAGCACTCACACCCTCTAGGAATTTATGAGAACTGAGTGGGCTTTCCAGCGAGGGGACGGCACGGACCTCCTGTAGCTGTAGGAGTGTTGGGTCTGTCAACGGATACACATGAAGGGTTTTAGAAGGAAATGTTTCTTTCCTCTCCACCCCCAAGCCTGTGTTCCAAAGATGCAGTTAATAACCATGAGGGACAGCTTTGTTTTTTTTTTTTTAATAAGAGATTTCGCTACAGGGCACATGTGCTTGCCAGAGAGAGAGAGAGAGAGAGACAAAAATGAGAAATCATTCCCTGGGGGAATGGCCACACTGCAATGCCTTCTCCATTCTCCTCTCAGGATTTTGGGCACGCACACACACATGCCTGGTGTGAGTTTCAAGCCACTGGGCCCAGGACTCAAGCTGTAGTTGAGGTGGAAGTCCAGCACCTTGACCACTACGCCACTTGCTGACCCCAGGGCCAGCTTTTAAAGCCACGCTTCTCCGAAAGGACAGCAACGGAGATGGATAGATCCCTGGGAGCAGGAATGGGCTCCACGGTGTCCCACTAGAGGGCGCTGCTGTGGTGAGGGCCCTGGCACATCCTTCGTTCTACACTCAGAACCAGTCAAGCCAGAGCGCATCTACCAGAACGTAACTGAGGAGAGACATCTACAGGAGGACTTGCAGTAGCAGTGACGGCCACAGGTAATGTCAGCATGGGAAACGTGGAGACCCGCGAAGAGCCTCTCCGCAAGAGCTCACAGGCTGCAAGTGCAAGGACGGGTCGCCCAACCAAACCCCAACGCAGACTAGAATGTGGTCCTGCGCGCTCAGCATTCTACTTCACGAGACATACAAAGTGTGGGCAGGTCTGAGTTAGGGTGTTTTCCGCCCCCCTTGCCCTAGCAGTCGTAGGTTCAGTACACGTGAGCAGCTCTGTACACTCACCACCTCCACTGCTCTGACAAGAGCTGGCATTTGATGCTTTAATGCTGTAGCCAGATTGTCTATTGTAAAGTGGGGCAGGGTGGGGAGCAAATCTCACCCATTGAGAACATTGCTGAAACTCTCTATCCATCGGAACGTTCAATGAATCAGAACCCTTGGCCACATCAGACCTCGGCTAAATTTAGCTCTGCGTCAGCAAAGCCGGGCTCAGAATAGAGGCTCTCATCTTACCCTGAGCCGGTGCTCCTTCCAGGACTGTTCTCCACGGCGGGCCAAGACGGGGCCGGGGCACACCACATGCTCTCAGTGACAAGGATGGATCGCCCAGCAAACCCCAAGTGGCACCTCAAACGCAGACTAGAATGTGACCCTGTGAGACACACCCAAGGTGAAAGCAATGGCAACACGTTTACTCTTCCCCCAGGGGACTGGGGACCTGGCATGTAGCATGCTTCACGTGTTCTAGCCGGGGTGCAGGAACGCCCTGACGTGCTCTAGGGTTCTTGAACTGCGTCCTGTATCACTCAGCCAGCTGGGTCTAGCCTTCCTGAGCCTCCAGCTTCTCTGAATCAGATGTGGCCAAGCTCTATAAAACAGAGAGCAAACTGGCTCTGTCAATCTCCTCATACCCTGGCAGGAGAGCATATTTTACAATGATAAAAATATCCATGTCTTCATCCCTCTGAAATGATTACATAACGCATGATTTCCTCGGGGTGGGGGAGTTTATTCTCATCTCTCCCTGTCTTCTAACGCTCACGAATCTTCAAACGTTGCGATCATGTTCATCAAACACAAATCGTACTTCCCGACCCAAACTGAGGGTCTACTACGTACCAAACACTTACACAACAGAAAAATGTTGAAGAAAAAAAAGCTGAATCTTTCATTTTATCATTATTAAATTCGCTATAGGGCACATGTACTTGCCAAAGAGAGAGAGAAAGGGGAGTAAGAAAGCCTCCCTTCTCCCCACCAGGGGGAGGGGAGTGGCCACACCACTGTGGCTCCTCCTCCATCCGCCTCCTTTCAGGATTCTGGGCACACATGCACACACGCCAGTGCGTTTCTCAAGCCAGTGGGTCCAAGACTCAGACCGTGCAGTCACCACGTGGGATCCAGTTGCCTTCACAACCACACACCGTGGCTGCCCCACTCTTATTTTAAACCTCAGCTGGACAGCCCACACTCCCTGTGGTGGCACGTGTGCACATCACGTTAGAGACGGCACCTGCTATGGCAGCGCTGGTTCGGGATCGCCCCACACGGGCATCGTACAGATCCCAGATACCTGCGTCTCTCACGTCCCCTGGGAGGGCCGGTGCCTCCAGAGAGCTGAAGTCTTAAAAACATGAGGTGGTAATATGCATGGTGGGTTCCAAAAATAGCAAGCTTGACAAACTCAGACTGCACAGTTCCACTCAGCTTCCTCACTCACATTCCCCGCTACAAACAAAATGACCACACACAGTAGCAGAATTGCTGAATAAATCACATTTTAATTACCTGGCTTTGTTTAAACCAGAAAGTCCAATTCACAGCTTTTCCAGTCTGTTGTCCCTAACCATGTGGCCTGACATGTTTTCTACAACTTGCCATGTTTCAGTAAAAGTGTCCCGCCTTTCGCTTTGTAACCCCAGAGCTAACTTCTCTTACATTCCTAGTCAGTGGCTAATATGGTCACCTTGAAGAAACACTAACAGGATGGTGGTAAACCATGGACTCAGGCAAAAAAAAAAAAAAAAGCAAGCAAGGAAAGGAAGAAAATGAAAGTTCACTCCGTAGGATGAGGCAGGCTCTGGAATGGTGGTAAACCATGGACTCAGGCAAAAAAAAAAAAAAAGCAAGCAAGGAAAGGAAGAAAATGAAAGTTCACTCCGTAGGATGAGGCAGGCTCTGGAAGGCTCCGCCTGGACACGCCGTCACGGAGATGCCTCCTTCCTGTGGCTGCCCGGCCTGGCCCTGGCCACGTCCTACCCCACTGCTATCTGCCCCAGGTTCTGCAGAGCTTATACGGTGGTGCCCAGAAAGGAGGGTTACGGGGTAAACCTTGCTTCTGTGACCCTAACCTGTGTTTCTTCCCCGCCCTGAATGGTTTAGTGCTCACACGAGACCGGAATCCGTTCTCGGGCTGAGTGCTGGCACCATGCACCCACGGTGCCCTGGGCCCACTTAGAGCCATGGCAGTAACTGGCAAACATTAGAAAAGTGTCTAGAAAGAAAGAAATAAGGATTTTTATTTGCTGTACTTCCCACACTTCCTTTGGAAACTTTCCCTTTTGGGCTCACCACTCCAACGTGACAGAGGATAAGCAGTAAAGGTCTTCCCTCGGGGCTGTGGTCCCGGAAGGGCACAGAGGGGAGGCCCACCCTGGAACTAAGCCAGGTGTCCAAGAACTCAAGGCCTAACAGCTCACATCCTCACCCGCCGCTTAGCGTTGCTGCCCTGGCCACGGTCTCGGCTTTACAAGGGAAAGCGGGAAACTCGCCTCGCGTTGAGGGTCTGAAGTGTGACCGCACAGCCCTGGCAGCTCCGAAGTCTCTCCATGATAGTATGCCAACACGGCAACCTCAGCACGGGAGCACCTGCTGTCCTGCTGGCCCCAAAGGAGTCCCTGCAAGTCCTCTCTCTTACACACACACTCACCAGAGTAGGAGACCTTCGCCTCGTTTATTACTGTCTAAAATCTCACACTGGTTCTTCAGTTCTTTCCAGCATGAGCTCAGAAGCTATACTTTCAGGATTTTTGTAGCTAGAGACTAATCAGCAGGATAGACTCTGACGCTACCTATGTATCATAGTGTGGATCAAATCTGCATCTTTTCTTCCTCCCCCCAAAAGCACCATAACTCACAGCCGCAAGCTCCTTGAATGAAGAAAATCCTAGACACCCAGCAAGGACAGCACCAGCTCCTGATCTACAGGGACTGAGTGTGAAGGGAGGAAACGGATTTGCAAAGCTGACGAGGGCTGGCTTGGAGGTCCCGTCCTTTACCTTGGGTAAATCACGTAGCCCTCTAAGACTCATTCAACCCCCATTCCTAGAGTCACAAAGTACGTCTGAGAAGTTCTCACTCATTATTGTCATTGTACTCCTCACTCCCTTACGATATGCTGAGGGAGAAAAGGTTTCTCCTGAACCCCACCCCCCAAAAAACTAAACTGAAGGGAGCCCCAGTACCAACTCAGGCAGCTACCAAGATAATGGCAATTCCAAGGCAGCTGACCCGAGGGGGCAAGTACTTCAGGCAGAGAGCCAGCATCTTCCCTGGGCACATTCCAGTGTGGGTAACTCAGTGTTCTTCATCAGATGAAAGGCCTTCGATTTCATCTCTGTCTCCCCCGATTGCCATCCAGAATGCTTTGGCCACCTGCAGAGAGAATCATGGAACACATTTTAGGCAACAGGTAACTTCAGCTCATTCCCTATGCTATACCTTAAACCAACTGGGACTTAACATTCTCCACTATGCCCTCCAGCCCTCTGGCAATGTATATCCAAACCTTGAATACCCTTTGACCCAGCACTTCCACCTGTAGAAATGTATGCTAAAGGTATAATCAGAGTTCCAGACAAAAGGGATGCGTAAAGGCAGGCACAGCTTCGTTTCCTATAAAAGCCAAAAGTGCACATGGCCTACGTGTCCAAAGGGGAGCTGAACAAATGAATTATGGCACATTTATGTAATGGAATATCATCAAGTATGTAGGTTTCCTGCCAAGAACACATGTTGTGTTGGTAATAACAAAACAAAACGGCAGCTAAGTTTTCTGACCCAATGGCTGGGAAAGTCAACAGCCTGCGTCTCAAAGCTCCTTGTCACTTAATGTACACTGGAAACGTCTCGGTTTGATTGTAGCAACGATATTGCTATTTCATAAATATTTCATTATTGGGGCATCGGAAAAGTCGTGATGCATTTGTCTATGCAAAAATGCGTCATGACTTTTCTGATAACCCATAGGCATAAGTTAATATACAATGAAAAGCTCAAATGAGACCCTTTAAAAGTACACAAGTGTGATACAACCCTAAAACAGCACTGGGCCTTTCACAGGTACCTGACTGACGGATTGGCTCACCTTTTCTGCATGCAACTTTCTCTGCTCGTGAGGAAGCGTCGCGGCTTTGTCTAGGGGGAAAATATATCTTAGGAAACTTGTGTGGTATCACAGGAAACTCTGGAGTGCATGGGTGTTCTAACACTATGAGGGGAGATGAGTGTCGAGGACATGTTTACGATGTAGTCATTACAGATGTTAGGAGGCGTTAGTCTTCCAAATATTCCTGGGAATGATGAGAGTAAGCCAGGCGGGATCTGACAGAGACCATGTTAATGAAACACACGGAGAGAACCAGGGAGAGGCAAAAGAAGAAGGAAAGGCAAGAAAAAGCAGAATGAAGAAAGGAAAATGTTCCCAGGGAATTTTACCAGAGGATGGCATAGTCCCCCAGTAGCTAAGTTTCTCAAGGCAGCTGAGACCAGAGTGTGGACTCCAACCTAGCGCTTACAAAAAGGTCCTACTACATGAAAGACACGAGCATCGGGGTGAGGGCGTCTCAGACGCACGGATCTGATTACCTTTCATTTCCTTTAACTTTGAAAACAGTCTTTCAAAATTCTCCAGATCGCCTCCTCCAGTAGTCAGGCTGGCCAGCTCTTGAATATCCAGATCTAACGTGGGATCTAAGATGAGGATCGGACGCGTTATTTACCACACGTTATCAATACATGTGCTCAATACAGAGTTGAAAACCAACCGCACGCCCACTGCGGGCCAGCTTCACAGGTCACGGTGCCTCACCCTACACGGCTGCTAGTGAACCGAACTTCATTACCAGACTGTGATGAGGTACGGAATATACTAAGTCCACTTTAGACTGATGAAAACTAAAGCTCAGCGTTGAAGTGACTTGCTTGCCCGAGGTCACAATTAGTAAGTGGGTTCAGACATGCGGTTTCCAACCCTGAAGGCCACACTCTCCCCACTAAGACACACTGACTCAACGATAAATGACAATTGTTACCATATTTTACTATACAACAGTTGTTTTCACATTTACTACTGACACCCACCACAAAAAATGACAACCCATAATTTACAGATGAAAAAAACCTGTATTTACAAACAAACTCAACCCAGCCTCAGTGGCACAGAGGTAGCATAATGATCTGAAGTGTGGGAAGCCATGAGACCAGCCACCGGTTTGGAACCTGAGTCGACCTGAAACGTACCGGGTATGTGTGCACCTCAGACCCTGACTCGCTGGCCGGCTGGCAGAGAGGACTGCTTATGGCCAAACCCTTTGAGTGCCTGTTTGTGTGTGTGTATGTGTCTCATGAACATGCAAACATACTCTAAAATTACTGTCATTCAGCAGGGACCAGCAGGTGGCACAGTGGTTAAGGCACAGGACTCCCATGTGTCTGAGGTTCAAGTCCTGAACCCAGTAGCTTGAAACTCATGCCAGGTGCATGTGCATGCATGCCCAAAACCCTGAGAGGAGAATGGAGAAGGAGGGATTGTAGGAAGTCCATTCCCCTGGGGGGAGGGGTGATTTCTCACTTTCCATCTCTCTGGAGAGCCCATGTGCCCAATAGCAAAAATCTCTTTAAAAATAAGTTATTCCGACTCAAATCATATGTTCTTATTACAAACTCGTTACTGTTTTTATCACAGCATATTGCTTCTCTGTATCAAAGTTTGTTTGTAATCAGAATTCTAATTCCTTCTCCAGTCTGGACCAACCACTGCAGAACGCTGCTCCTGGCCTTCCCAGTTCACGGTGTCCTTTCTGAGAATTCCTTCTGCACGCATGTTCACAAAGCCATCCTGGCATCTGCATGTGCTGTTTGTATTTCAGCCACTACTGTAATAAATACCATTTCAATAAGAGCAATTTTACTTTGTGCGTGTACCACTGAGTGCTTCAACTCACACAATTCCTTTTTTTTTTCCTTAGGTTTTTGTCATAGGGCACACAGTGACAGAGACAGTGAGAGAGAAAGTGAAGTATCACCCACCAGGGCGGATGTCCACTTCACAATCCCTCTCCTCCTGGGATTTTGGGCATGCACGCACACATACTAAAGAGTGATTTTCAAGCTACTGGGTCTGGGGCTTGAACAGTGTCAGCCATATGGGAGTCCAAAACCTTAACCATCATGCTACCTGCTGGCCCAAATTCCATTTTATCTTTGCAACAGCCTTCGAGGAAAGATTTGTTATCATTATTTTCTTGAAAAGGAAGCTGAGGACAATAGAGAGTTTGCCTCACCTTTTCTACATGCAACTTTCTATTCTAGGTAATAGAATACCTAGACAGCGAATGACAGAGCCACCCATGACTTGAACCCAGCTGCACAGGACTCCGAAGCCCATGACTGTAACCGACATTACTAAATCCTATCTCTGCATTTCACTGTCAGCTTTTTGAAGAGAAGGACGGTTATTTACAGTTCTTTGCATCTACCTCATGCCAGACAATTTGGTATTAAAAATGCACTTGAGGGCCAGCCTGTTGTGTGATGGTTAAAGAAACGGCTGTAAGGTTCAAGTCCTGGGCCTGGCAGCTTCAGAAACATGTTAGGTACATGTGCATGCACGTCCCAGATCCCCAGATGAAGAAGAATGAAGGACGAGGGACTGTGGTGTGACCATGCCCCATGGTGTGGGGGTGATTTCGCACTTTCTCTCTCTCATTTACACTCTGGCAAAGTTTTAAAAACATGATTTCGAGCTCATACATTTACTTTAGTTCAATACCCATGTCAGGTAGGCAGTTGGTATACAGAAGAGAGGATAAAACTTTATTAATTATCCCATATACATGGGAACTGAGTGACCAGCATGGACAGAAATGAGTGGATTTGCAGAGCCGTTTAGATGGCGTACTAAAGGGTGGCAGTATGTAAAGGCTGGGTAAAGGAGGGCCATCGACCAGAGAGAGGAGGAAGAACCAAAGAAGTGGGAAGAAAACAGACATGCTGTGCTGGGGGAGTTAAAAGAAAACAACGTTTCAGAGAGGGACTGGTCCACAGTACTGAATGCCACCAAGAGACCAAGAGGAGGCCCGTTCAATTCTAGATCCAGTGATATGGGGGGCACCCTGTCCTTTGCACAGGGATGTTTAGTGGCATATTTGGGGTAAGCGCCAGAAGGGAGTGAGTTGAGGACTGCATAGGAGGTGAGCAACAGAAATAAGCTTAGTAAAGAGAGAGGGAGGAAAATAAGACATTCCAAAGATTGTTGGTTTTCAGTTTGGCCTTGCTTTTCTTTTTTTCACTTCTGAAATCATTTTAGTCTTATTAAAATGTTGCAAGAACAGTGGAGTTCCCGTACCCCTCTCCTTCCATCCTCCTCGTGCTGACATCCTACATAACCACGGTGCAACTGTTAAGATCAAGATGCTAATGTGGACTCCATCTGCTAACTCAATCACAGACTTCATTCAGCTTTCCCAGTGCCCTTTCTCTGTTCCAGGAGGCCAACAGAACTCCGCTCTCTCCTCCTCCTCCAATCTGTGGCTGTCCCTTACACTCTCCTGAGCTCTCACGACATTTTTGAAGGGTACTGGTCAGTTACTTTGTAAAATGTCCTATTTGGGTTTATCAGATGTTTTTCCATTATTAGATAAAGGTGTGCATTTTTGGCAAGACCACCAGAGCAGTTATGTGTGGTTCTCAGTGCCCTGCATCAGAGGAGATAAGAGGTCAAGATGACCGATTACTGGTGGTGTTAACCTTCGCCACTTTGCTAAAGTGGTTGGTATCGGCCGGTGCTATTTTCCCCTTTGTAGTAAGTATCTTGGGGTAGACACTTTCAGACTATGCAAATATCCTACTTCTCAAACTTTCCTTCACTGTTTTTTTTTTTTTTCTTTAAATTTTCATATCATCTATATTTACTGTTTCAAAAATTTGCTATAGGGCATATGTGCTCACCAGAGAGACAGACAGAAAGTGAGAAAGTACCTTCCAGGGGAATGACCACACTGCAATCTCTTCTCCATTCTCCTCTTGGAATTTTGGGCATGCACACACATGTGCCCAGCATGTTTTCCAAGCCACAGGGTCCAGATTTCAAATGGCACAGTCAGTCATGTGGGATCTGGCCAGCTTAGCCACTGTGCCATCTGCTGGCCCATCATCCACTAACTTTAACATCCATGGGTGGATCTTGCCTGAATCACTATTACTATAGTGTGTGGCTTTCAATTTTCCTCATTCCCTCTACATTTATTAACTGGAATTTGAATGTAAGAAGGGGAGTCCTTTCCCATTTATTTATCCAATTATTTATTGATCTCAGTATAGACTCTATATTTACTCTATGAGTTATACCCTAATACTTCATTAATTTACTTTGCTGGTCAAACGGTCCCAGCTTTGGCCATGAGAAGTTTGTTGGGGTTGGTTCCTGTAGCGTTCAACATGTCCCTGTTCTCAGTCGAAAACTCCTCACCTCAGGCACCACAAGATGCTGCAAGGTCATCCCGCATTTTTCCTGCCCTAGCCCTGGACTCAACCCCTTCTCCTTCATTGGAGAGCGGATCTAGAGACCAAGACTGGAGTGCTATCGGTGTGCCCACTGTTCCTGGGGTGTGGTGCCCTCTCGGCGGACAGAGCTAGGACACACATGTATGTCTACTAACACACGAACACACACAAACATATTTATTCCCCTGTTGCTCTGTTAAGCATAGTTTAAAAACTCCCAGTTCATACTGATGCATTAGGTTTCCATCTAGTACCAAAGGGTTCATCCCAGCCCTTCCCTTCCCATATCTGTAACTTCCTTCTCTGACAGTGAGAAGCCTAGCTGTCATTATCTGTATTTTCATATTTTTCAGCTACATACACACATATATACTTACACACCTACATATGTATGTATATATGTATGTATGCATGTACGCATGATTTTAGAATTGCTAACCCATACTCCTTGGAAAAGAAATTTACTAAGCAGAGTTCATTATCTGTGTTCAGTTCTTCTTGTCTTCACCCTTATGATATCTAGTTCTTTCACTCTTTTGCAAAGGTACTTAGGTTGGTTCTTGTCATCTCCACTGCCTTCGGTGCTATTAATGATTTGTTTTAACGGCAGAGGCCTTAGTGGGTTTAAAAGCCAATAGGAAGGATGCAATTGAGAAGATAAGACTGAATAAAAAGAAAGAAGGATTTTACCTAATTTTTTCTTTTCAATACATTTCTCTAGCCAATCACCTGAGTTTTCTACATAGATTATCTAATAATCAGGAAAAAACAGTTTTACGAATGCGTTACTGCACATGAGCCCTCTGTGGCACCAAGAGGAAGTAGGCATATCAGTAGTCCCCAACAAAAGAACACTGAAGAGTTACTGTCCACGAAGCTCCTTGGCTTTCCGGCCCAGGACAGCAGGGTGTACTCCGGTTTCAGCTCCCAGGCCTTCTTATTGGATGTTCTTGGAAAAGTTACTAACTTCTCTGGGCTTCAGGTCCAACTCCGTAAAATAATGTCACTGCCAAACTTCATTACCAAATGAGAAAATGGATATGACAGAACCTTAAGGGGCCAGCAGGTAGCATGGTGGTTAAGACTCTGGACTCCTACATGGCCGACTGCGGTTCAAGCCCCAGGCCTGTCAGCTTCTTTTCTCACTCCCCTCCCCCATCTCTGTCTCTCTTTGGTGAGCATACATGCCCTATAGCAAATGAAAAAATAATGATAATGGGAGCCAATGGGTGATGGTGTGGTAGTTAAGGCACTGGAAGTGCTCAACTATGGTTTGAGTCCCAGACCCAGTGGCTGGAAACTCACACTGGGTGCATGTGCATGCATGCCCAAAATCCAAGGAGGAGAATCGAAGGGACTGCGGCGTGGCCATCCCCACTGGGGAGTGAATTTTTGCTTTCTGTCTCTCTGGCAAACTCATGTACCCTATAGCCAAAAACAAACAAACAAAAAGCTCCTCAAAAAATACTACTACTACTAATGACAATAATAAATAAAATTAAATACATAATTCTTAAAAAAAAAAAAGAAAAAAAAAGAAAAGAAAACAAGAGAAACGGGGCTGGCAGGTGGCATAGTGGTTAAGGGTGCTGGATTCCCACATGGTTGACTACGGTTCAAGTCCCAAACCTGGTGGCTTGCTTTCTTGCCTTCCCTTTCTCTCTCTGTCTCTCTCTGGTCCAATTGAAAAATAGTAATAATAATAGATGAATAAATAAATAATTCTTTTGAAAAAGGAGAGAACCTTGAAAGGATGTGAAAGGGCTTATAAATCTAAAGCTGCATTAACTTGACGGTGGGTAGCTACCATGAGCAAGCTGCAGTACCCAGCTAGCTGTAAAGCTGCTTCGCCATGTGGTTCTGTCAGTCGTTGCTAAGATGATCTGAATCAAGATCCTGCTGGGAGAATCAAAGAGAAAATGGTGCCCACGTATTTGTTATGTATTTATTCTTCCCCCATTTCCTGACAGCCACCGGCAAGGATCACGTCTATTTGGGGTACGCTATTGATTTTCTTCCCTCCTCCACATTTTGAGTAGATTCCCTCTAGAATTTCTGCCCAGATAGCTAGTCCACACCCCTGAGCTATCCCCTGGGAGCAAAGGAGGAGCTTACCCGCAGTGCTGTCACCCGGGGCGTCTGCCGTGCTCGACGCGCCATCCCGACGACCCGAGAGGGGCTCGGCCCTGTCTGTCGCTGGCAAACTCCGCTGCTGAGGGAGACACGCAAAGCAAGCACGTGACAGTGGCCTGCTTCGAACCTGAGTCCAGAACCCAGAGCGGCTCGCATACGCCCGGCCTGGCTGGCTTTAGAGAAGCAAGGGGTGAAGGGAAAAGGAGCCAGACCACAGTGAGGAGTAAGAGGCCAAAAATTCACCAGCTTGGGAGTGTTCCTCCCTCAAGGAAAAAGTCAGAAAGTGGTATAATTTTGCTGTAGAGTATTAAAATACGGTTTTTGCTTGTTTCATTTAATCTCTCTGCTATTCACTGGAGAGGATGGGTGTAAATGCTAGAGACTGTTTAGTGGGGAGAGTGGATGGTAAAGAGTGGGCGGTGGAGGGTGGGTGTGAGGTGCAAAAATAAAAAATGTAACCTGCTAAAAACAAAAAAAATTTGTTATTCAAAATGTGAAAATGTGTATAATCATAACATAAACAGCTGAGAGGC
This sequence comes from Tupaia tana, assembly GCA_026018925.1. Classification (NCBI taxonomy): domain Eukaryota; kingdom Metazoa; phylum Chordata; class Mammalia; order Scandentia; family Tupaiidae; genus Tupaia; species Tupaia tana. The sequence continues at coordinate 4,340,278 of JAKSZU010000023.1, read as the reverse complement.
TGATGAAGTAAAGCCCAGGAAAGATAATGTTGCCCTAAATATTTATTTCCCTATTATTCAAACTGGAAGGATATGTATTTTTTTTTTCCTAGAGAGAGATTTTTTGCTATAGGGTGCATGTGCTTGCTGGACAGACAGGGAGACAAAAAGTAAGGAATAACCCCTTGGGGGGATGGCCATGCCGCAATCCCTTCTCCTCCATTCTCCTCTCGGGATCTTGGGCACGCACGCACACATGCCCGGCATGAGCTTAAGCCGCAGGGTCCGGGACTTAAAACGCGGTCAACTACGTGGGAGTCCAGTGACATAGCCATTATGCCAACTGCTGGTCCCACTGTAAGCATAATTTTAAAAACCAAGTTTGCTTTTCGTTCCAGCATGCTGACCAAGGTGAATGCGGACCAAAGTCCTTGAGGCCAGACGGCTGAAACTGGACTAGAACGAGCTCATCGAGGGCAGGGACTCTGCCTCAGATCTGTACAGGGCCTTGGGTGCAGGAAGGGCTCGAGAGAACTGTCAGTTCTGTCTCCTACTTACAGATTTGGAGGCAAGTTTACACCTCACGGAAATCCTAGCAGATTTCATAAATAGGGAGTACAGGGCCAGACGGTAGCTCAGGGGTAAAACCTGATGCTCTCGCTCTGCAGGGCTGACCTGTGCGAGAAGGCTCTGGGTTCACATCCAGAGTCCTCTGTGAGCACACTGGGCACGCGCCGTGCAGGCGGGCTGGGGTGGGGGTGGACAGAGGCATCAAGACCCCTTTGGAGGTGCTGCCCCTCTTCCACTCTCTCTTACAGAATAAAGAAAATAGACTTCAAACAAAACAAAATATGCAAAACACCTTGGGAGGGCTTGCTGCATTAGCAAGGGCTGAAGGAGCAGTCTCCCAGCAGGTGCCAGGCCTAAGAGGGCCCTTTAGACTCGCCTTTCATCTACTTTAATACTCCCTGCCACCTTTTAAATGGAAGGCAAAAACAGTGACTGTGTAAAGATTCATAATGACAAGGCAAGATCAAAGCTGAAAAGGAAAAAAGAGCCAAGAAGAATCTTCACCTCTGAGTGGCAGGTCCCTGCTGACCCGACGCCATGGCTTGCTCCAGCCAATGAGTTGAGGAGGCTAAAGCCTTGGCTCCTATCTGCAAAGGGAAAAATTAAAAAAAAAAAAAAAAAAAAGAAAATTTTAATTTACATTTTTAAATTGCTAAAATGACTATGATGGTGAAACAAAGGCTACTTTATCAAAGTTCCAACTATAAAACAGTTATTGTCACATACTCTCAATTCTAATTAACTTCAAAAAACCACGTATTAGTTCAGTTGAAAGATCATGCAGGGCTGCAAAAGGCCACGCAACTGCTCTGCTTGCAAAGATGACCAGCACTGATGTTCCCAGTCACTGCGAACTAATATTCTATTGCTTTAAGTGTCAGGAGTGGCCAGATCTGGATAAGGCGCTAGGGACCTTTAAAGTAGACCCGGTCTTTGTGCTGACACTACAGGGCACGCAGAGGCTCTAACACAGACATAATCTACCGTTCCACTGCAGGGCAGGGTAAATTAAAGGGAGCTGAGTGTCAGCCAGAGAAGGCCAGGGGAAACTTGTTGAGAACCATGAGACGCAAGGACCGCAGGACACAAGATGCTCCACAGCCGTGACAAGACGAGACACCTGGCTTTCCCTTCCGCTTCTCCCTCCCTCATTGCTGGGTCAAAGAATAAACCTGGGGACAGCTCGGGGCTGCGGAGTTCTCCATCAGAGACGCCTGGTCAGCCCGATACCCGCTTTCTCTATTTATCAGTCCGTCTGTTCTTTCTCAATCCACCACTCGCTTCTGCTTGGGTTTCCATGACCCCCCGCCCCATGGGCTGAGGCATTTAATTTAAGCACTCACAAACATTTTAAAAAATCGACACCAAGGCATTATCGTCAGGCAAAGAGGAACATGCGTGCTCTTTGAAGTAAAGCCCTAGCTTGGTCATGAATGAGCCACCTGCAGTGAAGGCTCCCAGGACTCAGTCTGTGGAATGGAGGACCAATCCGAACGTCTAGAACGGATGACAGTGTAAGTAGCAGCCCTGACCAGGAGTGGTCCCCAGAATCACCTGGGCCACTTACTACTCAAGGACTCCACCTTAGAGTCACTGAGCCAGCATCTTTTTTAGAAGTTGATTGAAAGACCAAGAGAGGGGAAGGGAGGGAGAGGTGTTCCTTGTTTTTTGGGGAGGAGGGGTGTTCTTTTCACAGAGTCTCACGATACAGTGACCACGCCCCTACGCCCCTAGCTTCCCAGCCACCCAGAATCACAGGTGTGGGGAAATGCCCAGAAACTTCAGGTCAACCCAGGATGGGAGCCCGGGCTCCCACGTGGCTCCATCATCGTACCACAAGGCCCTACACCTGCACTGCTGGGCTGCAGCTGGGCCCAAGTCAGCATCCTTAGGACAGAGGCCAAGAAATCTCAACTCTTAACAGGTATTACAGAAGAGTCTTAGTGTTAGAGAAGTAGAAAGACAACTGCTTTAGAGTAGAACATGAAACCACAATCTAAGAGTATAACAGTATATAAGTCAAAGAACTCTCAAAAAGACTCCATCTTTCCTCTCTCTACCTTTTCTCCACCGCCTACACATCTTCATCCCTCCCTCTGCCAGGTGAACCTGCTTCAGATACCTGTCTCATACAAGTATCAAGAGGATCAACTGCAATTTCCTTTCCTTTCACTTAGGAGAAGCTTCAACTGTGGCCTAATAGGCATTAACCGACAACTTTTTTTTTTTGGTAAGTGATTTTTACTATAGGGCTCAAGTGCTTGCCAGGGACAGAGAAAAAGCGAGAAATCACCCCCAGGGGGTATGGCCATGCCACAGTCCCTTCTCTCCCATTCTCTTCTTGGGATTTTGGGCACGCACGCACACGTGCCTGGTGGAAATCTCAAGCCTCTAGGTTTGGGACTTGAACCACACACAGTTGGCCACATGGGATTCCAGTGCTTTAACCACTATGCCACCTGCTGGCTCCCCAGCCAACAGCTTTTGTGAGCCTAATCCCTCCCCCTAGGCAGTTGCCTGCAGCAGTCAAGCCCATCCACGTCCTGGGAGTGCCCAATCCAGGTATGGCACTGAGATGCCATCAACATGGGGCCTGGAGACCCGGGATCCTGAGAGGAGCCAGTCCACACTGTCCTATGCCGATTTTTCAATGACTGCGGACACTTACTCCAACATCACCACAGCCCTGTGTGTTGGCTGAACCGTGTAGCTAGCCTGTAACTCGGACGGGGATTCTCCCTGTCGTGAGGACGTGCGAGAGCTCTCGTACTTCCAGGCTGTTTGTACAAAAGGCAGCGCCTGAGCGGTAAGCCAGTGCTGTAAAAGAGCTCCGGCCTCTGTTTCTGGAAGTTACTTGGACTGTGGGTAGTTTTCAAGTCCAATTCATGTGTCTCTCCATACTCCAATTCTACGGCTCACATTTTTCTTCTGTTGGGTATTCCCTAAACCTGGCAGGACAGACTGCAACTCCTGAAGAACAACGCACTCCAGCGTCAGTTTAGGTGTTATTAGACCCCAACGGTTAACTTAAAATGACTCCTTCTTTACAGTGGCTGCCTGAGTGGGGACCTGGGCTGGGCAGGAGTTAGGAGCAGAGCTGGACTTAGCATTATAGACTGGGCACCTTGTGATTCTTGGTCCACATGCATGGACTTATCTGCTCACAGAGTTTTTCTGAAAATTTAATAATTTTAAGTTATGTCTATTTTAAACAATTTTTGAAAAGACTTTTTTCTTTCTGAGAGGTTTTTACTATAGGGCATACATGCTAGCCAGAGAGGAGAGAGAGACAGAGAGAAAAAAGCGAGAGATCACTCCACCAGGGGGGACGGCCATGCTGCAATCCCCTCTTGCATTCTCTTTGGGCATGCATGTGCACGCCCAGCCTGAGTTTCAAACCACCAGGTCTGGGACTTGAACCATAGTTGGCCACATGCGAGTCCAGCACCTCAACCACTACACCACCTGCTGACTCAGAAAAAAAATTAATGCTCCAATTCCAGTGAATAAAATTATGAAAAAGTCAAAAGAACAGCGGTCAGAAAACTGAATTTCACTTCTGGCTTGGCCTACTTGTGATGTTAGACAAACTCATCAACCTCATAGGCCTCACATTCTGATACACAAAGAGACGGGGTTGTGGGGCTAACCGGTGGAGTGGTGTTAAGGCACTGGACTCCCACATGGCTAACTGTGGTTTGAGTCCCCGACCTGGTGGCTTGAAAATCTCTCTGGGCACAGGTGCGCGCATGCCCAAAATCCCAAGAGAAGAATGGAGAAGGGATTGCAACGTAAGCCATCTCCCCAGGGGTGACTCCTCACTCCCCCTCACTCTCTCTGTTGTTAAGGTCCTATGCCCTATTGTCAAGGTCCCCTGTATTCTAGAATATGTGATTTTATGACGTAAAGAGGAATTCTTTAGCATGTTTTAAAAGTAACTTGGAATTATGGGCTTAAGTATACATTTTTAAATAGGAAGAAAAATAAGAACCTTACATTTCAGAAAACTTTTAAGGTGGCTATGACTTTATCGTAGGTTTTAGGCAACTCATAAGAGGCTCAAAGGACTTTTGCTGAGTGTTTTCTTATAAATAATGGAGAATTTTGTCAACTAACGAACGTTTTCATTATGTTCTACTGCTTATATTTTATGAAAGTTAGAAACATATAAATTTATGTAATCAGAAGATAATTTGTGTTTACCCAAAGCAGACTGCTTGCACATGAATACTGGGGGGAAAAAACATGGATGCTATGTTACACAACCACAGCTTTAAACACTCTCAGTTTTGCCTGACCCAATGTTTAGTAAAACTCTTCTCACATGCACTCACTGTACAACTATTCTTCTCATAGAAAAGAATTACATAAATTTTGTTTGTGGGGCTGGCAGGTGGTGTGGTGGTTAAAGGCACTGGACTCCCACATGGCCATCCTGGACCTGGTGGCTTGCTCTCTCACTTTCCCTCTCTCTCTGTCTCTTTCTGATCAAAACTGAAAAATAACAATAAATATAGTTTAAAAAAAAATAAAAAAAGATGGAACCAGCAGTTGGCGTAATGGCTATGTTGCTGGACTCCCATATAGTAGAACACGGTTCGAGTCCCAGACCTGGTGGCTTAAACTTAACACCAGGTGTGTGTGTGTGCGTGCCCAAGATCCCGAGAGGAGACTGGAGGAGAAGGGATTATGGCATGGCCATTCCCCATGGGGGGTGATTTCTCGCTTTCTGTCTCTCTGTCTCTGTCTTTCTGGTGAGCACACGCGTCCTATAGCAAAAAACCTCTCCCCCTCAAAAAAAAAAATTAAAAGAAAAAAAATCTCATTTGCTAGATTTCTTTTCTCCCTGGGATTCAAGGCACGGAAATGTTACCTCTCTTAAGAAGAATTTATTTCTTTAGCAGGTAGTTGCTACAACGTGGTGGTTAAAGTGCTGGATCCCCAGATGGCTGACCACAATTTGAGACTTGAACATGGCAGCTTGCTTGCTTTCTCTCTCTCTCTCTCTGGTCAAATAAAAAAAAAAATAATACTAATAAATAAATAAGTATTTTTAAAAACTTTCTGGCATCCATGGTTTTACTGATGCTACATAAAACTAGACTGGGAAGGAAAACACGAATGTACCTACTCAACTGACTCTTCTGGAACTTTATGAAAATAAATTCCTCATGTATATGAGAAGTCCATTAAACTCCAGACCTCAGACATCCCACTCGTGTCGGTAGTCAAATAAGCCGGCACCAGTAGGACGACGGAAATGATAGTACAATACAAAAAAATTTAGCGGTGCTGGTCATTAGCATAGATTCTTCCAGGAAGTTTCAGAAACAAAACAATACCCTCTAGAATTAAGATTTAAATTGGGAAATTCCCAAGTCTTGAGGATGAGAATTTATTTTTTAATACGTTTTAAGAAAATCCCAAATACATGAAGTGGTTTACAAGTGTAAAGGCACATTGTCATTTTAGAAACATAAAGCACATGTCGCATAGCAATTCTGCCTTACATTACCTGAGATATGTAGAGAATTAAAAACCTAAGCAAGAGGAATTTTATAATGTCGAAAGGGAAAAAACCAGTTTATTTAAAATTATCCCTTTTAATTTTTCTGTCCTCCCTGCACTTCTCCAGGCAATATGATGAGCATATGAACTTGGAGATGGATGGAGGCCGTTTTGTTTTCTTTTTTTTTAAGGCTGATTTTGAATCACAGTTCTATCACTTACTGTCTGGTCTTACGTAAGTGGTGCCTTCTCTGCAGCTCAGCTTTTACATCTGTGCAGTGGTTATAACAATACTTAGCCTGGGGCCAGCAGGTGGTGTGGTGGTTAAGGTACTGGACTCCCACATGGCCAATCATGGTTTGAGTCCCAAGCCTGGCAGCTTGCTTTCTCACTTTCCCTCTCTCTCTCCCCCTCTCTCTCTCTGGTGAGCACATGTGCCCTATAGCAAATTACAAAAAAAAACAAAAACAAAACAGAACAAAAAAACATAAATAAAATTAAATAAATAATTTTTTAAAAAGAATACTTAACTTGCAAAATTATAATAAGGGTTAATAATAATAGCTAGCATACTGAGTGCTAAGTATGTGTAAGAAAAATTTTTGTTGTTGTTTTTGTTTGTTTGTTTATTTTTAGGTTTCGCCATAGGGCACATGTGCTTGCCAGACTGACAGTGAAAGTGAGAGTAAGAAATCACCCCTTGGGGGGATGGCTATGCCACCATCCCTTCTCCTCCATTCTCCTCCTGGGATTTTAGGCACAAATGCACATGCAGCCAGTGTGAGTCTCAAGCCACCAGGTACAGGATTTGAACCAAGGTCTGCTATGTGGGAGTCCAGTGCCTTAAACACCATGCCACATGCTGACCCCAGAAAATGTTTTAAGTACTGATCTTCCAATGCTTCTTTAATCCTCACAATAAAGTATGCCTTCTACATACAAACAGAAATCAACATTAATCTCTTTTACAAAGGATTTATTATTATTTATTTATTTATTTTATTATATTTAGAAATATTCTCCTCCTATTCTGCTATAGGGCATGTGCACTCGCTGGAGAGGCAAAGAGACAAAAAGTGAGAAATCATCCCCAGGTGGGATGGTCACGCCACAATCCCATCTCCATTCTCCTCCTGGGATCTTGGGCATGCACACACACCGGGTCCAGGGTTCAAACCGTAGTTGACCATGTGGGAGGGAGTTCAGCACCTCAACCACTATGCTGCCTGCTGGCCCCGAAATAAAACTGTGTTGAAATCACAAACGAACCAGAAGAACCTGTTTATTCTCTTTCACTGAAATATTGCACGAAAAGGGTAAAACTTTGAAGAGTGTTAGTAAAACCTGAGGTGAGGTGGGGAAATAGGCCCACATGCTCTATCTGGCTCCACACTGGCTCCAGATTCAGGGCAGGGAATCTCTGTGCCCGCTCTCCTGTAGGCAGGATGGTTACTCATACACCGAGAACTGCTTCTGGCTATACTTGAAGATATTAGGAGCAAGGCCAGAAAGTAGTAAGACTGTATTTTTACTCTTTTTTCTGATTATAAACAATATGTTCGTTGTAGAAAATTTGGAAAGCAGGGACCAGCAGTTAGCATAATGGCTATGTTGCTGAACTCCCATGTAGTCAACTGCGGTTCGAGTCCAGGACCCGGTGGCTTAAACTCATGCTGGGCACGTGTGCATGCATGCCCAAGATCCTGAGAGGAGAATGGCGGAGAAGGGATTGCGGCGTGGCCACCCACCTGGGGGGTGATTTCTCGCTTTCTATCTCTCTGTCTCTCTCTGTCTTTCTGGCAAGCGTACGCACTCTATAGCAAAAAGCCTCTCCAAAAAAAAAAAAAAAATTTGGAAAACAGAAAAATAGAGAAGGAAATGAAATCACCAATCTTAACTAACATTTTGGTAACTGGCCTCCTAGTCTTTTTTACCTATGTGCACATAACACACAAATTCCTAATAAACTGAACATCAGAACAAATATTGTCTTTTCTAAACTTGTAAAAGCTTTCAACTAATTCCAACAATGGTTCCCATCTAAAAGTCTACTTCCAGAGCCTGAAGCACAGGCTTGCAAATCCTCAGAGGAATGCTCGGAAACAAGTCAAACCCAGTCGGCACCGAGGTGGGCAAAAATGACAACGACCGAACAGAAGACAAAGGCTGTTCTTATGTGGTTCAGAGCCCGTTCTAAAAAGAGCTCCAGAGGAAGAAAACCAGAAGTGTCTTTGCAAGGTGGCAACCGAAGAGCCACACCTCCAGGGTGACTAATCTGAAGAGCGTTCCCATCATTCATCTGCTCACGGATAACTGTGAGGGTGATTTTTTAATAACAAATTCTCATCATTATACACTTACTCCCTCCCATCTTCTCTAGTTTTTCACAATTCTCTTCCTCTTTTTCTTACAACATAATCTCTTCTATCAAATTATGCTTTCTATATACACAGAAATCAACATTTATTTATTTTATCTTGGACCACAATATTGAAATGAATTACAGTTTGGTAACTGTCACAGTATCTAAATCATTTTCTTTGATTCCACAATATTGGGTACTGGGTTAAAAAAACAATGAACAACTCTGGGCTTGCACATGGCACAGAGGTCAAGGTGGCTGGATCCCACATGGCCGACTCTGGTTTGAGTCCCAGACTCAGTGGCTTGAAAAACGCACCAGGCACCTGTGTGTGCATGCCCAAAATCCCAAGAGAAGAGTGGAGGAGAAGGGACTGTGGCGTGGGGGGTGATTTCTCAATTTCTCTGTCTCTCTCACTCTCTTTCTTGGACAAGCACGTGCGCCCTATTGCAAAAACTAAAGATGAGCAACTTGCTCTGACTCAAGAAACTCAGTTTCACAAAATACTATGCTGGTAGAAGTCTACACCATCCTAGAGTTCTACACATCCTGGAAACTAGGAAACAAGTCCAGAGACATGAAATCATTTTCCAAGATGACATGGGCAGAGACAGATCTAACTAGGACCATTCTCCCTCTCATTAATTTAAGCATGGGATTTTCTGTAACATTTAAATCTGAACTTTTATTTAATCATAAATTTGTACTCTTAATTTAAAAAAAAAATGTTCTCAGGAGAGCAGTACAGGTACCACAGACATACTTGGTGGTTTTGGTATCCATCTCGTCCACATCACCGACAAGTGATTCCTTTAGCTGGAATCTGGGATTTCTGCCTTAGACTCTTGTTACCACGTCAGTTTAGGGGGGCACACATTAATAGATGGCCAGTTCCTTAGATATATAATGGGAAAATGTAAAACAATAGGTAATAGAATTGCTTCTACTAATTTTTTTACAACTTATCACTATAATTATTTTTTAATTTGCTACAGAACATATGCAGGAGGGAGGGAGGGAAGGAGGGAGGGAGAGAGGGAGAGAGAGAGAGAGAGAGAGAGAAAGTGAGAAACTGGGACTTGAACTGCAGCCAGCCATGTGGGAGTCCAATGCCTCAACCACCACAACACCTGCTGGCCCTATTGCTTCTAACATGAAAACTGTACTTCATCCCCTCACACCTGCATTACTCAGAATTAAACTATAATTGATAAACTGAAAGGAAACGTTCAAGGTTTTGGAAATCCAATCTCTGCAATGATTGCTTACCCCTGGGGGATCAAAGCCACGACTTCGGAAGTTCTGTCCAGTTGAATCCTCCTTTGCTGAATACAGAGTAAGAGGTTGCAGTGCTTCCCTTCCTAGCTCTTCACTCCACGGTGTATTTGTTAAAGACCCACTGAATACCCAAAAGCCACTGTTTCGGGGGAAGCCTCTAACAGCACTTAACACTGCTCAGGTGACAAAGCCAGGAAAGCAGACCTCAGGGGAACATTCCACAGGCACTTCGAGTGAGGACTCCTTCCCAGGTCAAACAGTATGTGATAACCTTGTCCGAAAAACAGGCAAAATCTAAAACCCCAGCTCAGAGGCTTCTACTAATCATCTTCTTTGTCAAGGCCTTAAAACCAGCACTGGGCATGCCTGGCTCAGCTACAGTAACGAGATGCAGACAGGCTTTTTTTTAAAAGGTTTTTGCCATAGGGTGCATGTGCTTGTCAGAGAGAGACAGACAAAGAGAGGGATGGCCACACTGCAGTCCCTTCCTCCATTCTCCTCTCAGGATTTTGGGCACGCATGCACATGCACCCAGAGTGATTTTCAAGCTGTCGGATTTGGGACTCAGCCGGGGCTGGCCATGTGGTAATCCAATGCCTTAACCACCACTCCACCTGTTGACCCCAGATGGGCTTTTTTTTTTTTTTTTCTTAAGAGAGAGATTTTTGCTATAGGGCACATGCACTCGCTGGAGAGGCAGAGACAGAAAGTGAGAAATCACCCCCCAGCGGGGATGGTCATGCTGCAATCCCTTCTCCTCCATTCTCCTCTTGGGATTTTGGGCACTTATGCACATGCGCCTGATGTGAGTTTAAGCTGCCCCGGCCCAGGACTTGAACCACAGCTGGCCATGTGGGAGTCCAGTGATGTAACCATGACACCACCTGCTGGCTCCCAGACAGACTTTGTTTTTGTTTTTGTTTTGAGAGATTTTTGCTATAGGGTGCGTGTGCTCACCAGAGAGAGACAGAAAGACAGAAAGCAAGAAGTCACCCCCCAAGGGGGATGGCCTCACCATAATCCCTTTTCCTCCATTTATCTCTTGGGATTTTGGACATGCTACACACACACCTGGCCTGAGTTTTGAGCCACTGGGTCCAGGACTTGTACCGCAGTTGACTACGTAAGAGTCCAGCAGGGTAACCATCATGCCACCTGCTGGTCCCCCAGATAGGCTTTTTGATGTACCAGAGAAACTGAAGTCAGTCAGTCTCGCTCACTGTACACCCAAAAGGCAGCAGAGGGGAGCAATCGACATTAAAACCAGCCACATCTGGAATAAAGCAACAGCCCAGTTTCTCCTTTCATGGTGATGATCGTAAAAGGGCATGATCAGATCACAACAGACAGACCGGAAGGGCTGGTTTCCACAGCCACAGGCCAGGCTTTGGCAGGCGCTGTAGGTAATAACCTAGACAACTGAACTCAGCCAGACTTCCAGGTCAGTAAAACTGAACGTGAGCCAGTCGGTATAGGAAGGGTACACAGCAGGCACGTGGATGTGGCTGGAGAGACCAAGAAGCCCAGCTGTAAAGAAAGGCCTGGCCCCTTCATTTCCTGGACCATTTATTTCCCAAGTCTTGCCTTTAATGCAAGGCTTAGAACTTTTGACCTTCACAATGAATACTATGGTACCTGGGGACTTCCTCTAGGGGAGAGCTCAGAACTAGCAGGTCTTTTAGCTCAGTGTTTCTTGTCATTTTCATTATGCCCCCACACACCCCCAGAGCCTTTTCAGACTTTCCCCTCCAATCATGATGCATCCTCCCCACCAAAATATTAATACCACAGGTATACTGTGTATTGGGGGACTTCAAAAACTTTGGAAAAATAAAATTACTGCACAAGTTTATTTTGGTAGAAAACATTTTGAAATCCACATATAGTTTTTTCATAATTTATATCTTCTCTGGAGTTTTTAAAAACCCCTCGCATAGGTTAACATGTTATATCTGGCTTCATATGTAGAAAGTCTTTTTGTGCTCCCCATTAAGAATCAATAATGCTCCCGTTACAAATGCATGCATTATGGGCCAGCAGGTAGCATGGTGGTTAAGGCGGTGGATTCCCATATGGTCAATTACAGTTCGAGTCCCAGACCCAGCAACTTGAAAATCACACCGAGTGAGTGTGCTTGTGTGTGTGTGTGTGTGTGTGTGTGCCCAAAATCTCAAGGGGAGAATGAAGGAGAAGAAATTGTGGCATGGCCAACCCCCCAGGAGGTCATTTTTTACTTTCCCTCTCAGTGTCTCTCTCTGGTTCTCTCTGGAGAGTGTACACACCTGATGGCAAAACCTAAAAAAAAAAAAGCATGCATTAGCTTATGAAATGAGACACTGGTACAGCCAAGAATACAAAACTGTGTGACAAGTTAATACAGCAGTTATGTCTATCAGGAAAATTTACAAATCTCTTTCTAGTGTAAAAATATGCCTATACCAGTAGTACTGTAATTTAACATATTTGCTTTCAAATCTGATATTAAATGAGAAAAAGACGTTCACCGAGCACCTACTATGTATGTGTGAGTCGTAACTCAAATCAAAGAATAGTCAGGTGTTGACTCCAAATAAAATAACCAAAAATAAATATAAGCCATCTGTCACTCATGAATAATGCGTACGTATTATTATATTACCCACCCAGCAACCTTACCTTTACTTTGGATTAAGTGCACAGACAATGAGACAGAACTAGCATCAGCACTATTCCAGAAAGATTTATGTAAAGGAAATAAGTAAAAAGCCCATGTTCTCAGATACAATCATTGCTTTCAGCCCGTCTCATTAAAACCTTACTCACGCCAGAGCACCTAGGCTAAGGGGGCTCTGTAGCCAATGAACCCACCTAACTTGCCAATGATTTCTCCTGCAACCGTAATAAATTATTTAGCCACTCTGTACTCATTTCTCCAACCAGCCAATAATATAACGAATGGAAACCAAGACACTGTAATGGAAAAGTGCAACACTCCTGGAGAGGAGATCGCCATCTGGCCACCTTAGCTACTAACTCGCGGTGGGGAGATGGGACGCGACCTCGCCTTTCTGAGAGCTCGTCTTTCCCATCTGTGAAAGGAAGCAGCCATACCAGATGTATGCATGGCGATTCCATGTTCGAAATGCCTTCACGGGGATAACTCACAGGTACCATCACACCACACGCAACAATGCTCCTTATTAAGTTCAATAAAACACAAGAACATGACATCTGGGTCAGTTTAATCAGAAGACCTGGTAGAAAAAAAAGTATTGCATAGAAAACTACTGAGAACAAAGAAAAGTTGCTCTCCAAGATAACAGTCTCACAGCGCAGGTCAAACATCTTCCTTATCTGAATGACATTTACTGTCACTCAGGGGAATTCACTGTAGCCCCTTTCTGAGCCACAGCTACTTCCTGTCTGGATCGTTTCTTAGTGTAAGACGCTCCGTAAGTCAGGACCTGCTGTGTTCAGTAATGTCTTCATCTTATTTGTAATTGGTGAATTATTTTAAGCTTCAGGGAATGTTCCTGAGTTTCAGCAATCTGGGATCCGGTGGATCAAGTCCACGTCAGCCCTAACATACCCTCTACTGCAGATTACAATTGAACCTCTTCTCCAGCTTTCCCCACTGACTTTATTAGACAATCCTCCACTCCTGTCCTCCCTTTGATCATTCTGGTTGCCATAAGCTAATAAATCTTTCCTGGTTCCTTGGGAATGCTCTTCTCCTTGGAAGAAGTCCAGGAAGAAGACTGGTCAAAATGAAAGCGAGTAACAGGTCAGCTGGTGGTGTGACGGTGGAGGTGGCTCAATCCCACATGGTCAATGTGTGAGTCCCAGACCCGGAGGCTTGAAAAACAGTCACACATGTGTGTGCATACCCAAAAACCCCAAAAGAGGGAGAGGTGGGGGAGGAGAGGTTGGGGTTACGATCGGCCCCCTTGAGGGGTGCTTCTTCACTTTCTCACTCTCTCCAGCAAGTGCACATGCCCTCTGGCAAATTTTAAAAAGTAAAAGTAAGAATAAAATAATGATTTTTTTTAAAAATAAGCAGTGGAAAAATGCATCATTGGCAGATAAAATTTTTGTCATTAATAGATGTGGGATTGTTTTTTCAAACCAAGCATGTCCAAAATGGATTTTTTAAGTTTATGTAGTCCATGAGTGAGTGAGACAAAGAGACAGCACCCACAACAGGGCCCTGGACCTGGGCTCCAACCCCAGCCTCTGCAAGCCAGGATGATGGGCACATGGGTGCCCAGTGTACCCAGGGAGGTCTTCAGACACAAAACAGCAACCCTCCCATGTGGGTCTGCCTTGCAGAGCACTGCATCTTACCCCTACACTCCTCCTACCCCAAATGGAGTGTTTTTAAATGAACGTCAAACTAATGTTTCTTCACCTATACAACACTGAAGACCGGTGAATAGAGTGTGCCAGGTGGCGTGGTGGTGAAGGGGTCGGCGGCTCCCACATGCTCCACAGCACAGTTTGAGGCCCAGATCCCATGGCTTGAAAATGGGCTGGGCATGTATGCATGTATGCCCAAAATCCTAAGAAGAGAATGGAGGAGATACTATCTCTCTGTGTCTCTCTCCAGCGAGTGCACATGCCCTATAGTAAAACTTTAAGAAAGAGAGATTGGCAAGGCATTAGCCTAAGTGTTCCATATACCTGCTTGATAAATGCTAAACAGACAATACACAATCCCAAAAAACAACTGGAATTATGTAATTTCCCAGTGTAACAGTCCCAAAGAATCAAGTGTGGCTATAGTAATTTTCCCAATCAAAATAACAAAAAAAATCAGTCAACAGTGTCCTGAAAAACCTATCCACTATTTTCACTACTGATTTTTATTTTGTCAGCTAACCTTCTGATTTAAAAAAACTTTTTGGTTTAAATTTTTTGAGTGATGGTGGTTATATAACAATGTGAATGTACTTAATATCACCAAACTGCCCACTTAAAAATGGCTACCATGTAAAAATAAATAACATAAAGTAATAAATAACAATGGCATGTTATTTATATTTAACCACGGTGAAAATCAAAGGAAAAGGATAAAAGAGAAAAAAAAAAAGAGAAAAAAAGTAGAAAAGACATTTTTTTAAACACGTAAACCAACCTAAGCACCTGCTGGCAGGCAGCATTTGTACATTCAAGAAAAGCCTGCTAAAGCCCCTCAATGGGCACTTGAACAGATCACCAGCGACGCAAAGATCAGGAAGAGCATAAGAGGGAGGCCAGCAGATGGCGTAATGGTTACATCGCTGAACTCCCATGTAGTTGACCATGGTTCAAGTCCCAGACCCAGCAGCTTAAAACTCACATGGGGTACATGTGCATGCATGGCCAAAATCCCAAGAGGAAAATGGAGACGGGGTTGTGGCGGGGGGGGGGGGGGGGGGGGTGAGTTTTTGCTTCCTGTCTCTGTCTCTCTGGTGAGCACACATACCCTAGAGCAAAAATCTCACTTAAAAAAAGTACACAATGGAGGTTACCCTGGAAAAGCAGCCCACCACCTACCCACAAAGTGTATCTATACAAGGATGTCTTCCATACTTTGAGACCTGGGTTATATCTAAATGCCATTTATTTCCAAATTCAGGGCTCTTCCTAGCAAGAAGGTAGTTAAGTTTCCTTCATACCACACAGGCCAGGGTCCTCTTAAAGATGGAATTTAATATTTGGGTTTTTGGTTAACACCAAACCAATGTACCAGTACTACAGAGAAAGAAAGACAGCAAGCGCCTCTTAGGACAAAGAACCACAAAAAATTCATAACATGCCTCTCTGCTTTTCAGTTCTTTTAAGAATATTGTTTAGTGTCTAAAACAAGTAGAATGACATTTGTTTTTTCAAAAAGCAACTTTGACCATACTTCCACAGTAATAAAGCATGCTCAGTCTAGTGTCTAAATTTATAGTCATAACTGTACAGTACAAGGCAAGGACTTCTTTAATGTATGAACTTGGGAGACAGATTTTTCAAAAAGTGATTGAAGCCAAATAAGATTTTCTGAAAATAGTTCTCATAAATATAACAAGCACCACTGAATATAATTTTATTCTAAATCAATCCAGTTTATGTGCCATACCCTAAACTTATTTTTATAGTGTAGACAGTTTAGAACAATGCCTCCCTATGGTAAGAACTCGACATGGATTAGCTGAATGAATGAATGAGAAGGACCAAGGCTTAATTTGAGTTTGTTTATTTAACAAAGAAAAAACAACATAGGCTAAAATCTCCTATTCCTTCTACATCTATCAGGGTCTTATTTGATTATAATAGCAATACAATTAAAATCCGTTATCTTTGCATTTCAATGTAACAAATGCCTTAGATCTACCACCTCCCCCCCTCCACCCCCCAGAAAGAAAACAGGTGGAAAGAGACAGGAGAGAGGAGAGAAGGGCAGGGGGGAGTATCTTCTGCCCCGAGTGTCTCCGAAGTCGGGTTGGTCAGACCTCAGGCAAGCTGAAGGGCCCCGTCTCACTTCGTGCTCAAGTGTCTACCAACAGCTACGCTGAAATACTCCACTCCTATAAAACCGATCTTGCACTTGACTTTTCTCTCAGGGAAGATGGGGCAAGGTCACTGTAAAATACAATGGCTCTCATTCCCTTTGGCATCGCTCACCTAACGTACTTGCCGAGGCAGCCAAGAGCTACAGAAGGGAACAACGCTCCACAGTCAGTGGTTCCCAGAGGACAGTGCTATGGGGAACTGCACCCTCCTGACTAACACGTCCGAGTCCTAGCCTCCAGTGCCTCAGATTACGACCTTGTTGGGGGCCGGCAGTTAGGGTAATGGCTATGTTGCTGAACTCCTGTGTAGTTGACCGCAGTTCGAGTCTCGGACTGGTGGCTTAAACTCACACCGGGCACGTGTACATGCATGCCCAAGATCCCGAGAGGAGAATGGAGGAGAAAGGATTGCGGCGTGGCCATCCCCCCTGGGGGGTGATTTCTCGCTTTCTGTCTGTCTGTCTGTCTGTCTCTGTCTCTCTGGCGAGTGCACACACCCTGTAGCAAAAACCTCTGCAAAAAAAAAAGAATACGACCTTGTTGGGAGAAGGGTCATGGTAGATGGAATTAGTTGAGATGACATCATATTGCAATAATTCAACCTGACTACGTCCTTACAAGCAGGGGAAATTTGGACATGGCTAGGCACACAAGAACACAGCATGAAGTCTGGGGTTCTGCTACCATGAGCCAAGGAATTACCCGAAGTGAGGAGAAGAGCCTGGAACAGACACAGCCCTGGTGCTTGCAGAGAAAGCACAGACCTGCCAACACCTTGATTTGGGACTTCTGACTTCCAGAATCTAGTGTGTGGTTGTACTGTAGCCTGAGCAAACTCATACAGACTACGAGCAGCCCATGAGCTGATAGCCTACCCACTTGGGACTGCATTTCAGGGCCAGCCTTGGCCACCACGATCGTGGCTATCGCATCAGCGGAGACCCCAGGACCTCACTCCCGAGCTGCTGCAACAATTCTGGTCTCCCTGATTTCACCCTCAACCTTGACTTCTTTCCATTGCCAGCCCCCACTGGTATCACCACGACATTCAAAGACACCAACATCTTTACAACACTCCCTTGTTAAAAAAAATCTTGAGTGGGTCAGCTGGTACCATGGTGCTTGAGATAACTGGATCCCGCATGGTCAACTGCATGGTTCGAGTCCTGGAACTGCAGCTTGACAAACATGCAGGGCATGTGTATGTGTGTGCCCAAGATCCCAAGAGAAGGGATTGTATGTGGCCATCCTCCCTAGAGGGTGATATCCCACTCCCTACTCTTCTGGCCCCTGACTCTCTGTCTCTCTCTGGTGAGCGCACATACCCTGTAGCAAATTTAGAAATATTTCCATAATCCCTACAGGAAAATGCACAAATTCTCCCACCTAGCGTTCAGGCTCTTCTACCTCCACCGGCAGGTCAGATTCTCCCAGCGGCCCTAAAACCTACAACCATTTTTTTTGACATCACACTTGGTCCATTGCTTGTCTCCTCTATCATCTGCCCAAATCTTGACCATGAAAATTAGTATGAAGACCCACCTTTTCCTTGAAGGTTGCTCTAAATCCTGAAGCCTAACAATAGCCATAACTCTGACTAAGCGCTCACTGCCCCAATGGTCACTTTGCACGCAACACAAACTGCCTTGCATGGTTCCCACAGCATTTGAAAAGTGCACACTTGGGTTTCACAGTTGGAGTAGCAACTCCTTTAGGATAGGGTTCAATCTAGATGTATTTCTCAAAGCCAAAGACAATGTTGAGCATGTTGCGGGCAATCCCCAAACTCTTACTGAATGAACTGTTGAACATATGTTAAAAATTCCTAGTAATGCTATTTTTGGCTCCTCCTTCAACCGGGAATTTGAAATTGGAACAAATCTACAGATTCCATACAATACTAATGGTTCTACACATATCTCAGTGATTTAAAACTTACAGGGAACAGGGAGAAAAAATTACTTTAGTTCCAAGTTACTCACCATTCTTCATCACTACATTGGACCAGACGTTGGCATTCAAGGCTTGTACAATTCGTTTTACTCCTGTAGACTCTGGGAAGTCATCTAATCAGGGAGGGGAAATATATATTTATACACACACTCACACATACATGCATACATATCCATACATGTGTATACATATGTAAGCCACACTTTCAAACGATAGTGGCTTAATCATCGCATTTGTTACTTCACAAAATAACTTATTAATTAGGAAAAAAAAATGGCAAATACAAAACTTAAGAGCTCATGCTATGAATACTTTAGACATTAAGATAATTAAACACACGATTTAAGAGAGGTCTATAATAAAGTCATCTCCACGGCCTCACCGATGGAACCCACTCACAGGCTCCTAGAAGTTTGAGAGTCTATTCACTGTGCGATCCTGGCACTGTGTCAGAGATGCCACACTTGATTACCTACAGAGGGTGAGACTCCTGAAGGCAGGTTCTGTCAGTATACTGTCAGATCCCATGACTGCTCTACCTACTGCTGGGAACCATGGGACAGCATTAGTTATGGTAGATACCTAGAGAAGACCTTGACAGAGAAAGACAGTTTAAGAGCGAGAAGTGAAATTACCAAGTGTGAGAGACAGGCAAAGTGTCACGAAAACAACTTAGTTTGGTCCTAGTGCTGTCCTGCTTCCGGACTTCGACTGCTCTAAATAACAGGGCGGAAGTCCCAGTCAGCACACCGAGAGGGTGTTGTCCTCAGCTACAGTACGTCTGATTGCGCACCAGGCAAACGAAGATCCTTCGGGTCTTGAAAAGCACGAGAATGCTTGTCAAAAATAACAGCAGCAGGAGTTTTCGTGTGGATGAGAAAAGCCTCCTGAGAGTTTGCAGGACACAGGAGCTGGGACACAGCAGTGCACAGAAAGCCTGCACAGCACGCCCTCAGGGAAGGCCGTGGATCCCCATCTGGAGACCTCCCTACGCATGTGGCCATGATTCAGGCTGGATGAAGCAGGGCCGTGGAAGTGCGTGGGGGCGTCATGGATTGTAGCATCCAGAACCTGTCTGGGACGCTGTATCTCTGTCTCTCTTCCTCTTACTCATGGAATTTAAAAAAAGAACAAAAGAACACAGTCCACCCAGAATCTGTCTCTGGGGGCCGGGTCTGGCCCTAGGTGGTTTAACAGGAAGAACACAGAAGTGAAAGTCAGAAGATTTAAACTTGAACCTAGGCCCTGTCGTTTCTGGCCATTTGATCAAGGGCAAATCACTTATGTTATCCTTAAAGAAAAGCGGGAATGACAGCTCTGTGCACACCCAGAGAAAGGAGGCACTGGAACTGAGGCCTTGCCGACGGAGCCCTGCCCACCAGACTGGGGACTCCCCCAGGGCATGTCCGGGACCTAACGTGGTGCCTGAGACACAGCAGGCACGCACAACTATTTCCTGGGCTGCCGAATCATTTAAACACCACCCCACCAACAGAAGTATGGCGAGGATTAACCTGAAATACTCCAGAAAGATGAGTTCATCACCACCAGTGCTTGGGTGAAAAGGCATTAAGAGGCATATTTATCTTAATTATGAAAGACTCCATTCTTGAGTAAGAAATACTTTGATATAACCCAGAACCAAAAATGCAGTCTGAAATGAAGAATTAGAACCAATAAGATTTAAAAAAATTTTTTTCTTTTAATCGAGAAGAGAGGGATGGGGAAAGGCAAGCCCTTGCCAGAGAAACACTCAGGAACAGAGAGAAAGAGACAGAGACAAAGTACCTTCTAAGGGAAATGATCACACCATAATCCCTTCTCCATTTCTCCCCCCTTTCAGTATTTTGAGCACATGTCCCCCCCCCCCCCCCCCCCAAGCAACTGGGTCTGGAACTTGACACACACAGTTGTGGGATCCAGCTCCCTTAACAACCAGGCAACAAGTTGGCCTGATAAAATTTTTTTAAAAGAATTATTTATTTAATTTTATTTATGACTATTATTTCATAATTTGCTATATGGGACATGAAATTTAAAACTAACAAGCATAGAGTCCTACATTGCAGATAAAGATGACGGCCTATGGCTTGGAACAGTTTGTCTTAAAAAATTCTACGAAGGTTTTCCATTACCTTACCTAAAAATGACCTGTCAAAAAACCTATTTGAAGATTAAGCTTGAGGGACCAGCAGTTAGTGTAATGGCTATGTCGCTGGACTCCCATGTAGTCAACCGCGGTTCGCGTCCCGGACCGGGTGGCTTAAAACTCACGCCAGGCACGTGTGCGTGCGTGCCCAAGATCCCGAGAGGAGAATGGAGGAGAAGGGATTGCGGCGTGACCATCCCCCCTGGGGGGTGATTTCTCGCTTTTTATCTCTCTGTCTTTCTTTGTCTGTCTGGCGAGCGCACATGCCCTATAGCAAAAACCTCTCCAAAAAAAAAAAAAAAAAAAGAAAAAAGATTAAGCTTGAGCTAGCAGGTGGCATAGTGGTTAAAGCGCTGGACTTCCACATGGTCAACCACGGTTTGAGTTTGGGACCCAGTGGCTTGAAGTTCGTGTGAAGCAATGTGCTTGCATGCCCAAAATTCTGAGAAGAGAATGGAAAAGGAATTGTGTTGTGGCCATCCCCACTGGGGGATGATTTCTCACTTTCTATTTCTCTGTCTCTCCCAAGAGTGCCCATGTCCTATAGCAAAAGTCTCTCAAAAAAACAAAAAAGATTACACTAAATGAATGCAAGAACAGCATTCAGACCAAGGGCAAAGAGAGGACAGTGGTATAAAGAAGAGATTGTGAAATCATAACCATCAAATCCTTACTTGCAAGGACAATAGGAAGAAGAGAAAATTCTAGTACCACAAATAAGCAATTGCACATGTGCTCACATACATACACATACGAAAAGAGTGGAACTTGTCGGGGACCTAGAAAAACACAGAAACACAGGAGAACCTGTACTCCCTAATTATCGAAATCTTAAAGAATGTACAGGGAGAAAAAACACCTTTTTTTTTTTTTTAAACTTTATGTATTTCTCCTATAAAAGAGAGAGACAAAAAGAGAGACAGACAGACAGACAAAGAGGCACCCTCAAAGAGTCTGCACGCTGCTGTCCACCCCTGGCTTCAGCCAGTCTGGCTCACGGGCACGAGCATGCCCATCCAGCCTCGCGTGTGCAGAGACTCCAGGTACGAGCCTAGAGCCTGATGTGTGGGTTCCGCTCTGCAGAGCCCTGCATTACCAGTGAGACACCACAGGCCAGCTTCACTGGCCTTTTCCCTCAATTTTTTTTTTTAAGGTCTTTGCCATAGGGCACGTGCACTCACCAGAGAGACAGACGGAGGGAGGAAAGTAAGAAATTCTCCCTTCGGTGGGGATGGCCACACCACAATCCCTACTACCCTCTTGGGATTTCCGGCACACAAGCATTATGTCCCCAGCGTGATTTTCGAGCCACTGGTCCAGGGCTAGAATCGTGGTAGACCACGTGGGAGTACGACACCTTAACTACCACACCACCTGCCCCTTCACTTCGTTTTTATGCTCTTCTTCTCTGGCAGAGTTTTACTGACAAAGATACAGTACTTTAGAAAAATCCTAAATAAGTCAGAGGGTCCCCAGTCCTCCAGTTCATGAGACCTTGGGCACTCACGCATGTCCCCAACGTGTCTTGGGCTGACTGGGTCAGAGATTTGAACCACAGTTGCCCTGTGATAGCCAGCTTCTCTTGAGCAGTACGTTTCTATTACACCACAGAGTCAGCCCAAGAAAATGATTTCTTGATTCCTTTTTTAAATAGATAGGTTACAGATTTCATGTAATGACTACTTATGTCCCATCTATGTACCATAATTCATCTTGGTCGCCTTTGCCTAGAGCGTCTTTTGGGATAGCTGGTATCTTCTCAGTGCAGTCTAACTGCCAGTCCTCTACAAGTCTAGCACCTTTTCCACTTCTTCCCCAAGGAGTGGACATGTGACAGCTCAAGGTGCCAGTACATTCTCTGACCTAAAGAGAAGTCATCTCTCCTGTGTCTGAAATACCGTAACACCTGTATTTTTCCTGTGATACATATGGACAGTCTACTTGGTTATTCAACTAGTTACATACATGTTTTATCTCTGGCACCAGATTATGTGAATTGATGGGGAAAAAGTATCTTTTCCTGGTAGATCCCATGATAGGTGTAGTTAGGAGGAAAAAGATGAGAAAAGAAAAGGGGGAAGAGAGAAGAGAGAGATGAAACAGAAGGTCCAGATAATAACAGAAGACAGTTCATACAAAGCTATTCAGAGAGAGGCATTCTGGAACTATTTTTGGTTTCCAACATTCACAAGACTTACAAGACATCTGACATGACCTCTGGGGTTCCTGAGAATTCAGCTTTAGGTTCCTACGAACTGAAAATAAGTAATGTTGGGCCAGTCAGTAGCGTGGAGGTTAAGGCAGCTGGAACCCACGTGGCTGACTACACGATTTGAGAGTGGGCAGGTTGAAAAACGTACCAGGCACATGTACATGCATGCGCAAATGGCCAAAGGGAGGGGAAAAGGGAGGAGGATGTATCTGTGGCGTGACCAGCCCCCACGGGGGGTGCCTTCCCTCTCTCCCTCTAGTGAGTGCATGCACCCTCTTGCAAATTAAAAACAAAAATGCAAACAAAATAAGAAAGGTAAACTTTGCCTGTGAATATCTAACCCTCTTCTTTTGGCAGTGGTGAAAGCATAAGGGATTTGGGAAATAACACATTTCTATCTAGAAAACTTTCTTCATAAGAAAAACCAAGAACATTTTCAAAATCCTAAAATGGATGGTGAAACAAAATAAATGAATTTTGCTCAAATCTTTCCAAATAGCTAGAGAAAGAAACGTTTCTGAAATTTTACTATGATTCTTCTTCCTTGAATTAAAATAAACTCTTGTATCTTAATTCAAACGCTATGTGTTCTATTATTGCATCAACACTCACCATCCTCCTCAGGAAGCTCCTCTGGGCTAAGTTCTACCAATTCGAAGCCATGTTTGATGCACCATTCTTGGGCTTTCTGTCGGCTTACACCTAAACATAATATGCAAAATAACCTTCATAAGTAAAAATAAAATAAAACATGAATACCTCTGCGGTGATTTCCACAAATCTGAGCAGATTCCCCTTCATGTCAATGTTACTCTAAGGACATTTCAAATCAAGTAATATAAACAAGATAATTTCTCATCCCCAAGGTATCTGTTCTTTTAAAGATGTTAACTACTGCAACATCTCAAAGAGAAACAGCTGAACATACTGTTGTTAAAGCAATAAAGCCCCATGAGCCGTACTGTCCTACGGAACCAGGTGTACTCCCTCCAGGAATGGCCAACGCTTGCCCAGCGGCCCTGCCACCTGACTGCCTTACCTTTCTCATTCACTCTATCACAGACCAAGATCATCACCTCAGGTAACCACGCTTCTGCCAGCGGGAGCCACGAGGAGACGCTATCAAGACCCGATTTCTAGAGGAACAAACACACACACACACACACAAATAGAAAAGAAAAAAAAAAGACATTGAGAGTTCAGAGAAAATGCAGGGGGAAGTAGAAGCAAGCACTTGGTAGTTTCTTATTCAAGATTCCATAGAAGGCCCGCCCAGTCTTACTTGTGTGCTGTCAAAGTAAACCACAAACGCTTGGACAGACTCTGCGATCTCCGCAGTGACGAGAAATCTGTTTGGCACCACACACAGATTGATATCCGCTGAATAGTATTTATTATCAATGGTCCAGGGATAAAATCTCACAGCATCATCGGAAGTCACATCCACGATAAGATCTTCTGATCCAAGGATATCTAAATAAATGATACAACGTTACTACGCAAAGTGTCAAACCAGTACACCTTGGTCGATTTTCTCAGACAAGGTTAACCTGGTACTTTGGCCGCTTCCCTTCAGGAAGGATTTCGAAGGGGCTCCCTATGTATTAGGATATTTTCATCTCTGGTCCTTTGATTATAAAAGTAATGATAACATAATTTAAGTCATTGTTTTTTTTAAGAACACAAAAATCCTTAAGGCCAGATTAGCCAGTAACAGAGAACAAAACAATCACCTAACCAAGTATCCAGAAAAGAGCAAACACAAGAGAAAGAGTGACAACTGCATTTGTTTTATTGCTCATGTACTTTATGGGAGGTGTAAGATTCTAATAACCCTCAAGAATTCGTACCTATTTTGTACTTACTGCAACCTAAAAGGAATATAGGACTGAGGCTAGACCTAACTAAAATAGAAGAGTTACATATATTCTTTGGTCTAAATGCTCAGACATTAATTTAATTAGTGAAATAAAGAACGGATAATGAGAAATGTCCCCAGTTGCCTTTACGTAATGACCTCGATTCCATTAATATTCAGACTTGTTCATGGTCTTTGAAAGCCAACCTAAACTTGTTTGATGAAGACACCTTTGGAAAACGTTGTACGTATAATAGCCGAGCAAATTAAATGTCTTAGATTATGACTAAATCGCTCGTTCAGAAATCCATGTGCCACGTGGACACAACAGGAGATCCTCATAGTAGAGCAGTAGCCAAAGACAAGCAAATAAATGTGGACCTGGTCACGGGGCATTTCTAAGTGTGTCACAGAGTAGTTAAAACTGCCGCAAGAGACACTGGAAATGGTTCAAACCCAGACTCCCAACTCTTACACGCAAACACACAACCTCCATTTGATACGGACGTGGAAAACGAGCTTAGAGAAGTAAAATAGCATGCCAGTAATTGGGTTATAAAAAGAATGTAAAGAAAATTGATTACAGACTCCTTCTCAAGGCGTACTACAGTGAACATGCAAAATATGCCTCAAATTAGGGACAGTGGCACTGCAGTAAACTCAGCATCTCTGAGGCAATCCTGCACGGGAAGGTTCCCCATCCACAACCAGAGAGCTCCCTGGATACACCAGCATGCAGGTGCCCATGATCTGGGACTGGCTGAGGGACGGCAGTGGATCATGGCATCGGGACCCTGCTGGGGGGTGTGATCTGGGGGTCTCTATGTATCTCTCACTCACTGGAAATATAAACAGATAAACTCGCATTAAAAAAAAAAAAAAAAAAAAAAAAAAAAAACTACGCCTCAAACTCAAAATTTGCAGTATGCTGAAAACCTCAAGTTAAACATTAAATTCCAGAGCCTTAGAGTGTGTATGTGTTTGTGTGCTGTATACATGCATGTTTGTGTGCATTCTTTTCACTGGTAAAGTTTCATCACATGGCTATTAGAAGGAACTTGTCTTCTCAAAAATGAAAAGCCCTTTTTTAAACAAAACGAATGAATTTAAGATTTTACCTTTGATATAAAACACATTGTAAAATCTACTTTTTAATTTTTTCACCAAAACCAGAATTGTTACTCTTAAATGAACAAAAGTCTGTACCAGTATTCAAAATTTTGAGTTTACTCTATCTCTTTTTCTACAAGAAGTCAACTTTTATTTAGTGCCAGTTTGACGTGGGATATTGGGGTATGTGGGCCTAAAACTGAATGCAGGAACAGCAGGACCTGATTCTTGTTGCAAACTCACAAAGAATTAGAGACGAGGAAACAGAGAGAGGGCAGCAAAGCGGAGTTTATTGGAAGATAAGGACAGCTCCCAGGCAGTAAAGAGGGGGTCTCAAAAAATGGGTTGCCAACTTGTGGCTCTTACTAGGGGTTTTTATCCTATCCAGAAGGGACCTGGTCATGTTTTGTCCTGTGGAGGTCACATGCTACATATGTCATGCTATACATTTAGGGAGTTGTGTACTTAGAGAGCTTCTGCCCAGAGAACATTATCTAGTGGTTAATGTTTGCTCAACTCTTTGTTTGAGTGCTCTGGGCCCTAAAACTCACTCTAGGTTCTGGAATATAGTGGGAACATGGATGAAGCCAACCTAAGCTAATCATTGAGTCACTGCTGTAAGCAGTTTCTTTTTTTTTTTTTTTTTTTGGAGAGGTTTTTGCTATAGGGTGCGTGCACTCGCCAGACAGACAGAGACAGACAGAGACAGAAAGCGAGAAATCACCCCCCAGGGAGGATGGCCACACTGCAATCCCTTCTCCTCCATTCTCCTCTCTGGATCTTGGGCACGCACGCACACGCACCCAGCGTGAGTTTAAGCCACCGGGTCTGGGACTCGAACCACAGTAGACTACGTGGGAGTCCAGCGACATAGCCATTACGCTAACTGCTGGTCCCTGTAAGCCGTTTCTTATGAGCAAGCCATTCCAAGTGCAACCTTGACTATTGTGCCTCCATCTTTGGACCTTATGTCCTGACTACCTGTTTCTTAAGTGTCTATCTCCTATCTCAAATTAATTCTATTGTGACCAACTGCAATGTCCCTCACAGAGCATTAGGACAAGTTCAAGCGCGGAATAAGCAAAAGGAACAGAGGAGTTATTAAAATCAAAGATCCTGTTTTCATGTAACTGTCTCACAGGGGAAAAAAAAAAAAAAAAAAACTAGATCAAAGTCTACGCTACACTCAAAGCTAACTTTCCAAACTTAAGCAGGTGGCATGGCAATATGTGGCTGTGTTTCTAAGAGCTGAGCACTGCAGAGCCAACACACATGCCATAACATGCCAATGAATGCACATATGGAAGAGATAAGCTAACCCAAGAGAGCAACAAAAAAAGGAAAAAAGTATAAACTGAATTTTTTAGGGGGAGAGAAGAGCCAACAAATGAATCAATCTTCATTCATAGGTAATTTTTTTTAAATGATAAATTAACTACTTTTTAAAAGCAGAGAAGCGCAAAGACTAAAATAATGAATTGATATGGGGCCAAGTTTAAAGGCAAAGGGACTAGTATTTCATCTAGTGCCATCATCAGTTCTTGAAATTTCCTAAATTGTTTGTGTGGTTAAAAACTAGAATCAAATTAGGGTTACATTTTCTCTAAGTCAGTGTCTGCAGCTAGTAAAAATAAAATCAATTAAAATGGCATACACTTACCAACTGCAATTTAGAATATTTGGATCCAGGGACCAGCAGATGGCATAATGGTTACATTGCTGGACTCCCACATAGTCGAACATGGTTTGAGTCCCGGACCCAGTGGCTTAAAACTCATGCTGGGGACATATACGTGAGTGCCCAAGATCCCCAGAGGAGAATGGAGGAGGAGGGACTGCAGCATGGCCATTCCTCTGGGGAGTGATTTCTCGCTTTCTTTCTCTCTGTCTCTGGCGAGTGCAAGCACTCTACAGGAAAAATCTCTCCAAAAAATAAAAAGAATATTTGGATCCAGTAAGGATGATTCCTTTTATTAGTGTTTAGAATATGAGAAGAAACCAGTGTTTGTTACTCAGAACTCTAAGTATTTCTATTTTATACTATCCTTGATCTTTAAATGATTAAGATATTTACTTAACACATGGAAAGAAGTAATGTCTTTCTCCTTTCTCCAAAACTAGATGAGAACAGAACCAGTAAGGTAGGGAAACGAATTTCACATTGCAATGTTGAGTAGCTGGACGGGTTTTTTTGTTTTGCTTTGTTTTGTTTTGTTTTAAATTCTGTGCTGCCTAAAACAAGTTGAAAGCTCAATTTACTTGTAACATTTTTTGCTATTTTTAATATTCTATATCTGATAGGATACTTTCTGTGAGGCTGCACGTGAACTTTATTAACACATCTGTGCCATATTAGAACCAGGAAGGGAACAGTGAAGACTGTCTCATTCTTGTTTTTAACATCAATATCATAATGTAGAGTTTAATTTAAAAAATGTAAATCTCTGTACTAAGTATAGCTTTCTTCCCTTATCTTCCTACTTGGTTTCAAATGCTTAACAACAAGTTTATTCTTTTCCAAATGAAAATCACTCAAATGCATGTGCACATGGTGAGGAGTTTCTAGAGATCAACTAATATAATTCACTCATTTCACAGATGGGAAAACGGAGAGCCAGAAAAAGCAGCCACTTGCCTAATAGCAGAGCCCAGTACGGAATGCGGGTCATCGGTGGGTGGGCTGGTCTACTGCACCGCCATGTCCTAACTCCTACCATGAAGCCAGACCCCAGTCCAGTGTCTAACACTCACAAGCAAAAACTAACCCATGGACCTCAAGTAGTCCCAGACCTTTTAGGAACACCTCAATAAATAAATGACCAACCAACTAACCAACCAACCGACTAACCGACCAGAATGAGGATACTGGCATATATGAGCCTGTCTATGGCATTTGGGTATTTCTACGCCAAAGGTGAAGCAGCATGATTGATCTTGAGGGTTTTATCCAGACAGACTTCAGATAAAAACCGAGAGTCTCCCTTCTCTGCCTTGCCGTAGCTGAATTTGGATGCAGTCAACTCCGATGTTGAATAAGTTCAAGAGCGGCTTTACGCCCCCTGGGGACGCCAGTGGCCTCGCTCACACTGCTGGCAGCCACCTGGTGGAGCTGTAATACATCATTTTTTAAGAGACAAACACTGGGTGATTAAGTGCCAGGTCTGTTATTATAAACTTCGTTTCACAGCTTAAACGTTCATTTGTAGTCCTTTTATGTGAGAAGCTACATGTCAACCCAGTTCCAACAGCAAGTATAAACCTTTCCTCCAGTTTTAAGTGCAAGTATAAATCTCCTTCCCCTCTGGAAAACCTGCTCGTACGCCGACATCAGCTCTCCACAGCTTGGACTCACTTTCTCAGGTCCTCGGTGAGCTTGCTTCCCTATGATCCCACCTGGCAAGTGGCTGAACAGAAACACCCCAGTGATGTGGGGAAAGCGGAATGCCAAGGCAGCAGTCCGGTCAGCCGGCCAGCAGCTCCCTCCTCCCTGGCCCGAGTCTGTGCTGCCCTATCTGTCCTAACGTCCCTCCCCTCAGACAGTAAACCTGGTGGGCAATGAAGGGAAGGAAAGAGGCAGCTGGCCAGGGGGGAGACCCGGCCAGAGGAGATACTCTTCAGGATGAATGAGGAGCAGGACTGAGTTCAAGATGAGCTCTCCAAGTACCACATATTCCATTTTCACGCACACACATCACGTAGCACAACCCTCCCCCCACATATTCCATTTTCACGCACAACACACATCGCATAGCACAACCCTCGCCCCACTAGTCACATCTTCTGTGGAGAGATTGTCTGCTGTTTAGATCACATTTTCTCCGCCCCAAGGGAAGTGAAAGCTGCCACTTCAAATCAAGACGATCCTTCCAGAAGCCAGCACTCTACGGAGAATGCCAAGTTCGCTGCATTCTTTCTCACAAACTGAGAGTGCCTTCCCAGCCAGGCGTCCTGACCTCCTGCCCCAGCGACAAGTGCCTTTCACAAAGTTACCCACATTCTGGAGAGCTGCAGACCCTCTCCGCCTCCCTCTCCTGTGAAGGCAGTACTAACCGGCAGAGAAAAGGCCGTGGGAAACAGCGCGGACCCGGGGTCAGACGGTGGCATCTGAACACTGGTCCTCTGGAACCTCTCTGCGCCTCCTCCCTCACCTGCAAATCCCACACACACACACACACACACACACACACACACACGTCGCCAATGGCCTCCTGTTAGGCCTTCAGTAAACCCTCCTTTCCTTCTTCCCAGTCTTCGGCACAGTGAAGCACTCCTGATCAGAGGGTAGTTACAGGCGTAGAGGAGGGTTAGGGAGAAAGCATAATAATTAGGAAATAACCTCCTCCTCTAAACTGCTCCGGTCCCTCCCTCCCACCACAGACCACTCCTTACAATTCGCCTTCTCGAATTTTTCTTTTCCATTGTTAAAACATATACTGAGGCAGAGAGAAAGCAATTAGGAAAATTACAGGAGGCAGCAGAGTCTGACATCAGCTGAAGGGGAAAGTAGCCGTTCCGAAAGAAAAACTGAACAAAATGTGATCTGGGGAAAAAATACAGAGCTCAGAATCTTCACTAACTGTCATGAATCTATATTGTTGCAACCAGTTACAATTTCATGGGAATGTCATGCAGGGGAGAAGAAGGGGGTGCTGCCATGTCAAATACTTTGTAGCTGTTATTAACTGATTATTCCCCAAGTACTAAGAGTAGATCGTGCTGACGGACTGCAGCAGGTTAGGGTAAAACTTCCGAGCCGGAGCTGGAACTCTGCGCAGACGAGCGTCAGACACTCCCACGTGGGACCCGCTGGCGTCTCTGCACACTCATATTCAGCCCGCACCGGCTGCCGGTACTTGCTCCCGTCCACGGGCAGGTCAGTCACCAGGGCGGCACTAAGTGGTGAGGAAGGAGCCGTGAGGTTGAGTTAAAGCAACACAACTGCTTGTTGACAACACTGAATCCCTCTCCCCGACACACCCCTACTCCCTGGTCACACTCTAAACTCACATTTCCACACGCTCTTGGGCTTTTTATATCACAGTGCAGAAGTTTTAATAGTTGAAGCAGAGGAAGTCCAACTCAGTTCTCCTTTCTCTAAGTTTACTGCTCCCAACAGTCACTAGAATTGGTCACCACAGCGTCACCTTCGCACACCCAGGGGGGCGGCTGCAGGATGCGGGACTGCGGGAGGCCTCGCCCTGCAGCGAGGGAGCAGCACGGCACAGCACACACAGAGCGGGCAGGCACGGGAACGCGGGTGTGGAGAAGGTTTCCTGAGAGCCAAGCAGGAAACGTGGGCCTTGCGCGGGCTCCATGCAAAGATGGCTGTCTCGACCCCAGCACCACGGCTGAAGGACGATTCCCGTATTTGGAAGGGAAGTGCCCGCCTTTGAGTTCCCTTACAGTTACACAGAGGTTTAGTGGGGGGCATCTACAGCAGAGGCTCTCTGCAGGGACACCACTTTGCCCACCCCTCCTCCTGCCACCCACCAGGGGATATCCGTCAACAACCGTTGCCCCAACTTATATGAGCTGAACAACTTGGAGAAAACATAGTTTTTTTTGGAGAGGTTTTTCCTATAGGGCACGTGCGCTCGCCAGACAGAGAGCCAGAGAGGCAGAAAGCGAGAAATCACCCCCCAGGGGGCATGGCCACACTGCAATCCCTTCTCGGGATCTTGGATTGCCCTCTCGGGATCTTGGGCACGCATGCACACGTGCCCAGCATGAGTTTAAGCCACCAGGTATGGGACTTGAACCGCGGTAGATTACGTGGAAGTCCAGCAACATAGCCATTACGCTAACTGCTCGTCCCGGGAAACCCTAGCTTTTTGAGCTTTACGTTTCATATAAACGAAACCAACCGTGGAAACGGTTTTGGTTGTCACGAGCGGAGAGATGAGCGGTTAAGACGCTGCTGAACACCCCGGATCCCAGGGCAGCCCGACAGCAAGGAATCAGCCGGCCCAAGACGTGGGCAGTGCCGAGGCTGTGGGATCCTGGTCTCGAGGAAAGCCCGTGGCCTGGACTCAGCTGTATTCATTAAACAGAATTCAGTGCTCCATGGAACACACGGTTGGTTCATTCGTCCTCAGAGTGAAAACTAGTCATGACAGGTGGGCATCACAACCTCCCACCCCAGAGACGAACCGCAGACGGCCGTATCTGATAACGATCTAATCACTGACTGTAAAAACTACTTGGCAACCCATCCTAGAAGCTTTGGAAATAATCTACGATGATAGTTTTGGAAGAAAGAATGCATATACCTAAATGGGACGACTGAGAGAAAACTAGCTTTCATATTCTAACGGTCATTTTTCACAAACAGATCAGGACGGCAGAAGGATGGGCGGGTGGCAGAAAGACCCTCGGTATATACTCAGGGAATGAAGTCAACTTGCTTAACGTCAGATGACTACAACTCCGCATTTAATCCACATATTTCCCCCCAAATAATCCTGCACAACCCCAGCATTCAGACGGAACGGCTGCTCTGCCACACCGGCGTCGCAGTACTGCTCACTACCAAATGGCGACATGGTTCCCTGCTCCGAGCAGGCCCAAGCTCGGGGATATTTCTGTCCACCTCTGTGTACAGCCAGCCCTCGGGTCTATAAGGGAAACGAAACCCTAAGAGTTTGTTTCTGAACCCCAGACATCACAAGGGCCCTGCCGGAGTTACACCGCAGCCTCGGCTGTCTGAGCCTGCGTCAGGTCTTGCTTCCTGGACAAGTCATCACCGAAGACGTGTTTGCGGCATCTGCGTGCCCTGGCTCCAACATAAAAACAGCGACACGTCCAGGGTCTCACGCTTGCCAAATTTCAAACAACTTTCATACTTTAACCTTATAAAAATGATTTTATATCAGTTCCATTTATTTATTACGTGTCATTATTGGTTGAGAAATTATAGAAGGCAACAGGCAGCAAGCTGTTTAAACCGATGACCGCGGCATACTTTCTAGATGTTTTTACCTTTTGGCACGCAAAAACAGTTAGATGGCCCAGAAATAAAGGTCTGAGTCTAGACATGCTCAGAATCTTCCAGAATGATTCAAAACTCTCTGCATCGTAAATGATTAGTGCAATACTGGCTGATGCGAAATGGGGTTCCACTAGCATTTCTGCTCCTGCTCGCCACCCCCCCCCCCCCCCATTTATGGAAGACAGAACCTTGTAATTATTCCACTCATCACCAGTATCTGAAAGACTGGTTTAAAACTTCACACAAGTCAAACCCTCTACAAGGAAGCAAACCAGACACCCACACAGGCGTTTTCACGTATTACTCCACGTAGCACACTTCGCAACGGAGGCTCCAACTGCCGTGAAGAGAGTAAGCATAAACCATCTTGAGAGCCGTAACTGCTCGTTCCTGTAGTAACATCTTCTACTGCGATTTCTCCTCGCCTCGCCTCCACTCTGCACACGTACAGGTTTGGGTGCAGCTGATCGTATTTCACATGTACAGAAGAACTAGAATCGAATCTGGGCGCCCCAACTTTTATGAGCTGAACAACTTCGGGAAACCATAGCCGAAAACTAAACCATTCTGAGCTTGAGTTTCACATACACACACGCACTCTGGAGCATGATGTAGATACGCTTTTTAGTCTCTGTGGGTCTGAAGAGAACTTGTATTTAAGCTTTCCCTCCTCTTTAGACTGATGATGTAACATCAATCTCTCTCTCCTTACTTTTTGGTTTTGGTTATAAGGTACATGTGCTTGCCAGAGAGAGGAGGTGGAGGAGGCAGTGAGAAATCACCCCATGGGGAGGATGGCCATGCCACAATCCCCTCTCTTCCAATCTCCTCTCAGAATTTCGCACATGTCCGCACAGTTGCCTGGGTTGATTTTCAAGCCTCCAGGTCTGGACTTGAACTGCACAGTCAGCCATGTGGGATCCAGTGCCTTCATCTCCATACCACCTGCTGGTCCTGGAACACCTCTCTTCAATAAACATTCTTTTAATGTTAATTGAAAATGTAAAGATACATTAAGTCTTACAGCTGAAAGAAAATTCCCTCAACCGTCCTGAGCAAATGAAATCACTGCTTTAGTCTGACCATCTACTATAATAAATCACCCAGTGATGACAGATCTTGTTGGCCTGACCTTCCATCCTTTGAAGAAAATAAAGCCATGGAAAAAAGCAATCCAATCAAAGGCAGAGTCCTACGACCACAACAAAATAAAAAATCTTTGCTAACGCAAAAATTATGACTTATTGCAAGAGTAGACCTAAAGGCTCCACTCAGAATAACTCAAGAATCAGCAGAAAAATGTGAATTAGAGGATGTAAGTGCTTAGCCTTAGTCTACTGCTACACAATGTTGACTAAGCTTTATCTTCGAAATTAGAAATGTTAGGCCTAGTAAATTACATTAAGATTCTTTTTATAAATATAAGAGTCTGGGGGCTGGCAGGTGGTGTGATGGCTGGTACATGTCCGACCCTGGTTTGAGTCCTGGACCTAGTGGCTTGCTTTCTCACTATCCCTTTCTCTTTCTGTTTGGTAAAATTAAAACATAACTAATAATAGCAAAATTATATTAAAAAAGTAAATCTTTTTTTTTTTTTTTTTTGGAGAGGTTTTTGCTATAGGGCATGTGCGCTCGCCAGAAAGATACAGAGAGACAGAAAGCGAGAAATCACCCCCCAGGGGGGATGGCCACGCCGCAATCCCTTCTCCTCTGGGATCATGGGCACAGAAGCACACACGCCTGGCTTGAGTTTTAAGCCATCAGGTCCAGGACGCGAACTGCGGTTGACTACATGGGAGTCCAGCAACATAGCCATTATGCTAACTGCTGGTCCCAATAAGTAAATCTTAAAAAAAAAAAAAAAAAAAAAAAATAAATATAATAATATACATATATATATATATATATATATATATATATATATGAGTATAACAGACCTGGAAACAAACTCAGTATTGCAGAAGAATGCATATTCTAATGTCATGAGCCATGGCTGGCACTGCCTATGAAATTCTCCATAGCCTAATTTACCCATCATATAACTGAGCTTCTGGTTCTGTAGTTTCATAAACCCGAGGACCAGAGGACTGGTTCTACAGATAAATGCATGTGAATAACAAAGAAAGCTAAAATGTATTTCTCCCTAAGCATCCATTGCAGCCTTAAAATGAGCTTTTCAAAAAATAAATGTACACTGGGGCCGGTAGGTAACATGGTGGGAAGGCGCTGGACTCCCACATGGCTGACTGCGGTATGAGTCCCAGCCCTGGCAGCTTGCTTTCTCACTTTTCCTCTCTCTCTGTCCCTCTCAGGTCAAATTAAAAAATAATAATAAATAAATAAATAAATACATTTAAAATTTTTAAAATAAATGTACACAAAAAAATTAAGAATGCCTGAGTCAAGTTAAGAAGCACTGTACAATCTAACATAAAAGTACTTAACACGATAACATAAAATTTTACATCTAGAAGAGACAAAAATGATCTGGAACAACTCTATTTTATTTTTAATTTGCTATAGGGCATGTGTGCTTGCCAGAGAAAGACAGAAAGTGAGAGAGGGAGAGCGAGAAAGCATCCGCCCAAAGGGATGGCCACACCACAATCCCTTCTCCTCCGTACCCCTTCATGGCTTTGGTTGTGTGCTCACGCGTACACTTCTCAGGCCGCCAGTCAGAAACTCACACCGAACAATTGGCCTTATGGGATCCAGCTGTCCCAACCCTTTATTTTCCATATTAATCCTTTACTGTATAGTAGGAGTAACTAATATATAATGTGACTACTTTGAGTTCATGCCATTGAGAAAATAAAAATCCAGACACTGTTAAAAACTATCAGGCATGCGTAACAGTTTTTAGTGTATAAGTATAGTACATTAAATAATGTTCTATTTAACATAAGTCCTCTGGGCAAAGGTTTTTATTTTTTTCCTCTCTCCATTCAGAATTAACACTTTAATCATCCCAAACGGTAATGTGAACGTATTTTAAAACTTTTTTGTAGGAGTTAACCTTCTCTATTATTTCTTACACAAATCCCATTACCTTAAATTGAAATAGTATTATTTTATTATTTTTTTTTTTTGGAGAGGTTTTTGCTATAGGGCGCGTGCACTGGCCAGAAAGAGAGACAGAAAACAAGAAATCACCCCCCAGGGGGAATGGCCACGCCGCAATCCCTTCTCCTCCATTCTCCTCTCGGGATCTTGGGCACGCACGCACACGCACCTGGCGTGAGTTTTAAGCCACCAGGTCCTGGAAGCGAACCACGGTCAACTACATGGGAGTCCAGCGACATAGCCATTACACTAATTGCTGGTCCCGAAATAGCTCTGATTGCTAAGGACTTCTGACACATTTCATTCACACGTTTCTGTGCAAAAATCAAATCCTGAATCTGAACACGTGCCCCAGCATTTACTGCCTGAGCATTTTGGACAAGTTACCTAGTATTTCTAGACCATGTTTTCTTCATCTGTAAAGTGGGGATAACTTCCTTGCCTTTACAGGGATACAAGAACCAAATTAAATGAGGTGAAACATATCTGGGCAAAGTACTGATATACACATAAAAGCTTATTAAGGGGCCAGCAGATGGCATGGTAGTTGAGGTACTGGAGTCCCACATGGCCCAGTGCAGTTCAAGTCCCGAACTTGGCAGCTTGCTTTCTCACTTTCTCTCTCTCTGTCTCTGGTGAGCACAAGTGCCCTATAGCAAATTTAAAAATAATAATAAATAAAATTAAGTAAAATAATTCTTTTAAAAAACCTTATCATGATTACAAAATCTCCAAATTCCTACATTTCACTAAAAGAATCCAGATGTTCTGGATGTTTGTTCAGATGAAGAAACTGAATGGCCTATAGACCTTTTAAAACCAAGTCTCCAGAAACTTAAGATGCTAAACTTGAATATTCTTCCAGGTATAACACCATTTCACTACCTTCCTCCTGAGGGTAAGAACAGTATCTGAGTCATCATTTTAGCTGCAGTAGTTGGAACAGAGACTAGCTCTGTGTTTAATAAATACTTATCAGAAACACTTTTCCAGAATAAAAGAAAAATGTTTATAAAAGAAAAGTAGGTGGAAAGAGCTCTGGTCTTAAAGTACAGACATTTACTCTCACACTATGTATAACCACGCCCAAGGTCCCTCGTTTCCTGAGCCTTCATTTTCTTTTAAAAGCCTTCACAGTTAAGTCACTCGTTTTATCTGATGTCTGACACCCAGAGTACTGCAAATAAGGCCTCTGGTTCTTTTTTTTTCTTTTTTTCTTTTTTTTTTTTTTTTGGGGGGGGAGGTTTTTGCTATAGTGCATGTATGCTTGCCAGAAAGACAGAGAGACAGAGAGCGAGAAATCACCCCCCAGGGGGGATGGCCATGCCGCAATCCCTTCTCCTCCATTCTCCTCTCAGGATCTTGGGCACGCACGCACACACGCCTGCGTGAGTTTAAGCCACCAGGTCTGGGACTCGAACTGTGGTCGGCTACATGGGAGTTCAACGACAGAGCCATTACGCTAACTGCTGGCCCCTCTGATTGACAAAAGAAAAAAATTAAGTTTCCTGAGGCCAGCAGGTGGTGTGGTGGTTAAGGTGCTAGACTCCCACATGGCCAACTGTGGTTCGAGTCCCCTTGGTTGTCTTGAAAATCACACCAGGTGTGTGTGTGTGTGTGTGTGCATGCCCAAAATCCAGAAAGGAGAACGGAGGAGAAGGGATCGCAAGTGTGGCCATCTCCCCGAGGGGGTGATTTCTCACTTCTATCTCTCTGATATCTCTCTCTGTCTCCAGCGAGCACATGTGCCCTATGGAAAAAAAAAGTTTCTTGAGTCAGGTGCGGTCTGAAGGAGCGGGATCCCACATAGCCAACTATGCAGTTCAAGTCCAGGACACGGCCACTTGAGAAACACGACAGACACGTATGCATGCACACACCCAAAATACTGCCGGAAGGAGAGATGGGGAAGGGACTGCAACCTGACCATGGCCAGGGCAGGTGCTTTCTCACTTTCCTTCTCTCTGTCTCTGGTAGGTGCACATGCCCTTTAGCAGACGAAAACGGTTCTCATAAAGTCCACACAGCCGCACTTCACCCACAGTAGAGGCCTAGTGGTTCTTACTTTAAGTATATTTATACCAACGTGGTTATTCGGTCATAAACTATTTCCCACTGTTAGTTAAAAACAGTAAAACAGATCACATTTCAAAGGAAAGAAATACTGGAGAACCCGAAAGATTTCTCTTCCTGATGCCCGGAATGGAAACAAACCTTCCCAGAAAGACGGATCAGATTCAACTCAAAACTGTAACCCACCCTCACATCACTGAACGCAGGCAAAAGTTATTCATCACCATGGTTTCCATCTCTTCTCCCAAAATTAGATTCGATCATCACGAATTTAATTCAACCTTTAATTATGGTAAAACCAAATGAATGTTCAGCAAATAGTTCATTTTAATGGTACCCACAACTGCCCTCCTCATAATCATACAAAAACCTGTAAGTTCTCTTGGGAGCCAACGGATGGCATAGCAGTTACATCGCTGGACTCCCACAAGGCCACCTGGGGTTCGAGTCCCAGACCTGGTGGCTTAAAACTCACGCCTGGAGCGTGTATCTGCATGCCCAAGACCCTGAGAGGAGAATAGAGAACAAGGGATTGCAGCATGGCCATCCTGCCTGGGGGTGGCTTCTCACTTTCCCTCTCCCTTTCTGCCTTTCTGGGCAGTACGCATGCCCTAAGGCAAAAACCTCCACCAAAAAAAGAAAAGTAAGTCCTTGTTTACCCTTCACTTTTCCTTACTCAAGTAATCTGCCTATTTTATTTCTGACTATGTAACAAAGCAAAAGTCATCTAATTTTAACCTGAACTGGAGTGATCTAAGAGACAGTTTACATATAGATATAAAATGGATTATTTTACAGAATTAATTTACCCGCATAATGTTAATATACCTCACAGAAGTATGCTATTTGCCAACCACAGACAATCAGCTCCTTCAAGGCTATGACCACGTTTGTCAAGTCTTCTTTTTATCAATTACTTAATTTATTTTTATTTACATGTCATCATTGTATATGTCTACAGTGCACAGTATGGTTTTTTGTCAATTATTTTCTTTCACTGGAACTTTTTAAAGTTTATACATTTCTTTCATAAGCAGGAGAAACAGACAGAAAGATTGAGACAGAGCACCCCCAACAGGTATTTTTTGTTTTTCAGATTTTTGCCATACAGTGTTTGTACTCCAGAGAGAGAGAAAGAGAGAGGAAAAGTGAGAAATCATCCCCCAGGAGGATGGCCATGCCACAGTCCCTTCTCCTCCATTCTCCTCTAGGGATTCTGGGCATGCACGCACACATGCCCCTCACGTTTTTTAAGCTGCCAGGCCCAGGACTTGAACCACAGAGCTAGCCATGTAATGTAATTTCAGCATATTAACCACCACACCACCTGCTGGACCCCCCACCAGGGTCCTGACCCCACAATCCACCCTCCTTCCACCAGCCGTGTTGTGGGTACCTCGGGTCTTGCTCACTTAAGTAGGTCTCCAGGCTTAAATCAGAACTTCCCATCAGCCTCCCAGAGAGTCACGTTTTACCGCTCTGCCACCAACCAGCCTCCCAGTTTTGTCCATCCTGATCCGTAAAGCTCACGGCAGGGCAACATAGCCTTCAGAGTATCTGACAGTGCTGACACCACCTTTGACAGGACTGTCACATGTCACTAACAAGAAATCCAATCACATAGACGTCTTTGCAAAGTACAGCAAGAATCTTGAGCAAACTCTGGTATATTAACTAGATGAATACAGGATGGACATTTTGGATTCAATGTTAATGAAAAATAGGATAAAGATTGTTTGTGAAATATAATGACAATTATTTCTTTTAAAAGAACTATGTGCTGGGGGCCGGCACATGGCATAGCGGCTAAGGGCGCTGGACTCCCACATGGTTGACCACAGTTCGAGTCCTGGACCTGGCGGCTTGCTTTCTCTTTTCCTCACTCTGTACCTCTCTGGTCAAATTAAAATAAATAAATACAATTGAAATGATTCTGAAAAAGGAGGAAAGAAAAGAACTATGTGTTGGAAAAAGCCTGGAATGAAATGCACACTAATGTTGGCATTACTCATGTCTGGGTAACGGCTGACATGCTAACACTGACTTCATGAGTTTCCTCTAGTTTCACAATGAAACAATTAAAAAAAGAGGGAAGGAAAGAACATTGATTAGAGGTAGAGAAATGGCAATAGTTTATTAATGTATGTAACAGTGTATACTCTTAACAAATGCTTCTTACGTTTGCTAATGTAGACATGATTCTTAGTTACCAGTTACCAAGTGCCATAATTAAACCTTTACACCCCCCCCCCCCAAAGAACTTTCCAAGTGATCAAAAGTGGTAACTAAGTCATAGAACATTTGTGCTGGAGGAACTTCTTGCCTAATTCTGCCAGTTGACAGGTATAGGAAAACAAATTATCATTAACTGATGCTTTACAGTTTACGATGTGTTTTCAAAGTGTAAGGCTGCCTATCCTTCAAACGAGCCTATCAGGTAGGTTCGCTTTAAGACTGGAAAACCCAGGGTTTAGGAAGACAATATACTGTAATAATAATGCCTATCATTTATCGAATGCTTACTGTCAGCCTCTAGGTTAAGTAGAGTATCCACATTTTATAGACAAAAACCTAAAGGGCAGCTGTTAAGTGACTTGTCCACCATCATGCAGCCAGGAGTCGCTACTCTGACTCAAAGCCATACATTTAAATTGGAACTCTTGTGTTACACGGAACCCCACTGCAGAAGATTTTAGTGGGAGAACTGGCCTATGACCCAGGCCCATGCTCTCTCTACTACACTGGTCTTCTCACCTAAGGTTTCTTTCATTTTTAAGAATGATCTTATTTTACTTACTTACTTTACTTACTTTTCTTTCTTTCTTTAAGTTTGACCAGAGGGACAGAGCGAGAGGGAGGGGGGAAAGTGAGAAAGCAAGCCGCCAGCTCCGGGACTCGAACCGGCTAGTCATGTGGGAGCCCAGTGCCCT
Organism: Tupaia tana; assembly: GCA_026018925.1. NCBI lineage: Eukaryota > Metazoa > Chordata > Mammalia > Scandentia > Tupaiidae > Tupaia > Tupaia tana. The sequence continues at coordinate 4,299,727 of JAKSZU010000023.1, read as the reverse complement.
TAACCACCACGCCACCTGCCGGCCCCTCCTCACCTAGGGTTCCTTTTAACAATTACTTAGGCTGACATCCTCTACCGGGGTCCAGGAGCGAAGGCACTAGGTCCCGCTGGACTCCCTAGCTAATGGCGGAGACGCGCTCCGGGAGGAAGGCAAGGCCATGGATAAGCACGGAGCGGAGACCACCAGGCCGACAAGTCCTGTCTACATCAAGGGGCGGCCGGGAACTCGGGGTGGAGGGGACAGCAAGGGCAATCGCAGCGACGATCCCAGCACATTCCCCGACCGCGCTGAGGCTCCGCCCAAGGTCCTGGCCGCCCGTGGGCAGGGCAGGGGTGAGGCCACCTCACACAGGCCGCGCGAACAGGTGCAGCAGGGGGCGCGCGGGCGGGCCGGGGACTGCACCCACAGCGGCGGGAGCGCAGGGCCCGCGGCGGGGACGGGCCCGCGGAGGCCCTGGGGCGGGGCGGGGGTCCGGGCGCCCCGCTACTCACGTTGGACCAGCCGGTCTCCCGTGAAGGTGGAGGAGCAGCTGGTGACCACCGCGCAGGGCACGCCCGCAGCCATCGCTTCGCCCCGGATTGGGTTCCGCCCGCGAGCCGCTTCCGCCTTGGGCCGCACCACCGCCGGCGCGCGGGGGAGACGCTCGAGTCGGCCGCGTCCTCGGAGCCGCCCGGGCCCGCGCTCGCCCCTCCGCGTCCGCGGTGGGACAGGCCGCGCCGCGCGCCGTTGCCATGGGGACCAGCGGCCCGGCCGGAAGGTCTCGGCGCCCGGAAGCCGCGCCTCCTCCGGGAGGGCGCCCTCGCCGGCCTCAGGCATGGCCCAGGACGCGGACGACTACGACCCGGTGGGGTCCATCTTGTTGCAGGTGCGACACGGACCTCCCCACCGAGGCCCGGGCGCCGCTCCCTGGCCGCCTTCGACACGCGAGGGGCTCCCCGACGCCCCCCAGCCCTACCGCGCGGTCTCACGCACCCCCACGCCGCGCCCTGGGGGTTGCGCCCCAAAAGCATGGCTTTGGAAAAATTCCGAGGCCGTGCACCCCGGAACTTTTGCTTCAGAAAAAGCTGCCTTATCCAGAGGCACCGCTGTAACGTGTTGTGTTCTGAAAACTGAACCCGTAACGTCAGGGAGCGGAGGACTGAACCCCGCACGGGAGGAGAAACTGCAGTCGGGAGCTTTTTCTTTGGCTCCTCCCTGGGGGATCTCGGTGTCCAGAGATCCACACACCCAGCGCCACTGAGGAGAACTCGGACTGCAAGTCACTTTAACGTGTTGAGTGTAGAAACAGGGCAAAATAGAAAACTCAGGGTAATATTTCTAATCCGAGGGGGACAAGGTCAGGAAAGTCTTGTCTTCCCCAGTGTGAGCAGTTACAGTCAGGTTTTTCTTTTCTTTTTTTTAAATTTTCTTTATTCATTCATTTATTTTAATTTGATCAGAGAGAGGGAAAGTGAGAAAGCAAGCTACCAGGTCCAGGACTTGAACCCCAGTTAGCCATGTCGGAGCGTCCAGCACCTTAACCACCATGCCACCTGCTGGTCCCCACAGTCAGGTTTTTCTGACATGGTTAAAGTTCAGACTTTTTCACTTTTACATATGGTAGCTTTAAGATGTTTTCTAATATAGCATCCCTTTAAAAATTTTGACTTGGTATAGGGCAACAGAAACACAGAAAGAGAGAGAGCAAGCCACCAGGTCTGGGACTTGAACCACTGTCGGCCGTGTGGGAGTCCAGTGCTTTAACCACCATGTCACCTGTAGGCCCCATGTATCACCCCTTTTAACTCCTCTGTTTAGCACCATTTGACTAAGGCTTGCAGGGATTTGCCTAAGGTCGCTGTGTGAGGACTCACTCTTCAACTGCATCTAATGTCAGAATTTTTTTAAAAAAATTTTTTCACGTTTTATTTTTCCATTCTATATTGGTGAATTATACTTATATAAATTTATGGGATTCTGTTGAGATATATCTCCCATCTAGGAGAGAATATCCTAAATTCATCTTTTCTAAAATATCCATTCAAGCCCCTCAACGCACCAATTTCAGATCCTTCCCCACGATGAGTCCTAGCTAAAGCTGACCTCACCTTGTGTTACCCTCTCTGTGCCATCACCCTGCAGGGAGTTTAGCCAGTCTGCGAAGCCTGAGGGACAGCCCCACAAGGCCACCCTCGCTTCCAAACCTCAGTTGCAAGGTCAGAGGTCTCCAGAAGCAGTCTCCCTTCAGGCTAGCTGGCTACACATTTAGCAGCCCAGGATCACCCTGACACTTGATCATTTGCTAGGACAAGCCACAGGATGAAGAAAAGTGCTAAGTTTACTGTTAAAATGTCACTATAGCCAAAGGCTATAAATTAAAATCAGTCAAGAGAAAAGACACACAAGGCAGAGTGCAGGAGGAGACAGAAACACGTATCTTCTGAACACCTCATTTCTGTGCAGTCACGGATTTCATGACCTCCCAGCCGCAGTGTGGGGCGAAATGCAGAGGATTGCCAACTGGAGAGTCTTTGATGTCTAGAGCTTTGGGGGGGGGGGGGGGGGGGGGCGGGGAGCAGCCTCACACTGCCCTCATGACTCCTCTAACTCCGGACTCTCCTATAGGTCAAAATAAAGCCTTTAGCCTGCCGTTCGCCCTGTGGTCAAAAATGATAAAATATGGCTCAAGACCCCCAACACAAATCATGTCGTTAGACTGGTGCCAACGTCCCCAACGGCAAGACATTTCAGGGACCTAGAGATCACCTCGCACTAGCCCAGAGCAAGGATCAGACTTTTCTTTGGGTAGTTCATTCTGTCCTGTGCGTACCTCCTCTTTATAGACCCCGGACAACTGGAACACTCATGGAGACTTACCTGGAAACCTGTTCTTTCCCCACGGTATACCTCATGTTGACTACAGGGGCAATGAAGTTTCCCTTCCGTTTCCTCTGTTTCCCTAGACCTGGAACTCTAAGAAGAGACCAGGATCTGGGGAGCATTCTCACGCTCAATCTCACACTTTCTCTCGAGATAATTTTATTTCCAAGGGCTGCTCCCCTTGTGGTTTGAAATAGCATAGGAGAGTGTATGAAAGCCAGAAGCCTTTTCACTTTGGAGTGAGATCCAGAGGGAGATGTTTGATTAACCTAGGATACAAAATTACAGTAATAGCTATCTATTGACATGGGACAGAAGAGCTAGGAATAGTTGTCATAGGTCCACGTTGATCTGTCCCGCCCGCACCCAGAGGGTTATTCCAGATGCACTGAGTGCAGGGCTGGGTAGAGGGATCTGCATGTTAACCTGATTATTGAGACTGACCTCATTGGTGTAAAATTCTTTTCTCTACATGTAGAATATGTATAGTGAGGAAATTTGGGAGACCTTCCCTATTCTCCCGAAGGATCCTGAGTATTTGTGAGCAGAGAGCACCACTCTGAGGCATGCCAATATGAGTGCCACTTCTGTCTCCTTGGGGCTGTGATGATTTTCTTGACACAGGCTGCCGACGACCAGTCCTTCTAGTGCAGAGATTGGGAGTGAGAATGCTGACATCTGGCCATGGCTCTGACACTCTCCCAGGTGTGTACCTTTGGGCTAGTCACATCACACTCCAGGTCTCAGTCTCCTCTTCCGTAGGATACATAGGTTAGGGGGCCGGCAGGAGGTGTGGTGGTTAAGGATGCTGGACTCCCACATGGTGGACCACAGTTTGAGTCCCAGACCTGGCGGCTTGCTTTCTCACTTTCCTACTCTCCCTCTCTCTCTCTCACTCTGTCCCTCTCTGGTCAAATTTAAATAAATAAAGTTAAATAAAATCATTTTTTTAAAAGTGTACATAGATTATTAGACCCACGTCTAGCTCTGAGTTGACCCAGCTTTCTCAAAGCTATTTGATTTCTCTGTACTGGAAAAGTGGACTTCTAGCTCCATGGTCGTGGGTGGGGCAGCCAGAACCCCCGTGGCCAACTCATGGTCCAGGACTTGGACCTAGTGGCTCGAGGAGCGTGCTGGGTGCGTGAGGGTACGTGCCCCAAATCCCCGAGGGAAGGAGAAATGGAGAAGGGATTGCAGCGTGACTTTCCCCCAGGGGATGATTTCTCCTCTCCTGCTCTGTTTCTCTATTGCAGTCTCTCCTTGGTGAGCGCTTACGCTGTCTAGAAAAAAAAGTGCACTTCCTTTATATCTCTTACATGTTAGTCTAGGCAGTCAGATGGTTTCTGGCAAATGAGTGTGTATATGTGCGTGTGCGTATATGTGTACTTCACGGTAAAGCAGAGGTACTTGAACTCTCCACTCGCTTCACTCTACTATGGTCTATTAGGTCTGTGTCTCAAGGCGCGGACATCAAGCAACTCTAGATCAGTGGTTCTCAAAATGTGGTCCCGGGACCAGTGTCATCAGTACCACCTGGGAATGTGCAAGAAATGCAGATTCACAGCCCCACCCCAGACTAAATCAGAAAGTCTGGGTTTGGTGCCCAGTGGTCTGTTTTCACAAACCCTTCAGGTGATTCTGATGCACACTGAAGTCAGAGAGCCACTGCTTTATATTGTATTGCAAAAAATGAGCTGTAGCACACAATAATCAGAGCTAACAGTATTTATCGTTCACTGTTCTAAGTGCTATATACAGTCTAACTCAGTGAACCCTTAGGAGATGGCTACCAGGTAAGAAATACTATCACCATCTTCACATGATGGAAAGGAAACTGTTGTGGGTAGGCCCATGTATGTAGAAGATACAAGCATTCTTCTCATATCTTCTCAATCCATCATCCCTGATGCTAGTTACCCTTCTCAGTATTTAAATCCTGCCTTTTCCGCTTACTTTTTATCAACCTTTAGCTTCGTATACTTACAGATACACACTTGTATATGTGTATGGATTAATCGTGTACTGTTGATGATGAAGCATAAAGTCTCTGGAGTCAAACAGCCTTGGATTCGAGTAATTCCACCAACTAGCCAGCCGTGTTACCTTGCATAGGTTCCTTAGCCTTTTTAAACCTCAGATTCTTCAAGTATAAAGTGAATGGAGATAATAAATATTAACTCCCTCATAGGAGTCTTGTGAAGATTAAAATACAGCATAATACATCAAATGTAACAGTAAGTGTTAGTTATTATTAGATCTTGTCTAATCTCTTACCCTTTAATATTATTTAGTTTTAGGTACATTTCTGTCTGTTTAAGTTTAGGCTGCTGTTTTTTATTCTAAGTTCCTGGAAGAAAAGGAAACATTAATGATAACCGTTTTTTTTGTTTGTTTGTTTTTTAAGTCAGGCCTACTGCATTCTTTTTTTTTTTTTTTTTTAAGAGAGATTTTTGCAATAGGGCACATGCATTCGCTAGAGAGACAGAAACAGAAAGACAGAAAGTGAGAAATCAACCCCCCCTGGAGGATGGCCATGCTGCAGTCCCTTTTTCTCCATTCTCCTCTTGGGATTTAGGGCACACACACACATGAGCCGGGTTCAGGACTTGAACCACAGTCAACTATGTGGGAGCCCCGTGATGTAACCAATACACCATATGCTGGTCCTAAGCCTACTGCATTCTTAACTAGATCTTTATGAGTATTGCTATTTGGCAAACAAAGTACGTTTTGTTTCCCTATTTGTTACAGGCTGGGTTTTTTTTTCTTTTTTTGGGGGGGGGGAGGTGCTTTGTGGGTTTTTGTTTTTGTTTTTGTTTTGATAACTCTTTATGCCCAGGGCATAATTGGGCTCATAGATCATGAATGTCTGGATAATCATCTACTCATTAATTCAGTCTTCAATAATTTTTTTTTGAGAGGTTTTTGCTATAGGGTGCGTGCGCTCACCGGAAAGACAGAGAGAAACAGAGAGATAGAAAGTGAGACATCACCCCCCGTGGGGGATGACCACGCTGCAATCCCTTCTCCTCCATTCTCCTCTCGGGATCTTGGGCACGCACGCACACACGCCCGGCATGAGTTTAAGCCACCGGGTTTGGGACTCGAACTGCATTTGACTACATGGGTGTCCAGCGACATAGCCATTATGCTAACTGCTGGTCCCAGTCTTCAATAATTTATGCTCTGTTCAAAAATTAAGGAGTACTGGGGCCAGCAGGTGGCATGGTGGTTAAAGACACTGGACTCCCACATGGCCAACTGTGGTTCAGGTCCTGGACCCAGTGGCTTACTTTCTCACTTTCCCTCTTGCTCTCTCTCTCTCTGTCTCTCTGATCAAACTGGAATAATAATAATAATAATAAAGTTAAATAAAATAATTCTAAAAGAATTAATGGGTATTATAAAAACTATGCATGGATTTTATATATATATATATATATATATATATATATATATATATATATATATAATTTTTTGCACCAAAATAACTTATACTTTTGATTCCATTTTTCCACAAACTTTTTAAAGTTTCCTCATACTATCTCACAACTAGAAAGTATTGTGGTCCACATTACTTAACACTTAACATTTAGTTAACATTTAGCGTTAGAAAGCCTTTTTGTAATGGATGGTAAAAGTAATGTCTTGAGAGTTATTTAAAATATGAGAAAATATTTAAATACAAATCCGTATTTTAATTATGAACTCTGTGTGACTTACTATGAAAACATGCACCCAAAGTGTTTGGATTTTCCAGGGCAGTTCTGTTCATGAATATTGTTTCATTGTCAGATCATGTATCACGTCCATGTTTTTATTTTGGGTCCAGGAAGTACGATTACCATCTCCTCATAAATTTCAATGGGGCAGCATTTTGTTGGCTACTTCTTTCACTTTCAAGTTCAGATATGTTGCAATTTCAGATGGACCTTTCATCAACTAATCTGAATAGTCAGGTTTTACTATAGTGGTAATAATCATTATGATGAAAATAGCCAACATTTATTGAGATCTAGACATTGTGCTGAGAGTTTTGGATTATCTCATTAAGTCCTAACAACAACATTATTAAGCAGGTATTATTTTTAGCCCCAGTTTGTAGAAGAATGTAAAATACAAAGAGAAAACTTGCCCAGGGTGATAGCGTGTTTGTGAGAGAATCTTGAAGTATGCTGGTGACTCGAAGATGTTTCCCATGTGTTTTCTTTTGTTTTGTTTTTAATTAGGAACTCTTAGAAGCTTTGCTTTTATGCTTCATTAATACTAATGTAGTATCTTTTTAATATATCTTTATAAATGTTTGCTTGACCCAACCATTAAATGTATATGTATGTAACAAGGAATGCCTGGTCTTGCAATTAAAATGAGCTTTTTAATTAGTTTTGGAAATAGTATTTCACCAGTCCAAAGTTGTATGTTAACACCAACTGTGGAATAGTGGAGCTAAATTGACAGTTTGATATTTTTGCTTTCTTATCAATTCCTATGTCTGATTCGCAAGACCAAAACAATAGGAATGTGAAGAGGGTTAAACTGGAAGTGGTAAGAACCACTCAGCCATTCTCTATCTTTAGCAGAGATGAAGAAAATGAATTTTATATTGCTTCCAACAGTATGCAGTCTGTTTCTTTTTTTTTTTTTTTTAATTCTAGAGCAAATCTTTGCTGCATTAAATCTCTGAAGGGCTCCTTATTAAGGAGCTCTGTCCCCAAACTGTCAAAATGATCATCTTTCCCCAAGTAGAAACTTGGTAGAAAGCAATGTGTTTGACGAACACAGAGATGATGGGTGACATGTAAAATTCAGTAGGGAGACTGGATTTATTTGAAGGAAGAACAGAGATTTAGAATATAATCTCTTTCCCTACCCAAGTGTGGGGTGACATTTCCTACAGTACTTGTTTTTATTGTAATTATACAAGCAGATGGGTGGCTATTAAGAGGGGAAGAGAAAATACCCGGCTAGAAAAGTAAAAAGCTCTTGAGAAAGATTAAGGGAGCAATTCAATTCAATGAGTATTTACTGGGTATCAGTTATGTGCAAGGAGTTTCAGGAGGGTATTACAGTTCAGGAAGGGAGAATTAACATTTTTTCGGTGCCCTCCTATGGCTAGCACTGTATAAAGCACTTCACAGGCTTTAACTCATGTTATCCTCGCCACAATTGTAAGGTGGTGTCATTATCCCCATTTCTCCAGTAAGAACAAGCTCCTACTAAGCTCCTCAGAGGCTAAGCAGCTTTCTCAGATTCAGTTTGGTAAAGGAGGAAACAGTTCATAGCTCTCTGGCACCTAAGGTTATACTGACTTATTTTCATATATATTACCTCATTTTCATTCAACACTTCTGATAAGTAAGGTAATTATGCTTTCTTAATGAAGAAACTAGATGTTCCAAAAATTTGGATGATGTACGTAAAAATTATGACTGGGAAGTAGTAGAGCTCATTGGGGTGTTCAGCTGCTTTTATTGAATTCTTACTATGAGCAAGGCCTAGTACATACAAGAGGTCTTCAGACAGTTCATGGGGTGGGCACCAGGTGGCGTGGTGGTTAAGATGCTGGACTCCCACGTGGGTGACTATGGTTCAAGTCCTGGACCTGGCAGCTTGCTTTCTCTCTTTCTCTGGTGAGCGCATAAGCAAACTAAAGAGTAATAATGATAAAAATAAATGATTCTATTAAAAAAAGGAAAGTTCACAGAAAATGAATACGATGAAAACTATGCATGGATTTCTTTTTTTTTTTTACATCGAAATAACTCATACATTGATTCCATTTTTCCACACACTTTTTGAAGTCCCCTCATTTTATCTCACAATTAGGAAGTATTGTGGTCCATAGCAGTGAGATCTAAGAAAGAAAAAGCAGATCTTTGGTGCCCTGATGAGCAGTCCAGTACCGCTTTTACTCCCTCCAGCAGGTGACAGACGTAATTACGGAAGAAGATCCACAGAGCTATAAATATGAGGAAATGAAGCCAGGGCATTCAAGGAGAAACCAGAAACATGGGCCTGGAAAGGCCTCACCTTAAACTGCCTCTGTCTTTCCCAAATGTTTTCAGACCGTAGATGGCAAGTCACCTTGCAGTAATAATTTGGACGAAACAACTGAAAGAAGTACATCTTCATCCTTGGTGCCTACAAGCCAGCAGTAGGTGTGTTCAGATTCCAGTCTGTGGGCCCTGCAGGCTTTACATGACAATTTGTGCAGAGTACAAATAACCAGATGTGTCTGCCAGACTGCGCTGCCCATCAGTGAAAAGATGCAAATTCTGATCTTTGGAATCCTTGACTGCACGTGAACACTTGAGAGGAATCAATAGTCCAGGCTAGAGCAATGTGCGAGTCCAGTTATATCAACAGAGGAAAAGTAACCGTTTCAAAATGCCTTTAGCAGCCCGTCCTGCAGGTTGCTAGTGGTGTGACTATTGCGGAGACAGGTGTTGGGTTCATAAATTTGCATAACAAAATGTCTTTCTTGTGGCAGCAGCCCATACAATAATTGGGGCCATCTGTATTTATCTCAGGTTTGGTTTCTAATAGGAATGCAGAGAATCTTGTACTTTCGAATTCCATGGTGCCCCGTTTTATTCTGAAGATGCCTGACTTGGAAAGAGATTTATTTCTAAGGAAAATGCAAATGGCAGGAAAATGTTAAAGTAATAACACACTGCTTTTTCTTCCTGGGTTGTTTTTGTTTCTCTCTGTAAAAGAAATATATGAAACAAAATCAAGGCCACAGCGCCTGCAGAACTGTTTCTTCAGAGCCGTGAGTGGGGACAGTGCAGCCAGGGTGGGAAAACCAACAGGCCCTGTCAACACATTTAATATTCTTTTGAAAGGCACTGCTTCTGCTAGAATTTCTCTTTGCTGGAAGTTTCCTGTTATGTTCCCTCTTAACCGATTTGTAGAAATTGGGGTCTGGCACAAACTTGTTATCTCTCACACATGCTTTACCACCTCAGAAAGCAGAAGCCATTTGAGTTATAGTTTACATCTACTTCTAACAGGAGAAGGCAAAACAGAAATTGTATGGAAGCTTCATTTTTCAAAATCTGAGAGAAAAGATTGGAACATTCTAAATAAATAATGTCTTAGGGACCAGCAGTTGGTGTATTGATTACATTGCTGGACTCCCATGTAGTCAATCGCGGTTCGCATCCTGGACCCGGTGGCTTTAACTCACGCCGGGCGCGTGTGCGTGCGTGCCCAAGATCCTGAGAGGAGAATGGAGGAGAAGGGATTGCAGCGTGGCTATCCCTCTTGGGGGAAGGGGTTATTTCTCACTTTCTGTCTCTGCCTCTCCAGCGGTACACGTGCCCTCTAGCTAAAACTTCTCCTAAAAAAGAGAGGAAAAAAAAGAATGTCTTAGAACCACAGAGGTGGTCCTTTTCGATGAATCTCGTAAATCAAGTTTCCGGGTCGAGCAAGTCAAGCACGCTGCAGATCTTAAATAGCAGCTGTAGGTGGACTGTGCGAGCAGTCTTTCAACATTTGATATTTTTTATACCCACAGGTCCATGAAGACCTTTATCAATTAAGGGAGAAATTAACAAAATTCCCACCTGAGGAAGAAGGAGCGACTCTAGACATTCATAATCTTGAAACAGCAATCAAAAGGACTGAAATGGGGTTAAGAGTAAGTAGAGCTTTGGATGTTAAATAAAATACTGGAAGGAGTCAGAGAAGCCTCTAGAAGAAAGAATCATGGTTCTCATAGGACCTTGTGTAATTCTGTAGCAGAGCTGGTTTTAGGACGGTCATCACATTCTCGCTCTGTTCCTTTTTAAAACGATAATGATAATTATTAACTGATTGATTTATATCCTATCACATTCCACAAAGATTTTGAGATTAACTGTAAGATCATGCAGTGGCAACTCCTAAAATGTGATATGATTAAAATAACTTAGGGTATAAAAATAATTACTATCAATCCAACAATATGCCTGACCAAAAAGGGTTCGTATCAACACAACACAGATTTCCTGGGCTTTACGAGACTTTTGAAAAAATAAGAGTTGACTTTGCCATAATGACTTTTGAGTTTTTGTTGTTGTTGGTTTTTGTTGTTATATTATAATCAAGTGGATAGAACTAAAAAAAGATTTCTTTGGGAAACAGAGAAATAAAACATACAGAGACTTCATCATTATGAACAGATCCAAGGGCAGGGGGAAATCCAATCTTTAGACTAGGGTGATACCATTTATGAAACAAGGACACATTAGCTAATGGGGTCTGTCTTCCAAACAAGGTCACTCTTTTCCTCTGCTGCCTTACCAGCCTCATCTCTCTTCTCCTGAGGCTGTGACAAAGGTGGTATGTTTTGTGGCCTCATCAGACCAGCATATCATTGTCCTGTATTACCTGATGGTGAGAGGGCTGGCCCAGCTGGAGTCTTTGAGTTGGCCATTTTAAATAATCTGTGACCTAAAGGCCAATTGCTTTCCTCAGATGCTTGCATGAAGTTCCTGTAAGAGAAAGACATAACTCTGCATCTGTATTGCCCACAAGATGTACCTGGCTAAGCAATTTGCTAACTATTGTGCACAATTTCATTTGCAAAGAGTGCCACAGGTCACTTAAGCTTTGAGTCTCAGTTGTTTATTGTGCTGTTTAAGGCAGTTGAAGTAATTTGGCCTTGAGATGTCTAATGATACCTTAGGCATGTAATAACACATAGCGTGTTGTGTTTTTTGGCTTAATTACACGATTCAGAGTGTTAACCTAATGAAATGGAGAAATTAGCTGAGTATCTTAAGTCCACTCTCATGGCCTAAACTTTGACTTTTCGCTAACAGATTCACATTGAGAAGTATTTAAATGTTGTAAACCATCGTGTGTTAACAACTCCCGTTGAGGTCGCGGACTTACGTTCTCCCCAGCCTTCTAGATGGTAAGTAAACCAGCCATTTTAGAACCCAAAGTAAATAAAGTTAGAAAAGAACTTCTCTCACTCAGGTAAGGTGATTACAAAGGCAAACTTTTGTTGGCTTTGTTCACATCATTCTGCTAGTTTCAGTAGAGTTTTGCATGAGAAGTTAATGGCAGAAATTGGACGTCAGTACCGTTTACTGTAGATTCCTTCTAGTGAGTTCTACCGTTTGACACCATGACAGTTATTTCAGGGTCTTAGGTTTTGGTGTTGTTTTGTTTTAACTTTGCCATCGAGCACGTGTGCTTACCTCAGCGAGTCACACACAGAGAGAAAGTGAGAATCACCCCCCAGAAGGGGTGCCATGTTACAGTCCCTTCTCCTTCATTCTCCTCTTGGGATTTTTGGCATGCATGCGACATGTCCCTGGCATGGGATCCAGCTGCCTTAACCACCATGCCAGCAGTTGGTATTTGTTGTTGATTTTAGTGAAAGGTATCTAAAATTCAATTCTTAAAGGAAACATTTTAATGAAAATTAGTTTTACACTAATCATATCACATGATATTTTATTTCATTTTTAGAATGGCATATGTGTTTTATTGTAAAGATGCTTTTGGTGTCCATGGTAAACAAAACAAACAAGAAACCTCTCTTGAAATATACGTTATGTAATATGCCATATATTTATGTTTGTATATTTCCAACAAAAGTCAGTAACACAGGTCAGTGAAGTTAGTTTTTGAAATAGTACGTAAGGAGTCATGGAAAGCTCTAGACGTAGTTAAGTCCTCAGTAGCGGGGAGCAGATCTTTGAGTATACAGTGTACCTGTCTCCCTCCCCCCATGTGAAGGTAGTACCTTAGGAATTCATTATCCTTTGGTAGAGACTACTCTTTCCTGGTCTTCCTGTTTCTACCTGGGTCTGCTCACAGGCATCTGTCGTCTCAGACTACTTTGTGTTTATCACAGTTCATGCCTGTTGCCTAGAAGGCGTTTGTATTGCTCTGTATTGTTGTGTAACAAATTACTCAAAACTTAGTGGTTTAGAACAACACTTACGTCCTCACAGTTTCTGTGGGCCAGCGGTCTGGGCTCAGCTTAGCTAAGTGCCTCTGGCTAAGGGTCTCTCACTAATCTGTAGTCTAAGCATTGGCTGGGGCAATCTCATCTGAAGACTCAATAGTAGGGGAGAGCTCTACTTCCAAGCTCACTTAATGGCTACCGGCAGGCCCGAGTTTCTCACCTTGTGGGTCTCTCCTAGACTAAGCATTTCCACAACATGGCAGCTGGTGGGTGACTTGAGAGAAATCCAGTGAGTGAAAGAGAATGCTCTACATGGAAACCTAATTCAGGAAACCTAATCCTATTACTTATATTTCATTCTGTTCTTTAGAAGTGAGCCAGTCTGTACAGCCCACACTCAATGGGAAGAGAGTACACAAGCCCTGAGTACCAGGGGTGGGGACCGCTGGGATGACGCAGGAGGACACATACCCTCTGTTTATCTTCATAGGCCAGCCGTGCTCCATCTTTTCTCTTAGGCTTTGGCTTTCAACGATTCCTTTATTTTCAGAGCGTTCAGTACCCATAGAACTGACTTGAGATACGTCATTTATTATGTGATAGTGGTAGTTGCCTCCCATTGCTCCCGAGGGCAGTGCCCAGTTCTCGTACGTCTCAGCAGTCGTAGTTTACCACAGTGTCTTGAACATGGTAGGGGCTTGATAATACTTCATCCCTTCCATAGATGGTATATCAGATGTATTTACCTAGATGTGACCTCATTCGATCCTTAAAATAACTCTGTTTCAGGCTTGACAAGTGTTATCCTCGCTTTATAAATGTGTAAAATGAGATCATAGAGGTAAAAAGACTTGACCAAGATCCTAGAAGTGGTGAATAGAGCCAGCACTAGAACCCAGATTCCCTCAGCTCTCAATGTTCTTTAAGTTCAATCTTTTCTTGTCCATGTTAAAATAACTAGCCAAAGTAGAAGGGTTGAACACTGAGGTGCGGAGACAAGAATAGGCTGTTTGTGATTTAGTGCCCTCATAGAGCTTCTTAGAAAGTATGGAGAATGATAGAAAATGAAGAATGACAAGTAATTAACGTCTGTCTTCCTGGAAAATTATTGATATGATCACGTGAGGTGCCATAGTCAGGAAACACAGAAGTCATTCCAGAATGTTGCGAATGTCTAAGTAATGTAATCATGATAGAGAAACACTATCTGTTACTATTATTCCTTTTCTCTTTCTTTTTTTCTTTTTTCTTTTTTAATTTCTCAGAGTACATGTGCTCACTAGAGAGAGAGAGAGAGAGAGAGAGAGAGAGAGAGTTAGAAAGTGAGAAAATAACCCATGTGGGGAATGATCATGCCACAATCCTTTCAGTTTCTCCCTCTTCTCACGATTTTGAGCATGCACACACGTGCGCCTGGTGTGTTTCTCAAGCCTCCAGGTCCCAAACTCAAACCTCACAGTTGGCCATGTGGGATTCAGCTGCCTTAACCTGCATGCCACGGGCTGGCCCCATCATTATTTCTTTACAGTATCAACACACTAACACTCCTGAGCTCAATCAATGTCTGGGTGTATGATGGCTCCACAGACCCATGGTCTTCGCTCCCCTCTTGTCCTTACTTGGGCTTCCTTTATTAGCTGTGGAGTGCCACCGAATGAACAACCACCAAAGCCAGATTAAGCTTAAAGGGAGTCTTTATTAGCTGGCCAGCGACTACAGCCTGAGGTGCAGGGGCTGAGTCAGAACTGTGGCCCGGACCGAAGTCTGAGCAGTCTTTTTTAGGAGGTCAGCTACCGGGGGTTTCTATGCAAGCAGTTACAGAAGCTGAATCAAGCAGGTTAATTATTTCTGAGGGGACTGGGCTTTCCATGCAAGCAGTTCCATTGCTAAACAAAAGGGTTTCGGGGTAGTTAGCAAAGAGTAGCAGGTACAGGGTGTCGTCCCAGATGTGGTTTTCTGTATGGCTAGCACAAGTTATTTTCTCATGGGAAGAGCAAGCAGGTTTACAGAAGCAGACAGCCGTGTTAGGGTAAGGGAAGAAAATGGGCAAATAGTTGTTCATGTGCAGGATCTAATATGCGGCCCTCCACAATTAGACCATTTTCAGCCTATGTTTAATTCAAGTCAAAAAGCATTAAATGGCTTTGTACTGTGTGCTAGCACCATGGCTAGTGCTCTGTGGAATTCAAAAGAAGGTCACTACCTCAAGGATCTTAGAGTCCAGTTAGAAAGACAAACTAAGTACAATAGTGCATGATGACACAGGATCAAAAGGCAATGTAAATCCAGCAGGAGTCAGGACATCGAAAGGCTAACACAAACCACTCTATAGTCAGGTTTCAAGGGTCAAGTATTGGGATTCAAGCATGCAGCAAAGGCACTTTCTGAAAAGGAACAAACAGCATGAATGATGAACCGTGCAGGGAGTAAACATGGGAGGCCTGTTCACCTGCGAGGACCCGTGGGCTTGTAGGAGAGAAGTAAAGAAACAACAGAATAGGTAACGTGGGAAGAGTTTAATGGGTAAAGGTGGGGGAAGCGTTTATTACTAACTAGTGAAGTTTAAATCCATCTTCTTAGAAGGTAGGAAGCCTTTGAAGTTTTTTGTGTCAAATTGTCACATGACAGAAATGACATTTCATAGAAATTCACCTAGAAATTCTGGATGTGGAGTAGGTGCAAAAGAGCATAGTCTAGAGAGAGGAAAATGGTAGGTAGCTTACCATGATTACCATACATCCATTTACTAATTCAGTTATTGAATAGCTGCTGTTTAACAAACAGTGTGCTAGGTATGGGGATATATCAATAGACACAGGTCTTTTCCCTGTAACTCAAAAAGTTAAATCTGAGATCGATAGGCCTGAACAAAGATGATGTCAGAGAGTGAAAGGTGAGACATCTAAAAAGAATCAAAAGATGGGAAAATGAGTTGAAAAAACCACTGTCTAAGGATGACATATGAATAGCTAAAAGGCATATGAATAAATGCTCAACATCCCTCATAAGGGAAGTGCAGATTAAAACAGCAATGAGATACCACCTAACCCCAGTCAGAATGATTAAGATTAAAAAAAAAAAAAAGATAAGTGCTAGTGGTGGTGTGGTGAAAGGGGAATTCTCTTACACTGCTCGTGGGAATGTAAATTGGTCTAGCCACTGTGGAGAACAATTTGGAGAGTCCTCAAAAATCTACAAATAGAACTACCATATGATCCAGCAATCCCACTCCTTGGTATCTACCCAAAGGACAGAAGAATTCTTAATCAGAAAAGTGCTTGCACATCAATGTTTATTCAGCAGTATTCACAATTGCTAAGACATGGAACCAACCCAAATGCCCACGGACAGATGAATAGATTGAAAAAGTGTGGCACATATACTCTATGGAATACTACTCAGCCATAAAAAACAAGACCCTGGCTTTTGACAGGAAATGGATGACTATTGAAGATTTACTGCTGAGTGAAGCAAGCCAGGCTATGAAGGAGAGACATTGTATATCTCCACTTAATATACAACCAGTGTCCACACTGTATGATCGAAACTGAATGACAAAGGATATAGAAACACAGTAAATGTTTGTTAATACCAGATATAGTGTGGGAAGAGGATGGGTGAAGGAGTAGAGTCTGAGGAAGGACATAAAGGAGAAAAATAGGCAAAGCATTCATGGGACAAAGAAATGGAGTTATTATAACTTCATAGTATTATCAACTGGACTGGTGAGAAATGTACACATGTTGGAATAGTCACTTTGCAAGCTAAATAACGTGATTGAATGTATAAAAGAACTTGAAATAAAAATTAAAATAAAAGAATCTTAATGAACATATTTGTTTAGAAGTAGAATGAATAAAACTCAAGGATGATCCCTGAGAAAGCAGAGGAGTCATTGATCTATTGGGTCATGTGGAAAGTCATGATGCACTTTTGTATAGAAGAATATGTCATGACTTTCCCAATGACCTAAAGAAATGATAGGCAAGGGGAAGTCAGCTCGAGCAGGAACGAGCTTGGTTTTCTTTCTCATTCTGGGTTTGAGGTTACTCAGCACTTCCTGGTACACACTGGGCTTGGTTTAGGGTAAGATGAAGCAGGAGATAATGTGGTTTCAGTAAGTCTTAAGTCCCAGCAGGTTGAAATGAATAGCTAATATGAGACCTAGGAAACAGATAAAGTCACACGCCAATCTTGAAAACATCTTAGAAACAGAAGGTAAACGTTAGATAAGCAAATTTGTATTTATTTAGCAAGTTAAACTTTAAAAAGCACATTTACATACATTATCTCAAATAATCCTCTCAACAACACAGTGAGATATTATTATTAACTTCCTTTAATAGATGAGGAAACATTGAATAAATTGCATAAGATCACTCTGCTTGAGGAAACCCAGGAAGTCAGGAGAGTTCATTCCAAGTGCCTACTATTCCTGGATACACATTCAAAAACGACCTGACCACAGTTTGAGTCCTGGACCTTGACGTTCACACCGGGTGCATGCCCAGAAATCCCAAGAGGAGAATAGAGGGGAAGGGATTGTGACATGGCAACCCCCCTTGAGGGGTGATTTATCACTTTCCCTCTCTCTTTCTCTCTCTGGTGAACACACACACCTTAAGGCAAAACCTAAAAAAATAAAAATCAAAAGCAGATACATAGTAATTATCATCATTACCATGCTGTTCATTATCATCATCGATATTTACATAACACTTGACAATTTGCAAAAATCTTCCTTTAGACCTGTGGGGTAGATATTTACTCCTTCTTTTTAAAGATGTGGAAGCTGAAACTCAGAGAGGTTAGGTAAACCAGTCCAAGGTCACGCAGGTGCTCCACAGTGAGCCCCAGACTCAAGTCTCAATCAAATGTCCACATCTAATCCTCTTCTATTACGTAGCTGCTGAACACTATCAAAAGAAAGCCTAGTTTTCACAAAAGATGGTATTCCTTTTTTTTTTCTTTTTGCAGATTTTGCTCAAAGGAATATCTGGTAGTTATATCTAGAAGAGACAAAAACCAGTAGGTACACAAAGTGATCATAATAGATGCCAACAAATGCAAGATTTTCCTCGCAGCCATGCTGAAAACAATGATAAGGGCATTATCCAAAGTGGCATGTTTTCTCCAAAGAGTTCAAAGTGCTTTTGTGTTGTTTTCAAAATCGGCTTTGCTATTATCCCCACTTTGGCAATGATTCTTCTTCTATGTCAAATTGTGGTTCTTTCCCTTATCATTGCTGGCGTTCACAGACTTTATTGCTTGTGATATCTGCTCACACTGTTCCTAACGACCATGCTTCGCTTATTGACACTAGGAGGGTGACTGCCATCTGTACCAGCACCATCAGAACTGCACAGAAATCTTCATTTTATACTCGGTTGTGCTGGCATTTGAGGAAAGAAAAAAAGAAATAAGAACAAAGCAAATAAATATTAGTGAGGAACAGTAAGAGAAAAAGAAGAGGTTTCTGTTCGATGTGAGTGTGGATTAGAAGGTAGGCTTGCCTCAGTCATCGAAGAACCTCAGGTCCTGTCTATGCGGGTTGTTCCAGTGCAGTACACAGCTCCCAGCTGAATAGAATGTGACATTTTTGTCACAGTGGGGACAGCTCTGGAAACAAGAAGTTAACGCTTAATCTACACGAGGGGCATTGGGATGCTCATTATTCTTTCAGTTTTCTGTGGGCTTGAAATTTTTTTAGACAAAAAAAGTTTTAAAGCAGCATCAGAAAATACAAACTGTAAAAAACATTTACAACAGATAAGACACATAAACTACTAACATATATATATATATACATATATATACATATACACATACATAAACTACTAACATATATATATATATATATACACATATATGTATATATATATATATTTAATGCCAGAGTGTGTGTGTGTGTGTGTGTTTGTGAGAGAGAGAGAGAGTAAGCGTGAGAGTGCACATCTCCTAATGGGGCCTGGTCATGCAGCAGTTCTTTTTCTTCTAGTTCTTTGTCCCATCGGGATCCTGGGCATGCACACACATGCCCAGTGTGTTTTGCAAGCTGGCAGAACTAGAACTTGAACACTGGCTGGCCATGTGGGATCTGGCTTCCTCTGTGCTACATCACAGAGTGGACCCTAATATTCTTTTTTTTTTTTCTTTATGAGAGATTTTTACCTTAGGATGTGCGCACTCACCAGGGAGAGAGAGAGAGAGACAGAGACAGTGAGAAGGAAAGTGAGAAATCACACCCCAGGAGAATGGCCACCATGCCCTAGTCCCTTCTCCATTCTCCTCCCAGAATCCTGGGCATGCATACTCACATGCCTGGTGTGATTTTTTATTTTGTTTTGTTTTTAGAGAGATGTTATAGTAGTGCATGTTTGTTCACTGAAGAGACAGAAACTAAGAAATCACACCCCAGGGGGGACGGCCACGCCACAAACTCTTCCCCTCTATTTACCTCTCGGGATTTTGGGTACACATGCATATACCCAGTGTGAGTTTTAAGCCTCCAGATCCAGTACTTGAACTGCGGTCGGCAACATAACTGCTAAGCCATCTGCTGGTCTTGCCTGGTGTGATTTTCAAGCTACTGGTTCAGGGACTTGAACCGTTGTCAGTCATGAGGGAGTTCAGTAACGTAACTGCTATGCCATCTGCTGGCCCCAACTCTAATATTCTTAAATACAAAGAACTCGTGCCCCCCAAAAATAAAAACACACACACACACACACACACACACACACACACAAATATCTTGACCTAGGAAATAAGCCTCGGCAGCTTACTCACATAGATAGGCAAATAGCCAGTGAAAAATGTTTGATGTCACTAGTACCTGACAAATTACAAATAAAACACAGGAAAATGTTTAATCTTACTAATAAATTAAAGAAATGCAAATTCAACACTTTTTACTATTTATTCTTTAAAAACAATCAAAACAGGTCATGTAACGTACTCAGTTCTTTGGGTACAGCAAGATGGGCCTAAATTTATAGTACTGATGGAAGCATAAATTAACTCAAAGTTCTTACAGGCAACTTTTGAACATCTAGGAGAAGAACCTGAAATGTATTTTTTTAATTTAGTTTTAGTAGATGTGGCTCCTAGGAAATATGTTCACTGTAATGATGTATCTAGATAGCAATCAATCTGGAAGTAGCGTAAATACCAGCAGTGAAAGATTAAGGGCCACATGGTGGTGCCGTGATAGGGCAGCTGGACCCATGTGGGCAACATCCTGGGATGCAGACCCTGAGCGCATCAGGTGCACGTGTGCAGGCTTGTATAGGCCAGCTGGTACCCTGGATGGACCGCAGGGTGAAGACTGTCGAGAGCATCTCTCTCTCTGTCTCTCTCTTATGTAAGGAATAAATACATAAATGGAATTTGTAAAGCAGCTAAATGGGGTCCGGTAGGTGGTGTGGTGAAGAAGGTAAACTCCCACATGGCTGACCACAGTTCAAGTCCTGGACATGGCAGCTTGAAAATCACGCCAGCCACGTGTACGTGTGTGCCCAAAATCCCAAGAGGAGAATGGAGGAGAAGAGTTTGCATCATGGCCAACCCCCCGACCCCCCCACAGGTGATGATTTCTCACTTTCTCTCTCTGTTTCTCTCCAGTGAATGCACATGCCCTATGACAAAAACAAAATAAAAATAGGAGGAGAAAAACCTTTAAAAAAGTTAAATGAATTATAACAAATCTATGTATATATCATATAGTTACGAAAACTAACACTGTTGAATAACCTTTAATGACAAGAAGAGATTCTCACACTATATATTGAGGGGGAAAAAACAGGATACAAAATTGTATCTCAAGCAAATTCTCAGTACCAAAATTCATTTCTGAACACACAAGGGAAGACTGTATGGACATAATTTCTCCATTGTGTATGTAAAAAACAAAAAGAGAATTCTGAGCGGTGGAGAGCAGGCAGATGGCCAGGGGTCTTGGCAAGCAGGGGCAGCGAAGCCATGAGCTCCCTGGGTTCTTTACGACTCATATTCTTGCATCCGATCTATGTCACTTTCTTTCTCTCCAAAGAACTTCCTTCCCCCCAAGATCACTTAGTTTAATGTTTCTTCAAGACAGGTCTCTGATAATTTTGCTATTTTTTTAGTTTGTCTGAGATTTTTATTTCCCCTTCATTCTTAAAGGATCATTTTACCGGGTATAGAATTTCAGGTCGATGAGTTTTTTTCTTTCCACATTTTAAATATTTAAATCCACTCTTGTTTTCTTGCTTTGTGAAAATAAGTTTGATATAATTCTCATCCTTGTTCTTCGAGAGGTAAAGGTTGTTTTATTTTTTGTTTTTTTTTTTTGTTTTTCCTGTCTCCTTGCAGGTTTTTCATTGCCTTTGGATTTCCATAGTTTGAGTGTGGTATGCCTGAGTATACTTTTTTAGCATTTATCCTGTGGATTCTTGTATCTGTGGCTTTGTGTCTGTAATTAATTTGGGAAAATACTCAGCTATTATCACTCAAATATTTCTTCTGCCTCTCTGTGCCCTTCTTTTTTTTTTTTTTATTATTCTTACAATGAGTGTCTTATACCTTTTGTACTTGTCCCATTGTTCTTGGGTATTCTGTTCTGTTTGCTCATTCTCTTTTCCTCTTTGCATTTCAGTTTTGGGAGTTTATACAGTCTATGGGTTAGCGCTACCTATGGTTTCAGGCATCCCTGGAAGTTTTGAGTGTACCCTCCACAGACAAAGGGTCACTACTCTGTTGACATTTCTCCAAGCTCACTGATTCTTCCGTTGCACACGTCAAGTGTATTGATAAGCCCAATGAAGTCATTCTTCATTTCTTACAGTGTTTTTGATTTCTAGCTTTTCCTTTTGATTCTTTGAGTTTACATTTCCTGTCTATTCTTGCATGCTGTCTACCTTTTCCATCAGAGTCCATATTAGCCAAGGGTATTTTAAATTCCTCGTCTTCAATTTTTAAATCTCTATTATGGTTAAATATGTTCTCATGTTTGCTTTGTCTCCTCAAACTGTCTTTTTTTTCTTACCTTTTGACTTTTTGAAAGCTGGATGTGATGTATTGGGTAATAGGAACCAGGGACAAATAGGCCTTCAGTGTGAGGGTTTGCGTTTCTCTGTCTGGGAGTTTAGTGTCTAAGGATCCATTTTTTTCTGGCTGTCTTTGTTGTTTCCTTTGGTTCCTCTAGTTTTCTCCCATGTTTTCTTCAGGTTTCCCTAGACATTCCTTCTTAAATAGAATATGAACCTTGCAGTTCTTTTGTCTTTAATCGTCTATTGTACAGGGGCTCTGTAGATGCAGTGGCAAAGTAAGAGTGTGTTTGGGGGTGCATTCAGTGCTCCTGCGATCAGCTCTTAGTCTTCGGGTGGGTCTGTGCCCTTGTGCTGCTATTCTCACAAGTTTTTCTCAGCATCCCCTCGTGTAAGTGAGACAGGAAGGTTAGAAGGGGCTAGCGTTGGCTGATTGCTCTTCTCTAAGTCACATAAGATCGTCATAAAATAGTTTTCCTTTAGGGCTGGCCTGGTGGACTAATGGTTAAGGGAGCTAGGTTCCACATGGCTGGTCATGGTTCAAGTCCCAGCCCTGGTGGCTTGAGAAACACCAGGTGTGTGTGTGTGTGTGTGTGTGTGTGTGTGGACATGTGTACATGCCCCAAATGCCAATGGGATGGAGAAGTGGGTGAGAAAGGATTGTGGCCTGACTATGTCCCGTTGTGGGGTGCTTTTGCTCTCTCTCTCTCTCTCTCTCGCTCGCTCTCGCTCTCTCTGTCTCTTTCTGATGCGTGCATACTCCCTCTGGAAATTGAAAAAAAAAAGTTTTCCTCAAGAGCTGGCCTTTATTATGAAGAACAGAACTCCCTGGGAGTATTTCACAATGGTTCACATTCCCTGCTAGGTATCAGAGATTGTTCTCTGCTCACACGGTGAGCACATGGTGGGACTTTTGGAGGTAAAAGTCACAATGGTGTGAGGTACCCTCTGAGACCTGCCCTCCCAGAGGCTTTAACTCTCGTTAGTGCACACTGTGTCTGCCCGCGGCGCGTCGCTAGAGTGAGTGTTCTTGGCAGTACTGGCTCCAGCTGCAGGTCTGCTCGCAGGCTCCTGCTCCCTGCAGTGCTGATTCTTTGAGCCCTCCCTCCTCTCCAGTTCTCAGGGGAGCAGTTTGCCCTATTATCTTGATTTTGCTACAGATGTTGAGAAGAGTTGATATTTTCAGGTTTATTCTACTTTTTTTTTTTTTTTTAACGAGGATGAAGAGTGACAATTTTTCAAGTTTTTTACGTTTTAGAGCAAAACCGTTACTTGCTCTTTGATTTTAATTTACTAAAGCAGGCATCACAGTAGAATGAAGGGATTGAGTTATTGGCAGTTGAGTTTTCTTGATATTAGTTATGTTGACTATTTTAAAGACTGGAACCAACAGGTGATGCAGTGGTTGGAGTGCTAGATTCCCACATGACCGACTATAGTTCAAGTCCCAGACCTGGTGGCTTGAAGATCATGCTGGGTGCATGTGCGTGTGTGCCCAAAATCCCCAAAGGAAAATGGAGGACACGGGGCTTAGGAGTGGCCATCCCTCCTGGGGGGTGATTTTCACTTTCCTTCTCGCTGTCTCTCCCAAGCGAGTACATGTGCCCAATAGCAAAAACCTTAAAATTAAGGAAATAATAATAATAATAATAATAATAAATAAATAAATAAAGACAGGAACCTACTTTCAAATTAAAAATTTTAAGATATTAAGGTAAAACATTGTACATGATGTTTATTTTTTAAAATTTTGTTTTGTCTTTACATTTCTCTCCAATTAAACCATCTACTGCTTAATAAGAAAAACCTTTAAGGGGCTGGCAGGTGGTGTGGTGGTTAAGGGCTGGACTCCCATATGATCGACCACGGTTCGAGTCCCAGATCTGGCGGCTTGCTTTCTCATTTTCTCTTTCTCTCCCTCTCTGGTCAAATTAAAATAAATAAATAAATTAATTAATTAATTCTTTTAAAAAAAGAAAAACCTATAACTGTTTCTGATCTTTAAATCTTTGTAATTATGTAAATACCAGAGATTTGAAGAATGTAAGTATTAACTGCTTAAGGAGGATCATTTGGAATATATTTAACATTAGTTATCCTGTCATTTGATGTTATTAAATAAAACACAGCCTTATATATCTTTCTTTACCAAGAAATGTTTTATAGTGTAATATTTCTGTCACTTGTTAGTTATATAAACTCAGTCAGAGAGAGAGCCTTGTAGCCATGCTGTAATAGTCTTTATCAAACTCGGAAGTCCTTATGCTTAATAAAACCATTGCATTTTACAGTGATAAAAATGTTAAAAATTGGTTTGATTTATTGAAATTAGAATATTTCCTAAAATACAATCTTAACTAGAAAGGATTGTTTTAAAATTATAATTCAAAAAGCTTTTAAGATTGCAAATTTGATTTTTAAATGTATTTCCTTTGCTTAGGTTGCTCCCAACTGCAGTTGACCAGAAATCATTTATGTTCCCTCTGGAATCTGAGGGTAAACTTTGGCAGCCCCAAAGACAGAGTGGTTCATTTCCACATGTCTTTCCAAGAACAAAGGTAGGCATAGAGAAATCCATAGAGACAGGAAGTGTATTAGGATCGCCAAGGTCTGGGAGGAGGGGAGACCGGGAATGACTTCCAGTGGGTGTTCGAGTTTCTTTGGGGGAATGACAAAAATATTCTGGATTTATATAATGGTATGATTGCACATCGCTGTGAATACACCATTATACTGTATACTTTTAAAAGGCGAATTTGATAGTGTTTGAATTATATCTCAGTAAAAGGTAGGAAGTTTGTGTTCTAAGTTAGAAACATAATATGTAGGTCTGTCTCTATAGTTTCTTGTTTCAGATATATTCATGGCACACACACTTTCTAAAACAAAGCACCTTCCTTTAGAAAGCAAAATAATATATATATATATGTATATATAAAATACCCTTACATTTTTTATCAGAGCCCTAAGAAGAACATCTGTAGGCGACAGGAAATGGAGCATAGGAGGTTTCTGACTTTACCACCACTGGGCGCTGCTCGATTTGATTTATGTTCCCTCCCTGTCTTGGTCGGTTTGGGCTGCTATTGCACAGTACCGTCGCCTGGGGGCTTCCACAGCAGAAGTCACCATTCTGGAGGCTCCTGGCAGATCCAGCATCTTGATTTGCAGACAGCCTTCTTGCATCTTCACACAGTGGAGGGCAGAGCGAGAGAGAGCAAGCTCTCCTGGGCCTTTGTATAAAGGTACTAATCCCACTCATGAGGCTCCACCCTCACTAATCACTTCCCAAAGTCCCGGCTCCTAGTACCATCACCCTGGCGCTTAAGATTTCAACATAGGGGAACCAGCAGTTAGCGTAATGGTTATGTCGCTGGACTCCCACGTTGTAGACCGCGGTTCGCGTCTCAGACCCGGTGGCTTACAGCTCACGCTGCCGGGCGCGTGTGCGTGCGTGTCCAAGAATGGAGGAGAAGGGATTGCGGCGTGACCATCCCCCCTGGGGGGTGATTTCTCACTTTCTGTCTCTATGTCTCTCTCTGTCTGTCTGGCAAGCGCACGCGCCCTATAGCGAAAAACCTCTCCAAAAAAAAAAAAAAAAAAAGATTTCAACATAGGAGTTTAAGGAAACACAACATTCAGTGCACAGTGCTCCCTGATTCTCTCCCTCATTATTGTGAGGAAACCAAGGTACTGAGATGTTAAATAAGTTGCTCAGGGCCAGCAGATGACCTGGTAGTTAAGGTGCTGGAATCCCAGATGGCCAACAGTGGTTTGAGTCCCTGACCTGGGACTGTTATGCCAGGGCCTCTCAATAAATGTTATTTGAATGAATAAATGAATCCAGTGAGCTCTAAGAGTGTGCTTGATCCCACATAAAATAGCAGTCCAGGCCCCTCTACACTCCCAGAGCAGGTCTCTCCTCCCTGCATTGCACTTGGTACATTGGGGCCATGCAGCCACTTTGTAAAGAGTGATAAGTGTGCCAGAGACGGGTAGAAGCATGCTGGATGAACAAGACCAGCTACCCCCCATTGTCTCACAGATCTTACATTCTAGTGAGGGGGAGACAGACCATCAGTAAGACTATACCAGGTAATAATAAACGCTCTGTTGGAAACAAAACAGAATGCCGTGATAAGGGGAGCTTCCTTAAACTTTTCGCCTTCCTTACTATTAAGTTGTTATTTCACTTAAATTTTTATTTTTGAGACAAGAATCTTAGGAGGGCCATAGTTGGTCTGCAGACCAGTGATTGAGTAGAGATTTCTGACTTATAAGAACAATGAAATTGGGGCCAGCAGGTGGTGTGGTGGTTAAGGCATTGGATTCCCCAATGGCCAACCGTGGTTCAAGTCCCAAACCTGGCACCTTGAAAATCACGCAGGGTGCATATGTGTGCATGCCCACAGTCCTGAGAGGAGGGTAGAGGAGAGGGTACTACAACATGGCCATCCCCTTTGCGGGGGTGATTTCTCACTTTCATTCTCTCTTTCTCTGTCTCTCTCTGGCCAGGTACATGAACCCTATGGCAAAACCCTAAACACACACACACACACACACACACACACACAGAAAAAAGAACAATGAAATAAAATACCTGAAATTAGGACAATTGTAGAAGGTATAGTTGCTATTATTGTTCCAAAAACAAAACAAAACAAAAACCTAGGGACAGAAATTTCTTTTCCCCAAAGAGTTTTGAATCCTGGCAAATCTTCCCAAGATAAGGAATTGTAAGTGCTGAGTATAAGCTCCTGTTCTTTTAAATATTGTGAGCATGGGCGAGCTTCATTTAGGGAAGGGCATGGACCGCTTCTCAGCCTGCCTTCCTCCAGGGCTTGGATCCCTATTGCTGTTTTATTTCTAATATCAGTGACATCTGCTTAAAAATGCATATCCTCTGACACAAAAGATAGCCCTAATTTTGCATTGTAAATGCAATGACGAACAGTGCTGTTTTGCCAGCTGTTACACAAGCTAACTACGACAACGACAACGGAAGAGCTTGTATTAGTAGCTGTGAAATCCAGCTGGGACGCCAGCACCTGTAACTGCCCACTTCCAGTCTTTTACACTGGGGAAGCCCCAGCGGCTTCTTGGAGCTCTTCTTCCCTAAGTGGATAACTGTTTTTGGAATTCCAGTGTACACCAAAAAACTTAATTAGCAAACAATTAGGATTTGCTTAGTTGTAATTAAGAATTGTCATTCAGAATTGTTTATTAAGCTTCTCTTAAATTTCTTTTTCTTATTTTTTTTTTGTTGTTGTTGAGAGGTTTTTGCCATAGGGCACGTGTGCTTGCCAGACAGACAGAGTCAGAGACAGAAAACGAGAAATCACCCCCGGGGGGGATGGCCACATAGCAATCCCTTCTCCTCCATTCTCCTCCTGGGATCTTGGGCACGCACGCACACGCGCCCGGCGTGAGTTTAAGCCATGGGGTCCAGTACTCGAACCATGGTCGACTACGTGGGTGTCCAGTGACATAGCCATTGCGCTAACTGCTGGTCCCTAATATTAGGACTTATTATGATATGAAATCATATGAACTAGGGAAAATTAAGCATTCACATACACAATTAAGACTGCACCATTAACTGTTTGGAGTATTAGGATTTGGGACTTGAAAGACAGGGCTCAAATTAGAATGTCATGAAAGGATTATTTCTCTTGACAAGAAGAAGTTGGAGAGAGATAAGAGAGAATGTAGAATACCTGAGACTAGCAGTGACAGGACACAACCGACTCAGGTGTCGAGGGTCCAGGCGAAGGACTGGTGTGGTGGCTGCTGCGGCGCAGCCTAGAGCTGCAGGTGAAGCACTCTTCCCTCCGCTTCCCGGGACGCAGCTGCTGGTGGGTCGCAGGGGGCTGTGCGGAAGGGAGCTGTCTGGCCCGAGGTGACCCTTCTCCCCACGGCAGTCACACCTAATGACTCCATATGTGGTTCACATGTGGTACAAAGCCTAGACCCCAATATGGGACAGAAACAAAGGCCAGAGTTCTCGCAGGATCATCTGAGGACCTAGCTATAACTGCATCGCATCAGCATCTCGGTCCAATCCTGCGTCTCTCGTCCCCCTTGTGTGTTGATCCTGAAACCCCTTCCCTGGAAACCCGTGCAGCACTGTGGCAGAGCTAGTTTCCTAGGGAACCCAAACTAAAACAAATGGTTACAGTTAGCCTTTACTGCCATGGAGGGAGAGCTGTGGGGAAGTACCCATGGTGTAAAGGACACAGCGTTTAGCAGGGCCTTGCTGCAGGAGGAAGCCAGAACAGATGCCCAGTAAATACCACGTACTCACGTACATGCTGCCCAGTGCAGACGGAAGACACCCAGCGCAAGGGCGGGTTATGGTTTCCAGCCACTCATTCCCAAGACATGCAAGCAGAACATGCCTGTAGGAGCTTCCTGACCAAAGCAGCACTTTAAGAAAATAAGCAGGTGCTATTAACAATTACTCCAGGACAACAGGGATGTACCAACTTCCTCTAGCCCACCATTACATTCATTTATTTATAAGCCATTTAATTAGTCAGCAAATTGATTATCTTAGGCGCTGTCCTAAGGCCTTGTCCTGGAAAATACCTTGAGAGAAACAGACAAACAGATGCTTTTACAGATTGAGACAGAGAGGAGCACTGTGTGCTGTAGGACAGAGAAGGGGCAAGATGAGAAAGGCTCCCCTCAGGCAGTGGTATAAACAAGAGCAAGGCTTGTCTGGGGGTAATCCAGTGAGCTCTTTGTGGCTAAAATGTAGAGTTATGTCAGCCCTGTAGCATAGAGGAGGCTGGGTCCTAAATGGCTGGGATTCGAGTCCTGACCCTGGCAGCTTGAAAACACTGCAGACGTGCATGTGTGCCCAGGATCCAGATGGAAAAGTGGAGAGAAAAGGATTATGGCGTGATCAGGCCCCACTGAGGCTTCTCTCTCTCTCCCTCTTCCTCTCTCTCTCTCTCTCTCTCTCTCTCCAACATGCACTCATCCTCTGGCACCCTCTAGGGTTTAAAAAGATGTTCAATGTTATTGGAAGAGAGTTAGATATGAGGTTGAGTAAGAAATAAGGAGGGCCAGCAGTTGGCATGGAGGTTAAGGCGGCTGGATCCCACATGGGTGGCTACACAGTTCGAGTCTTGGACTCGGCAGATTGAAAATCATGCCAGGTGTGTGTGCATGCAGGTCCAACTTCCAGAGGAGAATGGGAGAGAAGGGATTGTGACATGGCCATCCCCCCTTGGGGGTGATTTCTCACTTTCCCTCTCTCTCTAGCTCTCTTTGTCTCTGGTAAGCACATGTGCCTTATAGCAAATCTGAAAAAAAAATAAATAAGAGAAGGCCAAATTATGGTACAACTTACTAAAATGATAAAATGTGAAAGATTCTGGATTCATATCAGTGGCTACAGGGAATTATGTAAGAATTTTAAATAGAGAATTGGAGAGTGACATGATTCTAACAGTGATTTGGAAAAGTCACGTCCGATGTGTGGAGAAAAACAATGAGGTTGGACAGAGCCTGGGAGCATCCTCCGCCAGCTATACATCTGGGTGAGAGATGGTGAGGGTCTGCATTATTGCAGGATCAGAAGGTATAGAGGTAAAATTACTCATCTTCAGTCCTAGAGGTAGCTGGTGGTTGTTTGGGGTTTAAAAGAGAATGAGAGAGTCCATGATGACCCCTGAGTACCCAGCCCAGGTCCTGGATGGTGTTGACACCACTCGTTGAAATGGGAGACATAGGAGAAGGAGCAGATATGTTTGGGTGATGGGTGGAGCAGAGGAGTAAGATTAATTCTGTTTCAGACAATGTTGAATCTGAGGACTATATGGGCTCTCCAGGGAGAAATGCCCAATCGGCCGCTAGGTTGCCCATATATCATACAGAGCTGACTAGAAATATCTGAGAACTATGTACAGATTTGCTCCGATTGCCATTCAAGGATGGTTCAAGTCAGAGAAGATGAAATCCCCCAAAGAGAGCACAGACGACATGATCAGAACGTTTAGCGGAAATTTCCATTTCTTCAGGATTCTAAAATAGCACAAATTATAAGAGTCAAATCAATTAGTGTTATATTGCCAGGCTAAAAATGCATTAAATGGGCTAGCTCAAATGACGCTGTATCCGTATGGAAGACCATGGGCTTGGTTCTGCAGTCACCCTCTACACTTCGGGTGTACATCCCCACGGTCCTGATGGGCTGGGAAGGCTGAAGGGACTGCCGCAGAGAACTGTGTTGAAGTGGTTGTCTTTCTGCTTTTTTGTGCTCATGGAAAAAATACCTTAAAAAAATGCATTAAGTGAGGCCAGCAGGTGGCATGGTAGTTAAGGTGATAGACTCCTACATGATTGACCATAGTTCCAGTATCGGACCCAGCAGCTTGAAACTCATGTTGAGCACGTGTGCGTGCAAGCCCAAAATCTCCGAAGGAGAATTAGAGGAGAAGGGATTGTGGTGTGAACATCTTCTCTGGCGGGATGATTTTTCACTTTCCCTCTCTTTGTCTCTTTCTGGTGAGTTCACACACCCTATGGCAAAGACCTAAAAAAAAAAAAAAAAAAAAAAAAAAAAGCATTCAATGTAATTTTCAAAAATTTTTAATTTTTATTATTATTATTATATTTTTGGAGAAGTTTTTGCTATAGGGCACGTGCGCTCGCCAGACAGACAGAGACAGAGAGACAGAAAGCGAGAACTCACCCCCAGGGGGGATGGCCATGCCGCAATCCCTTCTCCTTCATTCTCCTCTCGGGATCTTGGGCATGCATGCGCACGTGCCCGGCGTGAGTTTAAGCCACCGGGTCCAGGACTCGAACTGCAGTCGACCGCATGGGAGTCCAGCAACATAACCATTACTCCAACTGCTGGTCCCAATAAATATACTTTTTAGCCAACAATAATATATATCACACAGCTTTTCATGTCACAAAATTTGAGTTTGTATTCATAATCCAAAGATTCTTCTCACTCACTTTTGGCTGTTTCATACTATATGTAGTATCATGATGATAAACTGTTTTTTATAGCTCTGACTTGTAAAGTTGTAAAGTTCTGCCTCCTTTGAGCTATAGTGAAATTTGTGGGCATAATGAAAAGTACTGAGTTTTTTTTTTATTGTCTTATTTGCTTGAGCTCATAATTTTATGTTTTCTTTAACTGGATTAACCTTCCCTGAAAGTTAAACATGCTCTCTTGAACGCCAGTGGAAGGCTTCTGTCAGTACCTGAACCAGTGACGCCAGTTGGCCAAACCTCTGAAACTGCTAGAGTCTGTTCCACAAGATTTGCTACACAGATTTATGACAGAAAATTTCTGTATCTACAATAACTTTTTGTTTTGATGATAAATCAAAATGTAATATTTCATTGTTTTTCCATGCAAAAATGCATCATGACTTTTCTGACAACCCAGTAAAAGGCATGTTAGGCAAAAATTGGAGATCCTAATTTAGCTTAAAATTCAAGCACCTGCTCTACTGCTAGGGCATAAAACTCAGTTGTGCTAGTGACAGTATCAACAGATTCACGTGCACGGTTAAATTCTGAGCTGAACAACCCTCTCAGCTCACTCCTTTGAGTAGTACTTGGCAAGTTTCTTTTGAAACAAGGTAAAGAAAGAAAGGCTGATTTCAGAATTAAGAAAACCTGAAAACATATTCACATTTGAATAGAATACAGCAAATATCATTAGAGGCATTATGCTTAATGTAATCATTTCAGTGTTGAAAGAGTTCTTGGCGCTTTTGGCCGGAACCGCCATCTTCCAGTAATTAACCAAAACACAAAGGGAAAGAGTAGAGGCACCCGGTATATGTTCTCTAGGCCTTTTAGAAAACATGGAGTTGTTCCTTTGGCGACATATATGTGAATCTACAAGAAAGGTGATATTGTAGACATTAAGGGAATGGGTACTGTTCAAAAAGGAATGCCCCACAAATGTTACCATGGCAAAACTGGAAGAGTCTACAGTGTTACCCAGCATGCTGTTGGCATTGTTGTGAACAAACAAGTTAAGGGCAAGAGTCATGCCAAGAGAATCAATGTGCGTATTGAGCATATTAAACATTCTAAGAGCAGAGATAGCTTCCTAAAACGTGGGAAGGAAAATGACCAGAAAAAGGAAGCCAAAGAGAAAGGGACCTGGGTTCTCACACTTTGTGAGAACCAATGGAAAGGAGCCTGAGCTACTGGAACCTATTCCCTATGAATTCATGGCATGGTGGGTGTTAAAAATAAACTAATCTGTGGTCTATAAAAAAAAAAAAAAGAAAGATTTCTTGGAGCTTTTCTTCTGTAATTGCATTCACAGGCAGTTGGTGAGACATTAATTCAGTTTATTCAACAAATACCGAGTGTTGATGATATGCCATTCATGTTTGTTTTTAACCATCTCCACAGTCACAGACTGGAACAGGGGGTTTAAGAAAAATATTCATTCATTTAATTAATTAATTAATATGAATTTGCTCTAGGGAACATGTGCTCACCAGAGAGAGAGAGGGAAGAGATGTGGGATGCAGAGCAGCTCATCACCAGCGAAATCCCTTTCCACAAACGCAGTTTCCCAAGTAGCACAGTACCCGGCACTTGGAGAGTACTCGGTTTGGGGTATTAGTAGGTTATAACTTGTTTCCAGAGTCTACTGAAAGTCAGTTTTGAAGGGACCTCAACAGTTATTTGGTTCAACCTAGGATCAACATCAGCCCAACTCCCCTGGTGCACCTTGGGCTATGGGCAGGCATGTCCTCATGATAATCAAGGAAAGGGTTAGAAATTAAAACAACGAAAGATAAAGAGGAGGGAGAAAGAAGGAGAAAAAGTTCATAGGCCGAGAGAGTATTTGACTTTCTTGTTGTGTCTGGCAACCTAAGTCTGAAAGCATTTTCAAAATAGAAATTCCTAAACTGTTTAAACCAAAGGATCTGTATAGAAACATGGTACATTTGAAATGTTTGTGCATCAGGGAAAATAAACCCATCTTATCACTTGAAAGTTATGTCCTACATTAATTACTTAAAATCGATGCTTTAACAAACATAGGGACCAGCAGGTGGTGTGGTTGTTAAGGTACTGGGCTCCCACATGGCAGACTGCAGTTCAAGTCCCAGACCTGGCAGCTTGAAAAATCACACTGGGCACATGTGTGTGTGTGTGTGCCCAAAAAAAGGAGAATGAAAGAAAAGGGACTGTGGCATGGCCATCCCCCCAGTGGATGATTTTTCACTTTCCCTCTCACTGTCTCTCTCTCCTCAGCAAGTACACAGGCCCTATGGCAAAAACCTTAACAACAAATAAATGAATAAAGCTCTTGTTAAACGAAACAAACAAAAACCAGTCAAACATAAAAAAAACTGCGAGGGTCCAGGATTCAAACTACAGCTTGGCCCTGTAGGACCCAGTGCCTTACCTTCCACACCACCTGCTGGCCCTATATTTTGTATCTTTAAAAGTGAACTATTTCCCTACTCATCCATAATACCATTATCGCACCTAATAAGATTAACGAAAATTCTTGATATGTAATATCCAGTTTATACCCAGATCATCCAAGATTTCCCCAAAATGACTTCAGCTGCTCTTTCATTCACATCTGTATCTGTTCAGGTTTATCTAATGCATTTGATTCTTCCATTTCTAAAGTCTTTGTTTTATTTCTAAAGCCTTGGTTTGTTGCTGTAACCAGTACCTAGACAGTGCCTTGCCCAGAGCAGGCTCTCACTAGATAGAGCGTAGTGGTCAGGGCTGTGAGTTCCCGTCCCGGCTCTGCCACTAACCGTACTTGGTGAGTCACTTAACTTTTCTGTCTTGTTCCTCATCTGCAAAATGGGCATATAATAATATCTGTCAGGACCAGCAGTTAGCGTAATGGCTATGTCGCTGAACTCCCATGTAGCTGCAGTTAGCGTAATGGCTATGTTGCTGAACTCCCATGTAGCTGACCGCAGTTTGTGTCCCAGACCCAGTGGCTTAAATTCACGCTGGGCGCGTGTGCGTGCGTGCCCAAGATCCTGAGAGGAGAATGGAGGAGAAGGGATTGCGGCGTGGCCATTCCCCCTGGGGGGTGATTCCTCGCTTTCTATCTCTCTGTCTCTCTCTGTCTTTCTGGGAAGCGCATGTGCCCTATAGAAAAAACCTCCAAAAAAAAAAAAAAAAAAAGTATCTGTCAGAGGGCTTTTGTAAGGGTGAATGAGTTACACAAATAACTATTTATAACAGCGCCCGGTACCTGGTGCTATATGTGTTAGCTGTTCTTACTCTTTATCAGTAAATGCTGCTTAAACTGTTATGTCCCCAGTACTTGACGGGTACTGTCTTAGGCGTCAGCTAAATTTCTGCGCTCTCACGAAGCTTACATTCAAGGTGGGGTGAGGCAGGCATTGGGGGGAAATGTGAAAGGTCTGTCTGCAGCATGCTAGTGAGAGAAAAGCCGGGGAAGGGACTTAGGGAGTGTTGGGATGGCCTGACTGGTCAGGTGACACTTGAGCAGTTGATGGCTATTACAGAGCAAGGCATGTGCTTATCAGGAGGAAAAGAATTCCAGACAAAGGAAAGAGGGTCTGTGGAGACGCTAATTAGGGGTCAAGCACAGGAAAAGGAGAGCTTTTGAAGACTCCTCATTAGAGCACTGATCTCATCTGATTTGTGATTTGAAAGTTTGGTCTCGCTGCTGTTTGATAACACGCTGTGCCGAGGCAGAAGCCAGGGAGATCGCTGGGGAGCAGGGGTTAGCCATGATGGTGAAATCATGTCTCACCTCCACGACGGTTTCAGGGAAGGAGTTCTTGCTACCAGTATCTAACCGGGGTAGTGAGATGAGAGAGGACAGTGGCTCCGAGCTAAGCAATGGCAGAGCTGGGACTCAAACTCAGGACTATTTGACCTCAGGCTTCTGGCTCCTCCCACTGTTACAAACAGGAAACCTCGAGCTCTTCTGTTTGCTGCAAAGAAATTTACAACTGAAAAATAAGGGAGAGAGAAGGCAGCAGAACATTGCCTGCTATGTCCACAAATGTCCCTAACGTTCCCCAGAATTTTCCTCAGATAGACCTCTCAGTCTTTCCAAAGAAACTTCTCAGTGCAGTGTTCCTGATGGAGGTGGCCTTTTTACTCTCTCATTTGCAGAAACACTAATGTGGCAATTACGAAGCAACATTAGAATTTGAAACAGCGAAAGGAGAAGATGTTAAATGTTCTCATCGCAAAGTAATAATAAATATCCAAGGTGATAGACTAGTTGAACTTGAAGTGATCATTCCACAATTTACACATGTACCAAAACAGCACATGGTATCCCATGAATATATGCAATGATTATTTGCCAATTAAAATTAAAATAACAAGGACTGGCTCCACAGTGCGGTGGTTAAGGGCTGCACAGAGAAAGTCAGATTCCACATGACTTGACCAGGGTTTGAGTCCCAGCCCTGGCATCTCTCAAAACACGCTGGGCACATGCGTGGCCGGAATCCTGATGGAATGGAGAATTGAAGGAAAAGTGATTTCTGCATGACTAGGGCCCATGAGGAGTCTCTCTCTACCTCTCTCTCTCATGCATGAGCCTTCTGGCATAAAGAAGAAAAGAAAGAAAAAAAGAAAGAGTTACATATAATATATTATGACATTCTATCATGTGCAGAACAATTTTACTGTAATTGGGTACAATCGGCTTAAATATATACTTCAAAGAGGTTTATACTTTATAGTGTACATATAGTTAATGAAACATGATAGATGTAGAATTTATGACTGTGTTTATTTAAAACTGGGTATCAAAAATAGGCCCTCAGGGGTCAGTAGGTGGTATGATAGTTAAGGTACTGTACTCCTACGTGGCCACCATAGTTCAAATCCCAGATCTGGTGGCTTGAAACTGACGCTGGGTGTGTGTATTGCCCAAAATCCTGAGAGACGGGACCAGCAGTTAGTGTAATGGCTATGTCGCTGGACTCCCACGTAGTCGACCGTGATTCGAGTCCCGGACCTGGTGGCTTAAACTCACGCCAGGTGCGTGTGCATGCGTGCCCAAGATCCTGAGAGGAGAATGGAGGAGAAGGGATTGCGGCGTGACCATCCCCCCTGGGGGGTGATTTCTCACTTTCTCTCTCTCTGTCTGTCTCTGTCTGGCGAGTGCACGTGCCCTGTAGCAAAAACCTCTCCAAAAAAAAAAAAAAAACAAAAGAAAATCCTGAGAGAAGAATGGAGAAGGAATTGCAGCGTGGCCGTCTACCCTTGAGGGGTGATTTTTCACTTTCTCTCTCACCATCTCTGTCTCTCTCTCCAATGAGAGCACATGCTCTTGACCAGCACAAGGCATAATGGTTACATTGCTGGACTTCCACATAGTCTATCACGGTTCGAGCCCTGGACCCAGCAACTTAAAACTCACACCAAGTGTGTGGGTGTGTGCATGCCCAAAATCCTGAGAAGAGAATGGGGGAGAAGAGATTGTGACTTGGCCATCTATCCTGGGGGGTGATTTCTTGCTTTCTGTTTCTCTGTCTCTCTGTCTCTCCAGTGAGCACATGAGCCCTATAGCAAAAATCTCTTTTTAAAAAAAAGGGACCAGCAGATGGCGCAATGGTTACATTGCTGGACTCACATAGTTCACCATGGTTCGAGTCCCAGACCTGGTGGCTTAAACTCACGGTGGGCACATGTGCATGTGTGCCCCAAATCCTGTGAGGAGAACAGAGGAGAAGGGGTTGTGATGTGGCCATCCTCCCCGGGGGAAGGGATGATTTCTCACTTTCTGTCTCTCTGTCTCTCCAGCAAGCACATGTGCTCTATACCAAAAAACGTCTCTTAAAAAAATTAAAAAAACAAAATCCTCTATAAAAGAGAAAAATGCCGCTATGTGCTCAGCGCTGGAGATGCGAACCTCAGTGCCGTGGGGGGGGTGCACAGGCTGCAGACGTGCTCCGCGGTGTGGAGAGTGCTCTAACAGGTCCGAAGGACGTGCTGTGGTAGGACGGGGACTTCACTGGAACCGTCCTGTACGGCATTTCTCGGCCCTGCTTCAAGCGCAGCCGTCTGACCTGTGCACCCTCCCCTGCCGACCCTCACGTGGTCTGTTCTTCTAGCAGTTCTTTAGCACCGTGAGGACCCTCCACCCATTGACCTCTCGTTATTTTGCCTTTGTCTTGTCATTTCCTGCCTCGGCTGAATTAGAGTCCGCGTGGCAGAAATGCTAGTTCTCCACCCAGCGTCCATTCCCCGGTCTGTGTTACTAGCAGAGCCGGGATTTCGCCCAGGGTGGCCTCATGCCATAGCGAGCCTCCTTTGCGGTGGAACGAGACCATGCGTCCCAGCGCTGTTAGTGAGGACCAGGCAGTAGTCAGTTTACTAGGGGCTGGTTCGGGGTTTTTTTGCTTTCCTGATAAAGGGGGGAGTCACAGCTGGCACGTCCCTTCCTCCTTCCTCCTCTTCTTTCTTCCTCTGCCTGAACACAGACGTGGCCTCTGGAGCTGCAGCAATCATTCTGTAACTGCGAGGTGACGAGCGTAACCAAGGGCAACACTCTGAGGGTGGCAGACTAGAGAGGGGGAAGGAACTCAGCGCCCGATGGCTTCTCTGATGGCTTCTCTGAGCAGCTGAACCCGTGCCCGCAGTAGTCTACCTCTGGCGTGGGAGACTAGGTGGTGTCTCGCCTCATCCAGCCGCTCCGGCGGGTCAGCGCTGTGACCTGTAGCAGACATCCTGGCCCAAGCCCAGCCTCCACGGCTCTGTGCGTGCAGGGAGCGCTGGCGATGTCTAGAGCACCCCTCGGAGTGGTGCTGACTAGTCTTGCTTTAATTTTGTTACCCCGAATTTCAAATGCTATTTGCAACTTTTCTGTCGCAAAATCATTTTCTCATTCTTTCTCACTCTCTCCTCTCTTTAAACTTCCGACATCCCTTTGCTTTCAGCTGCTGATCTACCTTCATACTCAGTGAAAAATAAATAAATGAAATCCACCTCACTTCCTGTGTCAAAGTCTGATAATAGCCCTAATATTCAACTCCCTTTTCCTTTGTAATCAAACCCTTTTTTTTTTTTTTTAAGAGAGATTTTTGCTATAGGGCATGTGTGCTCGCCGGAGAGACAGAGACAGAAAGCTAGAAATCGCCCACTAGGGGGATGGCCATGCTGCAGTCCCTCCTCCTCCACCCTCCTCTTCAGATTTTGGGCAAGACGTGAGTTTGAAGCTGCCGGGTCCAAGACTTGAACCATGGTTGGCCACGTGGGAGGCCAGCAACATGACCATTACAGCACCTGCTGGTCCCAAACCCTTGTTTTCTAACCTTGATATCTGGCTTCCCAGTATGAGGATGATACTTCCCGGGTTCCCTTGCGGCTGTTCCCATCTATATGCGAGAACTGGCTAATGAAATGTAAGAGGAAGTATTGTGGGAAGTTTCCAGGAAACGTCCTTAGAAGATAACTGGCTTGTGTTCTTCGAGCCTTTTCTCCCCCTCTCTTTTGCTGTGGGAGTTTGGCTGTGAGAGCTGGGACTCTGAGAGCCGTCTTAGACCTGGAGAAGGAGGCCCTTCCGTGGGGAGAACAGAGTGCCGAGTTAGGCATCTGGTTCCTAGGAACTTCACGGACTTCCAAAGTAATCTTGAAAAATCTGCTTCTGGACTTCACATACATATAAATTTTGTCTTATTTAAGCAACACTCAGTCTTCAGTTACGTACACATTAACCCCGGCATTCCCATGACCAAGTCCATCTATCTCTGTCTAGAGTGATAGTCCACGTCTTCTCTTTCAGCGTCATGGACGAGGTACCCTCCACGTTAAAGCCGGCCTCTGACCGCGGCCTTAACTCGCGTGCTTAGCCCTCTCATCGGCCTCCCTCACCACTCGTCACCCACGCCAGGTCTCTGCACGGCTGGCCCAGTTTCTTTGCTCAAGTCTCAGCATTTGACAGGGAGGCTGTCCTTGGCCACCTTATCTAAAGTAGTCTCACATTAGTCTGTGTCTCATTATCCTACTGTGTTTCATTTAGAATACTTCCGACAACTTGGAATTAGTTACATGCCTGTTTCCGTGTTTACTGTCTGATTCCTTGCGTTTCTCTGAGAATGGAAGATGCATGCAGGCAGGAATGTCTTCCTGACCCCTAGTAGCCTCTCAGTGAATGTCTGCATACATGAATGAATTTTAGGGGGACCAGAGAAGGAGAAGTAAACATTAGGGGGGGGCCTTCCAAAGTAAGTTGTCCCTGATCTGAGTTCAAGTTTGAGTGAAAGTGTGCCTAGAAGACCCTGAAGAGGGGAGAAGAAGGCATTCCTAGAAGAGGAGCATGTTCATCCACAGACGTTGAGAGAGGAGGGTGTCTGTGGAACACTGTCTGCTCAGCGTGTCTGAGCCCAGGAGCAGCCAGAGGGGAGGGCAAGGAGGGGCTGAAAGGTAGGGAGGAGGAGATCACACTCCCCTGCCGGAGGGCTTTGAACGTCAGACATATTCCAAGTAGCCATCAAAGGCAGGAGGTCCTGCAGGTGCCTCGGAGGCAGAGACCTCTGTAGTGACTGTCCTGGAGGTCCCTGCAGTGGGCAGTGAGGGCGTGGACCAAAATGGTGCTGGGCTATTCGATAGAGGGTACAGGATCTGATAGACAAGAAGTTGAATTGAGAGTGGGTCAGCTACACACCAGGTGTGTGTGTGTGTGTGTGTGTGTGTGTGTGTGTGCGTGCGCGCGCACATGCCCAGGGTCCCGAGAAGCTGGAGGTCTGGGGAAAGGGGGTCACAGCGTGATGAGACCCTGTTTAGGGTGCTTCTCTCGCGCTCGCTCACTCTCACTCACTCTCTTCTGTGCACACACACACTATTTATCATGGCTAAAATAAACTTTAAAGAAAAACTCATCACCTGACCTTTTTGCACCTTTTTGTTGCAGTATGGATGGAGTCAGAGACATAAATTAAATCCCGTCTCCCCACTTTCAGACTGTGTGACCAAAAGAAATCACTTAGCCAGTTACCTTATTAGCAAAGTAGTGATAATATCACACGCTCCCCTCTTGTCCTTTTATGGACTAAGTTAAACCTGCTTGATATGACAGCACCCACCTCGTATGGTACCTGGCACAAAATGGAACCTGAACGAACGTTAGCTTTCTCCCCACTCCTCTCTCTTTTCCAATTGGGCTCCTATGGGAATCAGGGAACAGGCGGGCACATCTGATAGAAGTAGTTAGGTCCTCAGGTTTTGTGAACCCGAGGCGGCGAGGTGACAGCTGGGCTCTTTGGAAGCAGCATGGTGTTAAGTGATGCTGTGACTGTGGAGGTTCCACCTGTTGATCTTCTATCCCTCCAGGGAGGTTGGAGGGTTAGAGCTGAAATGATAATCATATAATGAACCTTTAATTGTACTTTAATTTTAATTATGACTTTTTATTAAAAAATATTTTTGAATGGACAAAAAAAATAGAACGAAATCCATGTAACCACTACTCAGTTGTTAGTTTGTCTTTTGGTTTTAAATTTTTTAGGTTTTTGCCACAGGATGTGTACTCACCAGAGAGAGACAGTGAGAGACAAGTGAGAAATCACACCCCCCTGGGGGGGATGACCATGCCACAATCCTTTCTCCTCCATTCTTCTTTCAGGATTTTGAATGTAGGCATACACATGCCCAGCTTGATTTTCAAGGCACTGGCTCTGGGACTCAAACCACAGTCAGCCATGTGGGAATCCAGTACCTAAACCACCTGCCACCTGCTGACCCCTAGGCAAAACTTTTTATTTTTATTTTTTATTATTTTAATTTATTATATATATTCTGTCATTCTGCATCAGGGCAGCTTGTAAAATGAATTTACCCAACCTGAACACACTTTATACCTGCCAGTTGAAGATATCGTAACTATTATTATCAACAAGCAATCCTCTATTTCGGTGTCCCTTAAATGTCTCGCCTCTCTAGTTTTCTCTTTGACTCCTTTCCTCTCACTCTCCCCATCTCCCACCCTCTTCCCATACAATCTCCAGTATCCATAACCATTTTCCATGTTTCTATATCCTCTAATCTTTGAGTTTCTGCCATAGAGTACAGTGTATTCTTTTTTTTTGGAGAGGTTTTTGCTATAGGGCATGTGTGCTTGCCAGAAAGACAAAGAGAGACAGAAAGCAAGAAATCACCCCCCAGGGGGGATGACCACTCCACAATCCCTTCTCCTCCATTCTCCTCTTGGGTTCTTGGGCACGCACACACATGTGCCCGGCGTGAGTTTAAGCCACCGGGTCTGGGACTGGAACCGTGGTCGACTACATGGGAGTCCAGCAACATAGCCATTACAACAACTGCTGGTCCCAACTGTCAGTATGTATTAAGTGGAGAGATTCACTATCTCTCTTTCATAGCCTGGCTTGCTTCAGTCAGCAATAAATCTTCCATATTTGTCCAATTTCTACCAAATGCCAGGGTCTTGTTTTTTTTTTTTTTATGACTGAGTAGTATTCCATAGTGTTATGTGCCACACTTTTCCAGTTCATTCATCTGTTCATGGACATTCGGGTTGATTCCATGTCTTAGCAATTGTGAATAATGCCACAATAAACATAGAAGTGCAAGCACCTTTCCAACTGAGCAGTTTTTGTCCTTTGGGTAGATACCCAGAAGTTAACTTGCTGGATCATATGGTAGTTCTATTTGTAGGTCTTTGAGGAACCTCCATATTGTTCTCCTCAGTGGCTGTACAAATTTACATTCTCATCAACAGTGTAGGAGAGTTCTCCTTTCACCACAGCCTCACCAGCACTTATCATTTTTTTTTTGTTTTTTTGTTTTTTAATCTTTGTCATTCTGGATGGGATTAGGTAGTATCTCATTCGTATGTCCACCTCAGAGAGTTATTTTTTCAGCTCATTTTCCCATCTTTTAATTGGGCTGATCATTGTTTTTTTAGATAGGCGCCTGAGCTCCCTGTCTATTCTGGTTATCAGTTTCTTATCTGAGGTGTAGTTTATAAGAATATTCTCCCATTCTGAAGGTTGTTGGTAATTTCAGTCCCTGTTAAGTTTTCATCAATTATCTTGTCTTTTTTTTCACGATAGAGAGCACACACATATGCACAAGAGAACGAGAGAGGGCGGGAGAGAAGCACCCTCAATAGGGGCTCATCGGTCACATCATGATCCCCTTGGTCTGGCTCTCCAGCTTCTTAGAATCTTGCACAACTGCACTTGCACCTGCTGGCTATTCAGACCAACCTGAGGTTTCGAATCCATGTGGACCACGTGGCTTTCAGCATTGCGGCAGTCCGTTACACAATGAAGTGTGCCACTTGGGCTGGGCCTGTCTTCCTAATGTTTGAACCAAGATGAAACAAGGTTCACACATCACAACTGTATCTCATCTTATCTAAAACAGTTGCGCTCACTTAAAAAATAGCCATCTTTACTGAAGAAACCAGATCATTTGTCATATAGTTTTTTCCTGTAGCCTGGATCGTAATCATCTAGTGTCATTTTACACGTTCCTCTGTCCCTGGTATTTCTTGGAAACTGTTAGTACTTTTATCTAAAACTTCATTAGATACGACTTCCT
This sequence comes from Tupaia tana, assembly GCA_026018925.1. Lineage (NCBI taxonomy): Eukaryota > Metazoa > Chordata > Mammalia > Scandentia > Tupaiidae > Tupaia > Tupaia tana. The sequence goes on along the minus strand of JAKSZU010000023.1, from coordinate 4,257,406 downwards.
TCTTTTTGTCAGGAATAGTAGTGCTGTATATTTCTTTTTACAGCATATCAGGAAGTAATTTCTCTTTTTTATTTCGATGATATTAAGATTGGCCAGGGAGTTCAAGTATCTCAGCACAGTCTACCCATCAGTGTACAGTTTGTTCACCTAATGGTGTCCGCAACCAGGGATACTTATCTAAAGCAGTATTTCACTGGCGACTGCAAAGTCATGATTGTATAATTCTTTCCTGCTTTTGCACTTAGTAGCTGTCATGAAGAACTTTTCCTTAGCATCTCTTTGGCAAATCTCAATAACAGTTTTGTAGGAAAAATAGAACAAATGCTTAATTCTTTTTTTTCTTACCAATTTTCAGACTAATTTTTTTTAATTATTATTTTATTTTATTTTATTTTAGGTTTTTGCCATAGGGTGCATGCACTCGCTGGACAGAGACAGACACAGACAGACAGAGGGAAAGTGAGAAATTGACCCCCTCCCCCCAGGAGGATGGCCACATCACAATTCCTTCTCCTCCATTGTCCTCTGAGATTTGGAGCACACACACTCATGCGCTCAGCATGATTTTCAAACCGCCGAGTCTGGGACTCAGAAGGTGGTTGGCTATGTGGGAATCCAGCACCTTAACTACTGTGCCACTTGCTAGCCTCTAATGTATTTTTTTTTTTTTTTACGTATTTGAAGTGTTTCAATCCCTTTTACTCATTACTTTTTGACCAGTAGGAGCCTCTTCCAAGTTGCTTCCTGAGTATTGCTTTATATAATAATTTTCAAGATAATTAACATGCACCAGTTATTTGAACACACAAATAACTCTGTGAGGGTAAATATTGTTGCCCAGTTTTCCAGATGAGACGTCTAGATCGTGTGACTTGCCCCAGGACTTGATGTCTGTTGTTCTTTCCATTATATCGGATAATGGTTCGGCAAATCAGAGTGTTAAAGGTGATTGAATTCTTTGCCTGTTTTTCTCTTTCCTGGTTTTGAGATTAAACAGCAGACGTCTTGAACCAGTGGGAATATGATATTAAGCAATATCCACTTCAGAAGACGTGACTTGTGGCAGACACTGTTGAGAATAATGTTACGCTGATGATACTGTAACTTGGTAAATAGCCTCTCCCAACTTTGTTTGTGAAGCATTTCCATTTTGATTACTCTGTGTGGGATCCACCGCTCAGATGTGTGTCATTTTATAGTCTGCCCATGTCTAGGGAGCTGGCATTACACGCTGCCTAGTGTTTTTAATTCAAAAGTTCTTCTAAAAGAAACCTCAGCCTCTTATATTCCAACCCTCGTTTTAATAGCATAAGCTATTTCCTTCTTATATAGCTTTGTGGGCATAGTAATAAAATAAATACCACAAAATCACTGATGAGATGAAAATTGAGCTCCCTGCTTCTGTGCAGCCATGTAGGTAAAACAGTAATTGGCTCTGATAATAACTTTTGTTCTTACAAACCAGAGTCTAAATGAGAGTCACATTTGATATATCTGCTTGTAATTACTATCAAAGGGAGAGAACACAAAGTTTAGATTGTTTAGTGACTCAAGATAGATTAAATAAATTGCTGTCTTTTCTTGACCAATTTAAGAAAATTTCTGAAATTATTTCTGATATTTATCTTACTCTTGGTAAAAAATGATCATCTTCCAGAGCATGCTTTGCTACTTAATAGAATGATTAATTTTGTGTTTGTCTTTTAAATCTATAATTGATTTACTTAAAAAATTTTATTACTAGGTCTGATGATGCGGTTTATTCTTGTAAGTATTTTTCCATGCGTCTCTATACATGGTTCCTACAATGAATTTAGGTTTTGAATGTGTTTGGTAGTCATTTTTAGTAAAAGCATTTGATACGGTAATGTTTAAATGTAGATGCTTTTAATGTGTTTTTAAAAGGGAAATTAAATCTCTTGTGCTACATTTTATTATGTTGATGTACACATGCATGATGTCAGAACAGTAAATATTAGAGTACTAATCATTTTAAAAGCTCTTTCTCATTGCTTTGGAAGCTTACAATAAGTATGGGCCCAGCAGGTGATGTGGTGGTTAAAGTGCTAGACTCTCACATGGCTGATTGGGTTCAAGTCCCAGACCTGGAGGCTTGAAAAATCACACTGGGTACATGTGTGTGCATAACCATAGTCCCAGGAGAAGGGATTGCAGTGTGCCCCCCCCCCCCCCCGGGTTATATCTCACTTTCCTTCTCTTTCTCCTGTCTCTCTCTGGCAAGCACACATGACATTTGGCAAAACCATAAACAAAAATTGATATTACTATCTATCATTTCAGTTGGATTTCTTTTTTTTTTTTTCCCCAGAAGTATTTGTGTCTGGTGCCACAGAAACGTGAACATAGAAAGACAACTATTAGGTTTAAGGCTAGTTTTAGTAATAGTTCTGTGTTGGTCATTTCCTCTTTACACCAGTCCTGTCACCACACAAAGTTAATAGAGCATAATAAAACTAAGAAAACTGCTATGGTCCACTGAGCTGATGATCTCGAAGTTAAAAAGTTCTAACAAAGCTGAGACATGATAGATGAAGCTATTACCATCAATTGTATCCAGAAGACATGTTTGAAAATCACCCTAATTACAGAAACCACATCCAGTCAATATAATACATATTAGCAATTTCCTGATCCTTGGCAGAATGGAAATTATCCTGAAAGTTTAATTAAGAAGGAAAAAATTATGTTCAGGTATTCATTTCAATAAAAGAGGCGCTCGGCTCCCATGCAGAAACCCCGGAGTAGAGCTGTGTGGGGGTCACCCACAAATAATTAGGGACCACAGTATTTTGTCACCACATGCACCTCAACGAGAAGGGAGTAGACGTGTCTTGTTTAGAACTTATGTCTCTGCATGGGTTAAATAGACAGGTAAGGGCAGTCTTTTAGAAATTTGGTTAAAAGTAAAGTACTATTTTTAAAAAATGAAAGGAAGATGTAGAGCCTGTGTTGATAAACAGCTTACCTAGACTAGCATTGCCTTCCATAGATAATTTTGCAGCCTTCTTCACTTTGACCTCAGGCACAGACCGTTTGTGAAGGCTTATGATCAAAGAAATAACTGGATTGTGAACTAATCTTCCCACTTCCTTTTTTTTGGGGGGGAGGGAGAGGGTTTTGCTATAGGGTGCGTGTGCTCACCAGAAAGACAGAGACAGAGAGACAGAAAGCTAGAAATCACCCCCCAGGGGGGATGGCCACGCTGCAATCCCTTCTCCTCCGTTATCTTTTCGGGATCTTGGGCACGCACGCACACGCGCCCCTGTATGAGTTTAAGCCACTGAGTCCGGGACTCGAACCATGGTTGACTACATGGGAGTCCAGCAACATAGCCATTATGCTATCTGCTGATCCCTCAACCTCCTTTTTAAAAGTCACAAAAGTCCGTCGCTCTATCACACTATTTGTAGTGGAAGCCGCATGCTGACCATAGTTCTAGACTCGGGCCCAGTCAGCCTGAGAACTCGTTCCGTGCATGTGTGTGTGCATGTGTGTGTGTGCATGTGTGCGTGCATGTGTGTGCGTGTGTGTGTGCGTGCATGTGTGTGCGTGTGTGTGTGTGTGTGTGTGTGCCTGGGATCCTGGTGGGCTGGAACACTGGAGAAGGAGATTGCCGTGGAGTGAGCCCCATAGAGGGTGCTACTTCTGCCCCCTTTGTGCTCACATGTGCTCATCATGGTTTTTTTTTAAAGGCACAAAGGCCACGTACTGTACAATTTCATGTATGTGAAGTGTCCGTAACTGGTACATCAGGAGAAGTGGAGACTCCATCAGTGGGCCTGGAGCTGGAGGGGGGGCGGGGGCATAGGAGTAATTGCTCATCGCACCAGGTTTCATTTTGGGTGACGAAAATGTCCTGAAACTAGTGGTGATGGTTGCACAGCTTCATGAACAGACTAAAAGCCACAGAATTACACCGTTTAAAGTGATGAATTTAATGATATTTGAATTCTGTCACAATGAAAAAATTCACAAGGACTTCAGAAATTATGGGTAATACCGTATTTCCTAAGTGTCAAAATACCTTTTAGCCTCAAAGCACAGAGTACCCGAGCTGGCGAGTAGTCCCGTAGACCATCAGTCTGACTGCTGCGTCTTGCAGGTAGAGAAGCTGGCTTCCAGAGAGGTGAAGTGACTTGCTCATGTTCCCACACAGCAGTCCTGAGCGGAGCTGGAGCCCAGGCCTCCGGACTCCTCCCCACAGCCCTTCCCCAGCGCCACTGTGCTGCCCACCCCTGTGGCTACTTTTTAAACATTTCAGCAATAATCAGTTTGACTCGTTTCAAAGGAAGAATAAGTGGTTCAGACGAGATGCATGTATTTTTCCCTAACGGAAACACAAAATATTCTTATAGGTAGCAAAATCTCTGTGAAAGAGAAGATCGATTTGTTGTGGTAAATTTACCGGGTCCAAACTGGAGTTTAACCTGCAAGTGTCCCCAGAGGAAAGTGGCCGCATTAACAGACCGAGGGAGCCCTCTACCTGTGCATCAGTAGTATAGGTTTCATTGACTAAACCCTTGACCTGGAAAGCTAAAAATAAATGGAGGCAGGTCCTCTAGCCCTTTGTCCAGCTTCTGTTCACTTCTAGCATGATTTTTCAGAAAGTGAATGACATCTGAAAATGTCTTGTGTGAACAGTAGGGTTCAGAGAGGAAAATTTGCCCGAAGTTCCTTTTCTGTGGATAAAAGGGACCAATTAGCAGCCTAAATAAAAGATTCAAATATACTTTTTTTCCAGTGAGAATTACAATTAAATAATTATTTTCAAAAAGCTTGATAGTCCTTTGAGGATTTACAATGTTAGTAAGCATTTTTGTTCATGCAGCATGAAAGTTTCATTGTTTCTTTGTTTCAGCGAAAGATAGGGCTGCACGTAAAAGTCATGCGGGACCCTGAGAACACCCACCACAGAGCTGCTGTAAATGCCAGCTATGGGGTCAGGCTGCCATATATTAATCAGAGGAAAGCATGTGTAAGTAATGAGTTGCTTTAATGAGCTCTTAATTTTTTTTTAAAGAATTTAAAGTCATTTAATCGCATAAGATGTAATGCAGATTTTAAGCTGAGATTATGATCCTTTTGTCCTTGGACTTTTTTTGGAGCTAAAGTGGAGAAGCTTTCATTCTGTTTAGAAACGATTAAGAAAATGTAGATCTAATTCAAAAGATCTATTTGTAGCTCATTCAGATTTCTCTATGCTATTTGATATTTTAAAATAATCTAATATCATCATGATCTTAACAAGGAGAAAATAAGTTAACGACAAAAAAATTAATAGAGAAATTTTAAATATTTTATTTCTTTATAGTCAGCTTACCACTAGCAAAATCAGAAGAAAGCAATAGTGTAGTATCTACCTTCGCGGACGTATAGGATATAGATATGAGGGAAGAACATTATTCTACCTTTGAAGCAAACAGGGACTGATCTTTTATGGAAGCAAAATAGCGAGAGGTAAATATAATCAGATGCAGATTCTCATGGAGGGTCTCCGAGTCTGTGCCTGTGTTTTCTACTGATTTGCTGCTAGACTGTCCCTACACAGGACTGTCCTCTTTCTGTGTGTGGGGTTTTTTCTTAGGAGAATTAGGAGTTACACTTCATTTTAACTGGGAAATTATTTCACTTAAAATCATTCCTAATACGGAAAACAATTACTGAGGTGACATCTATTTTTCTTTATGTTCACTGTTAACCTTTGGCTTCTTTCAAAAGCCCTTAAATGTGCAATTTGGTAAAAACAAATCTAAAAGCAACGTTAATTTTAGGATTAAATTGCACATCTATTTCTAAATAGCTTGTCAGTATCTTAAATCTTCCAAATTTTCTGCATAGACATTTTCAATGGCCTGCTTCATTCATGTAACCCTAAAATATATTTTCAGTCTCTGTGTGTGCTTTGTGTTATTCTAACAGGTTTGGTTTAAGTGCACTTTATCATAGAAATACTTTTATAGCCTAAGAAATTACCCGAAAGTTAGATATTTTTATTCTTGCTGAAACTTTATTTAAAATGTCACTGTGAATAATGTGAAGGGGATTTTATCTGCCTCCCATGAGCCCAAAGCCCTTGAAATAAAAACATTATTTCTCTGGCTGCGCAGACAGAAGCAGATTTCTCTTGTTGTTGGTTTTCCTCTTCAATCTAAAATTAATATTAGCTTAGCTGTTGGAGTGCTGAGGCTTGCAGCCCAAGGCAGCTGCTGCAGTCCGGGCAAACTTTTTCTGATGAGCGTTGAACTTTAAAAAGGCAAACCTCTAGATTTAGAGAGGATTATGCTTTTTTTTTCTTTCTTTTTTTTTTTTTTTTTTTTTTTTTTTTTTTATGAACCCGAGTGAAGATTATGACTTAAATAGGGGATTCAAAATTATATCCAAAATTTGGGACAGAATGTTAGTCATTTGTTAAAATGTTTTCTTGTTTCCCAATAGAGTAAATGCCTTGGCTATTATACCCATGTACCGTGAGCAGAGGGTTTGGGAGAGCACTTGTCCTTGTGTGACATATACATAATATATATTCATTTCCTGTATCACAGTCAATCTCTTATTCCCCTGTAAGATGTGGCTCCATAAAACTTTATCCCAGAGCACTTTTAAATTGGATGTATATTATGTATATTTTGCTCAAACTGACTGTTGGCCTTTTGAGCAAGCTAGTTGAGCCTATCATATAGATAAATGATGGCACTAAATGAAAAACAGTCCTTTCATTTTGGATTTATAAAACAAGAGTATTGTGCCCAAAGTCCCCTGAGAGAAGTATTCAGGTGCTCGGTCTTCAGCAATCATCTAGAGCATTCGGGGGTAAATACAGTTGTGATTTACCACTTCTAACATGTTTTAGAAGGACTTACCCACGCTGAAGCAAATGTGTCTGGTATTGTGATGTACGCTTAGTTAGAAGGGCAGCACCAAGGCTAATCTCTTCTCAGAGCAGATCTAAATACTGACTGGGACTTACTCTCTGGCTGCCGAGGGCCATGTGTTTCTGTACTTAAGGAACTCGAACAGCTCGTCAAAAGCCTGTAAATAATCCTAGGCCTTTTAGATAGAGCAAATGTGGACATGTGGCCAGTTTACATGACTCGTTCCCAGGTGCCGGTATTTTTCCATCTTATGGAGAGGTGTATCCCTCCCAGTAATAAAGTGAGTGCATTGAAAACACAGGCCCTGCCCCCCCCCCCACACACACACAAGTCACAAAACTACCTTTGGAATTTTATATCCTGTGATTCTGTTATGTAAAATCAATTTGCAAAATGTTATTAAAAGTGAAACTCTCTGATTTTATTTTTTTAGTATCTTGAATCTGCTAAATAAAAAATAAACAACCTTCTAATGTTTTTTGAGTAGGTCCTTATGAGTATGGGAAACGAGAAGATATCCCTGGTACTGTTTCCATTTATTCACTGACATCTAGTTCCAGTTAGCTTTTATAATGCAACACATTAAAAGAACTACAGAAAATTTGACTTTGATTTATTTTTTTAAAATAAAACATGTTTCTTAAAAGGCTTGAAACATGTATCTGTTAACATGAATTTTAAAAGAACGATTATGAATGTATAACAAAATAGCCAAACAAAACATTGCTTTGAATTGCTGCACAAATAACTCTGATTATAACTGTTATGACCTAGAAAAGAATTATAAAAACATTTTTCTTTTTGGCAAGCTGTGAGTTGCTGTAGAATTATACCAGTTCTTTGGTCCCACTTTCCAAATAAATAAATATATAATGCAATGTGAACTTAGAATCTTTTACTTATTCATGAGGCTGAATTTAATACTATTATGATCTCTCCATTTTATGAGTCATATGTTATGCAGTGTTTTTCACTAACTTGGTTGGGCAGCAACCACACTTCACAAATCATGGTTTCATTCTTTACTGTTTCAGTGGGGTGTGCATAGTAATCCCTCTCACTGAAAGCACATTCGTTTCTGAAATGATAAAGTAGTAGAAAGTGAGGCAGTTGTGTTAATGTCAAATGATTAGAAAAAGCACCAGAAGTAAAGGGGGGGGGGGCGGCTTGAGAAAGAAGGACGATTTCAGAACATGATTGTCTTTCGAGCCCATGCATATGGCCACAATTACAGTCACCACATAATTTGGCAACGGTCGCAGAATTAGATTTAAACAAATTGATGTTACACTGCAGTAATTCAGAATGAGCTTGTTGCATTTATAAACCATAACAAGAAGCAGAGTGAATTAATAAACCCTTCTTGTCACTAAAAATAAAAAAGGGAATAATTGCTGAGACGGAGTTAACTTAACAGATGACTATAGTCAGCATCCTTTCAGCCTAGATATGGGAAAGTGAAGGTCACCCCCATCTCGGATGACAAAGAGGGAACATTTTGTTGGTAAACAAATTAATCTTTTGAAAGGTCGCCATTTGTTTTAAGTTTTTATCCAGTTCTTGTCATCTGGAATCAGAGATTGACTGTCATCTCACTAGGCAGGGGTGCAGTTGAAGCAGACGAAGCTGCTTCTGTCCATATCAGCATTCCTTGACAAAACTCCGTGCCTGATTGTGATGCCATGGGCTGCTGGTTTACAGCTGTCTCCGGACAGGAACGGAGGCCCACCCCTGAATTCCAATAAGATGGGCCTGCATATTCCGCCGGCTGTAAGCTGGCCCTCTGCCCACAAGTAAAATGCATTGTAGTTCCAGCCGGCAATTATCTCCCTTACTTCCTTCTGTGCTGCTTCTGTTCCCTTTTTCCAAAAACAGATGTGGGTATTCACTCAAGTTCTGCATCTATTCTTCCTCACACCTGCCGGGGCAGGGTTTTGACAGAGGTAGAGTTTGAAGGAGCCAGCAGACAACAATCAGATGTAATTTCTTTGAGAGCGGTTTAAAACGAAAATGTTGATTTTTTCAGGAAATGTGGAGTCAGCATCTTGGTCCCCCTCCCTTTTCCCAGGAGCATTTGGTAAATTAAATTAGTTGAACAAAAGGAAATAGCTTTAAAGACATTCTGAAATGCCATATCCTATTTATGACACGCAGTCATTACCCAAGGACTGCCATGGCATGCACAGCGTCCCCACCTCTGCCATTTCAACAGAGCTTTCTCTCCAGGTTGCTTAGGTAGAGTTTTACAGGCTGCAAGTCAGCCAATGAACTGTGTTCTACCTACATAGTGGTAGTGGTGGTGGCGGTGGCGGTGGCAATGGAGACAGTGCTTATTGCATTTGTAGGTTTTCATTCTGGACAATTTCAATTCTGCGTTAGTTTGGAGAAATGAGAGGGCTGAAAAGACTGACGTGGCATTGGCTGGTGTGTGGCTCTCTCACGAAAGCCCATTGCTCTGTGAGTGGGGAAGAGCAGTTAGAAACTATCCCTCATCTCACACATTCGCTTAAAGGTCTAGCCGTAGTGAGTTCTCGAACTTCTTTAAACGCTGTTTCGTGAGCCCTGTGCTCAGGTCCTGCGTGCATTCTCAAGCGGATCCTCTGTTGAACTCCAGCACTTTCTGGCTCTTAGCCAGGGATTCTGGGTCAACCTGCCTGGTGTGAAGCCTTACTAGACGGGGAACTTCCCAGAAATAGCCTCTGTGTCCTCCCGTGTAAGAAAATGTACAGGTATCTGTCTTGTAGATACTGTTGAGTTTAGAGTATCATTCAAAGCGCTTAGCAAAAGTCCTGGTACAAAGAAGAGCTCCGAAAACATTAATCATTACTATCGGCAATTCTCACATGTTATATTGTGCCGTTGTCTTATACTGCTCTTTAAAACTTACATTATTGTAACGGCCAGCGGAGGGAACTAGAATATCGCAGCGTCCCTTCTGGGGACACTTCAAGGCCTCTGTTCCCATGCAGACATGAAGACAGGGACCGCGTGGTCTGTTGTGTTTGTCTGTCTCTGGAATCTGATGCACCAGGCAGTGTTCTACATGTAATCGTCACTCCAGAGTAGACGGTGCCCTCACCCGTCCCGCCTCTGCTCTGAGTCTCGAAGCGAAGCATGCTGGCGCCGCGGAGGCCTGGTTGCACAAAGCGTCCTCAGCTGGGCCATCCGGGGGAATTTACCTGTGCGACGCCCTTGCGCCTAGCTTCTTGTCCAGCCTCCCACTGACAGCCGTTTCCAGGAACAAGCTGTCTAGACCCTTGCTCTCATTTTTTCTGGTTTAGCGAAGGGGAGAAGCTAGGTGGTGAGGCAGTCTGGTATGGTGGGAGGACTCCGGAGCCAAGTGCGGGCCAGAGTTTTGGGTCCTGTTTGCTATTCTCCAGGCACTGAATGCTAGGAAAGCGAAGTGATATCTTGGGTCCTTAGTCTCCTCTTCTGTAAGGTTCAGATAATGATGCCTACTAGGCAAGGGCGTTATGGGGTTACCGGTCACATATTAACCTTGTATGCGCATAATAGATGTCTAAGAAGGTTCTTGCCTTTCTGTGAGATGAATTAAAGTGCTCTTCCCACAAAGAAGTACAACAATTATATGTAAACCAGAAATTGCAATAAAAAATAAATAAATAAAAGGAAAATAGGGATACCACAGGAAACAGAATCTCTCCATTTCTTCTCCCTTCCTCACACCTTTCAGAAAAGACTCTGATTCAACTCCTTTCACACTTCTCTGTAAATGAGTGATAGGCCTAATAGTCTGTTTTTCAAATTGTTGCAGAGAATGTTCCAATAAGTTTCAGAGGGGTGATAAGCATTTAATTCACATTCCACTTTTGTGATAAATATTTAGGCAATTTTAAAGGATAACAAAGAATAATACAAATATATTTAAATTAGATATCAGATTTTAATGCATTAGACTATCAGTGGATTAATTTGTGCTGTCAGCTTAACTCAGAGTGTGTGCGTGTGTGTGTTTGAATTTCCTATAAAGGTGTTTTTATGGATAGGATGTAGCTTTTGTGCCAGTCATCATTTGAAATTCAGATCTGCTCATATGTACTTTAATAATCATGCAAATAAATAAGCAGAGATTAAATGAGCTAATGCACGTAAAGGTCTTAAAGCAGCACCTCGCTTCTAGTAAGTTCTTGATAAACATGAACTAGTATCGCTGTTAGAACACATGCTACTGCCATCAGCTAAAAGCCAGGCAGGTTCTCGGGTGCATACTCCTGGCACAGCACAGCAGTCACTATACGATTATGGTAATACATGTCGCATAGGGTTAGTACAGCATCGTAGTGTCCTTGCTCAGTTTAAGTGTGGGTTGGTCCTGCATTATTTGAAACAAACTATACAAGCTTCATATGGCAGTGCAGGGTTGCAGTTGTTACTTTGTGGATAAAAGTCAGGTATAATGCATCATCTCAAAATTTGGACTCAACACACAAAACAAAATCAGATTGCTTTGAAACTCCGAGTGAACATCTGAAAGAGAAGATGCTGAGATGTGGGAAAAGAAATTTACATGGGATGTAATAGAACATCTTAAACAGCTATGTGACACATTCCAAGTGTATCTTTGGTCAGGGTGTGTTAAGTGTGCCAGACACTGTACTTAGTGTTTTATGCACGCTATTTTATTTAACCTTTATGCCTGTAAAGATGGTGCCATTTTACTCCATTTTTCAGATGAGGAAACTGAGACCATGGTTAAGCAACTTGCCTAAAATTATGCAGTAGGTAAGGGGAGTTCAGATTCAAATTAATTATAAAATTCATGTGCCAAGTCTCCCATAATGGAGTATTTACCACCTAGTCCTTAATTATGAAGGAGCATGAGCAGTTGTTAGATATTGTTCATGATTCTGTTTTGAAACAAAAAATTCCTACTACTTTTAATAGGAATCAGTTCAATTATCATTACAAATGGTAGCATTTTCTCCATCTTGTGCAGGCCAGATAAAATATATAAATAAGTTGTAGCCTGTGATGGATATTATGCTACAGTAATTATTTGTAACTTGATTTCATAATTTTTCTTCATCAAAACAGCCTCATTGTCTTCAGAGTTGATTTATATTTATATAAATTTATATACATTTGTAAATATAAATACATAAATGCATTTATATAATCAATATATGGAATATAAATAGGTGCATAACAAATATATGACATTAATATAATATGAATATTTTATGTAATAAGTATCTGATACTATATAGACTGATACTATTTGTATATAATTCAACATATAACATTATATTACCTTCTTATACAGCTTGCAGTTATTTACTTATCAGCATTCTATTTAAGGTGGCATTTGAAAAACAGGTTCTACTGTTGAAAATAAATTTGAAATCTTTGGCATAGCATCTTACCTCTCCCATGGGTATTTACTTTTTAACAAGAGCAAATCCTCTATTTAATTAAAACAAAGGAGTTTGCTCTATTAAGGGATTTCAAGCATGAGTGGACAGGGAGAAGAGGGGTTGGGGGATCCTGAAGAGAGTCTTGCACTGCTCGGAAATCATTTCTTTTTTCTTTTTTTTAAAGAATTATTTTATTTAACTTTATTTATTTATTTATTTTAATTTGACCAGAAAAAGACAGAGAGAGAGAGAGAGAGAGTGGAAAAGTGAGCAAGTTCCAAGCCTGGAACTCAGAACCGTGGTTGGCCACATGGGAGTCCAGTGCCCTCAACCACCATGCCATCTGCTGGCCCCTGATACCATTTCTAACCTCAGAACTCCACTTTAATGAGCCAAAATTAGGTAGACAGAAGTGCCCGAGTCACAGCTAATGAAAGACCTGTGTATAATGAGTCTATGGACAGACCTCCATTGCCATTGGTTCCTGCATATTTTATTTTATGCATTTATAAAAGCATTAGTCTGGGGCCCGTTGGTGGTGTGGAGGCTAAAGTGCTGACTCCCACGTGGCCAACCCCATGATTTGAGTCCGAGACCTGGTTGCCTGAAAATCACAGTGGGTGTGTGTATGTGTGCCCAAAATCCTGAGGAGAATGGCAGAGAAGGGATTGCGACATGGCCGTCACCCCAGGGGCTGATTTCTCACTTTCCCTCTCTGCCTGTTTCTTTCCAGTGAGTGCACACACCCATACCTAAAACTAAAAACGAAACAAGCAAATAAACACATTACTCTGAGAACTCTGTGGGTTTACCAGACTGCCGAAGGAGTTCATCGCCCCTCCATAAATCAAAATACCCTGATATATTTTTTCTTAACACAAATATTCAGTGTGAGGCAGTTATATATCAGAGCAGAAAAGTATCCTAAAAACCCTGTTTTTGTTTTAATGATTTTTGCCATAGGACACATGGACTTGCCAGAAAGAGAGAGAGAAAGTGAGCAATCACGTGCTCTGAGTGATGGCCACATGGCAATTCCTTCTCCATTCTCCTTGTGGGATTTTGGGCACGGACACACAGTGTCCCTAGGATCACTCCTAGTGAGCAATCCTTCTCACTGGGCTGTAAAGTTGGGGCAATATGAGCTACCGGGTCCAGGACTTAAACCATGGCCAGCCACGTGGCACTCCAGTGCCTTAACTACCATGCCACCTGCTGGCCCCAAACTCTATTCTTTATGGATAAAATGTCCACTTCTTTCCCTTGGTACAGAAAACCTACCCCGAAGTGGATAGATGTAGACTGCCACCCCAGACTTTCATAAAAATAGCATCTTCATGAGTGAGAACAGAGAGCTCCGTCCATTTGTCTATCCACTGTTGTGTTTCTGTTGCAAGAAAGAAAATGAAACAGCTACAAAAGTGGTAATGTTTGCAGTATTATAGTAAGCGTTCTGTTGAAAAGGAAGCAAAAGAAAACTACTACAGCAAATCGCACAGAAGCAATAGCCACAAGAGGAACAGGCCTAATAGAGTTGCTTTATCACGGTCCAGGTTCATTATCTACTGAGAGGTGCTTGAGATGAATAAACACTATTGCCGTGTTCTCCGCGTGCGAGCCCATTGCACCTTAATCTGTGCTTGAGCCCAAGCATACATTCCTAGCCCTTTAAAACCTCTTTAGAAGAACAGAAGTAAGTACCCATAGAGGAGAGCCATTCCCCTACACTTTCTTTAAAAGCATAGTTTTTAAATGAGAATGTGTATTGTAAATCCAGAAGGTCCTTACTAGGAAGAGATCCCTCTCACGAGGCTGTAAAGTTGGGGCAATATGAGCCCCGAATATCAGATTTATATAGTCTTTTGATTTCCGTTCTTATCTTCAGTGATGGCCTGAGTTAGTCTGTTTCTGACTGGCAACGACGAGAGCTGAAAGCAGCCTTGCACACGTTAGTGGGAAGAACCAGAGACCTGGGTTTCAGCGCTGCTCTCTGGTGCTGCGCGAAATCCAATGATCACAGGTGTCACTTAGTCGCTAAAGAGCAGGATTCCTCACCGTATGCTCAGCAGACAAGTCAGCTTGTTCAGAGTGGGCATCCGCGTCACAGCCCTGATTGTGTGACTCCCAGCTGAATACTTGTTGGGTACCTTTGGGACCATTGGCCTCTCTGGAGAGACTAGTGATCAGTGTACCTGGTAGATGGAGGAAAGCCCTACGGCAGGCCTTGGAGGCACTCCTGGACACAGCTAAAGGAAAGTAGTGTCCAGTTTAACCACAGGCAGCAGAGATGAAGAAAAATGAGAGTGAGGGAGGGTGGCTTAGAGCTCTGCCTGATCATACTGAATATTTACACAGGGAAAAACACAAAAGATGTGGTGATATACTGAGGCCAGTGGGTGGTGGCTTTGAATAGGCCACTAAGATCTAACTGTGTGCTCTCAGTCTGCATCAGAAAAGGAAGGGCTCAGGGCCAGCAGCTGGTATGATGGACACTCGGGGCTGACTGTGGTCCAAGCCTGGGACCTGGCTTCTTGCTTTCTTATCGTCGCTCTCTCTTGCGAGTGCACGTACCCTTGCAGCACATTAAAACAATAATGATGATGCCATGTAGGGAGTTGGCTGGGAGCTGAGAGCCTTCTAGAGTGCTGTTTCTTTAGTGCACACCAACGTAAAACCCTTAGCTCTATAGAACAGAGATGTGATTTTCCCAGACTTGATCAATCACTTAGATACAACTAAAATCACAAGACTGATGTATAAACTGGGATGCCACTTTATGTATTCTGAGGAGAGCTAGAATGGCCAAACAGACCTTAATGTTCAAGCCAGCGTGATCCGATGAGCATATATGAAAGCTTCACAGGAAGCACGGTTAGAAGGCTGCTTAGTGAACTAAGAAACTGACTTGGATGAGTTGACCCATTCACGGTGAGCAGCATTGCACGTTCCTAATCTAACGCAGTGAACCTTGTATCTTTGTCTCTTGCTAGACCTCCTGGAAGTGGGGAGGGGAGCTGAATTTTTTTTTTTTTTTTTTACATTTTCATATCCTCTTTAATGCTGTATGAGATGCTTTATGCATGGTGAGTACTTACTAGATTAACTTAATAGAATTTAATTGACTGTTTGAAGAGGAAGGTTTCTGAAGAGAAGTGAAGAGGTGAGAAGTCTTTCTCAGGGCTAAGTCTTCCCTCCCAACCAGCCCTACACGCGGTTTCCCGTAGGTGGTTGTAGCGTGGTCCCAGGACTCCTTCTCTGGGAGTGAGCCCAAAGCCCTGCTAGTCAACATAGCAGCCAACTTTAGCAAGAAAACACTAGGGGCTTTGTCCACCCCAGTCCCCAATTTTCTGAATATAACATTTATTTCACATTCTCATTAAAGAAAATTTGGACAATGCAAGTGCAAGAAGATAAAAATTTATGATAAAAAAGATAAAAATTAATTAAAATTTTAAAAATTATTTTCTTTTTCTTTCTCCCTCCCCACACCCCACTTTACTGTCTTTCTTTTCTTAATTTTTATCTTTTCATTCATTCATTCATTCACTAAGAGATAATTATTATAAGCATCGTGATGGGTTTGTTTTCCATGTTTGTCTGTGTGATCTTTCCTTTCTTCCTTCTTTTCCTCCCTTCCTGCTTCCCTTCCTCTCTCTCTTTCTCTCTCTCTTTCTTTCTTTCCTTCTTTCTCTCAGATTAAATATATCTGGTAGTAACTGTAACATAAAACCCTTGGGATCTACGTGGAAAAAAAATCTCCAAAACTTTAATGAGTTATAGCAAAGAACAGTAGAGTAAATGAAAATATGTGTCATGTGACTGAAAAGGAAAAATCTTTATAGTAAGTATGCCAGTTCCTCCCATGTTAATCTTCGTATTGACTGTAACTCCAGTCAAAATCCTTATGGCTTTTATTCGTTTCAACTTGCAATGTTCAACTTCTTGAAGAATAAGTGCACAAAAAGCTTATTTTTCATAAAAAAGATTAATGAAGGTGAACTCTTCATACCATTTATTAAGACATATAATGATCAAATGACAACATTGATAAGAGGTCACTGGGAAAGTCACGACGTATTTTTCTGTGCCAAATGTGCCATGATTTCCCCAACGACCCAATAGCGTGGAAAAATTAACAGACAGATCGATGGAATAAAAAGGTAAGACCTTAGTAAAAAAAAAAAAAAATTAACTTGGACTGTAACAAAGGTGATACTGTCGATCAGTGGGAAAGGGAGGACTTGGTAGATGAATCATGCCAAGTCACTTGGCTAATGATTTGGAAAAGAAAGCATTAAGTTAAATCCTAACCTTGCATTCTATACCCTCAAAACTCCAGATGGATTAAATTAAAGTAAAGCATTAGAAATAAAAAAAATAAGAAAACCATACAAAGAGAACCATTTTTCAAGTTAGTCAAAGGAAGATTTTTTTAAAATAGCATAACTGTATCCAATATTAACAACTCTCATTACAAGAAAAGTCCGTGTTTATACTGGGCTCCAATCCGGATCTGTCACTAACTCCTACATGATTTTTGGACGAATCACTTATACTCCTTAGTCTTTGGTTTATTCATCTGCGAATTTGGATAAAATAATCTCTAAGATTTCTTCCAGTTCTTTCTTTCTTTCTTTCTTTCTTTCTTTCTTTCTTTCTTTCTTTCTTTCTTTTTTTTTTTTTTTTTGGAGAGGTTTTCGCTATAGGGCGCATGCGCTCGCCAGACAGAGAGAGACAGGGAGACAGAAAGCAAGAAATCACCCCCCAGGGGGGATGGCCACACCGCAATCCCTTCTCCTCCATTCTCCTCTCGGGATCTTGGGCACGCACACACACGCGCCCGGTGTGAGTTTTAAGCCACCTGGTCCGGGACACAAACCGCAGTCGACTGCGTGGGAGTCCAGTGACATAGCCATTACACTAACTGCTGGTCCCAAGATTTCTTCTAGTTCTGACGATCCATAATTCTGACTCTCATCCATGGCCATTTCCCTTGGTTTTTCTTTCTTTCCCATTTATGACAACCAGCCTATGACTTGTAAAACGGAGAAGGAGGCCATGAGAAACTGGTTCCTAGTCTGATGTGGAAATAAATCTACAGAAAGTATTAATGCTTTTCATTGTCCATTTATGCATTTAGCAGTGTGTGCTGAGTGCCTGTTACGTACTTAACCCTGTGCCAGTCACTTTTATGTGCTATTACTTTAATAGGGCATGTCAGAGAGATTATTACTTTGGTTTTACAGACAAAAACTCAGTATCATAGAGGTTAAGATCTTGCCCACGTCATATAACTAACATGTGATTCTTTCAGAACTTGGAAATATATTTTCTTTTGGCAATCTGAATCAGAATCTAGGAAAACTAACAGAAATTGCACAAAATGGACAAACTCACACAATCTTAAAATGATTTAATTAGGGGCTAGCAGATGGCTTGGTGGTTAAAGCACTGGAGTCCCACATGGTCGACCACGGTTCAAGTCCCAGACCTGGTGGCTTGCTTTCTTACTTTCTCTTTCTCTCTCTGGTCAAATTTTTTTTTTTTTTTTCTTTTTTTGGAGAGGTTTTTGCTATAGGGCGCGTGCGCTCGCCAGACAGACAGAGAGAGACAGAGAGATAGAAAGCAGGAAATCACCCCCCAGGGGGGATGGCCACGCCGCAATCCCTTCTCCTCCATTCTCCTCTCGGGATCTTGGGCACGCACGCACACGCGCCCGGCGTGAGTTTAAGCCGCCGGGTCCGGGACTCAAACCGCGGTCGACTACGTGGGAGTCCAGCGACATAGCTATTACGCTAACTGCTGGTCCCTGGTCAAATTTTTAAAAATAGAATAAATGAAATTAAATTAAACAAATAATTATTCTTAGAAAGATCATCTAATTATTATTCCTTTAAAATCTGTTTTGTTATGAAGTGAGTTCATGTACATTTAAAATGCACTTAATTTGTGTCTGGGGTTAATGCCTTCACTGACTTCAGCAAAAATACCTGAACTGTTAGCACTCTTAACCTCCTTACAGGTTTGCCTAGGCGTCTCTTCCACAGACTTTACTGATACAGCATAGAAATTATGGCAAAGCCCAATGGAGCCATTGAAGTAAAAGTCTCAATACTGCTCAGGAAGGGATGCCAAATTAAATAAAAAGAGCCCCAGCAGTTCTGCAGCTGCGTGCCAACCCAACTGCTGGTATGAGGTAAATGAGGACCAAACTTCATTTCACTTATGACCCCAGCCAGTATTTAAACGAAAATGCCTAGAGACTGGCACACTGTTCTGTAATAAGGGAATAAATTGCAATAGCAAAAATAATGAAAAACCCATTCAGAAAGTCCTTCTTAGATTTTAGCTGAAAAGACTACCATTTAAACTCGCTTTCTCTCATGGAGCACACTTTTTTTTTTTCTTACATCACATGGACTAGAGATGTAGATGAAATGGACAGGCCCTTATTATTCTCAAGTGATCACTTTTGCAGATTAAAATTTCTATTAGAATGCTCCAAATAAATGCTATTAAATAAGGCAAGAGAAAATAGCAACATGCTATCATTACATTTTTGTCAGCAAAAAGAAACATTTTGTTTAAAATCAAGTTATCACATTATCTTCTAACTTTATAGTCTAATATTAACAAGTTATAACAATATATCTGTTACTATGTATTAACCCTTAAATCGATTTGTCTTTTTCCGAAATATATTCCAAAGAATGTGGGTTCCTTGAAATGTTAATGTGGGGTCAGCAGATGACTTGGTGATTAAGGCACTGAATCTCACATGGCTGACTTTGTGGTTCGAGTCCTGGATCCGATGGCTTAAAAAATGCTGCGCACATGTGCATTCGTGTGTGCCCAAAATCCCAAGGGAGGAATGAAGAAGAAGGGACTGTGGCATGGCCATACCTCCTGGGGGTGATTTCTCACTCTGTCTCTCTCCAGTGAGCACATGCTCCCTATGGCAAATGTCTAGAAAGACAAAGAAATATTAATGTTCCATGGAGTAGGTGTTCCATGAAAGGGGAGTTTCATGGATCTATAAAACAGGGAAGTGCAGGTTACAGGCTGCTCTTTGTAGTCAGGGCCCTGAAACAGCCGACACGCTGAGGTGCGTGATGGAGCTCTGGGAGTGGGAATGTAGTTAGCAGTGTTTTCCAAACTTCCTCAGCACCCTCTCCTACAGAGTAGCTCACAGATCTGTATTCTGAGGAACACACAGGAAATTTTGCTAAGTGCAAGATTTTATCTTTTTTTTTATTTTATTTATTATTATTTTATTTTGAACAGAGAGAGAGAGAGAGGGAAAGTGAGAAAGGAAGATGCCGGGTCCAGGACTCAAACTGCGGTCAGCCATGTGGGAATCCAGCACCCTTAACCACCACGCCACCTGCTGACCTCATTCCCCCCTGCAAGATTTTATCTTAACTATTTTAATGGAAAAATGTCTAGACTATATTACATTCTTTCTTTACTTAATCACTTTTATTGGAAGCCTCTATTTCCTTGAGTTCTCAGAGGCATCATAATAAACCCCAGTTTTGGGGTGACATGCTGAACAGTGCCTGTGAGTAGGGCAGACACTCACTCCTCTGTCTGCTCCTCTGTTCCCCGCAGTGTTCCTACCGGAGTCTCCTCACGGTCATCTCTGTCTACCGCCTTCTCTGATTCTCTGTTCTCGATCCCATTATCAATTCCTCAGCCAACTACCCTTCTGTTAGCCTAAAACCTTTCTTCCAACTCTGAAAAACCGCAACTGTGTGCCTCTTTTTCTTTCTCCCTCCCCACGCCCCACTTGACTGTCTTGTCTTGTCTTTTCTTTTGTATTTTTTGTATTTCTCCTTCCCCCAAAACCTTTTGGGTCCTTCTGGGCATTGACAAAAGTGTGGCTTGGCTATTATTAAACACAGACAATGACAACACTGCTGCAGTTTATTGAATCAACCAATCCCATTTCATGATATTTTGTTTCTGCTTACATGTAGAAATGTTCACTTAATTCCGTTTCTGTGTTCATACCTTTTCTATACAGTCAACAGAGTCAAATATCTGAAAAGGGAGTAATTGAAGCATTTCTGCCTATGGTTTTCTAATCCTGCCTTTTAAATTTGTCTTTGCACTATGAGATTTCTGAAGTTTTCACATTTGCCTTTCTTTTTGTAAACATGTTTCTATTTTTATTTCTAGAGCCAAACATAGTTATTGATCTGTTGCATATTTCCCCTTTGCTTAATATCTATACTATTTACTAATATAGTTATTATTTAATAGCTATAGGGCTATTTGGATTTTCTGTTTCATATTTTGTCAGTTTTGGTAGGGTGCATGTTTCAAATAACTTTCCTATTTCATCTGTATTGAGGAATTAATTGGCATGAAGTTGTCAAAATTCTCTTTTTTTATTATTTGAGGTTAAGTATCATTTTCTATTTCTTAGATTGGTAATTTATGCTTTTTCTTTTTCTCAGTCACTCTTGCTGAAGCTCATTGACTTGATTAATCTTTTCCAAGAAGCAACTTTGACTTCGTTAATTTTCTCCTACTTATTTTCTTATTTATTGCATTAACATTCCATTGTTTCTGATGAGAAGTTAGCTATCATGCAAATCTCTGATCTCTGTATAGTGTTGTTTTTGTTTCTTTATTTTCCTTTATATGTCTGCTTTCAGGATTTTTTCTTTTCTTTCTTTCTTTTTTTTTTTTTTTTTTTTTTTTTTTTTTTTTTTTTTTTTTTTTTTTTTGAGAAGAGGGTCTTTGACTTCCAGGAGTTTGATTAAGAAGTGCCCGTGTTGGACCGGCAGATGGAGTAATGGTTACATTACTGGACTCTCACATGGCTGACTGGGGTTCAAGTCCCAGACCTGGCAATTTGAAACACACCAGGCACATGTGTGTGCATGCTCAAAATCCTGCAAGGAGAATGGAGGAGAGGAGAATGAGAGAGAAGGGATTGCAATGTGGCTGTTCCCCCAGGAGGTGATTTCTTGCTTTCTGTCTCTCTGGTTTGTGCATGAGCCCTATAACAAAAATCTCTCAAAAAAAAAAGAAAGAAAGAAAAAAGAAGTCTCCCATGTGATGCAGCCAGCAGGTGGTGTGGTGATTAAGGTGCTGATTCCTACATGATTGACCAAAGTTCAAGTCTGGAGCCAGCAATTTGAAAATCACACTTGACGCGTGGGCATACGTGCCCTAAATCTCAAGGAGAGTATGGGAGAGAAGGGATTGCAATGTGGCCCTCCTCCTGGGGAGGGATTTCTCCCTTTCTTTCTCTCTGTCTTTCTTTCTTTGTCTGTCTCTGGCAAGTGCACACACTCTATAGCAAAAAACTAAAAAAAAAAAAAAAAAAAAAAAAAAAAAAACACAAAAAACAAAGTGCCTGTGTATCATTTTCTTTGTGTTTGTCCCACTTAGGGTTCATTGGATTGAGTTTCTAGGATCTATCTGCAAATTTATGTTTTTCAACAGACATTTGGCCATTATTTCTTTAAGTATTTTTCTCCATAATTCTCTTTCCTCTCCTTCTGGGATTTTAATATCAACAAATTATACAACATGAGAGGCCAGTTGGCAGCACAGCACTGGTGTCACTGGCCCCACACCAGGGACCTCCCTGGGCACCTGGGACTTGTGCACATGTGCAGCTAGCACAGGGGTGCAGTGGGGTGTAGGGATGCTGTTGAGATGTGCTCTCATGGAAGAGATGAATAAAATAAATAAATCTTAAATATATATACAACATGATATTATTCCACAGCTCAGTGCACATTCCAATGACCTAATATGTGTTGATCTTCTTCAAACTTACTACCCTTCCTTCTCCCCATTCCGTTCTGCTGTCATGCCCATCCTATTAATTTTTCATTTTAGATACTTTACTTTCAGTTCTAAAATTTCCATTTGATTCCTTTTTTATCCCTTTTACTTATCCGCCAATATTTTCCAGCTGTTAACTTTTTCTTTTAAGAGGTTTTTCCCTTAGGGCGCATGTGCTCACTAGACAGACAGAGACAGTGAGAGGGAAAGTGGGAAATCACCCCCCACAGAGGGATGGCCATACTGTAATCCCTTCTCCTCCATTCTCTTCCTGGGATCTTGGGCATGCACGCACATGTGCCTGGCATGATTTTCAAATTACTGGGTCCAGAGCTCGAACTGCTGTCAGCCATGTGGGAGTTTAGTGACATAGCTGCTGCATCATCAGCTAGCCCCCTTCTGTTAATTCATTATGACAATATTTCCCGTTGAAATCTTTAAAAGACTAGCTTTATAGCCTTGTGATTAAGGGAGCTAGATCCCACATGACCGACCACGAATTTTAGCCCTGGCAGCTTGAAAAACACACCAGGTATATGTGGATGCATACCTAGAATCCCAACAGGAAGGAGAAATGGAGGAGAAGGGATTGTGGTTAATGTTCTTCCACATCAAGACTTGAGCATGAGCAATTTGTGGCTGATACGGCAACTCTCCAGTGTCATCCAAACAGGCATTTTTTTGTATTGTGATCTAAGGTGGCTGCTCAATCCTACCATTGCACCTGTATTCCAGCAAGCACCGTCACTATGGCTCCTATGCCGTTGCCAGAGCCTCATCAGCAGGCCATTTGAAGCTGTCAGGGAGGCTGGGAAATGTAGTTTCTGGCAGGCCATGAGGCAGTGAAATGCATTTTTAGTTCTGTCTCCAGATTGGCTTTAAATTGCTCCAAAGGGGCTCACCTTGTGGCCTAACGGTTAAGAGAGCTGGATCTCATGTGGCCAACTACAGTTCAAATCCTGGCCCTGGTGGCTTGAAACAAAACAAAACCAAACCCGGTGCATGTACATGTGTGCCCCAAATCCTGACAAGATGGAGAAATAGCAGAGAAGAGATTACAGCATGACCACACCCCATTGGAGGGTGCTTCCTCCTCTCTCTCTCTCCCTCTCCCTCTCACTCTCTCTTTCTGGACGGCTGGATCTGGTGAATACATATACCCTCAAGCAATTGGGGAAAAGAATTGCTCTAGTACTTTTTTCTTCCTGGTTCAGTTTCCCCATGTGTAACATGGAGAAGAGGGTTGGGGTATGGTTTCTGAATAGGGCTGCACAGCTTGTGCACGATTCTAAAAATTCACCGCACAGGTCCTGGCGCTGAGTAGAAGCATGTAACATAGCTCCAGGTCTAATCCACCTCTACCCCTCAGGAATTACTAGAAAATTACCAGAATATTAGGATTCTCAGAAATACTACAGAAATAGGTCTGGCAGGTGGTGTGGTGGTTAAGGGTGCTGGACTCCCACATGGCTGACCGCAGTTCGAGTCCTGGACCTGGAGGCTTGCTTTCTCACTTTCTCTGTCTCTCCCTCTCTGTCCTTCTCTGGTCAAAATAAATAAATAAATAAAGTTAAATAAAATATATTTTTTAAAAGAAATAACTAGAGAAATACTACAAAATCTGGCGAGAAGATAGTCAAGCAGACATCCTTATCTTTTTTCTTTCTGACTGAGGCGGCTTAGAAGGAACAGGTGAAATTGAAAAGTAAATAATGTGTCTAATTCTTCCTGTGAGAAGTCTAGTACTCCACCAAAATGTTCCAAAGCCCCTAAGGTTTGCAGTAGGGAAGGATGGCCTCATCCTCAACGAGGTTGAGGGAAGCCTAATACAGGATGTTTATCAAAATCTCAGGCTTTCCTTCCTTTGAAGGAGAATCGAAATATTTAAGAGACTGCACACCTCCTAAACAGAGTCCTCCCCCATTCAAACTCTGAAGTAACAAAAGGTGAAGAAAACATAGAAGACCTAATCCTCACATGTTGCTGGGAGGGAGAGGCCAGGGGTCCCAGGTGGTGGGGAGGTGGGCACTACATCACAGCAGGTGGGTGGTCTGGACAGAGCTGCGCAAGTGCGCACACGGGGGGAGACAGCACGTGCTAACTGCACGGACTTACCGAGAGCGAGAGCGCTGTGTTTTCTCCTTCTCAGTAGCTCACCCACAGCTAACAAAGGAAAGGGAGGGGAGAAGCATGGGCTGAAAAGATGGAGCCTAGGAAAGCATAACTCAGGCAATGGAAGGCATTTTCTCACCATTTCCTCACAGCTTGAGAAGACCATAAATTAAGGAAAACTAGAGCTCAAACAGAAGATGATAGAATAGCGGAATGAGAGAAAAAGGGAGATTGCAGACAGAAGGAAACAAATTGAATACCAAAATACTTTATGGAACTAATAAATAAACTATAAATAGAACGAACAGAACAGACACTGCTGAACATTGAGATAGCAACATGGAGAGTAGACTGTATGCACAGTGAACACCAGGGAAAAAGATAGAGGAAATTAATTTGACGTTAATAGATAAACATATTAGTTTGGTATAGGCCAAGTGGCCATAACAAATAAATTAAAAAATATAATGAGTTAAATAAATTCATTTCTTTCTCACTCACAAAACAGTCCATAAGCAGGAAGCCCAAGGCTTCCAGGACAGCTCTGTTCGACGCAGTCATCCTGGCGCTGGTTCCTCCTATGTTAATGTTCCATGGCATCATCTCTTCATTCCAGGGTAGGATATGCTGTTCAGAACCAAATGTGCTTAAATTTTTCAATGCTTTTGGTAATCATTTTTATGTAACTGTAGACCAGGGATCCACAAACTACTACCTGAAGGCGGCCACTTGACTTCTCCATAAAGCATCAAGATAATCCAGGCCCAGCACTCCATGGAGATGATCAAGAGTGCACACAGGTTATATCCTCTTCCATATTATTCTAAATTTGACCCTTGTCTGGATTTAGCCACAGAGGATGCCGGGAAATGTTGTCTGTAACTGCATAGCCAGATGCTCAGCCAAAACTAGGCTTCCTGACAGCAGTCGGGAGAGGATGTCTAGTTAGGTACATCAATATGAAAGATAAAGATAAGCCAAACAGTTAAGGGGAAAAAAGAACCAAAAAGAGAACTCAGCAAATGAAAGAGAAGATGTATTCAATGACATAAGGAAGTTCTCCCCAAATTGAAGAAAGAACCAAACCTTCAAGAAGAAAGAAAACACTGAATCCCAGAAATATTTATTTTAAAATACTTAACATGAAGCATTTTCTAATTAAATAACTGAACTTCAAAGACAAAGAATACTTTAGACATCTAGGCAGAAAAGAATCACCTGCAGGGGTTAAAAAACATCAGGCTGGCATCAGATTTCATGACAATATTCATCATAGAAGACAACAGTAAAGTGTGTGCAAAAGTTTGGAGAATAGAAAGGATGACTCTGGTATACTTCACATATAAAGGCTCAGGAAGTAAAGTACCCAGGACCACTTGAAAAAACTGCTTGATACCCAAAGCCAGCCAACTAAGAGATTAAGTTTAAATAAAGAGCTGTAGGGGGCCGCCAGGTAGTGTGGTGGTTAAGGGCACTAGAGTTCCACATGGCCGACCACGGTTTGAGTCCCGGACCTGGCAGCTTGATTTCTTACTTTCTCTCTCTCTCGTTCTCATTCACTCTGTCCCTCTCTGGTCAAAAATAAATAAATAAATAAAGTTAAATAAAATAATTCTTTAAAAAATAAATAAAATAAATAAAGAAGTATAGCACAGAGAAGTCATGATAAAAGGACTATAGGTGAACATTGGATCAGTTTACATGTAGAACTAATGCTAACCAACTGTAGCAATGATGGTATCAAAACAAAATGTGAGGGCCTGCAGGTGGCATAGTGGTTAAGGCACTGGACTCTCACATGGCTGACTGTGGTTCGAGTCCCAAGCCTGACAGTTTTAAAATCATGCTGGGTGCATGTGCATGCATGTCCAAGATCCCAGGAGGAGAAGGGATTTCATCATGACCATCCTCCACAGGGTGATGATTTCTCGCTTTCCCTCTCTTTCTCTGTCTCTCTCCAGTAAGCACATGCACCCTATGGCAAAAACCTTAAAAACAAACAAACAAAATCAGAATGTGACTATTATAAATAGGGTACGTGTGCCTGCCAGAGAGAGAGAGAGGGAGAGAGAGAGAGAGACAGGGACAGAGAAGGAGAAAGTGAGAAATCATCCCCCAGCGGACATGGCCACACCACAGTCACCTCTCCTCCATTCTGCTCTTGGGATTTGGGCATGCTTGCACACACATCCAGTGTGATTTTCAAGCTGCCAGGTCTGGAACTTGAACTGCAATTGGCCATGTGGGAGTCAAGTGTCTTAATCACCACACCATTGGATGGCCCCAGTTTTAATGTTTTCATTTTTTGAAGCTAGGATATACTGTTCAGAATCAAAATGTGGTTAAATTTGTCAATGTTTTTCATCATCATTTTTATTTAACCATGGAGCAGGGATCCACAAACTACTCCCTGAGGGCTGGTCACTTGACTTTATAAATAAAGTTTCATGGGAGCACAGTGTCTCAGTCTATTTGGGCTGCCATAGCAAAGCATAATACACTGAATAGCTAATACACAACCTTCCTCCTCACAGTCCTGGAGGCTGGGAGGCCCAAGATCAAGGCGCTAGGGCTTCAGTGTCTGATAGTCTGTTTCTTAGATCATAGACAAGGCCTTGCTGTATCCTCACATGACGGGAGGGGCAAGGTGGCTCTCTGGGCCCTGTTCTCTAAGGGCATTAATGCCCCCATTCTTCCTTTTCTTTTTTTTTTTGGAGAGGTTTTTCGCTATAGGGCGTGTGCGCTCGCCAGACAGACAGAGAGAGACATAGAGACAGAAAGCGAGAAATCACCCCCCAGGGGGGATGGTCACGCCGCAATCCCTTCTCCTCCATTCTCCTCTCGGGATCCTGGGCACGCACGCACACGCGCCCGGCGTTAGTTGTAAGCCACCGGGTCCAAGACACGAACCGCCGTCGACTACGTGGGAGTCCAGCGACATAGCCATTACGCTAACTGCTGGTTCCCGATGCCCCCATTCTTGAGGGCTTCACTCTCCTGATCTAGTTACCTCCCTAAGGCCCCACCTCCTAATACCACACTGGTGACTAGGTTTCCACATAGAACATTCGGGGAGACACAAATGTTCAGACTGTAGCACACAACTTCATCCTTCTGTTTACATGTGATCCATGCTGCTTTCCAGCCACAGCAGACCTGAACAGAGTCCCCATGTCTAAAATATTGGCTCTCTGGCCCTTTAAGAAAACATCTGCCAGCCCTTGCAGAGCAATCTTTTCCTAACTCAGAGAAAATTTGTACTAAAGAAATATTTCTATGAGGTGTAATAATTCGTTGGTCTTCATCCAGCCCTTCTTCCTCCTATTAAATTCATGTCAAATTAAGTTTAATAATGTAATATAAATCCTATTTTTATACAGTGATATATCGATCATTCTAAAGATATCAGGGATGATGGATCACCTATGATATCTGGCATGGTTTCTTAAACTTTCATCTTTGTGTGTTTCTGCATTGGGGAATCTTTACAATGAGTATATATCATTTTCACCAGTTATCAAATAGAATGGCTTTTCGATTTGAAAACACTGGAAGCAAACATACCAAGGTAGGAACAATAGTTCATTCTGACCAATAGGAATATGATTGTGATTTTTTTTCTTTAAGCTTTTCTATGTTTTTTAAGTTTTCAGAACATTTTAAGCTACTGTTAAAGGTTTAGGCATAAAGTGATAAAGTTGTGAATTACAGTTTTGGAAATAAGTAATGAAGGACCATATGTAAAGGACATGGGCTTATTTTTCATATAATTCTTTTATAATATTATTATGTGCTATTTCTTATCATATTATACTTTTTTTTTTTTGAGAGGTTTTTGCTATAGGGCATATGTGCTCACCAGAAAGACAGAGAGAGACAGAGAGACAGAAAGCTGGAAATCACCCCCCAGGGGGATGGCCATGCCGCAATCCCTTCTTCTCCATTCTCCTCTCGGGATCTTGGGCATGCATGCACACGTACCTGGTATGAGTTTAAGCCACCAGGTCCGAGACTCGAACCACAGTGGACTACATGGGAGTCCAGCGACATAGCCATTACGCCAACTGCTGGTCCCCGTATTATACAATTTATAAAGCAGGGCCTAAAGAAGAAGACAAAAGCAGGTAATATTCGAGATTGTTAGATGCTCAGCACACTCGGAAAACTGGTTCACTTAATCTGTTCATCTCTACCTCCCTTTCCAGTGTCCCGTCACCCCTACCCTGTCTCCTGGTGCACACAGGCTACTCCAGCTGCAAAGAGCCACTCACCTGGGTGAAACCTTCTTGCATTAGTGTGTTCTTTTGCTTTGTCACCACCATTTTTTCTGTCTGTAATTACATCCCTTTCTCCACTTGATACGATTTTCAAAGGTGCAATTTAACTGTCACTTACTGCAGTACGTCTCAGCCTTGGTTGCACATCAGAATCACCTGGAGAACCTGACAAAAATACCGAAGCCCAGTCCCCAGCCCAGCTGTTCTGGTTTAATTGGCTAGGCTAGGGGCCCAGGCAGCAGTATTTTTCAAAAGCTCCCTGAGTGACTCTAATATACAGCCACGGTGGAGAGTCGCTGCAAAGCCTTCTGCAATGCCAGCAGGCAGAGTTAATTACTCCCTCTTCTGCACTTCCATAGCCCTCCGCTTTTCCACTGCTCGTGAAATTTAATGCTCATTGTATTAAAGTTAGTGCTGTGTAGTAAGTGCTCAGTAAATGCTGAAGGTGGTTACATTTCTCCTCCCTGCAACGGAGCATATGCAGAAGTGGGGTACCGGGATGCCGTGGGAACTGGAGAGCAGAACGGGCAGATGTTTCCTGTCCAGGGACACGGGCTGAGGGATTTATCTGTAGGACCTGTAGCCCTTCACTACATGTCCTGGCTCACGCTTGCTCTTGCTCTCGCTCTCCCTCCCTCCCCTATATCTCCCTCCTCCCTGCCTTTTCAGCATAGTCCATGGGTCTGGCTTTTGCATCATTTGGGGTGATGCAAGTTAAAGAATTAAAGCAGCATTGTGGACGTGGTGGTTGCCTGACAGAATCCGAACGTCACTTGCCTCTGGTCCTGTCCTTCGAGTCATCCTTTACACTGCGTTTTCTGTTGAATCCTGCTACTTTAGCGTTCAAGAGTGTGTTGTCAGGTGTTCTTTGTCAAAGGCTTTCAGAAACTCCAGATAAATCATGCTCTGTGCCCCGAAACTGCCAAACATGTATTTTACATCCTCACAGTACTTGACAATTTTATTTAAGGTGAATCTTTCTCTCTCCCTCTGATTTACCTCTGCCTGGCTAACCCTGATATTCATCAGACAAATACAGACCCTGCTATTTCTGATACTGACTGCCCTTGGCCACGTATATGCCATCTCGGGTACAATCCACTGGGTGATTATCTCAGCCTCCCCGAGTAGGAGATCCTGGAGGCTGCTCATGTCTGGAGATGAGGTGGGGAGAAGAGCTGAGGATGAGGGGACACGGCAGGGCAGCCCAGAAGGTCTGGTATAATAGCACCGTCTGCTTTTGAGTTCCTTACTCCAACGGAGGCAAGGATGGTGGCACATGCCTTTTTCTAACATGACTTCTTCTGAAACAGAGTGTACTTACAGTTCATTCTTTACAATAAAAAATACTGTTTAGGCCCAGCCACAGTGGCCTAGTAGTAACTCCCTGGCCTGAATGCTGGAGAAATAGAGAGTATCAGGGAGTGGAAGTCACGTGAACCGTCAAGGGTTTGGCTTTGGACGGACTTGTACACACTGACGTGGGTGCACGTTCCCATCATCCCGGTCGGCTGAGAAGGCGGAGGGGAGGACTGTGGTGTGAGATTCTGTCAAGGGTGCTTGTTTGTCTATCTCTTTCTTTCATGAGAGAAAGCAACTTTTCTTTTTTAGAGAGAGATTTTTGCTATAGGGTGCATCTACTTGCAGGAGAGACAGAGAGAAACAGAAAGTGAGAAATTATCCCCCAGGAGGATGGCCATGCCACAATCCCTTCTTCTTCATTCTCCTTTTGGGAATTTAGGTACACATGCACACACACCTGGCATGAGTTTTAAACCTCTGGGTCTGGGACTTGAACTGAAGTCAACTACATGGGAATCCAGCAATGTAACCATTATGCCATCTGCTGGTCCCAGAAAGAAACAAGCTTTAGAAAGTATTGTTTTTATTGACTGAGCATTATAATGGAGTAGTGGCTGCTTTACAGTCACCACACCCTCGCCATGGGGGCCTCACACTCTGTCTATATGGGCGTTTCTCAACCAATAGACACTTACTCCATAAAGCAGTTCCCCTACAGCACTCACTACTTCCACCTTGATGGCATTTCTCTTTACTTATTCGTTAAGGTCACCATGATCTTAATGAGCAGCTACATGTTGTACAACTGAGTCCAATGGCAAGTTCACTAATGAAAAATCAGATTAATCTTAAATTTGAATAATCTGAGCATATGCTGTGTGACCTGAAACAAATCTACTAACCTTTCCATCTTGAGTTCTTTATTAGTTAAATAGCAGATCATCACCTAGTTCCCTTGGAACTTATGCAAATTAATTAATGTTTGGAAAATGACTTGAAAATTTAAATCAGTCTATAAATACCAAACAGTTGCATCTTCCCTGCTGAGAGGGCCCAGGTAATTCATAATCTCCTATAAAAAAGGTAAAAATATTGTAGTTGGGCTATACAATTAAATGTGATTTATATATAATACATATAATCTTTAAAACCTAGAAACCATTTAATAGAAACAATTCATATTTCATAACTATAATAAAAGCATTTTATGACTTTAGAAAAAGTAATTATCTACTAAAGCTGATTTAGACATCTTGTCTTTAACCATTTCTGGGCTCTGCAGAAGAGTCTACTCAGAGCTCATCTTTAATCTATTAATCTTGACTGACAGGTTTCTCTTTAAATTCTCCCAGACTGTTTTTTTTTTAAACCTAAAAACTCTAATATTATTTCTTGGGAAATTTGCCCACATAAAAGTTTGCTGTATTCAAAACCTCCTCCGTCAAGATTTAGCACTTTTATATTGTAGTCATTAAAATTGAACAAAATCTTAATAGTTCCTTTATTAACTACTATACTGACTTTGCATAGTGGAAATCACAACACGTTAATTGGATTTAATTAACTATTTTAAATTACACAAACTCCTGACAGTAGAAGACAGTAGCATAATACTCATGAGCAATAAAATTGGGACTGATATTGCTACCTTATTAAAAGTTAATGAAACTATTCATAATCTTATTTATTGTTTACAAGAAGAAAACTGTGCTCACTGTGAAGGCAAAAATGTCTGCTGAAAACGCGTGTTTGACCATCTAGGTGAAGGCTCAGAAGCTGATCAAAGGGCCCACCATCTCCAGCCTCACGGCTCTGCCGCCTTCGCATCGCACAGACCCCTCTCTCACCCCCTTGCCAATCAAACAGGCGGATGCCAGCAAAGGTTAGTGAGTCCATAACTGTTTTCTGTGTTTAGAAAGACGAGAGAAAGAACCCTGGGATAGGACTGGGAGCTTGAGCTTGAACTCTGTCTTAGCCACCACTTCTCCTGGTGACCTCTAACAAGCCAAGTCTTCACTCTGGCTTGAGTTTATAAACCAACACATTGGAATAGATGATTGCTAAAGGCTCTTCTACCTCTCAAGTCCATCGTTCTGTGGGTTCAATATTGATTTAAATGTTGGTTTTATGAATTAAAGTTATTATTGTGTTTATGTGTTATTATTAGAATTTGTCAAGGTTCTGAGCAGATAGTTTCTAATGCTATTCTGATAGCATTTTAGAAAAAATTATTTCAGGGCCAGCCTATGGCACGGTAATATGTGAGCTGGATCTCACACTGCAGAGTTTCAGTTCTAGACCGGCGTCTTGAGAAACGCGCTGGGTTCTTGTGCTTGTGTGCCCAAAATACCAAAAGGAGGCAGAGAGGGAGAAGGGATTGCATTGTGACCATCCTCCATCGTGGGGTGGGGGCAGTGCTTTCTCGCTTTCCTCTTTCTTTATCTGCCACACGCCCTCTGGCAAATTTTAAAAAAAATTAATATAAATTATACAGAAGTGCAAAACCAGAATTACTGTAGTTAACATTTAAACTCTGCACATCTTCGTGTAAAATTCTAGTCTTGTGAAATGAGTAAATTTCTAGTTTTTAAAAGGAGCATGTCATGTTTAGCTCAATAACCCCAGCGCCTACTATCCAGCATTAGGCAGATAGTAAATGTTGGTTGAATGAATAAACAAATGAAAGAGTGAGCAAACTAATGGTTTTAGGACTGAATATCGTAAGTGTAACCCTCTCTACTTTTCCCTGTTATTTAATTGGCCAAAGTGTTGAAGAATGCCTAGGTAGATCCTGTTTCCTACCTCAAGTATGACCAAGTGGGATGGTCTTTAATTGTTCTTGTCTTGCTTCCTGTCTCTCATCTGGAGTACTTACAACTCAGAGTTCATTCTCAAGGGCTCTCTGAAACCAGGAGACTCAGAGTCCTTCATCTCTTAGCTTCCATAGCCTCTGTCTGCTGGGCTCCCTCTATTGATATGAAGACCTATTATAAATCTCCGAACTTGGTAAGCTTCCCACACTGTAATTATGGCCTTCCTAGTCATGTGCTGTTGTTCGGAAATCCTTGTGCTAAGGCCAGCTCCATGGCTCCACGGCCTAGCAACTAAGGGAGCTGGATCCCACACAGCCAACCATGGTGTGAACCCTGGCCCCAGTAGCTTGAAAAACATGCAGGGAGGATGTGAACAAGGAATCCAAGCTCAGAAGGCTTGAGGAATGGAGGAGAAGAGGTTGTGGCATGACCACACCCTGTTGAGGTCGCTCTCTCTCCCTCTCTATCTGCACCTTTTCATCTCTCTGATGAGCATACATAGCTTCTAGCAATTAAAAAAATAATAATTTAAAAAAGAAATCCTTGTGATATAGGCCTTCTAGTTGGCTTGGGTAATACTTACTCCCTGGGAATACTGAAAAAGATGAGCAGAGTTTCTATCTCTTGCTCTGGTGCCATCTTACATTCTTCCTGATCAAATTAGGATGAATGAGATAGTGAGTGAATGAAGGAATCAGTCAGCCAGTCAGTCCTGGCTTTAGCAACAGACAGTCAAAATCACTGCAAAACAAAAGGGACTCTGAAATCATGGTAACTTGGTCCAGAAAAAGTTACATTTTTCACCACCAAATTATCTGCAATTAATCCACATGTATTTATTGAGTACTTGTCACATGCCTGGTGCCATGCCAAGTGATATGAACATCAGTAAAGTGCTAACCCCAGAAATGTAGATGTCTAGATATTTTTAGGTGTTTACAATGCCCTAAGGGTCATTGACACCTCACCCCAGGTCCACACCAGTCTGGCATGAGGTGAGAGATAAACAAGGACCATAAGAGATCATTGTTTCAGAAAGTACGTGGTAAACTTCCCTACTTTTTCTCGAATAATCCACTTAATCCAAGAAAGAAAGCCACCCCTCCCCCCAAAATGGTTAAGAATACAAGTTTCACAGCGCACAGGCCAGTTTCAGTTTTGACTCCGTGTGACCTCGGGTGAGTCGCCCTCTGACTCGGCATAAGCTCTGAAGGGAGGCCGTTCCCTGCACCTCCATTCTCTCTCTGCTCTCTGCTCCAGCCATGGGCCTTTCCTCTGCTTCTCATCAGGCCAAACACATTTGTAGTTCTAACATTGACCGACGCCTTCACCTCTATCTGTAAAA
This sequence comes from Tupaia tana, assembly GCA_026018925.1. NCBI lineage: Eukaryota > Metazoa > Chordata > Mammalia > Scandentia > Tupaiidae > Tupaia > Tupaia tana. The sequence continues at coordinate 4,223,482 of JAKSZU010000023.1, read as the reverse complement.
GTCACTTCTCAAGCACCTATCTCTGTCCTTCATAGATTATCCAATCTATACATATTACTCTGTGTGAATTTAATGTCTTCACCACTAGAGACTCCGTGAGGTTTCTCCGGCTCACCACTTAATAGGCATTTGGCAAACACTGGTTAAATGAATGACAGAATAAATGAACTCCCAACTTCTAATCTATTCCACAGGAAAGCTAGAGTGTTATTAGGATTTTGTAAGACAATAGCATTATAGAATAATTTTCAAAACCAGGTAAAATCATCACTCATAGAAAAATAAAATGACACATGTTGAAGATTTTATTTAACTCATCAATTAAGAGAACATTTGTAAGATGTTGTAATCAGTTCAAAAGAGAATCCAAGGAACATTTTTTAATCTGAAATAATAAAATTAATTTGCAGATGAATGCAAAATTGGCTTTTCTGTGGAAAGGAGGAAGTCCCTTTCATCAGACAATTTATTTTTTATGTCTATAGGTAGAAATTACTTGCCTTATAATGAGTTTTTTTTGTTGTTAACCTTACTCCCTATAGCGTTGTAAAGCAGCCCACTCTAACACTGGGCTCAGACAATCCCTGGAGACTCCAGCATTCCACTGAAACGGTATTCAGGAACCGTTTTTGCTTATTCCATAACTTAAATGTTGTTCCTTACAATCTTCTCCTTTTTTGATTGAAGTAATATCAAAGTAAAGGAAAAAATCATGAAATAAGGCTGGTTTCATTAAGCTTGGTCTGATTGTTTATATAGGTGCAGCAAAATTGCTAATTCACTATATATGCCACCATAAGTTTACTTTGCTAGAAGTTTTCAAAAGGAATCTCAGGGACCAGCAGTTAGCGTAATGGCTATGTCGCTGGACTCCCACATAGTTGACCGCGGTTTGCGTCCCGGACCTGGTGGCTTAAAACTTACACCGGGCGCGTGTGCGTGCATGCCCAAGATCCCGAGAAGAGAATGGAGGAGAAGGGATTGCGGCATGACCATCCCCCCTGGGGGGGTGATTTCTCGCTTTCTGTCTCTATGTTTCTGTCTGTCTGTCTGGCAAGCGCATGCGCCCTATAGCGAAAACCTCTCCAAAAAAGAAAAAAAAAGGAATCTCAGACTAAAAATACTTTTTTTAAGAGAGGGAAAGCGATTTTCAAGCTGCCAGGTCCAGGACTCAAACAGTGATCAGCCATGTGGGAGAGCAGCATCTTAACCACTATACCATCTGCTGGCCCCCTAATCAGTACTTTTTTTAATTTCCCAAACAGGACTACCAGCAGATGGTTGGGTCACTAGACTCCCATGTCATTGACTGTGGTTCGAGTCCCGGACCTGGTGGCTTAAACTCAGGCTGGGCACATGTGCCCACATGGCATACTCCCACATGGCCTTGTACTGTGATGGGCCATGTGGGAGTCCAAGGACCTTAACCATTATTCTATCTCCTGGCCTTTCAGACTTTTTTTTTTTTTTTTTTTTTTTTTTTTTTTTTTAGTTTTTAGTTTTTTGCCATAGGGAGCATGTGGTCACTGGAGAGAGTGAAAGAAAGTAAGAAATAACCGCTAGTGGAGATGGCCATGCCACAATCCCTTCTCCTCCATTCTCCTCTTGGAATTTTGGGCATGCATGTGCACATGTCCCATGTGACAGATCCTGGGCTTGAACCATGGTTGGCCATTTGGGAGTCCAGCCACCTTCCAGCTCCTCAGACTTAACTTATAAAATACTCTCAGGGCCAGTAGATGGCATACTGGTTACATCGCTGGACCCCCACATGGCCAACTGTGGTTGCAGCTCTAGACTCCATGGCTTGAAATTTATGCTGGGTGTATGTGCATGTGTGCCCAAGATGCCGGTAGCAGAGTAGAGGAGAAGGGTGGTGGCATGGCCATTCTCCCTGGGAGGTGATTTCTCACTTTCCCTCTCATTGTCTCTGTTCCTCTCTCTCTCTGCAAGGGCACATGCCCTAAGGCAAAAACCTGTACAAAAATTAAAAACATAATAAAAATCCTCTCTTATTTGTATTTCACGGCTAGGAAATCAAGCCAGATCTGTTTACCAGATTTCAACGGTAGGACCTATGCACTTAGGTAAATTCTTCTCTTCTAGGGGTCCAGAATAAGGTCTTGGGTCTTCAGAATGTGACCTGCCATGATGGAGATCTGTAACCCAAGTTCTGAGCTAGTTTTCCTGGGAGGAGGTTATGAGCATTGACTCTGTAAAGTCAACCTTAGTCTTTTAAAAGTGAGTGACTTTTCAAACTTGATTAACTCTCATTTTAAAAAATAAATCCCAGGTGGGTCCTTGTTTGCATAAGGGATTTTTCTAATTATATCTTAGTATAAGGAAAGCAAATTAATATAGAAACTATGCAAATTACTGTATTGCCACAAAAAGTAGAGAGACTCAAATGAGAATTTATGAATTTGGAAATGGGAGAGCACATTCAAATTATCAGAAATTTGATTTCCTCATCTTCTGGGAATTCCAGGGATATTTGCTTTACATAAATGTTTATTTATGTATATATAAATCAATCAGAACAGACGAGTCTTTGTGATCTCATTTATAAATGCCATCTTGAGACAGGGAAACATTCCGCACTCACAACGACAGATAAAGGACTTTCTGAATCACAGACACATAGTCACACAGACACCAAGGAAATTTATACCCTCAGTTCTACAGTTTCAACCACAGAAATATAAAAACTTACCAGTCCAGAGATCAAAGAGTTGTTGTTCTTTCTTGTGGGAAAGAAATTCTTAATTTCCTAATTTCCTGATTTGAGCTCAGAATATACAACTAAAAGAGACTCACAAACTATAGTCTCTTGTTTCTTACCCAACATTTATCCATTTACAGAGATTACCAAATTACCAATCACTGAAGCTACTGATAGAGAATAACAAATAAACTGAAAATAAAATTAATAGAAAGTAAAATTTTTTAAAAAATCAACAAAATTTCTTGCTACTTTAAATTTATCTGTGAGAGCCAAGAAAAAAACATGTCTGTGCTTGGCTGTGCACCGTTTTCGATGGTTTCAGGTAACTGTTCTGCTCACCTCATCTCAGTGGGACCTCCCAGACTGTTAAGGGATGATTTTTTAAAAGGATGTTATTTAGTTCATTTATTAAATGAGGGAACCAGCATGATATTACAGTCAATTCAAAGGAGAATTCAAACAACAGACACACTTATAAATCAATAATATTGAAATTAATTTTGAACCATATACAAAACTTGCTTATCAAGGGGAAAATTTGTCCTTCCACATGACAGAATTTACTTGTAATTGTATAAGCAAGATGATTTGCATTTTTATCAGAGTTCCATAAATTAAGCTTAACCATTATAAAACTGTAAAACAGACCATCAAAAACAACAGCACAGAGCCCTGTAGGGTCAGATAACCTTCAGAAGTTCCAACATTTTGATGAAAAGATATCTAGTTATGTCTTTTGCTTATTCCAGAGAAAACTTTTCTTTTCAGTGACAATGATAAATGCACACACCTATGTGTTTATATAAAATGAGTTAATTCCTCCAACTAGTACTAAAACAAAGGTTAAAAATCATAATCTTTGGAATTCTCAGAGAATAAAACTGATTCTTGAAATGAAAATATACAGTTACAAGGAGTCCTGTTCTTCACATCTGCAAGACAGGCAGAGTTCTTAGAAACAGGATTTGATATTTATAGGTGGAAAAGATTGTTGAGAATTGGTCCTTCTATTTTAAAATAGTTTCAATCTAGTATTACAAAAGTGAAAACCTGAAGTACTAATTTCAGAAAGGGCTTAAAGGGTTGTACTCTAGATCAGTAGTTCTTAAGTTTTTAGAGTATAAAAGATTGACCCACGTTTTTATTTAATATATATGTTACTGGACCCTAATTCTAGTGGTTCTTAAACTTCAGTGCATAGAAATGTCTCCTGGAGGCTTCAATAATGTAGATTCTAGGGCCTAACATCAGAAATTTAGACAGATCTGAGATGGCTCCTGGAATCTACACTTTTATCTTTTGAGAGATTTTTTTTCCCCCTTAGGACATGTGCACTCACCAGAGAGGCAAAGAGAGACAGAGAAACAGAAAGCAAGAAACCACACCTTCCACCCCCCGGGGACGGATGATCACCACACCACTGTCCCTTCTCCTCCATTCTCTTCTCAGGATTCGGGTATGCACGCACACCCACCCGGCAGGAGTTCCAAGTCGCCAGGTCCTGGACTCGAGCTGGTTGGCCAAGTGAAGTCCAGTGCCTTAACCACTACACCACCTGCTGGCCCTGAATCTACACCTTTGATAAGAAATTCTTTCCACAAATGATTCTTTGTTAGGTAAACTGAAGATTTCTCTTTGGGATCATCGTTTTACAAGTGAAGTATGTTTACAAGTGATGTATTCTTTGCAGCCCGTCAGTATGAGTCTTCTGAATCCCGAATAGTAAACTAACACCCTCAATAGCAATGTAGTATTGCGTTAGAATACTAAGCTTAAATGAACATGTACTATAACTATTTTTGTTTTTCATGCAAAAAATTAAGGCACTCATACTCTCACACATAAAATGATGAATAAAGCAAGTTACTCTTGGGGAAAGTTGTAGAGCTCAGACTTTGTGGAATTGCTTAATCTTATATTCTGTTACCTTTTCTTTTTAGGGATTTTAAGTATGATAGAACGAGGATTGATCCCACCAACAGCAAAGATTTCCTTTCAGAAACCACCCATTACGCCCAGAGCAGCTCCTCTGCATCATTCAAATGAAGCACATAAGGTCCCAGCCGGAGGTAAGGCACTTTTGCTTTTATGCTTAGATGGGGGACACAAAAAATTCCCTCCCCCCAAAATCCACCCTTCTAGTAGCCGACTTTTATCCTTAGTCATAGGACAAGATGAAAGTTAGAGTCATCCCAAGTTTCACTTCCTTGAGTAAAGAAACCTAAGCCATCTTTGTAAAATGTATAGAAGGCCTGTATTCTGACTGTGTTGGATGGTTGATGTTTGAGGGCCAGCAGATGGCGTGGTGGTTAAGGCACTGGACTCCCATTTGGCTGACCATGTTTTGAATCCCAGACCTGGTGGCTTACTTTCTTACTTTCTCTCTCTCTTTCTCTCTCTATTTGAGCACATGTGCTCTGTAGTAAACTTAAAACTAAAAATAATGAATAAAATAAAACAATTTTTTAAAAAGAAAGTCGATATTTGAGAAGAAGCTTCCAGTTTGGTTGGGGACATGAGGCAGATATAATAAAGACAAATAATAGTACAAAATAGCTTAGAATGAAGAAACAAAATGGATGTTAAAGTCTAGTGCTGGGGCCAGCAGGTGGCATGGTGGTTAAGGACGCTAGACTCCCACATGGCTGACTGCAGTTCGAGTCCTGGACCTGGCAGCTTGCTTTCCTCTCTCTCTTTCTTTCTCTCTCACTTACTCACTCACTCTGTCCTTCTCTGGTCAAATTAAAATAAATAAATAGATAAATAAATGAAGTTAAATAAAGTAATTCTTTTTTTAAAAAGTCTAGTGCTATAGGTATTCATAGGAATGATTGCTTAGGGGCAAGATACTAGAAGATTTCAAAGAGGAGGCTGGATGAACAGGGTGTTGTAAAGAGGCACTGACCTGGAAATCTATTGACTAGTTGCAGAAGCTCAGCCAAGGCATTTTCTTTCTCTGGGCCTCAGCTTTCCCAGTTACAAAATGAAGAATTTGGGCTAACTTAATGTATCTGTTCAGTAAGGATTTGTTGAATACTTGCTTTATACAAAGTGTCTGGAGAACAGCAGAAAGTAAGTCAGGTGACAGTTCTGCTCTCATGGTGCTTCTATCCAGGAGACACGGTAATAAGAAGGTAAGTACGTGAGAACCTAAGCTAGTGAAAGTGCTGGAAATAAAATGTGTGTGTGTGTGTGTGAGAGAGAGAGAGAGAATGATAGGAAGGGTGCTACTTTGCCTGTGAAGGAAGGGTCAGAGACCGTCTCTCAAATGAGGTATGAAGCTTTAGCTGAAATCCAAACACTGAGCATGAACCAGTATGTAAAGATCTAGGGACCAGCGTTCCACACACAGGACAGCACGGGGACAAAGGCCCTGAGGACTGTGGAGGGAAGGAGTGAGAAGACCAGGCCATGAGCAGGGGAGAGGGAGGGGAGGAGCTGGAGAGCTTGAGAGGGGTCGTGTGACGTAGGCTTGCGCTGTCCTCAGCATTCATTCTCCCCTGCTTCCATGTAATAGAGCTGTGGGTGGGCACATGTCGACTTAACTGAAGACATTTTCCAGCCTTCCTGCAGGTTGTGGGCAGTGAGGATGTAAGCAGAAGTGGCGAGGGAAAGTTCTGGGCTGTGCTCTTAAGAGAAGGAGCACGGCTCTCACTTTCTTCCCTCTGGCTAGCTGGGTACAGATATAATCATGACAACGACAGCTTCACAAGCACTTGGGAGTCAGAGCGGAACTCCTGTCAAATCCAGAAAAGCTGGGTTTGATAGTAATGAAATATCAAGTATTTTGTCAGTATTTGATAGTTCATTTTTTAAAAATCTAGCTATTTGTCCTTCTGGACTATGTGTGAGAGGGAAAGAAACTCACAATGTGTTTAAAACACTCAATATAACTTAAGATTTTTTTTGTTGAACATCTTAACCTATACCAGAACCAGCATAGCAGCCTTCCAAACCATGGTGAAGAGTTGGATTAATTCTAGTTACCATAAGAACCCATTAAACAGGAGGGTGGGGCAGCCCAATTTATGTTTCCGTAAGACCATGCCGACTGCTTTGCCGGCAGCTAAACACAGGAAGCGTGGATGAAAGCAGACAGGCTAGTTAGAAGTAAACCAGGTGAGAAATGGTGGTAGACGTTAGGAGAATAATTTTAGTGGAAATGAAGGGAATTGAACACATTCAGGTTACATTTTGGAAGTGTAGCCAAGAGGACTGGCTGATGGACAGGAGTGGGGGAAGATAGGCATCCAAGATAAATATGTGCGCGTGCGTATGTATAAACATGCCGTAATTTTACATCGTTCCATTGGTAAGATCCCGTGGCTTGTATTACAGAGCTCCTGCATTCCTTTAGTCCACATTTCTATGCATTTCTGCTGGAAACACATCAAAAAGTGGAATTTCTCAGTCATAGAGTATACATATATTCTGATTTAATAGGTACTGACAGACAGTTTTCCAAAGTATTTACACTGATATATCCATATTTTCTGGCTAAAAGTATATGAGAGTCCCAGAATATCCACCTTTGTCAATACTTGATCATTCAGTTTTTAAAAGTCTAGATATCCCAAAGAATCTATTGTGTTATATCTTTATGGGTTTACTTTCTTTTTCCCTGATGACCCATAAAGTTGGACCATTTTTTGGATGTGTGTATAGGTCATTGGAGCGTCCTGTCTTATAAAGTGATATGAGATTTGGGTATTTTTTGGCCCAGCTGCAGTAGTGCAGACAGTAGGGTGCCACTGAGCAGAACAGAACCACATGAGAGGCCTAGTTTCAGATCCCAGGTCAGTCTGAACACATCAGACACACCTGCACATGTCTGTGATCCTGGCTGGCTGGGAGGCTGGGGAAGGATTTTGTCAAGGGTGTATGTGTTTACGTGTGGGGAATAAACTTTAAAAGAGTTTGGACCAACTCCATGGCCTAGTGACTACAGGAGCTGGATCTCACGTGGCCAACCACAATTTGAATTACAGACCCAGCAGCTTAAGAAGAACACCAGTCAGCCACACCGTAGCGGCGCACGAGCGGGCCAGGCGGTGGCCAAGTTCTCCAAGAGATAACTTCTCCAAGATGTCCAGTGATAGGCAAAGGCCCGATGATGAGAGCCCCAGCACCAACAGTGGCAGTTCAGATGCGGACCAGCAAGACCCAGCCACTCCAGAGCCTAAGGAACAAGAAGAAAGAACCTTCTGCCATTCCGCAGAAGAAAAATACCAAATGCTCTAGCAAAACCACTGTTAAGTTATCCACTAGTGCTAAAAGAATTCAGAAGGAGCTAGCTGAAATAATCCTTGATCCTCCTCCTAACTGCAGTGCTGGGCCTACAGGAGATAATATATAGAATGGAGATCGACTATACTTGGTCCACCAGGATCTGTATAGGAAGACTGCAACCCTGTGGATCCTCTGGTTGGAAGCATAACCACTCAGTATTTGAATAACAGAGCAGAACACAGCAGGATAGCCAGACAGTGGACCAAGAGATATGCAACATAATTTACATAATTTGTATGCAGTGTGAAGGAGCAGAAGGCCTTTTCTCACTGTGCTACAAATCTTTATAGTCTTTACAGTACGGACTTCTGTGTATATGCTATACTGATTCTACTCTCTGCTTTTATCCTTTGGAGACTGGGAGACCCCCCAAAAAGCTCAGAGAGCACCTGATGTATCATCTCAAACACAATACACATGCTCCTGAAGGCATAGTTAAAAAAAGAAAGGAATGAAGGAAAGAAGGAAGGAAGACAGACACCAGTCAGGGCCAACAGGTAGCATGGTGGTAAGGATGCTGGACTCCCACATGGCTAACTAACTGTGGTTCTAGTCCCAGATCCAGCAGCTTGAAAATCATGCTGGCACATGTGTATGCGTGCCCAGAAACCGAAGAAGAGAGTGGAAGAGAAAGGATTACAACATCAATAGAGTAATAGTAACCATGGGACAATAGCAAACCTTTTAACCTGTGTAATTGTAGTCTCAGGAGAAGAGAAAATAGAACAGAAGAAATGCGCAAAGAGAAAGTGGCCAAGAATTTTACCAAAAGATGACAGACATCAAACCACAAATCCAAGAAGCTCTCAGAATGTCAAATAGGATAAATACAACACACACGCACAAGTGTTATATTCAAACTGCTGAAAACTAAAACAAAGAGAAAAGCTTGAACACAGCCAAAGAAAAATACGTGTTATATACAGAGAAACAAAGATAAGAATTGCAGTATTCTTACCAAACGTATAAATCAGTAAACCATGCAGTGGCATCCTTAAAATACTGAAAGAGGGACCAGCAGTTAGCGTAATGGCTGTCACTGGACTCCCATTTAGTCGACCGCAGTTCGTGTCCCAGACTCGGTGGCTTAAAATTCACGCAGGGTGCGTGTGCGTGCGTGCCCAAGATCCCGAGAGGAGAATGGAGGAGAAGGGATTGCGGCCTGGCCATCCCCCCTGGGGGGTGATTTTTCGCTTTCTGTCTCTCTGTCTCTCTCTGTCTGTCTGGCGAGCGCACGCGCCCTATAGCAAAAATCTCTCAAAAAAAAAAAAAAATGCTGAAAGAAAAGAACAAAAAACTATCAAGTCAGAATTTTATCCCTAATAAAAATGTTTTTCAGGGGACCAGCACATGGCATAATGGTTATATCACTGGACTCCCATGTAATCAACTGCAGTTCAAGTCCTGGACCTGGTGACTTAAAACTCATGCCAGTACATGTGCATGCATACCCAAGATCCCAAGAGGAGAATGGAAGAGAATGGACTGCGGTGTGGCCATCCCCCCAGGGGAGTGATTTCTTGCTTTCTGTCTCTCCATCTGTCTGGCGAGCACACACACCCATAGTAAAAAATCTCTCCCTCTAAAAGTTTTTCAGAAGGTAAGAAGAAACTGACTTCTTCAGACAAATAAAAAGAGAAAATTTATTACCAGCAACACTGCCCTACAGGAAATGTTAAAGATTTTTCAGGCAGAATGATTATGGTACCAGAAAGAAATTTGTATATACAGAAAGACATAAGGTTCCTGGAAATGACTAACCTGAGGGAAAAATTGTCGGAAAAGACGCATTATTGCATAGAAAAATAGAAAAATAAGTCATGACTTTTCCAACAACCCAGTAAAAGGCATTTTTCCTTATTTTAATTGCTCTAAGATATTAGTGGTCACATAAAGCAGGAGTCAGCAACCTTATGCTTTAAAAACCTAAATAACAATAATTTAAGGTTTTGTAGGCTGCATACAATTTCTATTGCATATTCTTCTTCCTCCTCCTATTTTTTCTTTTGCTACCTCCCCCTCCTCCTCAATCTTCTCTTCCTCTTTTTATCCTTTTTCACTACTTATCTTCTTCATGACCCTTTAAAAATATAAAAACTATTCTTAGCTTAAGGGTCATATAAACACTGTGAGCTGGATTTGGACTGTGGATCATAGTTCACTAAACCCTGGTCTAAAGCAAAATTATTAGCAATGTATTGTGGCTTCATAGCATATCTAAAAGTTGTCTGATAACAATAACACAAAAGATGAGAGGGCAAAATGAATGGGCAATATGGCAGAAGATTCTTAGGTGTTTTGAATACCCTGAGCAACCACTAACATATGTTTTAAAAGGTTTAAATAATAATACAGATAAAACCAAATCATAAAAATACTTATTTAATCCAAAAACAGGCTGAAAGGAGTAAAAAAAAGAAAATGTGGAGAAAATAGATAAGAGAATTGGCAAGATGTGAGATTTTAATTCAGTCACATCAGTAATTACAGGCAATCATGTCTTTGCATGGGGTGAGGGACCATACAGATGATTATGCGAGCAGAAGCCAGGCAAAGTGATTTTAATAATTAGTAGGAAGAATTACAGTTGTTTCATGTCTTTTAATATTTTTGTAAAAACATCAAAAACTCTCTCATCATTATAAATATATAGAGCAATGAAAAAATAATATTTAGGACCCTATAAATTAAAGTATTGGAACACTGGTAACTAATGTATTTTCTTTATTTAAAAAAACTTATCAAGAATAATTTGAATAGCACCTTTTTCATCATATGGCTTATGATAAGAAGTGATAATCTTTACTGTGGCTTGGTGAGTTGTCATATTTCTTTCTAAATTGGGATCAGCTTCCAATTTCTTATCCTTTTAAACTTTTAATATTATAAAATATCTCCAAGTTCCTTTAATGTGAATTTTTTTTTTCTAGTATCACATTATCTCAAATGTGTTTATCCTTTCATCACAACCGTGATCTTCATTTATGTCAATAAATTAACATTAGCTAAGTTCTGGGTGCATTAATGGAGTCTTTCAAATGGTGGCAGTGTCAACATTTCCATGGTCAATTGTTTCTTCAATTAGAATCTATTTCAGTTTTACTTTAAGCACTATCAGTTTTTGTTCTTTTGCTGTACTTTCAACTTTGTTAACTAATTCTTTCAATTGTTAGTACCAATTTGTCCTTAACAATCTGTGTGGAAATTCAAAACACAGATGCATAATGACCAGACAGACTTTAAAAGGGGTGATATGACTGGTCATTGATCTTGATGTACAGCTGCCATTTATGTAGTGATTCGTGGAGTAAAGATCTAGCAGCAAAGTTTGTACTTTATGCCATTACAGTTGATACACCATAATAACTGAAATTTGAATCATGTTGTTAGGGAACTGGGATTATTTTACTAAACTGCAGTAATTAAAATGTGTGCATATTCGTTGGGCCAGCTAATGGTGTGGTGGTGAAGACAGCTGGTTCCCACATGGTTGACTTGTGCAGTTTGAGTCCTTGACCCGACAGCTTGGAAAACATACTAGGTACATGTAAGAGCACACCCAAAATCCCAAGAGGAGGATGGAGGAAAAGGAATTGCAGCATGGCCATCCCCATGGTGGGGGGGTGCTTTCTCACTTCCCTTCTCCCTGTCTCTCTTTGGCAAGCTCATGCACCCTTTAGCAATTTTTTTTTTAAATGTGCATATTGGAACAGTACAAAGTGAGGGTTATCTGTACATTAAATGTTAGTGTTCTAAATATAGCAATTAAAACACAGAGATTATCAGACTGGATAAATAAGACCTAATTAAAAGTGGTTTAGAAGAATCTCACTTTAAATGAAGAAGGAAGGAGAGAAGTGGCAAATCCCCCTTATAGAAGAATTCCACATAATTTAAGTAGTTACTATTCTCTCAAGGAAGTGGAGATTCATTTTCCCTCCTTCATTCTTGAATGTGAGCTAGACTTAGTGACTCGCATCCAAACAATAGAGTATGAAAAGGGAAAAAATAGAAAATATTCAAGAGAAACCTAACAAGCCATGATTTAATGAAATATGAAGGTTTTTTTTTTTTTTTTTTATCACCAGTGATAAGAAACGTTGATATCATGTGTCCCCTGGTATGATGTGATAAGGAATTTGACTTCACCTTTGTGGTATTCTGCTCCCAAACTACAGCCTAACCATAAATAAAACATCAGACATTAAAATCAAAGCATTCTACAAAATATATGACCAATACACCTCAAAACTGTCAAGGTCATGAAAACTAGGAAAAACAGAGAAACTGTCACAGACCAGAGAAAACTAAGGAGACATGATGACTAACTATGGTGTGATATTCTGAGTCAGATCACAGAACAGTAAAAAGACATTAATTTTAAAATTGGTAATATATAAATGTAGTCTGGAGTTCAGTTAATAGTAATGTAATGATGTTCACTTACGACAATAAACGGTGGTTAATCAAAGATGTTAACATTAGGGGAAACAATAATGATATACAGAAATGTTTAGTACTATCTTTTCAACTTTCTGTAACTCTAAAATTATCCCAAAAGAAAAATTTTATTATGTTTTTAGGGTTAAAAATAAATGATGGGACTAGGCACCAATTAAATGTAAATTTATAATTAACATAAAGGGATCAGCAGGTGGCATGCTGGTTAGGGTCGCTCTACTCCCACATGGCCAACCACAGTTCAAGTCCCATACCTGGTGACTTGCTTTCTCACTTTCTCTCTCTCTCTCTCTCTCTCTCTCTCTCTCTCTCTCTCTCTCTCTCTCTCTCTCCCCCTGTCTGGTCAAATTAAAAAATAAATAAATTAATTAATTAATTAAGTTAAATAAAATAATTCTTTTAAAAAATGAAATAAATATAAAGAAATCTGGGAAAAGATATACCATGCAAACAATAATGAAAAGAAAGCTGTATTGGCTCTATTAATATCAAACAGTATGTATTTGCAAGGACAAGGAAGTAGGTCAATGATAAAAGGGAAAGTTCAGCAAAAGCCATACATTTCTAAATATGTATGTATTTAACAACATGTTTTAAATACATAAATAAAAAATTAATAAAATCAAAAGAATAAACAAATCTACAATTTCAGTTAGGGATTTCAACAGACTTTTCACAACAATCAGTAGAACTGGGGCCAGTTGGTGGTGTGGTGGCTAAGGTGGCTGACTGCACAATTCAAGTCCTGGACCTGGTAGCTTGGGAATACACTGGCACATGTACGTGTGTGCTCAAAATCCCAAGAGGAGAAAGGAGGAGAAGGAGTTGTAGCATGGTCATCTTCCCTCAGGGGTACTTTTTAAAAATTTTAAATTTATTTATTTTTATTCTTATTTTTTTGAAACATTCAACATCATTTGGCTTGTAAAGAGAATTTACCCAACATGAAAAACATCTCAGACCAGTCAGGTTGAGAATACTATACACATCATCATCAATAGATAATAATCCATTTCTGTGTCCCACAAATGTCTTGCTTCTCTGTTTTTTTCGCCCTGCTTTCCTACCCCTGAGGGATGCTTTCTCATTTTCTCTCTGTCTTTCTCTGGCAAGTACACACAACTGATGGCAAATTTTAAAAAAATCCAGTCAATTTAATAATAATAATCAGAACTAATAAGTTAAAAAAAAAAGAAGAAAGAAAGTAACAACATAGAATACTATTATAGACTAATATAGAACATTAAAACACAACCGAACACATATTCATTTCAAATGCATGTGGCACATTCACCACAATAGGCCGTATTTTGGACCATAAAACAAAATACTGACTGACGGGGCCATGCAGACAACACAAGCTGTTAAAGAGGCTGTCTCCCAGGGGCTGGCAAGTGGCATGGTGGTTAAGGGCGCTGGACTCCCACATGGCCGACCACGGTTCAAGTCTCAGACCTGGTGGCTTGCTTTCTCACTTCCTCTCTCTTTCTCTGTGTGTCTCTCTGATCAAAAATGGAAAATAATAATGATAATAGTAATAAATAAAGTTAAAGGAAAAAAAAAAAGAGGCTGTCTCCCATGTCTAAAGGCAAGGCCTGGGCTGGGAAGAAACTGCGAGACAAGGCCAGCGCTTTACTAACCCTCCTTGTGTCGTTTTACTGGCCTGTAGTTAATTTCTCTGCCGTGAGTTTTACTGTTATTACGGTACCCTGCAAGGGTAAAATATCACCCCCAACCATTACAATAAAGCCAATTAGTGATCTTGTAGGAATGTGGTTTCTAAGACTGCACGGGGAGAGCCGGAAATTTGAGACTCCCCTGACTGTTTTAGCCAAAATTAATATATGTTAAGATTAAGTTAGTATAAGCCAAATTAGCGTTAGTAACATATATAGATTAAGTTAGTTTAAGGCTAGTTTTATGTAAATACCCCTTGTTAAAGCTACAGGCCAAAGTTAGCTCGTGCTAGGCAAAGTCAGCACATTCACCCAGAGATAAAACAAAGAAACTCACTAATTGACAGACTCAGCAAATAAAACAAAAACCCATGGGTTTTTTAAGAAAGGAAAAGCCTGACTGGTGACGACAGGATGAACAAACCTGAACAAATCTTTTCAGGAAAAGATTATCTTAGCTGGGAACTCTTATCTAAAGCAACAGGTAGTTTTCATCTATGTGCTGTAGCTTGTAGCTCAGGAGACAACACAGGATGTTTGTCTCTGTGCCACAACAGAATTAAACCTAAAATTAATTAGAGAAAGCTATCTAGAAAATCTCCCAAATATTTGCAAATTTAACATACTTCTAAATAACCCGTTGATCCCAAAAAGGAAGTCAGGCCCAGCTTCTGTGGCATAATAGGTGACATGTCAGACTTTGGAGCTGGAAGCCACATCCTGACAATGGTTTGAGTCTCTGGCCCAGTTAGCTTAAGAAAGTGCTGGGCACGTGTATGCATGCACAGATGCACAGGGTCTTGGCAGGGTGGGGGACTGAAGGAAGGAATTGTGGCGTGGTTCAATCCTATAGAGGCAGCTTCACTCTCTCTCATTTTCTCTCTCTCTCTCTCTCTCTGTGTTCTGTCATCAATTAAAAATAAAAGGGCGTTGCAGGAATATTTAAAAGTGTTTTTAATTGACTAGAAGTGACAGTCCAACATACAAAAATTTGTAGGATATAGCAAAAGTAGTGCTTAAGGGAAATTAATAACATGTTTATGTTAGAAAAGACGATCTCTAGTTAATGATCTAAGCTCTCAACTTAAACTAGAAAAAGAAAAGCAATTATATGCAAGCAAGCAGAGGAAAGAAATGATAGATAAAAGTAGAAGTCAATGAAATTGAAAAGGGAGAAAAAAGAAACTCACTGAAACCAGACTCTTGTATCATGGAAAATATCAATGCCTATAAATTTGGCAACTTAGATGAATGGGCAAATTCCTTGAAAGACAGATACTACTTAGGCACACTCAGGAAGAAATAGATAATCTGATGAAGAAATTGACTTGTACTTAAAAACCATGTAAGAAAGAAAACACAAGGTTCAGATTGCATTGCTGGCAAATTCTACCAAACAATTAAGAAAAAAAAATGACCAATTCTACACAAATATTTCCAAAAAATAGAATAGGAAGAAACATTCCCTAGGTAATTTTACAAAGCTAACATTACCTTGATACCACAACCAAAGACTTTAGAAAAAAAATAGCCCTATTTTCTTCATGAAAATAGATAAAAAGTATTTAACAAATATTTCCATATTGAATACACACACACACACACATACACACACAACATCATAGCCACATGAGGTTTATCTTAGGAATGCAGGACTATTTCAACATTTAATAATCAATTAATATGAGTCATATCAATAGAATGAAGATGAAAACAACACAACCATCTCAATTAAAAAATCAACATCCATTTGTAGTAAAACCATAAGAAAAATAGGAATATGAGAAACCTACCTCAATCTCATGAAAGATACCTACAACGAATATGCTTGATAGTGAAAGATTGAATTTTTTTTTCCCTATTATCAGAAACAAGGCTTAGATGTCCCCTCTTAACGCTTTTATTCAGTATTGTGCTGATGGTCCTAGTCAATGCAGTGAGGGGAAAAAAAAGAAACAAATGGCATTCTGATATTAAAAAGAAGAAATGAAATTGTTTTTCTTTGCAAAGAGTGTGATTACTATGTAGAAAGTCTCAAAGAATCCACAAAAAAAATTTTAAAAAGCCAAAAAGCCACTGAAACTAATAAGACAGTTCAGCAAGATTTGAGGATACAAGATTAATATACAAAAAAATAATCAAATTTTGATTTATTGGAAATTTAATTTTATAAAACAATACCATTAAAATAGTACTCAAAATTTAATATCTAGGTATAAAATTTTTAAAATGAGCAAAATCTGCATACTGAAAACAACAAAACACTAATGAAAAAAATTAAAGACCAATAAATGGAGAGATGAGTCATATCATGGATTAGAAACTCAGTATTTTATGATGTTAATTTCTCCTAATTGATTTATACATTAAATGAAAAATAGATCAAGATCTCAGTAAGATTTTTTGTAGAAATCAAGAAGCTGATTCTGTAATTTATATGGAAAGGCAAAGAGTTACAATATTCAAAACAGTTTTGGAAAAGAAAAATGACATTGAAGAACTCATGCTGTCTTGAGTTACTATAAAGCTACAGTAATCAGAACAGTAAGAAATTAAACACAGATCAATGGAAAAGAATAGAATGCAGAAATAGACCTTCACACACATGACCAGTTGACTTTTGATAGGGAGGAAATGCAATTCAATAATGAAAAGAGTTTTTGTTTTGTTTTCAAAATTGTGCTGGGACAACTGGACATTTATATGAAAGAAAAAAGTATCCTTAATACATACCTTGTGTCATATACAAAAACTTAAAATAGATCATAGAGTTAGCATAATGGCTATGTCGCTGGACTCCCATGTAGTCGACCGCGGTTCGCATCCTGGACCCGGTGGCTTAGAACTCACGCCAGGCGCGTGTGTGTGCGTGCCCAAGATCCCGAGAGGAGAATGGAGGAGAAGGGATTGTGGCGTGACCATCCCCCCCTGGGGGGTGATTTCTCGCTTTCTGTCTCCATGTCTTTCTCTGTCTGTCTGGCGAGCGCACGCGCCCTATAGTGAAAACCTCTCCAAAAAAAAAGAAAAGAAAAAAAACAGATCATAGAATTCAATATAAAATCTAAAGCTATAGAACTTTTTGAAGAAAAAAAAGGAGGTGAATCTTTGTGTTCTTAGGTTAAAAAAATTTTTTTAGATACTATTCCAAACGCTTAATCCATAAAGTACAAAAATTGATGTATTGGACTTCATCCGAGTAAAATCCTTCTACTTTGAAAGATGGTGTTAAGAAAATGAAAGGAAAAGCTATAGTCTGGAAGTTAATATTTCAAAACGGTATCTGATAATGATCTTTTATTCAGAAAATATAAAAGACTCAAATCTCAATAATACGAAAACAAGCAACTCGATAACATAACAGACGAAAGATTTGTACACAGTTTACCAAGGAAGATATGTGTATAGTAGGTAAATACATGAAAACATGCTGAACATGATTAGTCATTAGAGATAAACAAATTAAAACCAAAATGGAGGGGCCAACAGATGGTGTAGCGGTAACATTGCTGGACTCCCACGTAGCTGACCATGGTTCAAGGCCTGGACCCGGTGGCTTGAAAATCACACTGGGCACATTTGTACCCAAGATCTTGGGAGGAGAATGGAGGAGAAGGGATTGCAATATGGCCATCCCCCCAAGAGGTGATTTCTCACTTTCCCTCTCACTGTCTCTGTATGTCTCTCTCTCCAGTGAGCACATTCGTTCTATGGCAAAATCCTCTTTAAAAAAAAAAAAAAAAAGAAACATAATGGGACCCAGCCACTGTGGCACAGTGGTAATGCAAGTGCCCTGCAAGGCTGGAAGCCATGTGAACAGCTACAGGTCAGATCCCGTGGTTGGTTTGAAAACACACTGAGCATGTGTGCCAGTGTCCAGAATCCTGAGGAGTTGGAGGGCTGGGGAAAAGGGATCATGGCGCTTCTCTCTTTATCTCTCACATGCACACACATGTACTTTCTATTTTATGTAAAAAAAAGAAACAAACAAAAACCATAATGGACTATCACTAGGCTGCAATACGGAACAACTGCTACTGTCATACCTGCTGGTGGGGATGCAAAATAGTTCAATCATGTTGAAGAATAACTTGACAGTTATTTTAAAAATTAAGCATCCATTTGTCATATGACTGCCATCCCACTCCAAGTTATTTACCCAACAGAAATGAAAATTTACCTTCATACAAAAACCCAAGTGTGATTGTTTGTAATAATTGCTTTATTTCATAATCACCAAAAACTGGAAACCACTCAAATGTTCTCAGTTGGTGAACTAAGGTACTTCCATATGATGGAATACTATTCTGTTCTAAAGGGAGCAAACTACTGATACGTACAACGACAAAGATGAATCTCAAATGTGGTGAGCTAAGTGAAAATGTCAAACTCAACAGGCTACATGCTATATGCTTTCATTTATGTGACATTCCGAAAGAGACAAAATAATGTAGACAGAAAATAGCAAAAAGCAGATCAGTAGCTGCTGAGGATGACTGAGTGAGGAGATCAATACCTGCCTGGGAATGGAGATGGAGTGAGATAGAGTAGTTCATTCCAAAGGGGCATGAGAGATTTTTGGCAAGTATCAGAATTCTGTCTGTTGATTGATGGTTTCATGACTATGCGTTTGTCAGAATCGTACACTAAAGTGGGTGAATTTTACTATGAATGATAACTCACATAGCCTAAATAAAAAAATAATATTGAGAGTGGGGCATCTGCTTGACATGAGAGAAAAGAATAGAAAGTTATAGAGATGCTTCCTGAACTTGAGCGGTGAAAAATTACTTTCAGGAATAAGACTGACTACTGAATATTTTCTGCTGGGACTTCACCCTCCAGATCCCAATCTAGAAAGTGGAAGGGTCTCTGTATCCTTCTCCCTGTCTCTCTCTCCTTAATTTTTAAAAATTTTTTCTTATTTTTTATTTTTTAAGGTAAAGTATTTTCTTGGCTCTCAGCCTCTCCTTTGTGTTGCTAATTCTTGCCTATCCCCTTCCATGTAGGAGAGGCAGAAATTCAGATCTTTTGAGATGCTTATTGAACTTGAGCTATGAAAAATTACTTTTATGCAGTGCACAAGTGTGCCATGCAGTTTTCGTTTTTTGCTTTTTGCTTTTTTTTCCCCTTAAACAAATCTGATAACATTTATTCCAATGTCTCACTATTTCCAAAAAGAATCTGCAAAGAATCATTACTGCCTCAATTTGACCTTTTGGATTACAAAATCCCCCCAAATGTGCCCATTCTTATTTATTAATTTATGTGCTTTGATATTTTTCCCACATGTATTTCCCGAGTTTCTTAGATCCTTTTTTCTTATGTTCATTTTCCTTATGGCCAAATTCCAAAACCCAGTATTATTATACCTGGAACTCTTAGAGTTTTCACAACCATCTAATTCTACAGTGTTTTTTTATTGCATAGAAATTTTTTATATTATTATTATTTATACATTTAATCACTATACATCATTTAGATTGTAAAGAGACTTTACCCAGTATGATATATACCTCAGTTCAGCCCAGTTGAGAATACTATACACATCCTCATCAACAGATAATAAACCATATCTGTGTCCCACAAATGTCTTACCTCTCTATTTTTTCCCTAAATTTCCTTTCCTACACCTTTCCCCTCCAATACTCTCTTTGCACTCTGTCTCTAGTGTCCATAACAATTTTTAATGCTCTTATGTCCTCCCGTTTTTCAGTCTCTACCATAGAGTGTAGACAGTTGGTATATGTTAAGTGGATACATACAGTGTCACTCTTTCATAGCCTGACTTGCTTCACTCAGAAGCAAATCTTCCACATTCATCCACTTTCTATCAAATTCCAGGGGCTTGTTTTTTGTTTGTTTGTTTGTTTGTTTTATGGCTGAGTAGTATTCCATGGAATATATGTGCCACACTTTTGCAATCCATTCATCTATTTGTGGACATTTGGGTTGATTTCATGTCTTAGCAATCATGAATAAGGCTGCAATGAATATAGATGTGCAGGTGCTTTTCTGACTACGTGTTCTCCTATCCTTTGGGTAGATAACCAGGAGTGGAATTGCAAGATCATATGATAGTTCTGTTTGAAGGTCTTTGAGGAACCTCCATATTGTTCTCCGCAGTGGCTGGACAAATTTACATCCCCCCCAACAGGCTAGGAGTGCTCTCATTTCACCACATCTACTCCAGCACTAATCATTATTTGTTTTTTTAAATCTTCATCATTCTGATGGGGGGTTAGGTGTTATTTTCATTACAGTTTTGATCTGCATGTTCCTTATGATGAGGGATGTTGAGCATTTTTTCATATGCTTTTTGGCTGTTCATATGTCTTCCTCAGAGAGTTGTTTATTCAGCTAATTTTCCCATCTTTTAATTGGGTTAATCATTTTCTTCCGGGTAAGCCACATGAGTTTCCTGTGTATCCTGGTTATCAGTCCCTTATCTAAGGCACAGCTAACAAATTCTCTCCCATTCCAAGGGTTGTCAATTCACACTAATTACAGTGTCCTTTGCTGTACAGAAACTTCTTAATCTGATGTAGTCCAATCTGTCTATTTTGGGGATTATTGCCTGTGCTTTGGGGGTCTTGCTTAAGAAGTCTTTGCCTACCCCAAACAGAGTTTCCCCAGTGCTTTCCACCAGTAGTTTTATAGTTTGCAGTCTTAGGTTTAGATCTTTAATCTACTTTGAGCAGATTTTTGTTAATGGTGACAGATAGGGATTCAGATTCATCTTTCTGCAAGTGGATATCAAGTTTTTCCAGCACCATTTGCTAAAGAGGTTTCCCTCTTCCCATTGGATTGACTGGTACCCTGTGTCAAAGATGAATTGGCTGGGAACCAGCAGTTAGCGTAATGGCTATGTCGCTGGACTCCCACGTAGTCGACCGCGGTTTGCGTCCCGTACCCGGTGGCTTAAAACTCACGCCGGGTGTGTGTGCGTACGTGCCCAAGATCCCGAGAGGAGAATGGAGGAGAAGTGATTGTGGCGTGACCATCCGCCCCGGCGGGTGATTTCTCGCTTTCTATCTCTCTGTCTCTCTCTGTCTGTCTGGCGAGCGTACGCGCCCTATAGCGAAAAAACCTCTCCAAAAAATAAAAAATAAAATAATAATAGCTGAAAACTCCCCAAATTGTAGGAAAGATATAGATATTCAGATTTGTGAAGCTTAAAGGATCCCAAATAAATTCGACCCAAACAGGTTCTCTCTGTTAAAAGGCACATTAAAATCAAACTGTCAAAAGTCAAAGATGGCCTAGCCACAGCAGCATGTGCTGGTAGACACTGCAACTTGGCAGGCAGAGGCTATGTGGGAGGCCAGAACGTGGTTCCTGGCCGTCCATGAAAATTCAAACATGGTAGCACCACCTCTAGTTGCAGCTCCTCGGGAGGCTGGGGCAGCAGGAGGATTGCAAGCACATGGCAGCACGGAAACAGAAAGATCCTGTCTGAAAGATCTGGGCTGGGTGGCACACACTTAGGGTCTCAACTGTTTGTGAGGCAGAAGTATGAAGAGTGTGTTACAGCAAGACCCTATTTAAAATAGAAAAAGTCAAAGGAAGAGAGATTTCTAAAAGCAGCAAGAGAATCAAGTCACAAATAAGGTCATCTCTATTAGATTCGATCAACAGCTTTCTCAGTAGAAATCTTACAAGCCAAGACAGAATGGGTTAATATTTTCAAAGTATTGAAAGAAAAAAAAAATGCTGATCTATAATACAATACTCAGCAAAGCTTTCCTTCAGAAATGAAGGAGGTTTTGCTGGCCTTACAAGGAATGCTTAAGGGAGTGCTTTAACTGGAAGTGACAGGACAATAATTACTATCATGAAAACATATGAAAGAAGAAATCTCACTGGTAGAGGTAAATTTATTATCAAATTAGGAATCCTCCATTACGGTAATAATGACATCATTTTTCAAGTTTCTGGTATAAAGGTTAAAAGTCAAAATGGTGAATAATAGCTATAGCTACAATAAGTTGTTAAGGAACACAATATATAAAATATGTAAGTTAAGGCAACAAGATGATAAATTGTGGAGGAGGCAAAAATCAACAGTATTTGTATGCAACCAAACTTAAGTTGTAATCAACTTAAAATAAATAATGTAAATTATTTATGTAACCCCATAGGAACCATAATGAGAAAAATTACAGGAGATACACAAGTGAGAAAGAGAAAGACATTAAAGCTAGTCACTACAGGGACCAGCAGATAGTGTAGTGGTTACATTGCTGGGCTCCCACATGGCCATCTGTAATTCGAGTCTTGCACCCCAGTGACTTGAAAATCACGCCAGGCACATGTGCATGCTTACCCAAGATCCTGGAGGGAGAATGGAGGAGAAGGGATTACAGCATGGTCATCCCCCTTCAGGGGAGATTTCTCACTTTCCCTCTCACTGTCTCTATCTCTTTCTCTCCCTGACAAGCACACATGCCCTAGGGAAAAATCCTCTTTAAAAAAATCGCTAGTCACTACAGAAAATCACCAAACCATGAAGGTGAACAATAAGAGAGAAAAACCGGGAAAAAAATAACCAAAAAACAGTTAGCAAAGGCCAGCTCCGTAGCGCAGTAGTTAAGCTCTCTGCAGAGAAAGCCGACCCTGCAAGACCAACTGGGGTTAAAGTCCCATCCTTGGGGGCAACATTCCAGGCACGTGCATGCATGCTCAGGACAGGATGGAAAGTTGGATGAAGAAGGATTGCAACATGACCAGGCCCTGCTGGAAGGTGCTTTCTCTCTCTTTCTCTGTAATGTACATGCATGTACTCTGTCATGATAAAAGGGGGGAAATGGCAGAAGTCTTCATAAGCAGCAATAACTGATTGTAACCATATCTTTAAAAAGAACTATTTAATTTTACTTGTCATTATTATTTCTTTTTAGTTTGGTACAGGGCATGTGTGCTCACCAGAGAGTGACGAGAGAGAGAGAGTGAGAAAGCAAGTCACCAGGTTCAGGGCTTGAACCATGGTTGGCCATGTGGGAGTCTAGCACCTTAACCACTACACCACCTGCTGGCCCTGAATGTAACCATATTAAATTCCCCAGTTAGAAGATATAAAGCTGAATGAATTTTTTTAAAGATAGATTTTTGCTATAGGGCATGTGTGCTCACTGGAGAGACCGACAGAATGTGAAAAATCAGTCCCCAGAGGGGATAGCCACATCACAATCCCCTCTCCTCCATTCTCTTGGGATTTCGGGCACGCACACATGTGTGCCCAGCATGAGTTTTAAGCAACCAGGTCCAGGACTTGAACCACATTGACTACATAGGAGTCCAGAGATGTAACCATTCCGCCGTCTGCTGGCCCCTGGATTAATTAATTTTTTAAAAAATGAAGACCTAACTATGTTGCCTACAAGAGACTACCTTTACCTGTAAAAACACACAGTCTGAAAGTGGAAGGATGGAAAATGATGTTCTATCAAATGAAAACCAGAAGAGAGCAGGAGTAGCTATATTTACATCAGATAAAATAGATTTTAAGTGAAAAATTATGAACAGAGACCGAATAACTCATTATATAGTGATAAGGGAGTCAATTCAGCAAGAGGATGTAACAGCTGTTAATATACATGCATCCAACAACAGAGAACTCAGATATATAGAGCAAATAATGGGTCATCAGGAAAGTCATTATGCATTGTTTTGTGTAGAAAAACAAATCTTATGTCGCTGATCATGGTTCTTACCCAGGCCCTGATGGCTTGAAAAAAACATGCATACCCCAAATCCCAGCAGGATGGGGAAATGGAAGAGAAGGAACTGTGCTGTGACAATTCTCACACTTGATGTCTTTCTCTGGTATCAGCTCACACATCATGACTTGATGATAGCTTCATTTCTAAATTCTATAAAACATTTGAAAAACTAATATAAATTCTCCTTAAACTATTCCAGAGAGTGAAAGAGGAGGGAATTCTTTTAAACTCTTTCTATGAAAACAACATTATCCTGATATCAAAACCAGACAAAGAAAAAGAGAAAACTACAGGCCACTGTATCTGATGAGCATAGAAGCAAAAATCTTCAACAAACTAACAAACTGAGTTTAACAGTAAATTAAAAAGAGCATTCACCATGATAAAGTGGGATTCATCCCAAGAATGCAAAAAATGGTTCAATATGTGCAAATCAATAAATCTGATATATTACATTAACAGAATCAAGGATTTAAAAAATCAAATCATGGGACCAGTATGTGGCATGGTTGTTAAGGCTCTGAACAGTCCCACTTGGCCAACCACGGCTCAATCCTGGACCTGATCTCTTGCTTTCTCATTTTACCTTTCTCTTTCTGGTCAAATTAATAAAATAAAATAATGAATAAATTTTTTAATTAAAAAAATCATTTAAAGAAAAACAGAGAAGTACTTGGTAAAATTCAACATCTGCGCATGATTAAAAAAAAACTCTCAATAAATTAGATATAAAGGAATGTACTTCAACATAATAAAGGCCACATATGACAAACTCACAGCTAGCATCATACTTAGGGGGAATATTGAAAGCTTTTCTTCTGGAAAAGATCTAAACAGGTAAAAGGATTTCTAAACTTTCATCACTTTTATTCAGTGTAATACTGGAAGTGAAAGGAAAAAAAAAATTGGAAAGGAAGCAGTCAAAATGTCCCTGTTTGCAGACAATGTGATCTCATGTATAGAAAATTTTGGACCAGCCAGTGATGTGGTTGTTAAAGCAGCTGGTTTCTACATGGCCAGCTGTACTGGTCAAATCCTGGACCCAGAAGCTTGAAAAACACCATGAATGTGTGCCGAAAATCCTGAAAGGAGAAGTGGAAGAGAACAGATTGGGGTGTGGCCATTCCCATGGGAGCTTCCTCACTTTCCCTCTCCTCCTCTCTCTCTATCTCCAGTTATCACAAACACCTTTTAGCGAATTAAAAGAAATAAAGACAAGAAAAAAAGAAGAAAAGAAAATCCTTAAGACTCCATTAAAAAAACTCGTAGAACTAAATGAATAAATTTAATAAAGTTGCAGAACACAAACCCTAATGTACAAAAATAAAGAAATATACCAATAGCAAGTTATCTGATAAGGAAATCAAGAAAGCAATCTTATTTACAATAACAACAGAACAAAACAAAATATCTAGGAATAAAGTTACCCAGAGCAAAAGATATCTATAGTGAAAACTATAAATCATTGATGAAAGAAATTTAAGAGGACACAAATAAATGGCAAGATATTCCTTGATCATGGATTGTTAAAAAGTCTACACTATTAAAAGCAATCTATAGATTCAGTGTAACCCCTATCAAAATATCAGTAATGTTCTTCATAGAAAAAGAAAAAAATTAAAATTCATATGGAACCACAGGAGACTCTGAGTAGCCAAAACGATCTTAAGCAAAAAGAGTAAAGTTGGAGGCACTTCACTACTGGGCTTCGAAACATACTACAAAGGTATAATAACCCAAACACCATGGTGCTGGCATAAAACATAGGTACATAGACCTATGAAACGAAATAGAAAACACAGAAATAAATCCATGCACCTATAGCAAACTGATTTTTTTTTTTTTTTTTTTTTTTTTTTTGGCGATAGGGTGAGTGCACTCGCCAGACAGACAGAGAGAGACAGAAAGTGAGAAATCACCCCCCCCCCCCACCCAGGGGGGATGGCCATGCCGCAATCCCTTCTCCTCCATTCTCCTCTCGGGATCTTGGGCACACATGCACATGCGCCCAGCGTGAGTTTAAGCCACTGAGTCCGGGACTCGAACTGCGGTCGACTACGTGGGAGTCCAGCGACATAGCCATTACACTAACTGCTGGTCCCTGATTTTTTTTTTTTTTTAGAATTATTTTATTTAACTTTATTTATTTATTTGTTTGACCAGATAGGGATAGAGCAAGAGAGTGAGAGAAAGAGAGAGAGAGAGGGAACGTGAGAGAGCAAGCCGCCAGGTCTAGGACTTGAACCACGGTCAGCCATGTAGGAGTCCAGTGCCCTTAACCACCATGCCGCTTGTTGGCCCCATCAACTGATTTTTGACAAAGGCATCAAGAACACACACTGAGGAAAAGACAGTCTTTTCAATAAATGCTTATTGAAAACTGTATATTCAGAGACAGCCAGGTGGTATGGTGGTTAAGGTAACAGGATCTCATATGGCCATTTGCACAGTTTGAGTGCTGGACCTGGTGGCTTAGAAAACATGCCAGGTGCATGTGCCCAAAATCCCAAGAGGAGAAAGGATTGAAGCATGTCTGCAGTCACCTGTGAGGGTAGTTTCTCACTTACCTCTCCTTCTCTTTATCTCTATCTCCAGCAAGCACTCACATTCTATAACAAAATCTACAAAAAAGAAAAAGAGAAAGAAAAGAAAAAGAGCCTTTGTACTTCCTGTTTCCTCTTTCACCAAGGACCCTCCGACATGGGCTGCATTCGCACCAAAACCATGAAGGAGGTGGCCCGGGTCATCATGGAGAAGTATTACACGCGTCTGGGCAACAATTTCCACAAGAACAAGCGCATGTGCGAGGAGATCACCATCATTCCCAGCAAGAAGCTCCACAACAAGATAGCAGGCCGTGTCACATATCTCATGAAGTGCATTCAGAGAGGCCCTGAGAGGCATCTCCATCAAGCTGTAGGAGGAGTGAGAAAGGAGAGATAATTATGTTCCTGAGGTCTCAGCCCTGGATCAGGAAATCACTGAAGTGGATCCTGACACTAAGGAAATACTGAAGTTTTTGGACTTTGGCAGCCTGTCCAACCTACAGGTCACGCAGCCTACAATTGGAATGAATTTCAAAACCCCACATGGGGACCAGCAGTTAGTGTAATGGCTATGTCTCTGGACTCCCATGTAGTCGACCGCAGTTCGCGTCCCGGACCCGGCGGCTTAAAACTCACGCTGGGTGCATGTGCGCACATGCCCAAGATCCCGAGAGGAGAATGGAGGAGAAGGGATTGCGGCGTGGCCATCCCCTTGGGGGGTGATTTCCTGCTTTCTGTCTCTCTGTCTCTCTCTGTCTGTCTGGCAAGCGCACGTGCCCTATAGCAAAAACCTCTTCGAAAAGATAAAGAAACCCCACATGGGGGCCATTTGAATCTTTCTGCTATGCTGTACTATTTTCAATAAACTTAGGATAACCAAAAAAAAAAAAAAAAAGAAAGAAATAAAATAAAATAAAAGGAAAACTGTATATTCAAATACAGAATGAGGAAACTAGATCAGTGTTTCTCATCACATACAAAAGTCAACTCAAAATGAGTTAAAGACTTTGATGTAAGATTCACAATTATGAAACTACTAGAAGAAAACATAGGGGAAACACTTCATAACTTTCGTCTTGGGAAAGATTTTTTTGAATGAGACCTCAAAAGTACAGTCAACAAAAGCAAAAATCAACAAATGTGATAATCAAAATAAGAGGCTTCTTCACAATAAAGAAAACAATCAACAAAATAAAGAGACAATCTACAGAATGAGAAAAAATATTTACAAACAGTACACCTGAAAAGGGATTAGTATTCAGAAAATATAAGGAACTCAACAGGGAAAAAAATACTAATAATCTGATTAAAAATGAGCAAAAGTCATGATCAATAGTTCCCAAAAGAAGACATACAAATTGCCAAAAGGTATATGAGAAAATCCTCAGCATCAGGGAAAAGGAAATCAATACCAAAGTGAGACATCTCTGCAACCAAATCAAAATGGCTGTTATGAAATAGCCCCCCACCCCAATTTTTTTGCTGCCATGGATGTGGAGAAATTAGAATTGTCATTCAGTGTTGGTGGCAATGTATGGCCATTATGGAAAACAATATGGAAGTTCCTCAAAAAATTCAAAAGAGAACTGCTATATGATCCAGCAATCCCAGTTCTGCGTTTATATTACAAAGGATATAAAAATCAGTATTTCAGGGAACAGCAGTTGTCATAATGGCTACATGGGCTCCCATGTAGTTGACCGCAGTTCAAGTCCCGGACCTGGTGGCTTAAACTCATACCGGGCATGTGTGCGTGCTTGCCCAAAATCCTGAAAGGAGAATGGAGGAGAAGGGATTGTGGCATGGCCAAACCCTCTCCCCCTTGGGGTGATTTCTCACTTTCTTTCTCTCTGTCTTTCTGGCGAGCACAAGTGCCCTATAGCAAAAGCTTCTCAAAAAAAAAAAAAAAAAAAAAAAAAAAAAAAAAAAATCAGTATTTCAGAGAGTTATCTGTATTTCCACATTTATTGCAGCACTATTCACATAGTCAAGATATGGAATCCACCTAAAGTGTCCATCCAATGGATGAGTGGATAAAGAAAATGTGGCATACACAATGGAATACTATTAAGTCATAAAAAATGAAATACTGTCATTTGTGATAAGAAGGATGAACTGGAGAACATATATTAAGTGAAATAAGTCAGGCATGAAAAGACAAAAACACATGAGCTCACTCATATGTGGAATCTACAAAGGCTGTTCTCACAGAAGTAGAATCGTGGTTATCAGAGGCCAGGGATGGTGGGGGGTGAAAGGACAAACTGGCCAGAAGTTACAAAGTTAAAGTAAGGAGGACTAAGTTCTGATGTTCTATTGTACAGTAGGGTGTCTATAGTTAGCAATATTGTATACTCTTATGTTTCAAAATACCTAGAAGAGAAGATTTTGAATATTCTTACCACATAGAAACAATAAATGTTTGAGGTGATAAAAATGCTAAATGGCCTAATTTGATCATTACACAATATATACATGAATTGAAACATCATTCTCTACTCCATAAAAAATGAACAATTTTAGTGTCAATTAAAGAACAAACTAGGGGGCCAGCAGGTGGTGCAGTGGTTAAGGTGCTGGACTTCCACATAGCCAACTGCAGTTTGAGTCCCAGACCTGGTGGCTTGAAACTCACACCAGGCGCATGTGTGTGCGTGCCCAAAATCCCAGGAGGAGAATGGAGAAGGGACTGCAGCATGCCCATCCCGCCCTGGGGATGCTTTCTCACTTTCCCTCTCACTGTCTCTCTCTGGCGTGCACATGCACCCTTATGGCAAAAATCTTTTAAATAAATAAATAAATAAATAAATATAAACTGTTGCCAAGTGTAAAAAATAAGTCTCTTTTATGGATATAGTTTCAGCAATAAGGCTCTGTAATTTTTGCTACTTTTTAATTTATTATTTATTATTTTTAAAATTTATTTTATTTTTATTTTTTAAGAAATCTGTTTTTTAAGAAGTATTACATTTGACTTTATTTATTTATTTTAAATTTTGACCAGAGGGAAACAGAGTGAGAGAGAGAGAGAAAGAGAGAGGGAAAGAGAAAGGAAGCCACCAGGTCTGAGACTCAAACCACAGTTGGCTATGTGGGAGTCCAGCACCCTTAACCACCACGCCGCCTGCCAACCCAGTTTCTGCTACTTTCTTGAAGACATTCCTTACAGTTCACTTGAAGCAATCTGGGAGAACTGAATCCTAAAAGTATATTCTTAAATTATATATTGATATCCTTTACGAGTGTCCTGTTTTTGATCAATATCTGTCAATTCTTTCTCAGATTGTTGTTTATAGGACTGACAGAAAAAGTGGTTTAGTTAAAGAAATTGAGTTGAAGGAAGCCTCACTTCTCTTATTCAGTTAACTATTTAAATAAATTATTTGTCCTTTTGTTTGGAAAGAGTAGGGTAAGGCCTTTTCTCCCCCTGTGAATGTCAGACTCGGGCTGTTTGTAGAAGTCAGGCTTGCTGCCAGGCAATAGGAGAAACGTGATTAAGAAGGTTTGTCTAGCATCTAGGTAGGTCAAGATATATCATGGGCTAGATATGTTCTCTAGAAGTTGTTGCTTTTGGATTTAATTAATTTTAAAAATAATTGTTATGGTGCTTTTCACTTGTATTACTTCCCCAAGTCATTTTAATGTTTTAGAATGATCATTTTAATGGGTACACAGTAGAATAGTCCATCATATGGAGCTATATTAATTACTTTTCAAGGGAACTTGGAAACCTGGCTATTTAAAGAAATCATCGTGAAGCATTTTATAAGACAAATATTATTCTCTAATTTGTCTGCTTTTCAAATTTGCCTTTTTATCTAAGCAGTTGCATAAGATGGGCAGACCTGGTACTCTGATGGAGTTGTTGACTACCCATGCTGTGGCCTTCCTTTTGAAATCGGTTTCCACAGCTGAGTCACGAGTGGATACAGGAAAGACTGATAGTCACCAGACAGCCGGTGACAGAGCCATTGACTTTCAGGTGCAAACCCAGTAGCAGCCACAACTGACTCAGCCTCTCTTTCTAGAAGAGGTAACATGATTCCACCTCCATCCACAGCCCCCTTCGCCAGATCTCAGAAAGTACCGCTGACTCCCGCAGAAGCGAAGGTCTCTCCCAAGAAACCAAGACCAAAGGTATTTGTATTTCTAAGTACAGAAAGAAAAATTTTCTCATTTACGATATTATTTGTAAGATTTTTGGTAATATACACACTGCAGAGTTGCACGTTTCACATAGAAGTGAGTGCCGTTTCAGCTGCTGCTGGTGGGATGTATTTGATCTTAGAGGGGATTATTGTACAAGTCAGCTCTACCGTGACACTATCAGCGGGGTCTGAAAAAATTCAATCATTTTGCATTATTGTAGTTAAGTGACTGGGTCTCCCTAAATTGCTAGCTGGTCAGGAGTCTAGAATACAATAACTATTGCTTTATATTCAGATTTGTGCTGTACAGAATGTATTATCATGAGATCCTACTGAATTTTATTCATCTTAAAGCTTAAGCTAAGCAGGCAAGATCTCCGGTTTTGCACGGAATATCTTAATGAGAGGTAGGAGGGCACTGTGGATTCCTTAGCGTGAGCACCTCCCAGTACAATGTGACTCCTCCTTGTAGAGGTTCTCCCCGTTGGAAGGCACTGGACTTGAGCAGCTTGCTTTCTTCTGTTTATGGGCCACAGACAGACTTGGAACAATTGAAACTTTTCACCACAGAAAGGAGACAGCTGGCGGGGTCTTTTTCTGGCTTACCCTATATGGTTGTATGTTCAGCTGCTTCTCTAACAAAAGATAGAGAAATTGAAGAGTGGCACAGAAGAAATTAGCCGTGCTGTGTCTATGTAGTAGACTGTTACCTGTTCTTCCCAGACCTACATCTTTTTAACACCCAAATCTTCCTCAAGGGATTTGCACCGCCTTTTCAGCACTGGTGGGCCGTTTCCCGTCAGAGGCTTGCAGGCTGTTTATGTAGCAGCATGTCATGTGACACCCCAGTTGCCATGGCAAATATTTGTGTTTCATGAAAAATGTGGGGGGAAAAATCTATGTAAATGGCCAAATCCCAAGACAGACAAGCCTCGAGGCAAGTGTTTGGCCAGCACCATTATTGTTTGAGATTCAGCTGTTTCACAGGCTGTGTGGGGGCCACGGGCTGATGTGTGTAGTGGGAGCAGGCAGGGGCACCTGTTCCGATTCCCACCCTGTTCAAGTGCTCAGGTCTCAGAGTTGTACGGAGAGCAGATCCACAGGTAAGATAAATACATGACAAGGTTTTAGCCAGAGAGGTTTACCTTAAAAAAAATTAAATAATGCCAATTTTCTGAATGCTAATTAGCCCTGGCTTTAATTTCCTGCTGACTTCACAAAGCCTTCCCCCACCGCTAGAAGCAGTAATATTTAATGGCTTGTTCCCACGGTCCTGGATTGGTACAACATTTCTGAATTGACTCTTCAACGGTAAATGTAATTATTCATAAACTTCGCGGAAGTGTGCTGGACGTGGAAGTTAGAAGGGCTAAAGGACCCCCCATCCACCGAGGCTCACGGCAGAGCAGCGCAGACCTCCTGTCAGTCTCACCACCGGGCAGCGTGGTGCCACACAAGAAGCCTGTCTCGTAAATACTTCTGCAAGTGTCCCCTAGATGTGGGACTTGGCATCTGATCAGAGCTGTTTTTGTAAACACTTACTTTGTCAAACTCTCTTCAAAGCAAACAGGGCTTGACAAGCAGAGCGTTGTTGTCAGGGTGGGCAAGGTCTTTGTAACGATCAGCTTGTGCCTGCATGGGAAGACAGAGCAGCCTGGTCCGGCGGGGGAAGGGGGAAGGGGAGGCGGGGGGGAGGGGGTTACTTGAACCTTCTGTTTGTTTTGTAAAACTGCCCATGAGAGTCATTTTGATTTAAACTGTGTCTCATTCTTCATTGTAGGGTAAAGGCAGAAGGTTAAGAGGACATCATGACGGGAAGGTCTGTAATTTGTGTGACTAGTTGAAATTTGGGGTCTGTCACCTGATGTCCTTTCTTTTTGCTGCAGGGCAAAAGTAGAGGCCACTTGGCAGCTGGAGATGGCAGCAAAAGTTCTTTAGTGCTGGCTTTATAAGTGAAATTAGATCATGTTTAAAAATTGGTTCATTTAAAATGAAAAACCTTTTTTTTCCCCTTCCTTTGAGACTGAATGATTTCTCAGGCTTCAGTCTAAATAAATGATTTAGCATCCTCAAAATTTGGCTGAATCACATCAGTATTCAACTGCAAAGAGTGTTGTCTTATAAAAGTACACTTAAAAAGGAAGGACAGGTGACAGATAGGTTCAGTCATCTCCCAGCATGTGCATGCAGGCACGAACACATGCATGTGTGCATACAGACACACGCGTGTGGAGGATGTGGCCAGTGAGGTGTGGGATTTACAGTTAAACCGACCACAACTAAGGCAGCAAAAAAGTTGGAAGAATGAAACCGTCCCCACAATGTAAACACAAGTCTGCAAAGAACACTCCGCGGGGCCATTCTGGGCTCATAAAAGCCCTGAACTTGAAACAGGAAGGAGCTGGATCCTCCTCTTCATTCTGGAGCAACTTTAAGCAAGGCACTTAGACCCTCTGTACCTCACGTTCCTCTCTTACAAACGGGGATGATGCCTCCTCTCTCACTGGGTTCCTGAAAGGGTCGGATCAGTTAGTGTGTGTGAAAGTGCTCTGCAACTGTGAAGCACTTGTTGTCATGACTGTTTTTGTTGTTGTTTGAGAGAGGATTTTGCTATAGGGTGCGTGCACTCACTGGAGAGACAGACAAGAAGCAAGGGATCACCGCCCCCGCCCCCAGGAGTATGGCCACGCAACAGTCCCTTCTCCTCCAGTCTCCTCATGGGATTTTGGGCACGCATGCACATGCGCCCAGCGTGAGTTTGAAGCCACCAGGTCTGGGACTCAAACCATGGTTGACAACGTGGGAGTCCAGCAACGTAACCGTTATGCCATCTGCTGGTCCCCGATATTCCTGTTTTTTTTTTCTTTCTTTTTTTCTTTGGAGAGGTTTTTGCTATAGGGCACGTGCACTCACCAGACAGAGAGAGACAGAAAGACAGAAAGCGAGAAATCACCCCCCAGGGGAGATGGTCACACCGCAATCCCTTCTCCTCCATTCTCCTCTTGGGATCTTGGGCACGCATGCACACGTGCCCGGCGTGAGTCTTAAGCCACCGGGTCCGGGACGCAAACCACGGTCGACTACATGGGAGTCCGGCGGCATAGCCATTACGCCAACTGCTGGTCCCAAGGCCTCACATTCTTGATCTTCTATTCAGTAAGGATTTCTGAGGTAGCTTAGCCAACCCTTTCCAAGGAAAAAGAGCCTGCCTTTTGGGTCTCCTTTACTCTTGCATGACTCTGACTAAGAGGGACTGCGTGTACAGTAGTGACGGCCTACAGTTCTGAACCCAGGCAGAGTGCCCCAAACTGGTATGTGCAGTTAGAGCCCTCAGTTCTCACTCCCATAGCACCAGGTGTAGGAGAAAGCAGGAGTTTCCATCACGGGTCTCTAGGCCCCTCTCACCCATAGCAGCTGTGTTACCTGTCTTACCTCTTCACAACCAACTTATATTGTGTTTGAACAGTGTGCTATGCTTTAAATGTAGTCTGAGGGTCCAGATGATGGCACAGTGGTAAAACACTGTGCTCTGCAAGGCCATCTCAAATGGGAGGGCTCCTAGTTCAAGTCCAGACACTTTTCTGGGTACATCAAATACATACTTGCCCATGATCTGAGGGTGGATTAAAGCATCAGAACCCTGTTTATGGTGTTGTCTTTTTTCTTTTTTTTAAAGAGAGAGATTTTTGCTATAGGGCATGTGTGCTTGCCAGAGAGAGAGAGACAGAGTCAGAAAGCAAGGAATCACCCTCTGGGGGGCATGGCCATGCTGCAATCCTTTCTTCTTCATTCTCCTCTGGGATTTCGGGCACACACACACACACACACACACACACACACACACACACGTGCCTGGCATGAGTTTCAAGCTGCAGGGTCTCGGGATTCGAACCGCGGTTGGCCATGTTGGAGTCCAGCAACATAACCACTGTGCCATCTGCTCTTTCCGATGGTGCTTTCTTTCTCTCTCTCTCTTTTTTTCTGTCTCTTTTGTTCATGGAAGAAACATATATAACAGTGTTCTATCCTTGCTCACGAGGAAGAAGCTCCGAGATCTCCAAACTTTCTATTAGTACTCCAAAACTCAAGCTATGAGTTTGCAAATAACTAACATGATCATAGAACAGCCTCATGCTATATACCTAGTCCAAGTGACTGTGGGCTCAAATTTCAGTGTACACACTTTCCTTCATTCATATATTCATTCATTCATGCAGCTAATTCTTATTGACTTGTTAACCTTGTGCCAAACAGTGTACTAGGCACTGGAGTTAGGGGTATGAAAAAAACAAACCAAGTCCTTGTTCTCTTGGGACTATGATGAGGAAGGCAGAGACCAACAGATAATTAATATGATGTTGGAAGGTGACAGCTACCTCAGAGAAAAATAAAGCAGAATCCACTTGTAGGTGTAGAAAATGTGACAAGGTGGAGTATTAAAAGAACTCAGCCTATTCCCTAGTGGGCTGTGATCAATGGTCTTACTATCCACAGATTTTTCCTCAGGAAATTTAGAATTTCAAGCTCTACTTTGATGACAATAGCTATCCTTTTTGAGACTTGCTCTTCCTCCCATATGTATAGAGAAAACGATGATGCGTCTTTGCTGAGGGATCTGGGAATCCAGGCGGCTTCTGATTCCCGTCCTGTCGGGCTTCCTGTGTGTATCCCAGCAGGTTCAGCCCATCCATCATAATTGTCCCAAGTGGTCCTTAACTGTGTCACATTATCTTGGAGACTATTATAAGGGGAGCTGGAAAGATGAAATCAATGCAGCAGTAAAATGAAATGTGTCTCTAGAAAGGAAATTTCACATTTGACTGAAAATAGATGTCATCTATTTTTAAAAAAATCATCCTGATTCTGTTATGTTTGATCTTCAACCAGAATTTGATCCATTGAGAGTGTTTGTTCTATGAGAAGGAATCTAAGGGTGGGGTTATTTTCTCCTCAGGAAGTGTTTCAGAGTTCAGGAAGATTCATGTCACTACAGATATCTTTCAAAGCAATTGCACAAATTATTCCTAGAAAATTGCTGCTGATCTGAGGGTCTTTACACTCACTTCTCTTCCTTTGTATGTCTCTGCCCAGTGAGTTTTCTGTTTTGCCTTTTATTCTCTTTATAAAGGTTAAGGATGCTATTGGCCGGCAGGTGCTGTGGTGGTTAAAGGCTCTGGATTCTCACATGGATGACCATGTTCGAGACCCAGACCTACCAGCTTGCTTTCTCACTTTCCCTTTCTCTCTGTCTCTCTCTGGTCAAATTAAAACTAATAATAATAATAATAATAACAAACGAAATTAAATAATTTTTATAAAAGGTTAAGAACTCTAGCTCTCCTTTTTAAAAAGAATTATTTATTTACTTAATTCCATTTATTATTATTATTATTATTATTATTTTAGTTTCACCATAGAGAGAGAGACAGAGAGACAGAAAAAGGGAAAGTGAGAAAGCAAGCTGCCAGGTCCAGGACTCAAACTTCAGCTGGCCATGTGGGAGCCCAGCACCTTAACCATCAGAGCACTTGCCACTCTCACTTTTAATTGACACTTAAGACTTAGGCATTTTCTAGATCTTATGAACTGAGAACCATTTTGTTGACTCGTAGATCCTAGGACACTAAAGTATCTCTCTTTGGGGTTCTTTCCCATGTCCACCTTTATACATTAGGTGGTTCGAGCAATTTTCCATTGATTTTGGTTTGAACATTGCTAGAGGGACCGCGAATGGCATAATGATTGTGTCCCTGGATTCCCAAATGGTCAACCGCAGTTCGAGTCCTGAACACGGTGGCTTAAAACGCACACCGAGTGCATGTGTGTATGTGCCCCAAATCCCGAGAGGTGGATGGAGGAGAAGGGATTGAGGCATGGCTATCTCCCACGGGGTGATTTCTCACTTTCTGGCTCTTTGTCTCTCTGGTGAGCAAAAGTCTGTCTCTCAAAAACAAAAGTTTCTGGAAAGACTTTTCTATCAAAAGATGAAAAAGGAGAGGCCAGCATGTGGCATGGTGGTTGGAGCACTGGACTCCCACGTGACCAATCACAGTTTGAATCCCGGACCTAGCAGCTTGCTCTCCCTTTTTCTGTCTCTCTCTGCTCTAATTAGAAAATAAATATGATAATGAATAAAATTAAATTAAATAATTCAAAAAAATGGAGAAGGCAATTTTCATCATGCATGAAGTGATGCCATTGGAGGCAGTCGCCTTTGATCTGATGGGTTAGTTAGCTCCAGGAGTTTATAGAAAAGCCAATATCCCTGGAAGGATACACCTTAAGTCAGAGAAGTACAGGGTGTTAAAATTAGAAGTGCCCTGAGGGCCAGTAGATGGTATGGTAGTTAAGGTACTAAATTCCCATATAGCTGGCCACGGTTCAAGTCCAGGACCAAGTGACTTGAAAATCACACTGGGCATATGTGTATACATGACCAAAGTCTTAGGCAGAGAATGGAGGAAAAGCGATTGCAGCATGGCCATCCCCCAGGGATGGGGTGACTTCTTACTTTCCCTCTCACTGTCTCTCCCCAGTGAATGCACCTGCTCTATAGCAAAAACGTAAAAAAAAAAAAAATTAGAAGTTCTCTTAGTGATCCCTTAATAGAAACTGAAACCCCATAGAAATGACTTCCCAAGGCCACAGAGGAAGGTGGTGACAGACTAGATTCTGGGTCTTCATGCTTCAAATTCACCACTCTTCTGCCATTATGTTCATTAGCACATTCATGGGGCTTTGTTTAACAGATTGCTTTACAGCCTAACAAAAAATAGGTCAAAGCCAAGTTGGCTCTGATGTAGAAGGTGGTGGAAGGAAGGCTGAGCAAGGAGAGCACAGATAGAAAGAGGCCATTTGTGGAGTTTGGAGAGTTAGGGCTGTGGGCGTTGTTGGGTGGGGGTAGGGACAGCCTGGATGTGGGGTGGATCAGAAAGCACTGGACATGAAGAAAAAGGAAATGGAAGGGGAGCAAAGACAAACTCCATGTAGTCCTTCTCCTTCCCATAGTTCTGTATAGAAATGGGATATTTAGGAACAGGATTTTGTCTTGGAGTAGCAAAAAGATTGTCCTGGAAGTTTTGTTTTTTGTTATTGTTTTTTTGTTTGTTTTTTGAGAGGTTTTTAGCTATAGGGCGCGTGTGCTCGCCAGAAAGACAAAGAGACAGAAAGCGAGAAATCACCCCCCAGGGGGGATGGCCACGCCGCAATCCCTCTTCCTCCATTCTCCTCTCGGGGTCTTGGGCGGGCACGCACCCACACACGCCCAGTGTGAGTTTAAGCCACTGGGTCCGGGACTCGAACCACGGTTGACTACATGGGAGTCCAGTGACATAGCCATTATACTAACTGCTGGTCCCAAGACTGTCCTGGAAGTTAAGAGAATCCACCAACTAACTTTGTGATCTTAAGCAAGTCGTTTTACCTCTAAGAGCCTCAGTTTCCTCATCTATAGTAATCGGCACACAGACTAGAGATGAGGTACTGTGAAATGTTTTTTACACATATTATGATCATCATAGAAACTCTACAGGACCTCTCATTTTTGCAATTGAACAATTCTAAATTCAAGAGGGTAGTGACTTGATTGAGAGTATGTAGCAGATAGAGGCAGAGCTTAAAGTTGGACCCAGATTTGTTGGACTTTAAGGCCAGCATTTGTTTCTCTGGGCCAATAAGAGCCTATTAAGCAAAGGTCAGGCCGATGACCTTCAAAATCCCTCATGCCCTAAAATTCAGTTCTGTGACTGTGCTGAATCCCTGAACCCTGACTTGGTCAGCTGGTCTCCATGGATATTGTATACAAAGGGTTTTCAAAATGTTCATAGAAAAATATGTATTAGAGAAAAACTGCATGGATTTCAATTTTTTGTATCAATATAAAGTCATCCTTTAATTCCCTTTCTCTATAAACTTTTTGAAGTTCCCTTACATATCTTTTGAATAATTCTGACTAATGTCCTGATGTTTGTATTGTCTAAAGCTGAATGCATGGTAGACCTTCGACAAAAATGAACAAAATGGGGAGACAGAAAGTGTCCCTGGTCTTTGGGGAATAATAAGGACTCCGTGTCTGAGGGGCAGTCCTTGAATCTGAGCTCTAACTTAGAGCCATTATGTGCAGGAAAAACTTTAACTTTTTTTTTTAAAGGTTTTTGACATAGGGCACATGTGGTCCACAGAGAGGCAGAGAAGGGCAGTGAAAGGAAAGGTGAGAAATCACCCCCAAAGGGGGATGGCCATGCTGTAATCACTTCTCCACTCTCTTTCGGGGATTTTGGGCACACACGTATGTGCGCCTGATGTCAATTTCAAGCTGCCAGATTTGGGACTTGAACTGTGGTCAGCCATGTGGGAGCCCAGCACCTTAACCACCATGCCACCTGCTAGCCCCAAACCTTTTTTTTTTTTTTTTTAAGGTTTTTGCCATCGGGGAAGTGTGCTTGCTGGAGAGAAAGGGTATCGCTAGTCACAGCCCTCCAACCTCGGCTCCCAAGTAGCGGTGACAACACCCAGTCCTTTATAGTAGGATGGCGATTGAACTGGGGCCTCCCATGTGACTTTACCTGAGTAACAACATCAACCAGAGCACAATACCAACACTCGGCCAGGAAGAACTTACTTTTTTTACCCAATGCAGTTGCCCAGGCTAGTTACCAATGGATATGTTTGGAGGTTTGAGAAACTGAACATTGCCTTACAGATTCAAAAGTAACATCAGTCTGGCCCTCTAAACAATGGAGTGATTATGATTTTCTAAAGATGATATTCATGTTGGACCCACTCAGAGACTTGATTACTTGCCACCAGGAAATGCGCTTATGTCCAGTTTAGGGATCCAGTTTCATCCTACACCCACATATTCTCCACATATATGAAAAAGAGCATTTTTTTCATAAGGACATTTAGCTAAAAATATATTTCTTTTCTTCTGGAAATTTTCTTTCTGATAGTTATTTCTAAATTTTAGAATGCAGTACTGGGCCTGTGGTTTTTGCTTCACATCATGACTTAATTGACATATGTGGTCGTAATCCTGCCTTCCTGGTTTTTTGTTTTAGGTTTAGAATTTTTCCTAAATACCTGCTCCAGAAACTCTCAAAGTTACTTAATTAGTGATTACACTTTGCAAGTGAAGAAGACCATTTCCCAGCTAGTTGACTCAGTTAGTTAGATCAGGAATGCTCGTAATTAGGCCACAGCCGTGGTTTGGCTCTGTGTGGGCCAATTAGTGAGTGTGGGCATCGCACAATAGGGAAGGTGTGGCCTTCATCCCAGGAAGGACTGATGAGAATGGAGGTGTCACCACAGAGATCCAACCCCACTAGAAGGACAGGGCCTTGCTATTGAGTCAGTAATAGTGCATTGGGAGCGCCGCACACTTGACACACATAGGGAGGAAAGGGTGGGAAGAAGAGGAGTGAAAGCAAGAGGGAAGTGAGAGAGAGACAGAAGTGAAAAAGAGAAAGGAAGGAAGGAGGGCAGAGGGAAGAAAGGGAAAGGAGAAAGGAAAACTCGCAAATATAGTAGACAAGTTCCTGGAGGTAAATAATAAGAGAAGAGTAACAGAAGGAGCCAAACCCTGAAGCACGGCGTGACCTTTAATCAGGGCTCTTATTCCCAGCAGGCTGTGAGGCCGCTTTGTCTTTACCTGCTCAATGGATCTCAGTGCTGATGCACTGCTTTAATTTGGGAAGCCTTCCTCTTGAGAGGCATGTCTGTTCTTGCTCTAAGTCTAAAGTGCTCCCGAGTGTGGCATTCTCTGTGACTGATGTACTACTGTTATGCTTTAGCTGACTCCAAACCCATAGCCTCCCAGTGCCTGAGTGGTCTATTTGATGTCCAAGAGTGTGTTTCCTTCGAGAGCAGGTCTTTGCTGGAATATCATCCAAGGAGGTAGACAGGGGTAATCCCTTTGTTCTAAAAGAGCAAAACAGCCACTGTTAAATTCCGCACCTCCACTCTCACCCAAGGCTGTTGTTTCAGAGGATCTAAAGTGCATTTACCGATGCACATAAATACCCTCTACCCAGCCCGTGGAAGGGCGCTGTCCTCGAGAGACTGCAGAGTCCTCTCCTTTCTGAACTGTGCCCAAGCTTGTTCCATTGTTACAGATGGTTTCAATTCCACATGATTCTCTTTAAAGGTAAAGGATTTCAAAAATATTTGAACATCTCCAAGGAAACAAGATTCTGTGGCGAATCTTCCATCCATAGCTTCACTTCTCAGAGAAGTCTCGGTCTTGTTGACAGGATGTAACGTGTGCCTGGCAGGACCGGCCAGCTCCACACACATCCATCTGTGATTATTCTGCATGTCTGTTTCTCGCTGATGAAGCACGGCCGTTCTTCTCGGAGTTCTACCCTTCCCACCATCAGAGCCCATCCTCGGAGGGAGGCAGAGTGTAGCCACGGGCCATTTCTGTGGGAACATGTGCCACTTGTCTTCTCCAAGGAGTTGCAGCTCCTCCTGCCAGCACTGATGTCTGCTAAAGGAGGCCTTACTTCTCTAACTCTCGCACGCACGTCCAAGAAGAAGGGATTTATTTCCATCTACCCAACAGCTTGCTTTCTCTTTTGGCATCCTGATTAGATCAGAGAGGGCTAGAGTCTTGGCAAGAAGATTTTTTTTCCATCATTTTTATTCTTTGTAACAACTCTTAAGTTCAAAGTACACAAAAGCTCACTGCTATTTAAAGTCTGCCTCTAAAATTAAAGGAAATCCCCCCTTTTAAACTTAACAGTTTGGGGCATTTTTTCACAAGTTTCTTTCTTTCCTGAGAGAGACACAAGCACCTTCATCAGGGTCTATGCAGCGATCCCCTCAGTGTTTGCCAGTCAGCCAGGACTGCAGGCATGTGCGTGCACACCCCGCATGTTCAGGCTGACCTGGGAACCAGACTGATCTTTCCCATGACTTTCCCACGTTGCAGAGTCTTGTGCTACCCTGTGTCACTGAGTCAGCTGCTTTTCAGCACTTTTACTCGAGATGACAGTCTGATGAATTATTCCACCGTCCAGAACCTGTGGTAGGGGGAATGAAGACTTGGAAGGTTTTTTTTTTTTTTTTTTTTTCCTCTTGTATTTGTTTATTGTAGCTCTTGGCTTACTTTTCTTTTCTTTCAGATAGCTTTTTGCCTTTGTTAACTACTCTCAGTTAACGTTTATTTAAGAAAGACAAAGCACAAAGTCCAGGCACAGTGGTGCAGTTCCTAGACTACTGAACAGCAGTGCTGGAAGCCACATGGCCAGCTGTGGGTTCAGGTTCCCGGTCCAGCTGAGCTGAAACACACATGGCTTGGGCATGCATCCAAGATCCTGATGAGCTGGGGGGGCTGGAGAAGGGGTTCATGGCGTGCCCAGTGCCCTTTGAGGGCTCTCCTCTCTTTCTCTCTGTCGTGTATACAGGCATGCACACACTCTCTATCGTGAACAAAATAAAATAAACTTTTTTAAACAGGCAAAGTATGAACAATCTAACAAAGTAATACTGAACACAGTGCTATAGCATAATAATTATTAATACACTGACCATGTTTTTGAGTTTTGTGAAAACTCTTCAAAATGTAGAGAGCAGTATAGCTCTACAGTTTGCTAAAGTTGGGGTTTTCCATCTTAAAACATCAACAAGTCATAAACAAGCTATCCCTTAAATTCTTAAGAACAATCATCATAGGAAGTTGATACCTGGCTTACTGAGGTGAACTCAGGGCCTAAAACATCCATGTCCTCCCTCTTCCCAGCCCTGCGAGGCCATTATAGAACATTTAGACCAGAGTCTCTCTGTTTTTTTTGTGCAAATGGCAGTACTTGAATGCAGTGGTTTCACCATGGACATAGACAAAACAAAATGTCCTTCTCTTTCTTCCCTTTTTTAAGTGTGGGTGACATTATATATTATTGTTGCCATTCAACCTTCCTCTGATTTAACTTTTAAAATAGCATTTATTTTGGGACCAGCAGTTAGCGTAATGGCTATGTCGCTGGACTCCCACATAGTCGACCGCAGTTCGAGTCCCGGACCCGGTGGCTTGAACTCACGCTGGGTGTGTGTGCATGCGTGCCCAAGATCCCGAGAGGAGAATGGAGGAGAAGGGATTGCGGCGTGGCCATCCCCCCGGGGGGTGATTTCTCGCTTTCTGTCTCTCTGTCTGTCTCTGTCTGTCTGGCAAGCACACGAGCCCTATAGCAAAAACCTCTAAAAAAAAAAAAATAGCATTTATTTTGTGTGTGTGTTTTTTAAGAAAGAAAATAATTGTCTATCATCTCATTCATAGAAAACCCCTCTTAACACTTAGAAATAAAATAGTATTTTTCTATGACTTAAAATTTTCATCGGTAAATATAGAAATGAAATGAATAGCAAATACTTTCTTGATTTTATTTCTTAGGAGATTTCTGATGCTAATCTACCTCAGGACAGCCCAGACATGTCCCTAAAAAGATACTAGACTTAAAATTTAAAAAAAAAAAAAAAAAAACTATCAAGACAAACCTAGAAAGCGATAAGAGTGATAACATACAACATAACGTTCCTTGTTTTAAAAAAAATTATCTCTGGATATTAAGAGAAGACAGAAGAAAAATATCTTTTTTTTTTTTTTTTTTTTGGAGAGGTTTTTGCTATAGGGCGCATGCGCTCACCAGAAAGACAGAAAGAGACAGAGAGACAGAAAGCAAGAAATCACCCCCCAGGGGGGATAGCCACGTCGCAATCCCTTCTCCTCCATTCTCCTCTCAGGATCCTGGGCACGCACACACACGCACCCGGCGTGAGTCTTAAGCTACCAGGTCTGGGATGCGAACCGCGGTCGACTACATGGGAGTCCAGCGGCATAGCCATTATGCTAACTGCTGGTCCCAAGAAGAAAAAATCTTAAATACTGAAAAGGGATGATTTGTCAAGAAGTCACAAAACACTTCTTTAAAAAAAATTTATTTAATGTTATTTATTATTTTAAAATTTGCTATAGGGCACTTGCACCCACCAGAGAAACTTACACACACACACAGAAAGAGAGAGAGGGAAAGTGAGAAAGCGAGCTGCCAGGTTCAGTATTGAACTGTGGATGGCCAAGTGGGAGTCCAGCACTTCAACCACTGTGCCACCTGCTGGCCCCACAAAATACTTTTAATAGTCATAGTTGCATCCTGAAGATGGCAAAAAGAAAAAAAAAAATTCACTCTATTTTTCAGGATCGGTGGATAAGTTATGACCAGAGAATCAGCAACGTTTTTCTCTAATACTATGAGTACATGTGGAAAAAGTCAATCGCAGATGATGGGGTCAGGTGACCATGTGGAAGTAAACTAATTACCTTTATGATCCGTTTCCTTGAGCACTTTTATAACACTTTGGTAAAGATGGTAATAACTTTGAGTGTTCTCGGTATCCTTCTGGGAATGAGCTGTAATGATATCTATGTGTCAGACTGTCGTGTCACGACATGTGTGGGTCAAAGCAGCGCGTGGGTCTGTGTCTTCCTAACTAATGTGATAACGTGTGTGTCTGGGTCACTCACTGAAAGACCACAGTATATTTCATCTCTGGCAACACTTTCTTTCTGCAGTCTGTGAAAGTCACAACACCCAGAGCTCCGAAGTCATCGTCGGATTATGACTTCTGTATTTACAATGGCAACATAGACATGACCACCCCAGACTTCTTAGCATTCAAAGAACATTTTAGCCTCGCTTGGGGAAGTATTTTTTCTCTCTTGGAACACATTGAAAAGTTTCTCAGAGACTATGCAATACCAGAAGTCAAAATAAAAGGGAAGAGTTTGGTGGCCCTCCTGCCAGAGTTTGAGCTGAAGAATAAAGTGACCAGATATGA
This sequence comes from Tupaia tana, assembly GCA_026018925.1. Lineage (NCBI taxonomy): Eukaryota > Metazoa > Chordata > Mammalia > Scandentia > Tupaiidae > Tupaia > Tupaia tana. The sequence continues at coordinate 4,179,085 of JAKSZU010000023.1, read as the reverse complement.
GCTTCTGTCAGTGGTAGAGGACCCGAGTTACGTCCAGAGGCTGATAAACCTTCCAGGGCAGAGGTACAAGGGCCAAGATGGAGAGTTGGAGGCGGCCATCAAGATCCAAGCCACGTGGAAATGCCATAAGGCCAGACAACTCTTCCTCATCTATCGCCAGAAGAAGTGGGCATCAGGCGTGATCTCCATAGCTTGGCTTTTACGTTGCCACAAGACCCGGCTGAGGAGGATCCTGAAAGAATCCCGTCAGAGACACCTGGAGAACTTCCGCCTTCGAGCCAAGGTGCACGCGACTGCCAGCTGTTACGGCAGACCTCTTTCTCTAAAGGTGTCTTGCTCGAGCGATTACAATGCGCTGTCTCTTTATCCTCCCGTTCTCTCTCTGACTCCCCTCCCCTCAGCCTCCCTCGCCTTTCACTCCCCTCACTGTGCGTGCATCATATTTTAGCCCTAATCAGGAATCTGGCTTTTGTACCTGCAAAATCTGTTGCAATTTTTCTATAGAAAAAAAGTCCCCTTGCTTTGACTATGGTAGTTCTGTCAGAAAATCGATGTTTTAACTGCATTACCTTTTCTCCCTATATATACCTTCTGGCAGTTTAATTTGCTAGGAAAAAAAAAAAAATCCTCTCTTGTCTACATTGCTGTCACCACTTTGTCAGAAAGTATTTAAGTTTGCAGACAGCCTTTTAATTAGTGCTCACAATTTCATTTATGTTTGCTTTCTCTTTTTTTCATTCATATTCTGTTAATTAAGTGAGCTGCCTCTAATCTTCCCCTGCCAGTAGCATCATGTAGCCACCTAATTAAATTAATTGGGGAAGATGTTTTAAGTATGTAATTAAATCAATTAATATAATTTATGCCTGGCTTAACTGTACAGTGGAAAAACAGCTGAAGTTTGACTAGATGAATCCACTACAGCTTCCTGTCACTGATCAATGCTCTTCTTGAATTTCAGCATCTGGCAGCCAACTGGAATCGCATCAGGACCTCCAGGAGGACTATTATCCATATCCCATCATTAGGTAGAACACTTTTGCCTGCAAATCTATCAGCAACCTCTATTACCCGCCACATTATGGCTCCTTGATTGAGTTCAAGGAAGGCCCCTTGTTTTATTCAAATTGGTCTCGGCAGGAAAATGTTCTCGACATGATGAGAGTAATAACACAGGGCCCTCGCTCGAAACGGCGTTTAATTTGGGGATTAAGCAAATAAAGTCATTATGTGGGGGCTGCTATTCAGCGGAGAGGTGATTTGCTGTAATTTGCTTTCATCTGTATGAAATGAACTAAAAAGTTGTATTTTTCCCCCTGAAATAACAGATAATGTTTTCGATCTTCTTTAATGATAGGAGAACCCGGGCTTGTGTGTGTCGTTGCTGTTACGCCAATAAGCCAGGATATTGCTTGTACACTGTTTTTAATCAAATGTGCAGTCAAAATGATAAGCTACATTCTCTGAAATTATTTAGTTCTAATTACGAGCAGATGGGATGCTTTATTTGCACCTAGGGCGCCTGAGCAAAAGGAAATGCTGTGTGAACAAGAATAATTAAGAAGTTGAATAGTGTTTTTTGCGCTTAAATAATCTGCAGTTTCATGTTAATTAGCACTAATGTAATTATTTAATTACATTTATGAATTGGGGGACTTAAAGGCTGTTGTCTGAAACACAGTGGTAAGATAGGTATGCCAAAATGACATCGGGAATTCCAGAAATTTGCGCTGGAAGTTCTTTTAAAACCTGAGCTGCTGTCAAAATGTTTAGGGTTTGTTTGCTTCCTTGTCTGTTTCGTTTTCTTTTGTTTTGCTTTGCTTCTATCTGGTGAGTTAAATTTCCCTCACTGAGGCCACACTTCCTAAGCTGACTTGGTAGTTTTGACAAATAGCAAAACCCACTGAATCTCCATGTAACGTATTAGCTCTGTGTTAAGGGCCTTTTAAGTAGGACGGTGCATTCAGTGGTGTAGACTGAACACTAGGCCATAGGTGATCTAGTGTAATAGACTCAGGATGGCAATTCATCTGTGCTCATGTGTTTGCGTACTTATGTATAATAGAGAAACAATACATTTAAACGGGAACGTGAGAAAACATACGTTTATTATGAAACATTATATTTACCACATAAACATAATTAATATTATTTTTGAATCAGTAAAACATTAATAGTAGGAAGGCAGTGTGAACCCTCCTAGGTTGCCTATGTCTAAATATCCGTAGAAAAATTAAGAAAATAATTGAGCTGCACAGATCCTTTTAGTTTTAGTCTTCTTTATGGGATGACAAAAGAAATTCATTCCTTCTTAGGATGTAAGAGACCTAAACTTCATTATAACTTAAGCTTTGGTTTTGGCGACACTACTTTTGCTCACAAAATTAGTTCACACACAGAAATTGCACTTGTAATTTATTACAACCAGAGAGGCTAATTGAGACCCAATTAACTGACTCAGTTCCTTAGAATAAGGTGCTAGCGCCTTTGCTTCTGCAACTAATTGTAGACTTGACCTGATATTATGTGGGAAATTTTGTTTTGCCTTCTCCATTTGATTTGAAACTAGAGCCAGAAACAGGGCCTCCACTTTACAGTAGCTATGAGCGCTCAGATACGATAGGTACAGCTTCCATTAATGTCTTCCCTCCCACACATTTTCCTCTGACCCTTCAAAAAACTCCCAGGTACGGGACCAGCAGTTAGTGTAATGGCTATGTTGCTGGACTCCCAAGTAGTAGACCGCGGTTCACATTCCAGATCCGGTAGCTTAAAACTCACGCTGGGTGCGTGTGCATGCCTGCCCAAGATCCCGAGAGAAGAATGGAGGAGAAGGGATTGCGGCGTGGCCATCCCCTCTGGGGGGTGATTTCTCGCTTTCTGTCTCTAATGTCTCTCTCTGTCTGTCTGGCGAGCGCACGCGCCCTATAGCAAAAATCTCTCAAAAAAACAAAAAACAAAAAACAAAAACAAAAACACTCTCAGGTACCAGTCCTCAGAAAAGGCTCAAGAAAAAAAAAAAAAAAAGGAGATGCCAAAAAAATAAAAATTTGAAAGTAATTCTAACATAAACTGGACAATAAAAAAAAATCGTAAATGAAAATATCTTAACATCTCAAAAGGATTTGCTGATAAATTAAGACAAAGAATGATTTGGTCAAAGAAACTACAATTAGAAAGCATTATTTTAAATCTGACACTAAAACTAGTAATCTTTCTTCAAGATTACACACATTCATTTAAATAAATAAATAATAAATTTGAAAGTTGTCCCTATTATAATACTTTTTATTTGTTAACCCTGCTACTCATTTTTTAAAAAATGGTTATTGGGGCCAGCAGGTGGCATGGAGGTTCAGGTGCTGAATCCCACTTCACCAATATTTACCGTTTGAGTCCCGGACCCAGTAGCTTGAAAATCACACCGGGTATGTGAGTGTATGTACGTAACCAAACTCCTGAGTGGAGAGTGAAGGAAAAGGGATTTCGGTGTGACCATCCCCCTGGGGGGTGATTTTTCACTCCCTCCTTTCTCTGTCTCTCTATAGCAAAGACTGAAATAATAATAATGAGAACAATAATGTATTTTCAAAGAAATAAAGATAAGCGCAGATGATTGTCTCAACGAGCATTTCAAAAGACCAATTATATGATTTTAAAAGTGAACGGTACTTAATCTTCAATCATACAGTGTTTGTTTCTACAATTTATGCTTTAGGTTTTATAAAATGACCTACGGACATGAAGTGTAAGTAACGAACTGTCATCTCCTCCCTATTCCACAGCAGAATTCTCAAACTATGCCTTTCTCTTTCCTCCAAGATATGGGGCACTTTGTTCTTGTATAGCACTTGCCCTTGGGAATACGCAAAGATTTCAGCTAGATATAACATGGCTTCTTTGTCCCATGCACCGGGAACTTAAGTACATTGTTCAAAAAAATAGAGGTGGATGAAAGTGAAGCAAATTTCTTCTCTACGTACACTGCAGGAAAAAAATGTATTCAGTCTAGTAACTTCTTTTCCAGTGTTAAACCAAATTCACTAGTCACAGTCAGCTGGTGGGATTGTTCGGTTCAGGTAGGCATCCACTACAAGTTGTAGCCTCGTCCCCTTTTTCTCTTTCCACAGGAAGTTTGCTGTAGAATTAGCCCTGGATGTAATTACACCCTGCCCCTAGTCAGTTGGGGCTACACTAACTTATTTGAACTCTCGAAATGAAAGCTAAGTAGCTGATAACTGCTTAATACGTTGCAGCTGTAAGCATTTGGTTATTTTTGTCTGCAGTTTTGCACACATGAAAAAATTGAAAGGATGTCCTGTCAGTAACGATTTTTACCACAAAATATTTAGAAAATATTTGTAAGTCTATGACTTGATGATATGAATATCAGGACAATTATACATTATAATTTCATCGAAAGGAGGAATTATGCAATTTGATCAACTGTTAATGTATTTCAGGTAGTATTCCTAGACGGAAGAAAAAACTGTTAGCTATTTTCAACCCACAGGGGAGGTGGAATGCTGTTGACTAACTGTCCAAAGAAACCAAATGGCCTTATAACTTTAAAAAAAAAAAAATCATCCTTTCTGGAGTATATAGGCTGATCTCTTAATTGGATATTGCACAGTTTTATCACTTTTATTAATGAAATATAATTATAACAAAATAATCTGCCATCGTTCGTAGCAGGAATAGAATATAAGGGTCTATTTTAAGCAAAATCTATCAGTCAAATAAGAAAGGACTGCCACAAAGATTCCTAATTCTTCTAGAAATATCAGAGATCTAAATAAAACCTACAAACTAATCCTGCTTCCAGTTTCTTTGGCCAAGTTATTTCTTCCGCTTTTAACCTAACTCCTGCGCTTCTTCACTGCAGTGCGTCATCTGGTGTTAAACTAAACTCACTGGCATTTTCCTGTGTTGGCATGGAACGGCACAGGCCGATATGGGCCCCTGGTGCCATGAACAGGTATGAGGCCGCTGCCAACCAGTTACACCCCAGTGATCAGTTTCCCCCTCAACTGTCTTCTTTTCTTAAAATAAAAACAGGAAATATTGGGTTGTCTGAAAACTCATGACACATTTTTGCACAGAAAAAATGAAAAATACTTCATGACTTTTCTGACAACCTACTATATCGAGGTGGGATTTCTTTCTTTCTTTCTTTCTTTCTTTCTTTTTAATATATAATCTTTAATTTCACTACCAATTGATTTAATGGCCAAGAGGAATGTATATAGTTTAGCTTCCTATTTTTCCCCTTTGTGCATTATTTCAGCAAATTATACTCGGAGTTAATGTAATTAATGATCTCCAAAATACTCCATTCCAATAAAAATGACAGATCCTGTTAGTGTGAAGTTCATGAAAAACAAAACTTTATTTTTTTCAGCTGGTCTGTACCATCGTAAAAATCTAAAAGGACAGGACCAGCAGATGGTGTAATGGGTACATCGCTGGACTCCTTCTTAGTTGACCACGGTTTGAGTCCTATACCAGGCGGCTTGAAACTCACTCTAGGCACATGGGTGTGTATGTCCAAGATCCTGAGAGGAGAATGGAGTAGAAGGGATTGCGGCATGGCCAGTCCCCTGGGAGATGTTTTCTTGCTTTCTGTCTCTCTCTCTCCAGCGAGTGCATGTGCCCCATAGCAAAAATCTCTCTTCGAAAAAAAGGGAAAGATGGGAAAACTTATTTTTGTGTAAGATACACCAAACTGAGAAAGCCACCCATGCTCACGAGTGAGTTGCTTCCTAACTCCACCCACTCTCCTCAGGAGATAGGAACTTGTAAACAAGGGCAGGACGGAGGACGGCAGCCGAGAGTGGTATCTGAGAAGTTGCCCTTCTGTGCCCCTGCACGCTGGCACCTTTCTGCTTTCATTCTCTGTAGAATCTGCTATAGGGTGCATGCTCTCACTGGAGAGAGACAGAGACAGAATGGGAATGGGAGGGGTAGAAAAGCACTCCCTAAGGGGATTGGCTACGCCAGTCCCTTCTCCTCCGTTCTCCTGTCAGGACTTGGGGCACAAACACACATGTGCCTGGTTTGTTTTTCAAGCCTCTAGGTCTGGGACTCAGACCACAGTTGGCCACGTGGGATTCAACCACCTTCACTACCGTGCCACTGGCTGCCACTTTCTCATTTTTGAATTGACAACTCAAAGACAAGATCGACTGGGTTCCTTCCACTTTGGGGCTGGGAAATCAGGACTTTCAATCAAATCTTTGACATATACAAAAGAATTTTTTAAAGTTTGTGGAATTGGGCCAGCCCTGCAGCATAGTGGTTAAGTGCTGTGTATGAGCATCCAGATCCCACATGGCCAACTGTGGTTTGAATCTTGGTTCCAGTGACTTGAGAAACATCCTAGGCATGTGTATGTGCACACCCAAATCCTGATGGGATGGAGAAATGGAGGAAAAGAGAAGGTGCATGACCACATCCCATTAGGGGGTTCTCTCCCTCTCTCTTTCTCTCTCTGTCTAGCGAGTATATGTGCCCTTTGGCTGTCCCGACCCGGGGGGACAGTCGAACAGGTTTCCTGAGGGAAGGAGTGAGAGCCGGGACAAGCGGTGCAGTGTCACAGCATGGAGACAACACAGTATCTTCAGTGTCGTCTGTTTATTGTGGGCAGCACGGTACAGCACGGAGACGACGCAGTGTTACAACTCTTTAGGGTCGCGTCGTCTGTTGTGAGCAGCACGGAGACGACGCGGTGTCACAGCTCTTCAGGGTCATCCGGAGACGATGTAGTGTTACAACTCTTCAAGGTCGTCTGGAGACTGTGTGGTGTTTCAGCTCTTCAGGCTCTCCAGGGTCGTTGTCTTCCTGGTCTTCTGTGTCGTCTTCGTTGTCTTCCTGGTCGTCTGGCTATTGTAGGCCAGGCATCGTGGTTATATACACGCCGGTGGGCCGTGATTGGTTGAATGAAGGATCGTAAAAGGTGGGTTATGATTGGTTGTAAACGGTGGACCGTGATTGGTTGTAAACGGTGGGCCGTGATTGGTTGTAAACGGTGGGTTATGATTGGTTGCTTTTGGACCAATCATGAGGTGCCAGATAAGCAAATCTGAGGGATTCTAGTGGCCAATCAGAGCAAGGTTTTGAAGGTCAGGTTTTTTGAGGGAACCAATCATGGCAATTGTTTGCTCTCTGAGAACCTGGGCAGACTGGCTGGTGTGCATCCTCCCACATTTGGCAATGTTTTAAAAATGCTCATGGAAAGGAGCCACGTGGTGGTGCAGTGACGGTGCAGCTGGACCCACATGATTAAGGTCCTAGGTGGCACCCTGGACCTGCCTGAGCCCATGGAGTGTGTGTGCATGTGCTCATGAGCTAGGGTGCTGATACTGGGGTTGATCACAGTGTAGAGGCTCCAGTGGCAATACCGGTCTTTCTCTCTCTCTCTGTCTGTCTCTCTCTGTCTCTCTCCTGGAAGAAAAAATGTTTAATGGGGAAAAAAATAGCATTAAATTACCGAGTTTATTTGGTGCAAAAAACCCTTCTTCTTTTAAGAGAGAGCTTTTTGCTACAGGGCACATGTGCTCACTAGAGAGACAGAGAGACAGAAAGCGAGAAGTCATGCCATGCTGAAATCCCTCCTCCTCCATTCTCTCGAGATTTGGGGCATGCATGCACACACATCCGGCATGAGTTTCAAGCTACCAGGTCTGGGACTCAAACTGTAGTTGATCATCTGGGAGTCCAGCAATGTAACCACTATGCCATCTGCTGGTCCTGGTGCAAAACATGTTTGAAATTCATGCATAGGTATTTCATGATATGCATTTGCCATGAACTTTTTGAAGGCTTTCCCTCTGCCACCTCATATTTTGGCAAGTACTATGGCCTCCATAGATTAGGTAAAATGTTGCCCACACTAAATCCTTGGGACAAATGTACTGCCAAGATCTCCCTAACAGTATTTCCCAAAAATACTCACATCTTTGGGGATCGGGAATGAAGGGCACTTAAATTTTCAAATATTTATAACTAAAGCAAAAATGCATTTCTGTTCATCCATGTCATATCATCCAGGTAATCCAAATCAACAGTCACCCACTGGTTAGATCAGAGCTGGTCCCTGATAAAAAATTAACCAGTTGGTCTTAGGGTATCTGATGTTGCACTGTGAATACAGAGAGAGCAGTGGATTCTGAGTCAAGTGATTCCAGTTCATAGGCGTTCCATTAAATGGATTACTATTAGGGCATGCTCTAAAAAGACTTTACAAAGACTAAGATACAGTTATAATATTTACAGTCTTCTTAATTCTCATAAAAAATAGTAAAAGATTTGTTAAGTGGTTCTCAAACTTTTTAGTCTCCAGACCCTTTACACTAGTAATGATTACTAAAGACTCTAAAGAGTGTTAGTTTAAATGAATTATGTCTATTATTATTTACTATATTAGAAATTTTAAAATTGTCAAATTTCAAAAATATTTATGAATCTGGCCAAGACTCTGTGGGACATACCCACCTGTATAGCTGGAAACCACCTGCTAAATGTGGTTGAGTCCCTAACCCGCTCAGCCTCAAAACATGCTGGGCAGGTGCGCGTGGCCAGGACCTGGGCAGGCAGGGGGGGCTGGAGAAAGGAAACTGCAGCATGACCAAGCCCCGGGGGGCGGTGTAGGCCTCTCTCTCTCTCTCTCTCTCCCCCTCCTTCCCTCTCTGTGTCTCTTGTGCATGACATGTGTTTTATCATAACTGGAAACAAATAAATAGGTTTTAAAACACGAATATTTATTAACTTATTTTAAAATAACAATAATAAATCCATTGCCAATGTTCAACTAAATAACATATTTCAATGAAGAAATAACTATTTTCCAAAACAAAACATGTTGGAAGCGTGAGACTGACAAATTTGCAGCTCTCTTTATAGAACATGGTTCTAGATCTGTTTCTGTATTCAGTCTGTTGCAATATGTTGCTTGAGTGGAAGCATATGAAGAAAACATAGCCCTGCATAGATAAGTATTTGGAAAAGGGAACAATATTTTATATTTGTATAGCCTTTTCAAATAATTATGTATATTCTTTGGCCTTATACTAAACTTGACTATGCTAATATTTAATGTTAGTTGCAATGTGAAATTTAAAACATATCAATAGATTCTTTTTATTTTATAACTCGTGAGAGTATAAGATTGAAAAACACTTGAGTCAGTAATCAGCAGGTGGCCTGGTGGTTAAGGCTCTGGACTCCAACATGGCTGACCACAGGTCGAGTCTCAGACCTGGCAGCTTGCTTTCTCATTTTCCTTCTCACTCGTGTGTGTCTCTCTGATGAGTTCATGTGCCCTGTAGTAACTTAAAAGTAATAATAATAATGGTAAATGAAATTAAATAATTCTTTTTTTAAAAAAAAAGAAAAAGACAAATGACATCTTGGTATCATTTTGAAAACAGTTTTGACCTTGCAGGCCCCCTGAAATGGTCTCAGTAAACCCCTCTTGTTTCCCCACCTCCAAGTGTACCCAGACCACAGGTTAAGGATCACTGACTTTATAGGACCAGCAGATGGCGTAATGGTTACGTCGCTGATCTCCCACGTAGTCAACCACAGTTCGAGTCCCGGATCTGGCAGCTTGAACTCAAGCCAGGTGTGTGAGAGGAGAATGGAGGAGAAGGGATGCGGTGTGGTCATCTCCCTGGAGGGGGGCTGATTTCTCACTTTCTGTCTCTGTTTCTCTCTGTCTCTCTCCTTGCACACACACCATAAAGCAAAAATCTCTGTCTTTCTCTCTCTTACACACACACACACACATGCACACACACACAAAGGGTCACTGACTTTAGTTCACACAGTCCTGTGCAAGGAGGCCTGGTCACTCAGCATGGCCTTGCTCCTAACAGAGCAAGTTTGCGGGACAAAGAGCATCATCTGACCGGCATGTATGTGGGAGTGGGAACTGGGAAAGGTGGTAAACATAGATGTGAAAATGGAGAGATGGTTACCGGCAACAACTGTTGATGTCCTTGGCTCGACAGAGAACCGAGAGCAGTTGAATGACTTCAGAAAGGCCGTGCCCAGGTAACCTTCTTTGTTGTGGAGGCGGATAGTGTGAGTGCAAATACTCATTTCAGAAAAGAGGGTGCTCTATCAAACTAGGGAGACCTTGCAGGTGCTGAGGACAGCCGTGAGAACGGAGGCCATGTTCCTCTCTAGAGCGAGGAGGAAGAGATGCCCCTTCTGCCATGCCCTTTGTTTCCTTCTGTGCTGATGAACAGCTGGAAAAAGCTACAAATTCCATTTGCCATTCTTTGAATTCCCTAGACGTTCCCCAGGTGGAAGAACACAACGCGAGAAGAGGGGTGGAGGGTGGGAATGATGGGGCCCCGGGAGAGATGCTCAGAGTTTGAAAGGCAGCTGCTTTTCTCTTTTTGTTTCATAGGTGCATGTGCTTGCTGGGGAGAGGCAGGGAGAGACGATGAGGGGGAAAGTGAGAGATTCCTTCTCCTCCGCTCCCCTCCTGGGGTTCTGGACTTGCACACACACGTGCCCAGTGTGATTCTCAAGCCACCGGGTCCAGGACTCGAACCACGGTCGGCCATGTGGGAGTACTGTGTCCTACCACTGTGCCACCTGCTGGCCCCGAAAGGCAGCTTCTTGAGTAGTCTTTAGACATGTTTCACCACGCATTGCCTGGGAGGTGACAGGGCTGCGCTGGTGGAGCTCTCGTCTGGTCATAGGAGCTGAAGAGGTGCTGGGGAGGGAGAGACAGGAGTAAATGAGCAACAGCGGAATGTAGTGACAAGACAAGGAACGTGCAGTGAAGGCAGGACAGAGTGGCCAGGTGCACCTGATGGCGTGTAGGGCCTGTCAACCACGTGAGCCACAACCACGCTTTGAGAGCTCGGATCATTTCGCGTTTGCAGTAATAATTTCTCTCCATTGAAATGAAGTGCCTTTTGATCATTTCAGTCTGGCTCAGCTGAGGTTAGGAGAGAAAAAGAAAAAAGCAGCAACAGCACTGCTAATAATGTGTCCTCCCTCATCCTTCCGTCAGAGGTCGAAGGAGCGGGATATCTGAGAGGGGTGCACTTAGTGGGAGTAAGGGCAGGTAGGCAGTATGGCCCACTGAGTGGCTTATAACAGGACACATTTTTTTTGGAGAGGTTTTTGCTATAGGGTGCATGCACTTGCCAGAAAGACAGAGAGAGACAGAGAGACAGAAAGCGGGAAATCACCCCCCAGGGAGGATAGCCACACCGCAATCCCTTCTCCTCCATTCTCCTCTCAGGATCTTGAGCACGCACGCGCACACACTCTTGGTGTGAGTTTAAGTCACCAGGTCTGGGACTCGAACCGTGGTCGACTACGTGGGAGTACAGCGACATAGCCGTTACGCTAACTGCTAGTCCCAGAACAGGACACATTTGTGATACAGTTCTGTGGTTCAGAGTCCTGGGGACTGACAAGGTGTCGGCAGGGCTGCATTCCTTCCAGAGGCTCCAGGGAAGAGTGGATGCCTTGCCCTGTGCAGCCTCAAGCAACTCTCCGCCGGGAGGGAGCAGGAGGCTCTTGGGCCCTCTGTCTGCAGAACCAGCCATGTGGGGTCTCCCCAAGCCTCCTTCTACTCAGATCTCCTCCGACTCTCTACTGCTCCCTCTCTCATTTTTTGAAAAGAATTATTTTATTTTATTTATTATTATTATTTAATTTGAAGAGAGAGAGAGAGAGAGAGGGAAAGTGAGAAATCAAGCCAACGGGTCCAGGACTCGAACTATGGTCAACTATGTGGAAATCCCGCGCCTTAACCACTATGCCACCTGCCGGTCCCTCCCTGAGCTTTCTTATCTATGACTGGGTTGAAGGTGATGGTCCCTAGTCTGACCTTCAAAATAAGCGCAGCTTTGTAGATGATGTTCCAAAGCCTGATGTCTCATTGCCAGGGGGCATCTGCTGAACCCCTAAGCCACTGCATTCTTGTTGATATTCACTAGTTTCCTGGTTAAGTTTACTAGGAAACTTAACATATGCTGCTGGTGCTCATGGGGTCTCCTGACGTGGGTGTCACTCATGTACTCTGCGGATGTACAATGCTCTGCTGACGGTGCTGTAGCTGGTCCATGTAGAACGGTCTGACACCCGGCACAGAATGTTATTGTTACATGCTTTGCAAATGCACTTAACTCATAACACTAACACTCTCTCTTTTTTTAGAGAGTTGTTTTGTTTTGTTTTATTTTTGTTTTTGTTTTGCTATGGGGTGCATGTGCCCGCCAGAGAGAGTTAGAGGGACAGAAGGTGAGAAATCACCACCCGGAGGATGGCCACACCACAATCCCTTCTTCTCCATTCTTCTCTCAGGATTTTGGGCACACACGCACACAGCCTAGCATGAGTTTTGAAGCCACCGGGTCCGGGCCATGAACCACAGTCAGCCATGTAGGAGTCCAGTGAAGTAACCATTAGGTTTCTGCTGGTCCCCAATAACACTAGAGTATCTTGTGCTTATACAGCACTTTACAGTTTACCAAGTGCTTTCATGTCTGTTGCTTCCTATGTGGTTCTATGACGGTGCTCTGAGATTAACATAGACCTCTTTAAAATGGGTGTATTTGTACGGTTAACCGAGTGACCAGTCCTGTCGTCATTCCCCACAGACATTTTATATGCGTCCTTGATCAGTGATAACAGAGGTGCCAAGTAATTTGTTGGAAAATTGACCTCAAGCGCTTGAGTGGAACACAGACTTACTCACTCATATGCTGGGTATGTGGCAACAAAGTGATCAGACAGCTTTTATATTTCAAATTGGACATCGTCTTAATGAGGCATCTTATATTCCCTTTTATCTTTACTTGTGAAAGGAAACGCATTCATGGAATGCTCTCAGGCTCTTTTTTTAATCATACTTGATTCTTCAGACAATTTTCCTGCCACCTTATACTTTTGATATATGGTATTCACAACACATCTTTCTAAATATTTATCCAAATGTAGATAGAATTATCTATCTGCAAAATCCCAAGAGTTACAATACTGCAAACACACATAAACACAGCACGGAAATTGTAGCTGTCTATACTAACCTTCCAATGTAGAATGGTTCTCTCAATTATTTGAGAAAGTGGTGCTTTTTTTCACAGATCATTCAAATAGCTCATTTGTCCTTCTGTCTTTTAGAATAAGTTCATTTGCATAAAGCAAAAGAGACTTTTAGATGAATGGCAAACTCATTTAATTTCAACATCACCTAGTGTTTAAACCCCGACATCAAAAAGCAAAGAGCCAATTATCAGAGTTCGTTTAGTCTGAAACCCCATTGCCTGCTCTAGTTTTCCCTTATGCTGGAAAAGAAAGCCATGCCACATCTTAAAGACGTGGCATATAAAAGCACTTTATCCATAGCAGTTTAACTTGAAATGTGTGTTTGGGCTCACTAACCACAAGGAGGCATTGAAGCATCTCTTCAAAATGTGAAAAGTAATTTTCTTAAAAAAAAAAAAAAAAAAAAAGTTGCATCGACATTGGCTGAATTTCATGTAAGCCATTCCACCTGCTTGTGAGTATGTGTGTCTTTTAAATTCATGTTTTGATCCACTTTTTTCTTTCTTTCTTTTCCTTTTTTTTGGAAAAACCTGAACTATGAACAGGAAGTATTGCTGCCGCTGTTCCTTTTGCAGAAGGACTTGGGACGACAGTCATCACATGGGTTTTCCTTCTGCTCTATTTCCAGGGGAAACGGAGGCAAGCTGCAGGGCTTCTGTTACTGCTGCTGAAGCGACCACATTAACCTTTCTTGCTTGCCCTCTGATGGTTAAAAGTTCTTTTGACTGTGAGCCGAAGCCTCTTTCTTTAGTACTAGAATTACTTAGATACATATTTCTGACAGCCACAGGTTTATCTGAATTCAGTGTGTCAACTTAGAATGATTCTGGGAGACATCTTCAAAATGCCACATAGAAAAAATAAAAGACCTAAAACAATTTTTTTTCCTAAGCCCGAGCATAATTTTCTTACATGCCGTATTACAGAGTTACGTTAAATGTCAGAAGTGTTTTCCATGCTTTTGAAATCCTGCTCCATTGACAGGGGAGAAATATGGACCTCTCCGTTGCAGGAAGTACTGCTTGGCACATCTAGAATAATGCTTAATCTCCTGAGAAGCAGGGCCTCCTCCTCAGGAGTCGTACGGTTTCTGTAAGATGCTTCAGAGAAAATTCCTCCCTGGAAGTGGGGACTGTGACACGTTGCAATGTCCTTGTGCCGTTGTGCTGTATGAACTTGCTCTTTTTGGGTCCTGACATCTTGTTTACCTTCTAGGCTATCCACAGCCCGTGCGCCAACGCATTGCTGATTTCAACACCCAGCAGAACATGCAGCTCGGGAGGCTGTGCGACATCTTAGGTACGGCACGGAGTGTGTCACGAGTGACTCTTGGAATGTTTTTCAGGGGATGTTAATAGAGTGTTTACTTTTTGATGAGTTTTTTTTTTTTCCTCTATGAGGATAAAGCTCATATTTTTAATATACTTGCAGGGCAATCTCATGTTTTGTTTTAAAGAACAGATTTATAATGTCAACTTAAATAAAAAATGACACTTTGACTTATTTACTTGGGCAATTTTCTGATTCTTTATGCTGCAGGTTTAGGTAAGGATTTCCCTCCTATATACCGAAATCTCCCTTATTTACAGAATTTTGCAGCCAGTGAGGTCAAAATGTTACATTTTTGTTAGTATTGTCCATTATGTTAGATGGAGGATGAGTGGAAAGTGGTATTAGAAATGAAGCTTTATGTTCTTGCTATAAGAACAAGAGGAAAATGAAGACGAGTTTTGAAAGAAGCTTTCATTTGAGCACAGAAGATGTATCTGGGTTTTAGAAGATACAAGATGACCAGTGGAGGGAATTCTTAGAAATACAGACCTTGAGTGAGTAACAGATCCACCTTTGTAAAAGTCAAGGTCAGATGCTGGGTTGGTCAGTTCTCAGGCAAATGCTGATGGGGTCCAGACGGATGCAAATATGATGTCTGGTTGCTATTGTTGAAGGCCAGGGCTCCAGTTAGGCCTAGCGGATACAAGTTACGGAGGCTACACAATCATGTCGATTCTCGTTTGTGAGATCCAACATTCAGGGTTAAGTGAAAATTGGATTTTTGTTAGTTATCAAGTAAGAACTTCTTTGTTTTGTTAAAATATAATTGCTTTGGCTTTTATTTAAGCAAAACAAGGAGGAATTTTAAATTATCAATGACCAACTTAGCTGGTTTCCCGGAATGACATACTTTACATGATTCATATATATTTCAGCATCATTATTTTTTAATAAATGCCATTTGGTAACAAAAATATATCAGTGCTAGAAATTTACAGTGTCCTAAAATAATAATAATATAATTGCTTTAATCTATTATCTAGGCACTAATATTGTTTTTCAGCATTACAAAAAAATGTAATGACTTGAGAATGATTAGTTAGCGCTAAGTTATTTCAACTGAAAACCTGACTGGCTGGGAAGCACTGAAGTGCCGCAGAGGGCAGACTTGGCTTTCGTTTATTCAAATTGATTATTTTCTTCAGCTTTTTATATACTCTTCTATTTATAGCGTGAACTAACACCAAAGGATGTATTTTTAAAAGATTCTCATTCTTGGATAAGGTTGAACAGTATTAGACTTGTATTTTAAATAATTCAATAACTCAGTCTGTGTTCCTGTGCAATGGAAAAATTCCCAGTATGACCACTTCTAAGAGATTTTAGACCAAATGCCTTTTCTTGATACACTATCTTCATAATGTAAAAATGTAATCATAAAGCTTCTTCACAAAGAATAATAATAGTTTAGAAATAGTAGTTAGGTGAAAGAAAAGTGCTTTCTTGTGAAATAAGAATATGAAGAAACTATACAAATTAGTAAAAATTTTGTGGAAAGAAGAAGCTATCCTTTTTTAAAATTCCATTAATTGCTAGTAAAGGATACTGATCTTTCTGCTAATTCAGAAAAGCAAAGACAATCTGATCACGCTGGTAAGACATCATTTGATATTGGCTGTGAGGTCTTGATTGTTGAGTGGAAACAAGTATTTTCAGTTCCTACATGAGTTAAGCAAGAGAGTGACTGATTTTAACTGAGTAGCGATCAAAGCAACTTTCCTCTTCATATAAATCTCTTTCCAAAATTACCTGTCAATTAATTTTGAACCTGTGTAGATTCACAGTGAAACCATGCTAACACTGGACATTAGACTTAGTAGAATGTATTTCTTCACCAGAAATGAATGGGAAAGGTAAAATGAGCAACATTTGTTTGTTGTTTATAACCTAGAAATTTCTTCCAAGAAAAATGTATTTGTCTTCAGCTTCAGAGTCTATCAGCCACTTGGGCTGTTTGTTTCTGTGTCCTATTCTTTTATATTAAAAAAAAGAAGAAGAACAATTATTTGGTTTTAAAAACTACAAGTGTTTGGCAAGACATTAGTCTTTTCTTCAGAACAAGACTTGGGATAACTAATTTGATCATCCAGCAATTGTATACAATTTATTTAATTACCATGTACTCAATTAATTTATTTTGAGGTCTTTGTTGCAGTTTGGTTTCAGAATTAAATGGGAACCACTCTGTAAAATATTTACTTGTGTGGCTCACTGGGCTGGCCCCGTAGCCTGTTATTTAAGGGAGCCAGATCCCGTATGACCACCTATGGTTTGAATCCCTGTCACAACGTCTTGAAAAACATGCTGGACACATGTGCATGTGTCCAAAATCCCAAAGGTGTGGAAAGATGGAGGAGAAGGGGTTTGGACATGACCATGTCCCATTGGGATGTAGGATGCTTTCTCCCTCTCTTTCTGTGTTTCTCTGGGGAGTGCATGTACCTTCTGACAATTAAAAAAACAAATGTATGGAGCACCTGTTTGGAGCCCAACACTGGGCAGCTCAGACTTCTCTGGAGGGGGCGATTTCTTGTGCACGCCGTGGGTCTCACCACGTTCTACTTTCTGAATTTCTCCCATCTCCCAGATCCCACAAGTAGGTGCTGAGTGACTCCTGTGCATCCCTGCTGTGCAAGGCTTGGGAGAATAGAGAAAGAATATAAACCTCACCTTTAAGAAGCTTGGAGAGGCAGGTTAAAAATTTGAAAAAAATAGGCTGGGACAACAGAAGACACTGCCTCAGTGTGGTACACCTTGAAGGGGCAATTGACCAAAAGAAGCACAAGTGGTGAGGTCAGGATGGTCATTACCGCTGGCTGACCTAGGCAGGGTGGGCCACGGACCGGATTCATGTCCCTGTGCCACTTCTCAAGCACATACTGTGTGCCGCTGCTGTACTCAGTGCTTAACTGTATTCTTTCATTTAATACTTTCTAAACCTCTATGCCCCGAATAATTTTAAAAGTTTTACTTTTAGGGCTAACTGGTAACCTAGCAATTGTATACAATTTATTTAATTACCATGTCCTCAATTAATTTATTTTGAGGCTTATCTTGCATTTTGGTTTCAGAATTAAATGGGACTCACTCTGTAAATATTTACTTACGTGGCTCATTGGGCTGGCCCTTTAGTCTGGTAGTTAGGGAAGCCAGTTAAGACACTGGTCTCCCAAATGGTGGACCGTAGTTTGAGTCCTGGATCTGGTGACCTGAAATTCACACCGAGCACAAAGTCCCAGGAGGAGAACGGAGAAGAAGGGATTGCAGCACGGCCATCCCCCCCTGGGGGTGATTTCTCACTTTCTCTCTTACCATCTCTCTCTCTGACAAGTACACACAAAAAACCTATTGGGTTGTCAGAAAAGTTATGGCATATTTTTCTATGTTTTTTTTTTTTTTTTGAGAGGTTTTTGCTATAGGGCGCGTGCGCTCACCAGACAGACAGAGAGAGACATAGAGACAGAAAGCGAGAAATCACCCCCCCATGGGGGATGGCCATGCCACAATCCCTTCTCCTCCGTTCTCCTCTTGGGATCTTGGGCACGTACGCACACGCGCCCGGCATGAGTTTTAAGCCACTGGGTCGGGGACCTGAACCGCGGTCGACTACGTGAGAGTCCAGCAACATAGCCATTACGCTAACTGCTGGTTCCCTATGTTTTTTTATTAATGCGAAAACATGTCATGACTTATCTCACAACCCAATAAAACAAAAACTAAACTAAAAAGTTTTACTTTTATAGATGAAAAAAATAATAAAACATAAAACAACAGTGCGTAGAAAGATTAAAGAGTGCCTAGGGCCCCTAGGCAGCTGAACTAGAATCTGGTTGGTCTGTGTTTTGGGCATACTCTGACAAGCTGAACAGAGGCGTCCTAAACAGCCCTTGGCCCTCCCTGCCCCGGGAAGCATTCCCAGCACCCCTGCTCTGCACGTGCCCGAGCGCCTGTCTGCTCTCGTGCGCCCCCTGCTCTCCACCGCTGTAGCTGCGTGTGCATGTGAAGCACTCGCTCCTCAAGGGCAGCATCTCAGTCTCTCTGACTGCTGTGTCTCTCTCCACGTCGAGCTAAGCACCTGCTCCTGCCTATCAGTCAGCTATTTTGTGAATGAAGTAATGAATGAGTATCTCCGTGGGTGCAGGTTTCCTCCCTACAGTCCCTAAAATAATCTGCTGCATGGAGTGGGTAATCTCGTCGCACCATTCCATTCGGGTGGGTATTTAATTAGGATTTCTTTCTATGTATGGAAGAAGAAACACATCCTAACAAGGAGAACAGTTAAACGAAGACCGTGTTTCCTTTACAGCAAGAATCAGTAGATATGCTATATAAGTCATCTATTCCTCTTAGGGAACGGAGCAAGGAAAGGGTGGTTTCCTGAAGTAGTCATTGCTATGGTCATAATCAGACCGATTATCTGGACAGGACATTCCCCGAATTGGCCCTGTCAAGTCCAGGCAGAATAAGAAATTGCAATTTCATCAGCTTTCTAAAGTTAATAGCGCTGCTTTATAACTTACCGAAGTTAATGGGATACATTTTTAAAGCAGTATACGATTCCCATCAATGTTAATGGGAGCTGTATGGCTAAATCCCTCTGTATTATCTGAAAGTGCACTTCTGTGGCACCTCACCCTTCTACTTCTGCGGGAATGGCTGCATTTCTGTTGTTGGTGGTGCTATTATTTACCTTTTCTTTGGAGAAATACTGAAGTGCAAAAACGCCAGTGAGATGGCTGAGATGTTCGCAAATCCAATCTAAATTAACTTCGACGTGGCTTTTGGATATGCTCTTTATTTTAAACTGCACAACGTCTATGGGATGCCAGAGTTCAAAATGTCACTTACCTTTATATCAGTAATTAACATCACGCCTGTTGTTTTAGATGCCAACGTGAACGTCATCTACATCTGCTCCCATCACATGAATGACGAGTTAGTGCTATACTACAATAAAATCTTGAGTCTACGTGCAGCTGTCCAACCGGGGAACCTTGAGGACAGAAGTGACCTGCAGGACAGGTTCAAAATTATCACCCCTGAAGCTGTAAACATCTTCACTGTGAGTTTGTCTTCTAATTACTACGGCTTCAGGGATGCAGTAAAATTAAATTGGAAATTTTATAACTTGCAACGCTCTGGTACACATCAGTGAAATATTATTGCGAGTGTAACAGCTTTACTGATTAGACTACTAGTTGGACTGTAGGAAATAAATATCCTAGTTTAACTTTCAGACGTAGTTGGGCTGTTTCTCTGTGGCCGAGGCCTAATTGCAGGTATCGGATGGTGCCGTCAAGTAGGTGAATTTATAACAGCTCCCATTCCTTTTTCTTATTTTTGTGTAGAGGACACCAAGGCAGAGAAAGGCTGGGCCTGCCCATCGACACAGAGCTGGTCAGGGACAGGATCTAGATGAGGACCCCTGCTCTGTGATTTCCACGTGGCTCTGCCTTGTTACTCCATGGTTTTATGGCTCCAGGAGAATTTAATCTGATTTATCATATCGCATGGTTCATAATGAACCAGGTAGAATTTTTTTTTTTTAATTCATACCAGTTTTTAGTGAATGGAATGAATTTGCAGGGGAATCCCATCCCTGGACAAGAGGCTTCGAGAAATCCATGGAACCATAAGGGCAGTATTCCAGAAAACGGCCGTACAAAAGATGATTTGAAATGGATTTCTCTATATTTTAATACTAAGTAAAACCCTCCATGTTAAACAACCAACATTTTTAAAAGAATTACTTATTTAATTTTATTTATTATTATTATTATTCACAACAGGGCATGTGTGTTCACCAGAGACAGAGAGAGAAAGAAATGGAAAGTGAGAAAGCAAGCCACCAGGTCCGGGACTCAAACAGCTGTCAACCGTGTAGGGTCTAGCATCGTATCTACCACGCCACCTGCTGGGCCCAAACAACCAACATTTTAATACCTAATGGACTCTGCAATTTTGAGGAGACTTGG
Organism: Tupaia tana; assembly: GCA_026018925.1. Classification (NCBI taxonomy): domain Eukaryota; kingdom Metazoa; phylum Chordata; class Mammalia; order Scandentia; family Tupaiidae; genus Tupaia; species Tupaia tana. Next base: position 4,158,701 of record JAKSZU010000023.1, on the reverse strand, counting down.
GGAGGAGGGTATAATTAGAGGCTCTAAACTTGCCAATAAAGTTAGCGCTCTCCATTTACAAGTGGGTGGCACCAAAGTCCAGTCTCTATTGCCAGAGAAATGGACTGTGTTCGACATGAACAGCACCTGTGTGTTGGGTTACTGCCCATTCGGGTGCCCCATGATTTGATGAAACAAAAGCTGGAGTGGGTGGAGTGTAATGGGACCTGAGAAGAGGCCTGCCAGGGCTGGGGAGAGCCGCAATCGCATTTCTGCTCTGCTGTCATACTCAGTGAATTGTCCCGAGGATGTGCTCTGTCCCACCAAGAGCTGACTGACTAGACTTCTCAGTATCCTCCCGACGCACCCTGCTCAGGTCTTGCCCATCCACACTGTGGGCTGTGGAAAAGGGAGGCGAGGGTGGGGCGGGGAAGCAAGAGGAGGGGAAGAGGATAAATGATTGACACTCACATCCTTGGGAAGCTGCCAGTATCCTCCCCCGATGCAAGGGTTTCTTTGGTGCTTCCCAGCTCTTCTCTGGCCTCAACTGCATGGTTACGTGGGAGCTAGGAGGGAAAAGAACCATCGTCAGAAGTCTTGGAGTTTCTCCAGCCGGAAACTTGAGCTAAGGCCTGCTAGCTGCCCATTCAGTTCTGGACATCTGAAATGTCCAGACACAGTGGAAAGTCGGAGTGGGGAAGGAGGCTTGGGGGAGAAAAGTGAGCAAGCCAGCATTTGAGAAATTCTTGGCTTGCGTCTTCTCCTTCCACCCTGTAACAATGCAACACGACAAAAAGTATCAATCTCCTTTTACAGCTGAAGAAGACAAGACTCATTTTCTAGTCCAAGGTTACCAGTGCGCACCCAAACCTGTCTGCCCCAGAACGCGGTCATGAATGGGAATACGGTCTTGCTCCTGCATGGCCGGTGTCCTTGGGCAAGCCCTTGCCCTCCCTGGCCTTCTGTTCTTCACATATAAAATGGGGTGATGGATTAGATCATTTCAAAGTCATCTCCAACTCTGCGGTCCTGTTACCTAAGACATTTACCTTGCCCCTTTGACTTCTGGGAAGGAGCTAGGCAGGCAGACTTGCCGACGCACCGAGTCCCAGGCACGGTGTGGGTTTGCACACTCGTGAGCAGAAACAAGCAGAAAGGTTTTAAGTACCTAGTGCTTGTCCTCATAGCTTAGGTTTAAATTATTTGAGTAATTAATCACTCACAGGCAATCAACTTTGTACAACACAAAAATTAAACTCTCACTTTCAAATCAGTTCCTGCTCATGTTTAGCTATTGCTTTATTTCTTTTTAATGGCTTTGAAAGACTGTATCAGTGCTGATTTTCATTCAAATGGATGGCTTTGAGGAGCTTTTTTTTAAAAGCGTGCCAAAAATCTGTTTGTACATCTCTCCAAGTCACTAAACAGTGCTTGAATCTTATAAGAGCAAAACAGCTCTGATAAAAGTCATCGTGTCTATTTGTGTATTTGTAAACATTTAATATTGATGAAGCCATCCTAAACTTCTCATACATCAGATTAAAAAAACGTCAGTGGTGATAAGGTCAATGTGGCCAAAATGCAATGGAATTAGAAACATTTTAGATTCTTTGGTCACCTGTGTTAGTCCACTGCTTGGGTCTGCTGATGCTGATTTTTCTCCAAATGGTCATACAAGACCTGCAGTCAGTAGTGTGTCCTCTGCTGTCACTCCCTCACAGGGGAGTCTTTATTAAACACATATTGAACACTACGGTACCTATTGCCTCAAGAATAAGGCATTCCCACAGGTGACTATAATACCGTCAGGTAAAGTACTTGCTGATAGAAGTAAGCAAACCCATGGACCAGCAGGTGGTGTGGTGGTTAAGGCACTTGATTCCACATAGCTGACTCTGCAGTTCAAATCCCAGACCCAGAAGCCTGAAAATCACACCAGGTGCATGTGCGTGTGTGCTCAAAATCCTCAGAGGAGATTAGAAAAGAGGGGATTGCAGAATGATCATCCCCCCGGGGATGATTTCTCACTTCCTCTCTCTCTCTTTCTCTGGCAAGCACATGCTCCCTATGACAGATACACACACACGCACACACACACACACACACACACACACACATATATAGGCAAGAAATAGGCAAACCCAGAAGAGTCAGAAATCTATCTCGACATTTTCTTCATTTTTTTGTGTGCTCAGAACATTAACGTTAGGTTCTGTGGCTGCTTATGCCACTCCCTCTCCACGTGCATAAACCCACCAGACCTTCACTACTCAGTCTGTAAGATAGGGAAGTTGCCTCAGCACTGGCATGCCGACTTTGCTAAGTAGGTTCAAATCCTGCCTCTGCTGTTTACTGGCTGACTGGGCAAATCTCTTGAGTCTTAACTGCCTCATCTCTTAAATATAAAATACCTAATCTGGAGGAAGGGCCCAATAAAGTAAATCATACAAATCCTCTTCTCAGAGGAGCTCGGTTTTTGCCTTTTGTGCTTTGGGTATGCATACGTGTGTGATAAAATATACTTACATACACTTCAGGATTGTCACCACTTAAGTGTACGGTCCAGGGCATACAGAACGCTCACGCTGTACAACCATCATTGTAGCCGTTCCCAGAGCATCTCATCTTCCCAAGCAGAAGCTCTGTACTGTTAACCAAGGACAGAGAGCTCTGGTTTAAAATAGAAATTTAGGAAGAACTCGAGAGGCTTCTGTTTCAACCTCTCATTTGAATATGGGGACCAGAGCTCAGAAAGGCCCAGTTTTCTAATAAGAAACCACCTAGGAAGTTAGGCATTCAGGAAGTACTGAAACCCAGACTCTCCAGTCCCGTTCTCCTTCTCCCACAATCAGGAGCTATGGTATTCGTTCACAGTTTGCAAACTGGTGTATCTGACATTCCTGGAAGCAATCTCTTGGCATTTCTCCACATTTTTATGTGGCGTTGAGTAGATCATTTTTCCTAGAATTAGAGGAATGGATGCTAGTCTATAAAATTCCTCCTCCCTTGAGACTCTAGTACCTTTGTTATTATATTATTTTCAGGACATTTTAATGACTTCATTTTTAAAAGACAGTTTTCTCTTGGGCTGGATCCATGGTCTGGTATTTATGGGAGTCAGACCCCACATGGCCAACTGCCTGGTTTGAATTCCAGTCCTGGAAGCTTGAAAAACATGCCAGGTACATGTGTGTGCATGCTCCAAATACTGACAGGATGAAAAACCGGAAGAGAAGATATTGCAGCGTGACCCTGCTCCTGGGGGGTGCTTTCTCCCTCTCTTTCTTGCTCTGTCTCCCTGTCTCTTTTGGTGAGCACACATACCTTCTGGAGGAAAAAAAAAAAAACAGCTTGTTCTGTAAAAAAGTTACTACCACTGAGAACTGGCAATTAGCGTAATGGCTATGTCGTTGGACTCCCACGTAGTCGACTGCGGTTCGCGTCCTGGACCTGGTGGCTTACAACACGCCGGGCGCGTGTGCGTGCGTGCCCAAGATCCCGAGAGGAGAGTAGAGGAGAAGGGATTGCGGCGTGGCCATCCTCCCTGGGGGGTGATTTCTCGCTTTCTGTCTCCATGTCTCTCTCTGTCTGTCTGGCGAGCGCACACGCCCTATAGTGAAAACCTCTCCAAAAAAAAAAAAAAAAAAAGTTACTACCACTTACAGAGTATTGGCAACACCATGCCTTATACCAGGTGTTTTAAACCTCTGAGCTTACATTTGCCTTAGAGTAACCCACCAAATGGGTACTTTTATTTCCCCTCAACAGAGGAAGAAACAGGCTCAGAGACTCCAAGTCACTCAGTCAAGTCCATGAAACTCCAATGATAGAGCTGGATTCAAAGCCAGGGTTGTTTGACTCCTAGGCCCAGCCCTTCCCTATGTGCAATGATGCCTGCTTCTCTAGAGGATTTGAAAACAACCTTGGGTTCCTCTCCTCCATCCTCAGACAATGTCTTAGCCATACCCACCTCCACCTGAAGAAATTCTGCCTGTCCTTCAAAATTCACTGCGACCCCACCCCTCCTGGCTAACCACGCTGATTATGTCCGAGGCACGACTTCCAGGACCTTCCCTGCACTGTCCCATCTGATCTGCACGGCACCCCTGTGAGTGAATGCCGTTGTTGTGCTCATTGTACGGATGCAGCCCGAGGCACCAGAGAATGAGGAGTTTGCCTTCCTGGCTCTCTGGCAGCACGTGGCCCCTGCCTTTCTCCCACGCTCAGAGGTGCTCTGGGACTCCTCACAGCACGTACCCGGCTTGTCTGAGTTACGCTTTGCCCGCTGTCCTCCGTGTCTCCACCCTTGGAAGCAGGAACGGGTCGTATTAGTTTTGGAGTAGGGTGACCCTGTGCCCTGTGCCCTCTACCCCATTAGACATAGACATGTCATAATTATTTCATTGAAGGACAGAGTCATTGGTATATCTGAGCTGGATCTAACTAGTCAAAAATAAAATATAAAGAGTTTTCCATTGGAAAATGAATTTGAATCTTGCTGAAATTTCCAAAATTTTCCACTCACAACTCCTTTCCAGAGTTGCTGGTTAGAACCACGGAAGTCACTATAAAAGTGCACCTTCTCTGAAATGGACGTGGTGGAAGAATTTCAGGAGGGTACCCGGTCAGGTGCCTTTTTCCTACCAAAGCAATTGAAGAGCTGCCGGGTTAGGAAACTGTATCGTGAAGAATGCTGTGGGGCTTTTCTCTTCATTCTTTTGTATGGATTCTCCAGGCGCCTTGGTGTTAAACCGTGCCAGGAGTGTTGCAGAGATGAATCACCATTATCCAAAAGCCGCCAGCCTCTCCTCCTTCTGACAGAAGGATAATTCCGCGTGGATCAAATAAATACAGATGTGTAGTAATTAGTTCTATTCCCAGTGAGCCTATTTCCCACACACTAAAGATGTGAGCGATTATGGAACCTCACCCCAACAGCTTTTATCAATTTAAACTGCTAAACAACAGGCTAGGTCATAACCCAGCCTGCTATTAATAATGTATTTATTATGTGCAACATTATAAATTAGGTGTATGGACTAGAAAATGGACACCTTTTAACAAGAATAACATGATCTTCCCCAGAAGCATCACATGTGCCTAGCCACTCTGCTGATGTACAGTCCCAAGGCCGTCAAAAGGATAAAAAATCTCATCCAAGGAAGACAGGCCTACATCGTCGGCGGGCTCCTCCACGCGGACGACTTGGCTGTGGCCGACATGTTAAACATCCCCATCCTGGGCTCAGAGCCTGAACTAGCTCATCTTTATAGTACCAAGTCCGGAAGTAAGCGGGTCTTTGAAAGCGCCAGGGTGCCAATCCCTCCTGGAACATGCGGCGTCTACAGTCAGCACCAGGTAGGTGGCGGGGCCGATGGGTGAGGCATGGTGCAAGTGTTTCCTCTTGACCGTGTGCAGCTTCAGGTCTTCAGAGCCCACCCACCCAGTGGAGAACATGTGGAATACTGGAGTTGCTTTGAGGGGATCTACTTTGGGTTTTAAAGTATCTTGCGAGGAGCCAGCAGGTGACATGGCAGTTGGGTCACTGGACTCCCACGTGGCCAACTGTGGTTTCAGCTAGGACCCAGTAGCTTGCTTTCTCACTTTCCTTCTCTCTCTCACTCTCTCTCTGCCACTCTCTGGTGAGCACATGTGCCCTATAGTAAATTTAAAAAAAATAATAGTAATAATAAATAAAGTTACATTTTTAAAAAGCATCTTCCCATTGGTCTTGCAGAAATTGCTGCAATTTCCAGTGTTTACTCTTTTGGATTAAGACATTGAAGACACTTTTAAAATTTACATATTATGGGACCAGCATTAGCGTAATGGCTATGTCGCTGAACTCCCATGTAGTTGACTGCGGTTTCAGTCCCAGACCTGGTGGCTTAAACTCACGCTGGGCACATGGGTGTGCGTGCCCAAGATCGCGAGAGGAAAATGGAGGAGAAGGGATTGTGGCGTGGCCATCCCCCCTGGGGGGTGATTTCTCGCTTTCTATCTCTCTGTCTGTCTCTGTCTTTCTGACGAGCACACGCGCCCTATAGCAAAAACCTCTAAAAAAAAAAACAAAATTTACATATCATTTGGACTAATCTGCCATTAATTCTTGGTGCTTTAACATGGATTAGTTCATTATCTTCTCAGCTGGCCGTTTAGTAGGACCATGAGAAATATAACCAGCAGCTTTGGCTACAAGAAGCAGGTTTGGAAAGCCCCAGGGAGTGAGCCTCTCCCATGGGTCAGATGCTGCGGGTTGGGCACATCCTTGGCTTTCTGGTTGGCACCATAAAAGATATTTTGGCTCCTTGGGACGGGAGGAAGGGCCCTAAAGCGGGGAGGGGAGAAAGCCCAGGGCATGAAATGGCTCCAGGAATGAAACTCTGGTCGAGTCTTGGACAGGTCTGTGGTTGTGCATACTTCCAGAAGGCAGTTAGGGCCCAACACATTTGGGGAAGTGCATCAGCCACTAGAGACATGTTCTCCTTCAGTTAGCTCTGCAGGTGTCTCCCATTTAATGCCATCTGTTTTTATAATAAAGAAAATTAAAAAGACAAACAGCTGATAACGTTTCCCGAGCCCCTGCTTCAGTACATCTCTTGACCATCACTCTCAGCCGACCACTAATTATGCCCCCCCCACTTGTCGGGAAATTCAAGAACCTCACGCAATGAGTCAGTTTCGAGGGGACCGTTTTATGGACCCCCTCTACTTTCTGTCACCCAGTAGTGATGCTCTGCACCTGATTGGCCCTGAGCCCCCAAGTTAGGGTTTAAGCAATCGTACTTTGCAGAGGCTAGTTTGAAGGTATCATTAGCTTATTAAATTGCCCTAAAGTGCTCAGTCTTCACAGAGTGTTCTTTGACAGTACAGGAAGCTGCTCTTAAAGGTAGCATGGTCTGGAAAAGGCTCGGGCAATTTTGTATCGGGTCTTCAGAAAAATCATGAAGCAGTTTTGCATAGAAAAATCGAAAGCTACGTCACAATTTTTCTGACGAAGTGCAACAGAGACCTGAGCTGCTATGTTCCCTTCCACTGTCATTAGCCTCCCTGGGAACTTGAATATACTGAGGCAGACGACGTGAATCTGCTTCCCAGCAGAATATTTGGTTGATAGACTTAATACAAGTGAAATACATTTTTAAATGAAACAATTTCACGTGTTGCATAAACAGTCTTCAAAACTGTAAAATGTATGGGCAATGAAATATACTGTGAAGTATTTTAGAACTTTATACATTGATTGTGTTTAAGGATACAGGCACATTTAATGCAGAAAATCCCCTGAAGTACTAGTGTCCAGAAAACTAAAACCCTCCTTGCAAGGAACCAGACGGTGGCACAGTGCTAAGTCTGCCAGGCTGACCCGCATGAGGAGGTTGCAGGTTCCGAGTCTGCCTCCAGAGACTCCTTTGAGCCAGGATCCAGGGGCTGGCCGAGCCTCGGGGCAGATCGCAACATGAAGACCCTATTGGGAGTACGTTTCTTTGTCTCTGTTTCACTATCTCTTTTGCTTAGGAAAGAAAGAAATAAACATAAAAAGACCTCATAGAGGTTAGCAGATGGTGTGCTGGTTAAGGTGCTGGACTGCCACATAGCTGACTACGGTTCGAGTCCTGGACCTGGTGGCTTGAAAATCACGCTGGGTGCGTGTGCATGCCCAAAATCCTGAGAGGAGAATGGAGGAGAAGGGATTGAGTACCCTAGGGGGGTGCTTGCTCACTTTCCCTCTCTCTTACTCTCACCCTGGTGAGTCCACACACCCTATGGCAAATAAATAAATAAATAAATGGTCTCACAGATACACCACTTACGGGGCATGTCATTTGACCTGTGGTATATGCAAATTACATAACAACCAACCAAGTTTTAGCTGAGTTCTACTCTACTTGTTTGGAAAACATACGTCAAAGGTCATCAGAAAATGAAGTGCTCTGTGAGATTTCCAGGTAGTCGCTGCTGAACCTAATCTACCTGAGCCTGGCAGCACTTGAATCCACAGATGGTGCTGAGTCAGTAACGCTGCCGTCTTACCGACGTGCACCAGCGACCTAAAGCTGGGGAAAAGGAGCCGTGATGGTTTTCACTTCAGCTACTGTGTACTCCCTTCAGCTGCATTTCAGCAGTAGACTTTTCCTTCTTCTCTCTACCACTATAGAATGAATCACAGTGAAAAAATATGTCACAGGTTTTGAACAAATAAACTCAAACAGGAAATGATACATGTTTGGAAACGGCTGAGGACTGGCTAGTTGTTTGTTTGTTTGTTCGTTTTTAACCTAGCACGAGTACAGTGAGCACTCCCCGTTCAGATCCGTGAAGGAGCTGTGCGAGTTCTCTTTCTGGCATGTGCTCCATATGAAATATTGACAGCTTTGGTTAAATAATCAAAAGTAGCAATGCTATTTTAAAGCACTGTTCAATTTTCACTTAAAGATGGCACATAATTCTTTCCAGTGGTGCAGTCTTTACAATACTATTGATCCTTTTCATTACTGTAGGCGATCCATCAACAGACGCCCATTTATAGGATTCTCAGGAACCACAAATAATAGGACTTGGAAGAAACAGATGATAATTCTGTTAGCAGCTGAACCCCCAAATACGCAGTATATCCAGATACACAGTAAAAAAGGCAATGCCGGAACACCTTCCTTACACTAGCAAAAGAATCACATCTGATGTGAACAGGCCAAAGACCAGTTCACTTCTGCAAAGTGTGATCTTCATACAGCAAAACTCTGATAAATATACAATCTACATTCTCAGCACATTAAAGAAAGGAGGGATGTAGCTTGGAAGGCGCATTAAAATAAATCTCCTGGGGGCCAGCAGATGGCATGGTGGTTAAGGTGCTGGAGTGCAACATAATAGACCTTGGTTCAAGTCCTGGTCCTGGCGGCTTGAAAATCGCACTGGGTGCAAGTGCACACATGCCCAAAATCGCAGGAGAGATTGAGAAGGAATTGTGCTGTGGCCAACCCCCTAGGGGATGATTTCTTGCTTTCCTTCTTTCTGTCTCCCTCCGACCAGTGGTTGTGCCTTATGGCAAAAAAAACCTTTAAAAAAGAAAGAAAGGAAGAAACAAACAAACAAACAAGCAAACCTGCCTAGGCTGTTCTTCAGCACCGTAGGGAGTGTTGACTAGACTATTTGTCATTCCAATACCCAGACTACCTGCTAATACCACTTGATATCTAGAGAGCTAAGACCGGTTCATTTTTACCCTCACTGCATGTCCGGAGTTGCATGGGCTTTCCAGAGACCCCACGCATCTCCCTTCTGATACCCTGCTATCTCCTCCACGCTGCCGTGCAGTGCCGTTTCCCCAGGACAATCTGCTGGATAGACCCAATTCAAGAACAGATCGTACCTTCAACAAAATGCTTGTCATCTGCCAACTATCCATCCTGATTCCTTTCACAGCTTTTAGTTTAAAAAACATAATATATTTGGTGGGCAAACAATTCATCAGAGAGTGAGTGCCGCAGAGACCCTCTTGAGTACAGGAGACCTAGCCGAGGACAGCGTGGGTAGGCCCAGCTCACTCGAATAACTTGCTCCCGGTCACAGCGCGAGTGGGAGAGCAAGGGTCCCACCTCGGCTGCTGACTTCAGCACCGGTGCTCACCCCCTCTGCGCTGTTGCCTGTCCTCGGGGATGGAGCGCAGTGATGACTCGCACTCTGGGAAGTATAGACTGGAAAGTCTGAGGAGAAAACAAGACCAAAACAATCATTTTGTGATCGAATAAGTTTTGTTTTGTTTTGTTTTTCCAAGGCTCTAGTAAGACAGTGTTACATATAATTAAGTAATCTTGCTCTAGACTTTAGACTTTTTTGTCTGATTCAGACTCACCGCAGTTGGCCAGTTGACCAAAAGGGAAGTTCCTTCTCTCGCTCCTCTTCTGACTTTTTCCTCTGGCTCTTCCTGTGCCTCCTCTGCAGGCTGGGGTGTGCACACAGTGGAGATGGAATGAGCCCCGGGCTTAGCACCAGAGCAACCGAGGGGGGGTCCTTGCTCTCCTGCTCAATGCTGTGTGATCGTGAGCAAGTACTGAAGTGAGCCCAGTCCCAGTTTCCTTCTGTATAGAACAGAGCTAACCATTGTGCCTGCCTCGCAGGTTATTGTGAGTCCCCAGTGAGACCCATGTAAAGATCTCCCGGGAGCCAAAGGCCTGCTTCCTGCTGGGTTTCAGTAATGTGGCTGTCATCGATATTTGGGTGTGAGAACTTGGGTTACTCTTCTAGCCTTTCAATTTCCATGTGTTTGAGCAGTTTTTGAGGAAACGTTGTTCAAATAAAATGTACACTTGGTGCATATTTAGGAGGGTTACTTCCATGGGTGTTTTATCTCCCTCATCTGTCTTGTTCTGTAATCCTCTCTTTTTAAAGAATTAATTTTATTTATTATTATTGTTTAATTTGTTATAGTGCATGTGTGCTCACCAGAGAGAGACAGAGAGTGAGAGGGAAAACGAGGAAGCAAGCTGCCAGGTCCGGGATTTGAACAGCAGTCGGTTATGTGGGAGTTCAATACCTGAACCACCACGCCACCTGCTGGCCGCAGTACTCTTGTTTTTAATCATGCATAGAATAAGTGTGGCCAGTTGACCAGTCAATCAAATGTATTTCATGTCTGTTAATGACAGGAAAATGGAATGTTTCATTGGTTATAACTTTTTTTTTTTTTTTAGATTGCTATAGGGTACAAGTGCTTTCCAAAGAGACAGAGAGACAGGGAGAGGAAAAGTGAGAAATCATCCCCAGGGGAGGGATAGCCACACTACAATCCCTTCTCCTCATTCTCCTCTCAGGATTTTGGGCTTGCACACACACATGCCCAAGTGTGTTTTTCAACCTGCCGGGTCTAGGACTCAAACCTTGCAGTCCGCCATGTGGGATCCAGTTGCTTTAACTTCTGTGCTACCTGCTGGCCCCCTATAGGTTATAACATGTAAAAGCTCAATGCTCCAAACGGGTAAAGTTTTCAAGACTATAACTCTTTACGGCCTTGAAAAAAAAATCATTTGAGGAATCAATAAGTAATTGCATAATTCTCTGAAAAAGAAAACAATACCAAGATTCAATTACTGACATTCAAGATTCTTTTGCTTTCGAAATCCAGCAATATGGTCGTTTTGGAATTTCTCATAAATAAGACAGTACTTTGAGCCATATCTTTGATCCCGTTGGTTAATGGTTTTTCTGTGTTCCATACACATCACTTAGAGCTTCTTTGTCTTAATGACAAGAGGAGAACTGAATGAACAGGCCATCCGGAATAAAGACACACAAGCAGTACGACACACATCCGACACGCTGAAACGGAGCCCTGGGAAGGTGGCCGTACTAAGTGTGGCTTCTCTCGGGCCCTGCAGATGATCGAGCAACTGAGCCAGCTGGTGGTCGACCACCTGCAGATCCAGCGCTGGCTCTTTAAAATGGACGACGAGTTCGGAGGCAACGGGACCGCCTTCTGTGACATCCCTTCCCATCTAAGTTGCTACAAGTGGGTACTAAAGGAGAGCAGCAGATACGGCCATGAAGACTGGAGCAAGAAGTGGGCACACGTGAGTGTTCAAGGGGGCCGGGACCCCCGTGTCTGTGAGCAGAGGGCTGTGCTCGGACGTGAACGTACAGTACTTTTTTTCTTTTCTTTATTTTTATTTGCCAGTGGGCACATATATTGCCAGAGAAAGAAAGGCGGGGAAAGAACTCCCCAATGGGGCGTGGTCATGCCACATCTCTTCACGTCTGTTTCTCTATCTTGTCAGGATTTGGGGCATGCACCCAGTGTGTTCTTCAAGCTGCTGGGGCTGGGACTGGAACCATGGTCGGCCATGTGGGATCCAGCTCCCTTAAATACCAGCCCATGGGGCTGGCCCATACAGTGCTTTTTTCTACACTGACTTCTGTCACCTTCTAGCAGTGTCTTTCTTGAGCCTTAGACCTTATTATATACAAAATTAATGGGATTGATAAGGCTTTTTAAAAATGTCCTTTCTTTGAGCCCTAAAAGTCTCATTTACATTGTCAAATTGATTATGATAATTAGGAAGTAATTTGTAAAATTCTATTCAGATAGCATTACAAATATCCTCATTTGCCCTAAGTGGGTCTTGATCGTGTGCTTCTAGCAACTGCTTTTATTAAGCTTGCTGTGTTTTCTAATGAGACAGAAATTCTATTAGTGAATGGTTGTCACCTGGAAGCCAATACATAATAGCATTCTGTCAGTAGTCATATGTTTTCAAAGGCAATTCAAGGAAATTTATGTAACTGCTGGTCCCTGTGAGAGGCTGAGAAAATAGCATATCCTGGCCAGAAAATCTCCCAGCAGGTAAAAAGCCGTGGCACATGAGTAAACACGTATGGATTCTTTTTCCCGCGTGGATTGGTCGGAGGGATGAGTTGTATAACCTCTTGGTTCATTAGAAATTTGCTAAATAATTAATGTAATTTTATATGGATTTAATATATAAATTAGATCCACTATTCTAAATGCTCCCCCGCTTTGCATACAGAGCCCTAGGCCAGCCTGACTGTCCTTGGTCCCAGATCTCAGTTTTGGCTGACCCCGCTGGTGAAGGTGTAATGACGTACGGATTAGGAAAATCCAGGCACGAGTCCCGGAACCGGTTCCTTCCCTGCCAGCGTTCATAGCAGTGGTGGTGCAAAGTGATTTGCATCAGCTTTGAGCATCCCACTACGGAAGTGTATGAATCAGGATGCAAGTGGGAGAGGAGGGGCTCGCTCAGGGGAACGGCATCATTCTCGGGGAGTGAAATGGGGATAAATCTAGAGAACAGTCAGGAGAGAGAGTTCCCCTGACAAATGCGAGTCTTCACCTCCATCCATTCTGGGCTCCCCCTCCATCAGTAGATGGACTAAATGCAGAACCTGTCACGGCCCGCTTTTTACATATTATTTAAAGGATACCAAAGTGAATTACTCTTCTAGGAAAAAAACTAAAACAAAAATGTATTTAATTTTGAGTCCCATAGAGATTTCCCTTATGCTTTCTTTGAACTGGCTTTTATTTCCTATTGTATAGAGTATTTTTTTAAAGCAAAACTGTTGTCCAAATCATGAAAAAGCATGACTTTTATATTTAAAAGATTGAAATGTTTGTGCGTGTAATGTTTGCTGGCTTCAATATTTCAAATCAATAATTTTTAAAGAATTCCCCTGACACTAGACTATACTAAATTTGAAATGTTTGACTTTAGGTTTAAAAAATATTTAAACGGCTGGGAACCAGCAGTTAGCATAATGGCTATTTCGCTGGACTTCCACGTAGTCGACCGCGGTTCGCGTCTCGGACCCGGTGGCTTACAACTCCCGCCGGGCGCGTGTGCGTGCGTGCCCAAGATCCCTAGAGGAGAATGGAGGAGAAGGGATTGCGGCGTGACCATCCCCCCTGGGGGGTGATTTCTCGCTTTCTGTCTCTATGTCTCTCTCTGTCTGTCTGGCGAGCGCACGCGCCCTATAGCAGAAAACCTCTCCAAAAAAAAAAAAACAGATTAAAAAAAATATATATTTAAACGGGCCAGCAAGTGGCGTAGTGGTTAAGGTTGCTGGACTCCCACATGACCAACTGCAGTTCAAGTCCTATACCTGGCGGCTTGATTTCTCACTCCCCTCCCTGCCCCCCATCAAATTAAAAAATAATAAAAATAATAATAAGTTAAATAAAATAATTGTTTAAAAATATTTAAAATACTAATATTTTGCGTGTTTATAGGTCTCACTATACATTATTTAATTTCAATTATTTTAAACCATACCATTTTAAATTGTCATCAAATTTGGCCACAGATGTTAGTGTTATTAAATGTGAAATACTTAAATAATTAATAGTCTATCTAAGTCACTTTTAATTTTTTGAAATATTTTTATCACATTTGCTACTTACAGTTTTTTTTTTTTTTTTTTTTTTCCAAAGAGTTTGTGCATTCTCTAGAGAGAGACAGAAAGAGCGAGAGAAAGTGAGAAAGCATCCCCCAGGGAGTATGGTCATGCCACCAGCCTTCCTACTTCATCTCTCCCTCCTCGCAGGATTTGGGGCGTACACACACACGCTTGGCATGTCTCTCAAGCTACTGGGTCTGGGACTTGAACCATACCATCAGCCATGTGGGATCCAGCTACCCTAACCGCCACACTACAGGCTGGCTCAGTCATTTTTAAAACTTAACAAAGGAAAAATAATTATTCAGAAATCTTATGAGCTCTGAAGCCCATGCTTAGCCATGATGCATGGGGCCAAAAATAAAAATAAAGCAGTCTGGAAAGCTTATTTTTAAATTTATTTTTATTTTTTAGGAGGCGACTGATATTCTTTTGCCTTCAAAGTGAAATCATATGCTGAGTGGAGGGAACTGCGATCTCACTGAGTGTAGCAATTGAGAAATCAGGATTAGAATCCTCCTTTGTTCCAGAAACCACAGTAATGGTGTGCACTTAGACATCAAAGCATTACTTTATGAGCATAGGCATGTTTTAATGTCCTATTACAGTTTGCAGACCTGTTCCTTTTGATAATGAAGATGTTGTATCATCAAGTCTAGCCTGGCACATACAAAACATATGCTGGCAGGTTATTAAAAATTTCAGCTTCTTGATGAAAGACTATCCTGCAGGCTAAGAGTCCAGAGAAAGACTCCATTCTGGGAGAATTATTAGAAATGAGAATATGACTGTAAGCACTAAATTATGTTAATACTTACAAACAGCATCATTTGCATAGCACTTTATGACACGATAGCATGATTTTTCTCATTGGTATGTTGTAGGCAACAGATTAAAACTGTGCTGTTTATGGGAGTCTGAACTGTTTTGAAATTCTCTCGTCTTATGCAGATATTGGTTTTAGATATAGTCTGGTTTCAGTGTAGACTGATACTAGATCTTTCTCTAATAAATAAATAAAGGCCATCTTTGTCCTTGTATCTAATTTAGAACCAGAGTTATTTGGCTAGTTGCAGCTAGGCCTTGAAACCAAGTCTTGGGGTCAACAGATGCTGCAAAGCTGTGGTCACATTTTAAAAAATCAGTATAGACACGTAGGCAGTTTGAGGACAAGCAGGGTGTTAAAAATGACGGGCCTGGGGCCAACAAGTGGCGTGATGGTTAAGGGCTGGACTCCCACATGTCCAACTGTGGTTCGAGTCTCAGACCTGATGGCTTGCTTTCTCTTCCTCTCTCTCTCTCTCCCCCTGTCTCCCTACTGAACACACGTGCCCTATAGAAAAATTTTTAAATAATAATAAATAAAATTAAATAATTCTCTAAAAAATGATAAGCCCAATGAAAATAGAGCATGCCTCTCTTTCATTTTCTCTTGGAGGCTTCATGCTAAGACTGTTCTCTTCATCCCACCGGCTAACCAAACCTGCTCCCCCCAACCGGTCACAGTTAATGCATCCCCTCAGGTATTCGATGCTTGTTAGGGTTTATGAATCCACACCTGCACACTCCAGGTTCCCCGCTTCCCGGTTTTCATATTTTCATTTAGTAGAAATAAAGGCTTAAACAAAGGCAGGGCAACCAGCAATTAGTGTGATGGCTATGTTGCTGGACTGCCATGTAGTCGACAGTTCGCGTCCCGGACCCAGTGGCTTAAAACTCACGCCGGGCGTGTGTGCGTGCGTGCCCAAGATCCTGAGAGGAGAATGGAGGACAAGGGATTGCGGCGTGGCCATCCCCCTGGGGTTTATTTCTCACTTTCTGTCTCCCTCTATCTGGCGAGCGCACACGCCCTATAGCAAAAACCGGTCTAAAAAAAAAAAAAAAAAAGGCAGGCACATTTGTAGGACAGAAACCTTTGGGGCCACACTCACCCAAGAAGGTCTGGGGAGCCCCAGGTAGACATTTACTCCAGTACTGGTCCTTCTTGGGCTTCTTTTTTAAAGGGGTAAATCTTCCCTCCCTCAGTTCCTAGGACATCGATACGGTGGCGGCGGTACCTGTGGTGTTGCTGCTTTGCAAGGGAAGATCTCTGTAGAGCAGCCCCTCTGTGTAAGGAGCTGAGCCGACGTTTCAGGTTTCTCTGTGCAACCCCTTTTTGGGCCTCTGTTACTCTGGGGAGTCTGGGCTGTGGAGGTCATGGCACCACTATTACCACTTAAGGAGAAAGAGGAGATTGAACTGGTTCTTGACTACTGCTGTTAAATATTACTATTTTAGTCCTTTGCAAGAGCAGTTTTACATTTATTCGTACTTTGGTTTATTTTGTTAGACATCTGATACTAATTTGAGGATTATCAAAGGGAGAGGAACTAATTCAAGGAACCCAACCTAGAAAAGGTAGAATAAAACCACAGCCGTTGTTTCATCTCCTTTGGAACTAAGTGAGCAAACAAAATATGCTATTTACAGAAAAGGCTATTGACCAGCCAGGGCCTGAGAACGCTCACCTCCACCTCCATGTCTGTTGTGAAGCCCTTCCTCCATTCGGAAAGGCCCTGGAACTAAAGCGTAGGAGCCAACACAAGAAGACTGAGCTTGGTGCCTCGCGTAGAATTTAGTAGATGATCCTGAAGTGCCATTGCCTTGTAATCGCATAATTTTTTTAAAGTTAAAATAAAATATACCAAGATTAAAGAAATATTGAGCCCACTAAGTGCACAGTCACTTTTTTCGAGCAGTTGTTTTCTTTCTTTTCTTCTTTCTTTCTTCCTTCCTTTCTTTTTTTTTTTCTTTTCTTTTCTTTTTTTTTTTTTTTAGAGATGTTTGGTAAAGGGAGTGCACTCACCAGAGAGGCAGAGAGACAGAAAGCAAGGAATCATCCCCTGGGGGGATGGCCACACACTGCAATCCCCTTTTCTCCATTGTCCTCTTGGGATTTGGGGCATGTGGACACATATGTGCCCAGCATGAGTATTTTTGTTGGTGGTGGTGGTGGTTTTTTTTTTAGAGGTTTTTGCTATAGGGCGCATGCGCTCGCCAGACAGACAAAAAGAGACATACAGACAGAAAGCGAGAAATCACCCCCCGGGGGGATGGTCACACTGCAATCCCTTCTCCTCCATTCTCCTCTCGGGATCTTGGGCACGCACGCACACGCACCCGGCGTGAGTTCTAAGCCACCGAGTCCGGGACGCAAACCGCGGTCGACTACGTGGGAGTCCAGCGATACAGCCATTACGCTAACTGCTGGTTCCCAGGTGGTGGTGGTTTTTAAAGAATTTTTTAAATTTAATTTTATCATTTATTTATTTTTAAATTTGACCAGAGAGGGACAGAGTGAGAGAGAGAGAGAGAACAAAAATGAGAAAGCAAGCCACCAGGTCCAGGACTCGAACTGCAGGCAACCATGTGGGAGTCCAGTTGCCTTAACTACCAGGCAACATGTTGGCACCAGGTCCAAGACTTGAACTGCAGTCAACTATGTGGGCGTCCAGTGACATAACCATTATGCTATTATGCCATCTGCTGGTCCCTGGATTCTTGTACTGAAAAATCACATTGTACAAATCTATGCAATTACTTTATGTTCATTGGAAATGTCAATAAAACATTTCCAAATGAAGGCTCATCCCATAGTACAACAGTTAAGGGAGTTGGATTCCACATGGCCAACTGCGGTGCAATTCCCAGCCCCAGTGGCTTGAAATACTTGCTGGGCACATGTGTGAGTGTGCCCAATATCTTGGCTGGAAGAAGGGATGAAGGAAAGGGATGGCAGCATGGCCATACGCCATTGGAGGGTTCTCTCCTCCTTTCACTCTGTCTCTTTCTCTAGCAAGTACACATACCCTCTGGCAATGAAAGGGGGAAAAAAACCTAAATCTGCTAATGGCCCCTGTGTGTTTAAAACCCTCAATAGGTTACTGCCACGCTTGGGAGCGAATTTAGACCCCCTATCATGGCCTGACTTTCCCACTAAGGCATGACCATTAATGGACTTATCCAACCGCCTTTGCGGGATTAGAGGAAAACTAAGCCTAGAACCCCAAGATCTGGCCCAAGTTCCTCTATTTAGGTTATACTAGGTCATCGGAAAAGTGCTGACGTATTTTTCTGTTTTTCTATGCAAAATGTGTCATGACTTTCCCCAAGACCTAATATAAACACATTTTTAAATCTGGACTACCTTCCTAAGGGCAAGGAAGTGAGTAGTAGCTTACCCCTCAAATATAAATAGATAAATAAGAAAATTTTTAAAGAGAAAAAAGCCACAGGTATCGTTTTTCCTAATCATTAAACTACATGCCAGTGATTTTTCATTTACTTTTCATGCTGACCTCGTACGTTATCTTTGTGTATTTAGTAGATGCCAGAACACTGGCCTACACAGGAGATTAAGCACTCTATAGGTCTATGAATAGACTGTTAAGGCCTTGATGTTTTTTAGAATCATCATAATAATATCATATATGCCATCTTAGGATACCTACCGGGTTGCAGGCATTATGCTAAGCACATTACATGAATGGTCTCATTCGATCCCAGGAAAACCCTGAGGTTTTTATTCATTTACTCCAATGCCAATTTGATAAGGAAGGTGTTACTCTGTTTATAAACAGAGAAACGGATGCTCAGGGAGTTAGGTGACTTGCCCCAGGTCCTGTAGCTTTGATCTCCACATCGGGCACCTCCTAGCCCAGTGCTTTTGCTGCCCTGAGCCGAATTCACTTAGGAAAGACCCTCTCGTTGGAAAATCCTGGAGAAATATTCTCCCGCAGACCCTTCCTCGCGACCTATGCCATGCGCTGCCCTCGCGGCAGGTTTTCTGCTTCTCACAGGGACCTGGACCGCACCAGCCACGCTCTCTCAAATGCCTTTCCTTCCCTGGATGACAGCAGAGCTGCTGCCATCCTTTTCCCACGAGGGAGAAAACTGGGAGGTGAGGGGCCATCAGTACACGGCCTCAGAGCTGCCTGGGGTGTCCCTTGGATTCAGCTCTTGCAGCCCAGCTGCCTCCCACACACTTTATGACCATGGTGGTGAGAGAGTTTTAGATCTCGTCCTTTGCTTGTTCTGGGTGACAAATTTTCAGTGCCTTTCTTAGTTTAATACACTATCACAATCATTTTAGTGAGCCTATAAATTCTTGAAAAGCTTCGAGTCAGAAATAGCACTAAAAATACAGCAGGGCCAGCAGGTGGCATAGTGGTTAAGGCACTGGGTCCCATATGGCCAGTGGCATGGTTTGAGTCTCAGACCTGGCCACTTAAAAATCATTCTGGAGGGGCTAGCAGGTGGCACGGTGGTTTAGGTGCTGGACTCCCTAGTGGCCAAAAGCAGTTCGAGTCCCGGACCCAGTGGTTTAAAAATGCCAGACACGTGCGTATGCATGCCAAAATCCTGAGAGGAACATGCAGGAGAAGGGATTGCATGTGGCCGACTCCCCTGGGGGGTGAGTTCTCACTCTCCTTCTCTCTGTCTGTCTCTGGCAAGTGCATGTGCCCTATGGGGAAAAAAAAAGAAAAGAAAAGAGAAGGGAAGAAAAAAATCACACAGGTTGCTGTGTGTGTGTGTGTGTGTGTGTGTGTGTGTGCACGCGCATGCCCAAAATCCCAAGAGGAGACTGGGGGAAAGGGATTGTGGAGTGGCCCTTGAGGGGTGATTTCTCACATACCCCTCTCTCTTGCTTCTTTCTCTGGCTCGCACAGGAGCCCTTTAACAAAAACTTTAAAAAACATTGGATCATCAGAAAAGTTGTGACACATTTTTGCATAGAAAAACAGGAAAAATATGGCATGAATTTCCTCGCTATCCAATGTATGGCAAACATCCAAACCATCCAAACCCTGGCTTTTTGCATAGGTAACCAAGTATTTTGTTTCCTTTGTTTTTAATGTTTTCAGTCTCCTTTTCCTGGTCGATGTGGTAGACTCCCTTTGAAGCTGAATGAGTGTTGAAATAGGCTAGTCTGAATAGTTGCACATCCAGCTCCTGCTGAGCTTTCAGGGTAATGACAGGAAGCTTGGCTTCCTGGGCGGGGGCTCCATAGCCTGGGCAGGCTGGGTTAGACCGCCCTGCCTACATGGCAGATAACTGAACCATCAATCACTTCAGCTCCCTCAATCTCCATTTCTTCATCTATTATTAGAGATAATATTAGTCTCACAGTATTCGTTTCATGGGGAGGTGGTAAGAATTAAATAAGATAATCCTTTGAATTGGTTTAAAATGTACTCAGCATATAATCAGCCTTCAAGAAATGCTACCTATTACTATTACTAATATCACTATAAGGCTGGATTAAAGCAAAGTTCAAGCAGCATTGAACAAATGCTTAAGATTTAATCCTTCTATCATGATTTAGGATTCTTTAGGATGCTGTAGACTTCCAGAATCCACACGGCGGTATGTGTTGATTATTATATAGGATCGTGGCTATTGAGGATGCGGGCTGTGGATTCGGTTATTCCTACCCTATAGTTTACCCAGATCACGCTATTAAGAAAAACCAACCTTGGGACCAGCAGTTGGCGTAATGGCTGTGTCGCTGGACTCCCATGTAGTCGACCACGGTTAGAGTCCTGGACCCAGTGGCTTAAACTCACGCCAGGCGTGTGCGTATGTGCCCAAGATCCTGAGAGAAGAATGGAGGAGAAGGGATTGCGGTGTGGCCATCTCCCCTCGGGGGGTGATTTCTCGCTTTCTGCCTCTCTGTCTCTCTCTGTCTTCCTGGTGAGCGCACGCCCCCTATAGCAAGAACCTCTCAAAAAAAACCAAAAAACAAAAAACAAAAAAAAACGACCTTGATAGCAGCCTGGTTTCTTACCATTTAAAATAGAAGACAGTTCCATCCATTTAAACTTTGTCCAGGTTGAATAAAGAGGCGTGATAAAGGGGGAATCATTCTGACCGAAAGACTGAAACTCGGTGGCTTCATTTTCTGGTTCCAGTCGGCGTGTTTTCTAATTGGCGTAGCAGCACGCCACCGCCATGACTGGGAAGTCTCAGTCACTTCCATGTCTTTCCTTATCTCTGAGAGTGACTTAGCATGTTCTCTTCCAGTTCAGTGGCTGTTTTCCCGAAGCCGCCAGGGTTGAGTTTGAGGCCTCTCGGTGCCCGAGGGAGACGACAGGAGAAGGAAAATGGCCTCCCCAAGTTAAAGGAGAGCCAGGGTCCGCCTTCGGAGGACCTATAATAATCAGCTCTACAAGCTGTCGGTTTGTGTGTCCTATTGATTTAATATGCTTCTAATCAGTACATAAAGCTATGGGCCTGCGGTGTTAATTTTTCATATGCTTACAAAGTACCCTTTGATTTTCTGTCACACGTTAATTACAGCGTTTTGCCATTAAATAGGAAGCTTTGTGTAAACTAATTACTAGGTAATCATTGTCTACTGCAAGCGTGCTGTTTGTACCTTTTATTTTATTCTAAAAATGCACAGATCTCACAGTCTGGAAACACTCTACCTCCCAGCCATTAGCTCTCACTAATTCATAGCATTATTGTGGTGAGGGTGTAGGAGTTGTAATTGTTGTGGTATCAGAGCTGTTAATTACCGGAGTAAACAGTTGAAATGGTGCCAAGGTCTATTGTACAAGGCAGAGAAAAGGAGGTTTAAATGTTACTCCCGCCATCTGGGGACTGGAGGAGAGGCAAATGCTTGCAGACAGCAGTGAGGCGCTAGCGCCGCTTCAGCTCCAGGGTTGGCCGCCATATGGATCCCGAATATTTGAATCAATTGAATTTAACTGCCAGTTTTTCGCAATAACAGCGTGGAAGGAAGGAATAAAGCGAAAGATGAGAGGAACGAGAATTGGTTAGTGTTTGCACATCCAGGAAGTCCCCGTTGGAGTTCTTTTGGAAATGTCTGCTTTGCTGGAAACCGCAGAGCAGGCGTGGGCATTTGGAACGGATTCAGGATGGCTTTCAGCCTCCTCCGAAGGCAACCGCGCCATTTGCTTCCGGTCGTCTGTCCTTGGCGCCCCTGGGTGAGAGTGGGATGCCCTTGAGGAGACTCGGACTTCTGTGTAACTGTGCCAGATCTACAAAACTCCCCGCTTTGGAATTCACTGATTTATGATCCCGGTATTTTAACGAGCATGATCTGTAGAAAGAAAACAATCAGTATCTAGTGCTAGGACATCTGCCTCCCGTGTAGACAGCTGTACGCGTGCACACATTGAGGCAGGGACGCTCTCCACTCTGATTAAGGAAGTAGCTGCCCGCCCGCGTCTTTGGCACAAAATGAAAATATAAATTCTCCTGATGGTCTCTCGTTTCATTCGGCAAACCTGCCCGTCTCCCACCACTCGATTGAAAAATCAAGTCCAAAGGACATGTGTTTTCTTTTGTTTTTAGTTTTCAATTAAAGAGCTTTCATCAGCATATGCAGTGTTCTCAACCAGCAATATTTCTCTAATTGGAAAGAAAGAAACCTATTACCAGTAATAATAATTATGGCTACTTCCACTTATGGTGATTTTAAAGCTGCGTGGTTTCTGCTATAAAATATCGCATAATCTTGAGAACAGTCGTATGTATTTACTTGATGTCACTCTTACATATTTTAATATAATTTCCCTTAAAGCTGTTTTCCAACGTTAAAAATATTTTTAAAACACCAGCCACTTGCTGCTGTAAGTACTTTTTTAATATCATTCCCAAAACATGAATATATACGTCTTTCTTTAAAGCACCCTGGATTATTTCATTTTAATCGTTCCTCTCGCAGATGTCGAAGTAATTCGGGGTGTAGTGTAAGCAACTCTTTCCGAGAGAGAGCGCAGACTGCCACAGACGGGGGAACCCGGGGCGCCCGGCCGCTGGGCGGTTATGACAGCGGTTCGGTCGGGCGAGGGGGCAGTTTTCCTGCTTTTGTGTATGTGCAAAGTTCAATTAAGAATTTCAAGAAGCACTTCATCTTTATCTATTGAAATCCCCAGCATGCAGCGCGACAGGGTGAGCCCGGGAAGAAAACCAGGGCCCCCTGTGGCGAGGGGAAAAAAGCAACAGCAGTTTAAGCTCCGCGAAGTTGAAAGGGAACGCAGCTCTCCAGCGTTTGTGGTCGGGGGCAAGGCAGTTGTGCGAGCGTCGGAGCGGAGGCGCAGAGGCGCGACATATGTGACTCAGCTGGACAAAACGCTTCTGGAGTGAGCCACTGCTAGGCCCGCGCGTGGGTGCGGGGTGGAGGCCCAGATGACGAGGCGGCCTCCTCGGGAACAGCGAGTGGATAATGCTACGTAAGTATGGAATTATATACCGCGTGTTCACCATTCTGCTTAATGAGAGCCGCCACCGCCGCGAATCACTTGCCACACAGCCGAAATGGGCCATTAGCTATCAAGGGAAAATTGTCTTTGCCGCTTTCAGCAGATGGAGCAAATATTTTACAAAGCAATTTTACATACCAACAACATTTGTGTGCCTTGGTAATGTCGACTGTTTTACATTATGTTACCTGCTACAGCAGCATAATTTTCCATCTCATCGAAGGCAAAGTTGGCATTTTTGATTTTTAAATTCTCAATTAACAATTAAACATGGAGTATTAAAGCAGTCCTTAAACTTTAAGTAGGTGTGGGAAGTAGTTTATGGCCTGCTGAAGACACGTTCTTTTTTTCTTTATCCTCTCAGCATATTTTTGCACTCTAAAGAGAGACTGTTTCTAATGATCTTAATGGAGAGCAATGAATGGAAAACTTCACGAACGCGAGTAACCAGTGCACAGGGTGATCGGAGCGTTGGCTGGCTTAAGACGCCCATTATGGAGCGTGGGTACACAGTCGGGCCCACCCGTTTGTATCCACTTGAAACGTTTTAAGCTTCAAGTAACAGAAAGCTCAACACAAAATGGCTTTAAAAATGAAAAGAAAGCCCGGCCTGGTGGAGCAGGTGGTTGCCGGGTACTGAACTGCCGTGCGGGATGTCACGTGTCACGTCCCCGCCTCAAGGCTGCTACAGGCACAGATTGCACCGTACTGTGGCGCTGGTCGAAGCGAGTTCAGATCCCAGTTGGGCTGCTTCTTGGCTGTGTGACATGAAGAGGGCATGGTCACATCTACCTCCGACAATGGCTGTGAGATAATAAATGCCAACCCCCAGCCTGTGCCTGCCACGTAATAAGCTTTCAGGAAGTGAGAGCTGGGACCAGTAGATGGTGTAACGCTTACATCACTGGACCCTCAAGTAGTCAACCACAGTTCAAATCCTGGACCCAGCAGCTTAAAAACAATGCACAGCTGGCGAGTGCCCCAGATCCCAAGAGGAGACTAGAGGAGAAGGGACTGCAGCGTGGCCGTCTCCCCTGGGAGGTTATTTCTTGATTTCTTTCTCTCTGACGAGTGTATGCTCCCTATGGCAAAAATCTCCCCCTCCCCTCCCCCCCGAAAAAAGAACTGAGAGCTTATTTTACTTACGAAATGATCACACTGGTAAAAATTTATTCCTGCTCAGCAAAGCACCTCTTCTAAATTCACCCTCAAACTTGGAATGCCTCCTCTCTCCATTTCTGTACCACTGCTGGTTCAAATCCTAAGCAGTTTTCCCGGCACTCCGTTCCGCACCCTGTGAAAGAGACAGCTGGGATGGAGAGCTCTCAGCCAGGAGTCTGAAGGCAGCGCAGGGGTCCACCAGCTCCCTGTGAGCCTGGAGGAGCCCCCAACCCTCGGGATACATGAGGCACTTGTCCCAGATAGCACATAGGGCCCCTCTCCACAGTGACAGCCTGGCTTAGGTTTTTAGGTCACTGCCTTGCCTTTCTGACCCTACCTAAGCCGCTCACTCTCCTTTCCTCCGGTTAGGGATGTCGGAATCCTCTACAAGGCAGAGCCACCTGGGAGGTTCCTTGGCTTCCCTTTGAGCACCACGCATGCCTGACATGGGGGATTGGAGGTGATTAACCAAGAAATTATTTTACTTAATTCACTGCTCCAGATTCAGCAGAGAATCTGCTAGAATAAAATAGGAGTTTGGGTAGGATTGATATTAAGAGTATTCTAGCTTGTATTCCTTCCTCTTCCTCTCTCATCCTCTCAAATACACACACTCACACACACACACACACGCACACACACACACACGCACACCTGAAATTTACTCGGCTGGGGAAGCCGGCTCTGGAGAGTTGGAGGGAGCTGTCCTCGTTGAGGGCAATTTTAAACTGCATATGCTAGTGGCTTCCCCGGAGATACCCTGAATTTCTTTCAGTCAGATATCTCTTCCTTCAAATGTATACTTTCTTGATAGAAAAAGAGAGCTGAGAGGCAATGTGGAAGCTCTAGGATCATTGGTCAGGCCAACGGAAGCCCTGAGTCTCCCGCAGATACCCTGGAACCTTCCAAGGTCATGGCTTTGTGGAGCGTCCTCGGGTGAGTGTGCACAGTGCGCAGAGGGTGAACAGGCCTGGTCGTGGCGAGAAGGGCTCGACATTTCTCCTGATCAGGAATTCCCTGGAGCTCTCAGTCTCAATAGGGTGCGATTCTGACTTTTCCAAACAGCGAAGTATCTTTTTCTACCATTCGTTTCTCATTCACAAAGCCCTCTGCACGCTTTGCTCTCCCTGCCCCCTAAAGTCCCTAACTGCTCCGCTCCGTGTGGATGGCGGGTTCTCTGGGACACAGGCGTGGCTGTCATCACCGTATATCGCCCACGAGGGTGGAGGGGGCGGCAATCGCTGCTCGAGGAACAGTGTACCTCTGGGCGTGGAGGCTGGAATTACCCGTCTCGGTTCTCTGCAAGGCGGCAGCAGAGGGAATCGAGATGATCTGAGAGCCCTATAGCAAATTTATAAATTATATATATATATTATATAAACTTAAATTTATTCACACACGCATGTATATAGTAAAATTAATTTTTAAAAAAGACAATCTTAGACCCTGGTTTAAAAACAGAGAAGGTCTAGGTGTGGCTTTGCAATGCTTGAACCCGTAAAATCTTCAGCCAGGAGTATGGAGGTGAGGCAGGTCCTTCCCCGCCCTCTTCTGTAGCCTGGTTATCTGCAATGACTCGGGCAGGATATCGCTAACTTCCACTAGTTACGCATTAGCCTCATCTCTTGCGAGGGAGGTAAAAGATTCCGTTCTTGTGTGTGTGTGTGCCTAAGATCCCGAGAGGAGAATGGAGGAGAAGGCATTGCAGCGTGGCCATCCTGCCCCCTCCGGGGGGGTGATTTCTCGCTGTCTCTCTGTCTCTTTCTGTCTTTCTGGCGAGCGCACGCACCCTATAGCAAAAACATCTCAAAAAAAAAAAAAAGATTTTCATTCTGTGAGATCCACTGTGAAGTCGAAGTTAGAAGTAAAAGGCTGATTTTCCTAAGATTTCATCTATGAAGATGGACGAGCCCCAATACTAAGTGCAGTCGAGTACTTGGGTTCTCTTATGTCACAGTGACAAGCCAGGTGCTCTTCCACGAGCCTCTGCATTTGGGGTAACTCAGCTACCCATTTGTAAAGCAGGGAAATAGGACCACGTAGCCCCCCTCAGAGTGTTGCTTACGGAAGGACTGAATGAGCCTGCCACAAAAGACAGCGTTTTGCAAATACCGTTCTCATCGTTCCCAGGAACAGGGGTGTCCCTGGCGTGTGTGTGTGTGTGTGTGTGTGTGTGTGTGTGTAGGGGGTTCTGAACAGAATCAGCCTGAGGCTCCAGAGCTTCCCTTATCAGCATGTGCTCACTGCAGGGACAGGTTTGAACTGCGTAGAACAGTCATCACTAGAGAACAGTCTGAGGGCATGACCTGACATGGGCCTGGGCCCTCGTTGCTCCCAAGGAAGAGGTTGTTCTTAGTTTGTTGTGCACTGCCGCGGACCCGAGCTCCGGGTCTGAGCTCTGGCCTGACCCTCCAGTTCCCAAGCAGCTCCTGTGTCCCCAGTAGAAACTGTGCTGCCATGGGTTGTTTGGGAAGAAAAGAGTAAAATTAAGGTCTTACACAGAATGTCATTTTGCTGTCCTTACTGGGATGTAAGCTGCTGCTTCTGTTGTATCTTTTTTTAAAAAAAAATAGGAATGAAGGAACAATTCTCTTTCCATTGGCATTAAGGCCATTCTTAGTATAATCCTTGTACTTCCATCAGATGCTTTCAAAATAAAGAAATTCAGCAGTTAATCCCACCTCCTACCACCCAAGTCTTGTCCTTACAAGTTCATCGCAGCCCCCAAGCTGCCCGAGTGCCCCAGCATCCTTACTGAGCATCCCCCACCAGTGCCTTCAGCTGTGCACATTTCATGGGGGACACAGTTTATCCCCCGGATTCCTGCACGTCTTTCCTCCAGGAAACGTGCCCCTTGCTGTGTTTGTGCACGGTGGAAACACCGCAGCGGGGCAGAATGGCGGGCTCTGTAAGCAGCGGCCTTGGCGGCCTGCACGGTGTACAGATGCCTTGAGCAAGCCGCAGCCCTACACACTAATTACTGGCCCTCACGTGGCACGTTGCATCCGAGGTGACACTTCACAGATGTCACCCCATACATCTTCCTGATGCCCCTCAGAGGCAGGGACCCCTTACACCCCCCGGGCAGAACCGCTGGTTCTGGAGTAGCCATCCCCCCGGGGGTTCGCGGGCAGTGAGGAAGGCTCACACTTTCTCTCTGTTCTGTAACTGGAGCTGTCAGGACCACGTCCCTTTGTTTACCGTCACCACGCTTCCTTCCACAGACGTTTCATGTTTCCCAGCTGGGAGACTGGCCTCAAAGCCGGTGTCCATGCCACATGGAACCCGAGGGAGCTGGAGAGCGAAGAGAAGGACAACTGTCTAGAGAGGCAGAGCAGGCGTGTGGGGGCGGTGTGACTGGAACTGTCTCCAAAAGGAGTCGTCAGTGGGGAGGAAGAGGAGGAAGGAAGACGGGAAGGTCGTTTGGGAAAGGCTGGTTCCGCGTGAAAAGTCAGAGGCCCTGTCACACAAGAGTTGGGATCCATCCTCAAGCTAACTCTGAATGACATGCAGATCTGATTGCAACATTGAGGTGGACAGGCCAGCAGATGGTGCAGTGGTTAATGCACTAGATCACACATGACTGACTGTGCAGTTCGAGTCCTGGACCCAGCAGTTTGAAAACCGTGCTAAGCACTCATGTGCATGCCCAAAATCCTAAGAGGAGAATAGAAGAGAAGGGTGAGCATCCTTCACAGGGAGGTTTCTCCCTTTTCCTCTCTGTTTCTCTCCAGTGAACTCCCATGCCCTTTAGCAAAATTCAGCAAAAAAAAAAAAGGTGAGTAAATAAAGATGTAGGTAGAAAGACTTTCTCCTGCTCCTCGCTGCATCCACTTCCCCATCAAAAAGTGGAATGCCTGAACACTTCTATTTCTCTAGAACAGTTAGTTACTTGAAAGCTTGACATTCCGTAACTTTGTGATGTTCAGATGAGTGAATGCATGGTCTCTCCCTGGACTGTCTTTCTCCTGTGAAGGGCCACGTAGCAGTTAAGTGGGTAGATGGTTTACAGCCTTCAGAAGCAGAGCAGAAGAGGCCTTTTAATCAAGGTAGAACAAGAAAGAGGTCTCCACCTTCTGGGACGAGGGCCTGGGCAGTGAGGCTTCCTTTCCTTGATATTTTGCTTTCCAGAGCAGGGTGAGACCTAAAGCCAGGCCCCACGTTGTCCAGCTTGGGGCATTCCACAAGTCAGAGCCACTTGGGATTACCTGAGAGAGGAGAATGGCTTTAACAGAAACAAGTAGAAAACAAAAAGGACGATGGATCTGGGGCTCTGCTCAGAGAAGGAACGAGAAGATGGCTGGACTTGCCCTTTTCCTGAGCTCATTTGTGATTTGGATGCAGGAGATGGGGGAGGTGGCCTGGTTTACAGTATAGACCAGAGAAGTGGGCACAGAGAAGGGAGGGGAAAAGCCACTGCTTTTTAAATTTTTTTTTAAGAGAAGTGTTATGCTATAGGGTATGTGCATTCGCTAGAAAGGGAGAAATTACTCCCCAGGGGGGATGGCCACACCACAGTCCCTTGTCCTCCATTCTCCTCTCAGGATCTTGGGCACGCACGCACACATGCCCTGTGTAAGTTTCTAGCCGCGGGGTCCGGGACTCGAACCACAGTCGACTACGTGGGAGTCCGGCACCGTAACTGCTACACCCCCTGCTGGTACAAGGCCATTGCTTTGACAACAGTTTTCCTTGCTTCCACATCGGGAGGCAGAAGCTCCCGGCACCCTACATGAGCGGCGTCCCCAGCCTTCACCCACCCCTCCGCCCTCCAACTGTCAGGGAGTCTCCGCTTCTGAGGGCGTTCCTGATCTGTTCATCAAGCAGTTACTAACCGAGCTGAAGAGACTTTCCCATCAGGATTTTCTGGCTATTTCCGAAAGTATTCGGATTATGAATACCTGCCTAGAGTATACTCCTAGGTGTTTGTCTTACATCGTGGAATTCCAGAACCAACCAGATGTTTCAAGGAGTTGGGGGTGTCACATACGGAGTGATCCGTTAATGTTAGAGAAATTGGAAATAAAAGTATGTGGATGATTCTAAGATTCTTTCCAGCCCCACCCGCCAGAGCCGACTCTTCTAGAAGTTCCCCGGCCTCCTAAAGCAAGTGTTTTGGGTCCCATATTTTGAATATGAATACTGCCGTCCCAGGGTTTGTCCTCAGTGCTCTGCTCACTTCTGGTGGAAATAAAGCTTCTTGAAAATGTTTAGTTAATCTAAGAAAGTTGTAACTTATGACATCCAAAAAAGTATTTATTTTTTGTCCTGGCAAACCAGGACGTTAAAAGCCAGACTTCTTATTCACCAGAAGGTTCCCTGCTGTTTTCCTTTTGTCAGGAGGCTCTGTGGTCTTTGGGTTGTTCTCCTGATGGTAGGGATCGGTCTTACATCTAGACAGATGAGCCTGGGATCTAGGGGGCCTTCGGGCAGGCCGCGCTCCTCCCCACCTAACTCAGCCTTCTCCCAGCTAAGTCCCCCCTTTACAGCCACAGCCCATAGGGCTTTGAGGACGAGTCCCGGATGCAGACCCCACGAGCGGGAGAGGGCACACATTAATGAGATGGAGGTACCAAGAAGGACCCTGCCTATCCCATTTCTCCCAGGCTCAGCTGGGAGGGTCACAGAACTTTTAACATCCCAGTCTCAGGGCCGAGAGGTGGCGAAGTAGTTGGAACGCTCAACTCCCACATGGCTGATTGCAATCCAAGTCCCAGACCCAGCACTTGAGGGTTATGCCAGGCATGTGCGCATGTACACTCAAGGTCCCACGAGGAGAATGGAGCAGGAGAGATTGCAACGTGACCCTCTCTCTCTCTCTCTCTCTCTCTCTCTCTCTCTCTTTCTCTCTGGCAAGCGCACATGCCCTATGACCAAAAGAGTCCCTGTCTAAAGGACCTTAGGGGTGTGTTAATCCCACATTTTACGTACAGGGAAACCGAGGTGCAGACTGGGGAGGTCCATTGCCTGAGGGCACTCTGCTGGTCAGACTCCTTTGGGTCTGGAACCTGGGTTCCCTGACGCCCAGACAGAGGGTGCCTCTTGGAGGCATGAGGCACAATCAGCTACAATTTTTAGGGGGCCAACTATGAAAACTGAAATGGCAGGAAAAATAGAGAAAATTTTCAAAATGGCTCTCTGACTCTGGGTAAACAGTAACCACATTTTTTTTGCCTGTTGGAGGCCTGGTTTTTAATCACTCCACAAGCAGTTTTCATTTCTGTAGTAAAATTGCTTGTGGTTCTATTTAATTTGTTTCTGCAGGAGCCGGCTTTGGTGAAGATCTCCGAGGAGCTGGCGGGCATTTTAGCACAGCACGCACAGCCAGTCAATGAGAAACGGTTCCCGACGTGGAAGAAATTCCTCCAGACATTTCTCAGTCAAGGTAAATAAGGCTGCGAAGTTGCGATCGAGGGTTCGTCTGCACAACCTTGGATTCTAGTTCGGGGTCAGCCTAGGCCGATCTAAGTACTTTGCATGTCCTGTGTTGCTTTAGAAAAGTGCTCCTCCGGTCCACTCAATTTCCTTTATAAACATCGCGAAGTATTTATCTTGCACCCGACCTCTTAAGTAAATAGGAACCGAGCAGACTTGTATCGCTCACGATTCCAGGCCTTTTTTTTTTTTTCTTTTTCTTTTTCTTTTTCTGCAACACAGTGTTTTCTTGAGAGATGGGTTCTGGAATCGGATGACCAGGGCTTCATCCCTGACCTTGGGCAGGGCTCTTAAGTGCTCAGAGACCCGGTTCCCTTGTCTGCCTACCTCGCAGGTTGTTGGGAGCAGC
Organism: Tupaia tana; assembly: GCA_026018925.1. Taxonomy (NCBI): domain Eukaryota; kingdom Metazoa; phylum Chordata; class Mammalia; order Scandentia; family Tupaiidae; genus Tupaia; species Tupaia tana. The sequence continues at coordinate 4,127,594 of JAKSZU010000023.1, read as the reverse complement.
CAATGGGATACAGTTACCCAAGTTTCTGTCACAGAGCGTGATACAAAGTGGGTGTTTAATAACTGCTAGTGTCTGCCTTCTATCTCCCACAGCAGAGGTCTCACGTCCAGGTCTGGAGGTAGGGTTTCCGAGTAAGGATCCTCCCCAGTCTAGGAACAAGGCCAGACTCCATTTCTTTCATCCACCTCCTCCCACCTCACCCTCATTTTCTGACGACGTGGGAGGTCCATGCTGGAGGGAATGGGGTGAATGGTGCCCATCCAGTCTCAGGTCCCCAGGGCGGTGCTCCACAAAGACACAGCGTCACAAAGCCCCTCACGCTCCAGGAGGCTGCAGTTAAGGGAGATCCTCTCACACACTTACCCACGCAGAGGAGGGGGCGGCTTCTGTAACAGGCCACAGGCGGTACCTTCCACTCTATTCCCTGCTGTCAAGTGATAAGGCCGTGACGTAATAGCACTCACATATGATGATAAAGTGATAACGTTATATCAGATGATAACAAAACTGCAGTGGCACAGTGGTGACAATGGCAGTGATCATGGCATCGTAAACGCAGCTGGTCCTGATTATGTGCCAGGCACTATTCTAAGTGGGCCTGCATTAACTTACTAAATCCTCCCAACAAGCCTATGAGTGGGTACCACCGTCACCCTAATAGAGGAGGAAACTGGGGAACAAAAAGTTCATTCATGGGGCCAGCAGGTGGCATCATGGTTGAGGTGCTGGACTCCACATGGCTGTCCGCAGTTCAAATCCCAGACCTGGTGGCTTGAAAATCACACCGGGCCCATGTGCATGTGTGACCAGAGTCCCAGGAGGAGAATGGAGGAGAGGGGATTGTGGCATGCTCATCCCCCTGGGGAGTATCTCTCTCTCTCTCTCTCTCTCTCTCTCTCTCTCTCTGGTGAGTGCATATGCCCTATAGCAAAAATTTCTCCCTAAAAAAAAAAAAAAAAAAAAAAAAAAAACTCAACTCACCCATTAACTCAGACGGGTAGGAGAGCCCATGCAGACCACCTCTGCTGCTCCGTGAGTCTTGGTCAGAGCCCGCGGATGCTCCTCGAGGAGCACATCTTAGCTGGTGTGTTAGAGAGGACGAGAAAGGACAGACTGTGGGCTGTTAGGTACACCGGCCAGGAGGTTGTGAGGCCCCCAGGGCTGAATCAGCTAAGCAGGGAGCTGGATTCCAGCCTTGGAGAATGCCCAACGGGAATTCCTCATGGCCGAGGGGCCTACATGACTTCCAGTGCCCTCTCAGATCTAAAATTCTGTGACTGCAGATTTCCACATGTACCCACCCGTAGAAAAGTCAACCCCGTGCATAAATAGAAGAAAACAGAGTACCTACCATAAAAAATATGTTTAAAAATGAGGGGTTTTTTTGTTTGTCTGTTTGTTAAGTTAGGAGGGGAAGACGACGAAGATCTCCCAGTCTATCCAGGGCAGGGTTTTAGGGCATTTCCAGATCTTCCAAAGCCAGCCTGCAAACCCTTCCGCCAAACCATTTGTTTTCATGTAAGTTTTGCAGATTGGAAAGGCTTTTCCCACCACTCTGTCATCCACACTGTAGAACCACACCCAAGGCTTCAGCTCTGCCTCCTGTCCATCCTCATCCTTGCTTCCCAGCCATGTTGGGAATGCCATGCTGACTTACAGGACGCAGAACAAGCTGATTAAGCAGCTTTAGAGATGAAGAAACTGAGCCTCAGAGATGGGCAGCAACTTGGGCAGAACACACAGTAAAAGAGCGGCGAATGGGAACGCGAGCCAGATCCTGCCACTTTAGCTCTCCCAGACCCGGATTCTCGTGAGTTAGGTGTCCCACAGCCTCCGCCCGGCTCTGCGCCCACTGCCTACCCCGGGCTCTACGCGCATGTCCCCTGACTGAGCCCTGCCTCTGCCCAGGTTCCTGACTCTAAGGTCCCGACTTCCACCAACTGCCGCTGCCGCCTGTCGTTCCATGGCTGCTCTCTGATATGTGCCGTGGCCACAGAGCGTGCTGCGGATTTGATTCCTGCATTGCCGTAGATTACATCAAAGGCATCCGTGGTTTAAAGAGGGATTAGCCACTTTGAAAGGAGAAAATAGTGAAACGTTGTGGTCGTGTAGTAAACTATTCTGAAATAAAAATCGGAGTCATCTTCCACTGAAGCACTACCTTTCCAGTCGTATGTGACTGCTGAAGCCACAGAGGTAACGGGTCACAGAAACTCGCGAGGTCTCCTGTTCCTGTGGGTTTTGTCATGAGCTACCTGTGGCCGCCATCTTGCTGAGCCCCGACAGCTGGCATCTAGGTGCGACACACCGGAGGCCTTACTAGACCCAAAGAGCATCCCACACCAGCCAGGTGCAAGAAGAATATCTATAGTAGGATTTACACATCAGGCCAGAAAACAGAAAATCAGAACTATGTCATTTTTGTGGGCACCGCTGAACTAGCCCACAAATTTAGCCAGCAAAATATTATTGCTATGCTTGGACGTCAGATTGGCCACTATAACTTCTGATGTTCAGAGCAAAAGGTTAAATATGTAAGTTATAAAGCTCTCATTATCAGCAAAGAGAAAAGATAGCTAGCTATTCCCCCCAAATCAGCAGTATCTCTTGGCTATTTTTTTTTTTTTTTTTTTTTGAGAAATTTTTGCTATAGGGCACATGTGCTAGACAGAGAGACAGAAAGTGGGAAATCACCCCCCAGAGGGCATGGCCACACCCCAGTCCCTTCTCCATTCTCCTCTTGGGATTTTGGGTGCACACGCACATACACCTATCGTAAGCTTCAAGTTGCCAGGACTGGGGCCCAGACGTCCTTTGGCCATGTGGGAGTACAGTGCCTTAACCACTACGCCCCCTGCTGGCCCTCTTGGCTCTATATTTTAAAAAATATTTTATAGGCCCAGCTGAGGGAGCCCACACTGATTGACAAACATGGGAGGCCCAGATTCAACTCCTGGCCCACTTTTCTTTTTTAATAATTATTTTATTTAACTTCATTTATTTATTTTAATTTAACCAGAGTGGGACAGAGTGAGAGTGAGAGAGAGAGGGAAAGTGAGAAAGCAAGCCGCCAGGTCAGGGACTCAAACCACAGTCAGCCATATGGGAGTCCAGTGCCCTTAACCACCACGCCACCTGCCAGCCCCAACTCCTGGCCCACTTTAAAATCCAGGCCCATGGTGCATGTCTGTAGCCCCAGATACTCAGGAGGCTGAGGGAGGAGTATCATGACAGTAGTGAGAATCTGTCTGAGAATAGAAGGAAAACTGTTTTACCACCAGGAGTCCTTTGGCTGGCCTCATGGCCAGTACTCTCTGTGCCTGCTAAAATCCCAAGTCCATCCAATCTTTGAAAGGCAGTGAAGTTGAGCAGAAAGAGCAGGCTGGCCATCACGGTACCAACTGGACTACGGGCAGTTAATCCTCCCGGAAGGATCTTACCATACCCCCTGGGTTCATTGTTTATGCAATGAGTAGGCATAGCCTTGATCTCCAGTGTCTTCATAATTGTGATCAGAAACCAAACTACCAGTCATTGAGCTGTTCTTTATGTCAAGCATTGGCCTAAACACTCCAGATGCAGTGTCTCTAAGACTAACAACTATCTGCTGAGATAGGTTTGGTTTTTGTTTTTGTTTTTTTTTAGAGAGAGTTTTTTTGTTTTGTTTTGTTTTGTTTTTCTCTATAGGACGCTGCACTCACTGGGAAGACAGAGAAACAGAAAGTGAAAAATCACCTCCCAGGGGTTATGGCCACACCACAATCCCTTCTCCATTCCCTCCTGGGATCTTGGAGGAGATCAAGATCTAGCATGAGTTTCAAGCCACCAGGTCCAAGACTTGAACATCAGTCAGCTAGGTGGGAGTCCAGCAACGTAACTGCTATGCTATCTTCTGATGAGATAGGTTTTATTATGTGCATTTTACAGATGAAGAAAAAGAAGTTCAGAGAATTTAAGCTACTTCCGCAAATGTCCCCAAGAGCTGACAGAAGCAGGATGAGGGCCCAAATCAAAGCTTAGGTTCTTTCCTCCTGCTCTAAATGACCACACTGCGTGCTTTTCCCACCAGGAGGCACGATCGAGGCATTCCCCCCTGCAGACAGCATCACCAACCTGACAGTGGACGTGCTGATAGAGCCCAACGGGGAAATCAGGGTGCTGTCGACAGGGGACCAGTTCCACGCCGACGGCCCCTTCATCTCCTCTGGTACCACCATGCCTCAGACCTCGGTGGATCCCAACGCTCTCAATTGTCTGTGCCTCCAAATCGGAAAGGCCTGCAGAATGAAAGGTGTCGTCGGCTACTTCTCTGTAGATCTGGTGACTTTTATTGATCCAAGCACCTTGAAACAACAGGTAAGTCGAATCGATGCCACATGAAATGCTGAGCATGTAATGATTCTGCACCCTCCGCGCCCGTGGGGCAGGGACCGTGAGAGACCTTCTAACACTGCGCCCTGATGAGCCGCATGTGACGGTGTCTCCGTAGTCTGTACCAGTCCATGTGAGACCAGGCTGCCGTGCTGTGTGCGTGTGCGTGTACCTGTGTGTGGTGTTTTTTAGACAGGGTCTTGCTGTGTCATATCCTCCCGCCTCAGCCTCCCAAGCACGCAGTTCCACAGGCACACATCACCATGCTTAGCTGAGCTTAGTCTCTATGTCTGGAAATGAGGGGCCAGGGTTATTTTATCTGCAAACAGTTGGCATTTTACTGACTTTTGGGCCAGCAGTTGGCATGGTGATTAAGATGCCGATCCCACATGACCACCAACTCCACAATTCCAGTCCCAGACCCTAGAGCTTGAAAACCACACAGGGCACATGTGTGTGCATGCCCAGAAGTTCTAGAGGAAAGTGGAGTAGAAGGGATTGTGGCATGGTCATCCCCCCGGGGAGTGATTTCTCACTTTCCCTCTGTCTCTCTCTGGTGAGCACACATTTCCTATGGCCAAAATCTTAAAAGGAAAAAAAAAAAAAAGAAGAAGTCACCCTGGATGGCTCTGTTGATTGGGCCTTCAGTTCTGTCCAGTAGTACCAGGTCTGTGTCTTATCATGAAACTGCTTTATGCCACCCAGGGATTGAGCCTATCTAAGCCTATTCTTAAACAGAAATCAATCACGAGAAAGAAATTAAGGGTCCTTGTTTCTATTTCTTTTCTTATCTGTAGTTCACCTAACAGCCTACGTTGTCAGTTTTTTTTTTTAAAGATGTACAGGAGGCGGGGCAGCAGGTGGCATGGTGATGAAGGTGCTAGGCCCCCACATGGCTGTCCATGGTTTGAGTCTCAGACCCTGTGGCTTGAAAATCACACCAGAAACATGTGCGTGTGTACCCAAAGTCCCAAGAGGAGACTAGAGAAGGGACTGCGGCATGGCCATCCCCACTGGGGGGTGATTTCTCACTTTCCCTGCGACTGTCTCTCTCTCGGTCTCTGGCAAGTACACACACCCTATGGCAAAAACTCTAAAACATAAATAAACACAATTACATTAAAATTTGAAAACGTCCTGGGAAATATTACAGAAACATAAAAGGGTCTAAGTAATAACGTAATCGGTGCCACGTTGCCCCACCGGCGTGAGAAATGAGGCATGTCAGCGCCCTCCAGTCCTGCATACCTGCCTCCTGGAGGGAGCCGCCGACTTCCGGTGTGTGTTCCATCCCTCTTCCTTACGTTTACACGTTTCCTGTGTGAATGTACCCAGAAGTAATATACAGTTGCATTTCGCATGTTTTTAAGCATTTTATAGATTCCATACTACGGTATGCTTTTATTTATCCAATATTACCTTCGTGAGATTCTTCGTGTGTGTATGTATGGCTCTGATATGTATCATTTTGGATAAATAATTTTTAAGAATTATTTTATTTAATTTTATTTCTTTATTTTAATTTGGCCAGAGAGGGGCAGAGTAAGAGAGAGAGAGAGAAAGTGAGAAAAGCAAGCCGCCAGGTCCGGGCGTGAACCGCAGTTGGCCATGTGGTAGGTAGTCCAGCACCCTTAACCACCACACCACCTGCAGGCCCCATGGATAAATAATTTTTAACCTTTTTTGTTTTGTTTCTTTCTCCCCGAAAGTTATAATGATTACGTTCACTACTATTTCACAGGACTCATTTTTTTTTAAATGTTCTAAACGCTTAAAGCAATCACTTCTCGGCCTTTCGGCTAAGATCAAGTCTAAAATGTCCAGTTGCTTCTCTTGGTGCTGGGAATCCTCTCTCTAAACGATGAATAGCCTCCCTCTCCTGACTTCCTCCGGCCATCGAGCACTGTAAATACACTCCAGTTGTTTTAGATCGCTCGTTCTGTTTTACGGTTTTCCATTTCAGGCAGCTGATGGCTTCGAAGTGCGCGTGTATGTTTGTGGCAGTTTTCCGTTTGTTCGGTAATCACCTTCCGTTTGCGTTTCCGGGCCCTGCACTGTCGTGCACTCTGTTCTTACGCCTGCTCGTTGACAGAGGAAAGGACAAACTGAAGGGCATGCAGAAATCTACCTGGGGTGGAAGGAGGACAGAAAATATGCCTCTGGAGGAAGCAGGGAAGGCAGGGGAGGCCCTCCTCAAATATTTGACACGAGTGAGGAAAATTAAATCTGAGGTCCCGAGCCGTAGGGGAGGGTGGGACTGTGGGAACCACTGAGTTGTGGTGCAGAGAGGCTTGCGCCCAGCAGTGAGAGGGGACCTCCACACGCTGTACTGGTCCTCCCAGGCTTCGGAGAGCAAGGTCCCTCCCCTCGGCTGGTCTCACCTACCTGGCCAACCTCTGGTCACTCTGACTCTCCCTCTTCTCTCTTGTACGTCTTCACAGTCTCTCAGCCTCTCGCTCATCTTCCTGCCTTCTGCCGCAGTACTTTGCTCATACAGCCCTCTGCCTGAGATGTTCTCACTCATTTCTTTCACTTCTCTGACTAGTTAACACCCTTCCCATCTATCACACTTCAGCTGCAGCCGCGCTACCGAAACCTTTCCTGACCTTTCCAACAAAGTCGAATTCTCCCGTTTTAGGTTCTTAGGGCATCACGTCGCTCTCTCATGCTTAGCTCAGTTGTAAACTTATTGTCATGATTATCTAATATCCGTGCCCCTCCGGACGACCACCTCCCTAATGAGGTGCACTATGTCTCCTTGTCCCCCACTGCACTGTCAGTCCTAGCACAAGGTAGGTGTTCAGGAAATACTTGCTCCGCGAGTGAACAGTAGAGGTGTTCTGGCAGATGCTGAATGGTGTGGCCGAGGCTTTTAGAGGAGCTTACACATTAGTTAGAAGAATAGGACGATGAATAGTAGCTTCAGATCCTCTGATTTTATTATGCAATGAGTTCTGCTGGCCCCTTCTCATCAATAATTGAATACACAGTCATTTGTCTTACAATTATCAATAGGACATCAGAAGAAGTCCTTAGTGACTACACCAAAGGCTTTTCCTATATTAGCTATGGAAGTTTATGGAAGTTCTCTGTATATAATTATTTGCAAGTCACTGGCATATCCTGTAGTCAGAGCAAAAGATATTCTGAGCAAAGGGTATCGGCTCAAAGGGCACCTCAATTCCTTTTCTACTTACCATGCCTTCCAACATCAGTGAAGAGACTGCCCCACTATCTAGAACTCCACTAATGTGTCTGTTCACTTGATGGTACCCGATGGGTTGTGTAGGCTGTCTTCATTCTTTTTTCTCTTCTTTTCTTTCTTATTCTTTTCTCTCTTTTTTTTTTTTTTTTTGACTGTATGATCTCAAAAGATTTGCATTCAACGTCAGAGTTTTTTTCTTCTGCTTGATCTAGTCTGCTGTTGAAGCTCTCTATTGCTTTTGTTTTTGTTTTTTCAGAGACAGATGTTTGCTATGGGGTGTGTGCACCTGCCAGAGAGACAGACACAGAGAGAGAGAAGGTTAGAAATCACCGCCCAGGGAGGGTGACCATGCTACAATCCTTTCTCTTCCATCCTCCTCTCAAGGTTTTAGACACGTGTACCCAGTATGAGTTTAAAGTTGCCAGGTCTGGGATTCAAACTGTGGTCGGCTATGTGGGAGTCCAGTGCCTTAATCACCATACAGCCTGCTGGCCCTCTCTATTTTATTTTTTATTTCGTTTATTGAGTTCAGTTTCAGGATTTGGGCTTTTTTAGCAAATGTCTTGTCTGATCACTGTTTTCTTGACTGAGTTGTCTATATTTTTTCTTTTTCTTTTCTTTTTTTTTTTTTTTTTGAGAGGTTTTTCGCTATAGGGCGCATGCGCTCGCCAGCCAGACAGAGAGAGAGACAGAGAGATAGAAAGCGAGAAATCACCCCCAGGGGGGATGGTCACGCCGCAATCCCTTCTCCTCCATTCTCCTCTCGGGATCTTGGGCACGCACGCACACGCGCCCGGCGTGAGTTGTAAGCCACCGGGTCCGAGACATGAACCACGGTCGACTACATGGGAGTCCAGCGACATAGCCATTACGCTAACTGCTGGTTCCCTATATTTTTTTCTTTAAATCTCATTGAGTTTTTTTTTAGGATCATTATTTTGAATTCTTTTCTGAGCATCTCAAAATTTTTCTTTTCTTTTGGATCAGTTACTGGAGAGTTATTGTGTTCTTTTGAAGATGTTATGTTTCCTTGTTTTTTCATGTTTCTCATGTCCCTACATGGGTATCTGATCCATGGTGGGTTGGTCACCTCTTCTGATTTTACAGAGTGGCTTTCTTATGGAAAGATATTTTCCCGAAGTTGGGTCATACAGTGTCAGCTGGGTAGGGTGTTTGGTTTGGGTTCTGTATGGTACAGTCTCCCTGTGACTTTTCTGGATGTCACCAACATTCTTGGCGTCTGCAAATGGCTCAGTGCTTCAGATTGCGCGTGTTCGTGGTACTGGCGATGCAACTTTTCTGGGGGTGGGGGTCACCTGCAGTGGTGCAGGCCAAGGATGCGGGGCTGCAGTGTCTGGGGAGTATGCTGGCCCTGGTGGTGGAGGGAGTGGTCACCCAGGGCAACAGGGGCTGGGAGTCCTGGCACACAGGGACTGGCATATTATCAGCCTCTCCTTTTTGCCAGTCTAACAGATAAAACATTACCTTGTTTTACTCAGTATTTCTTTGATTTTTAGTGGTGAAGAACATCTTTCTGTGTTTGTTGTTCATGTATATATATTTTTGTAATTGCTTGCTCATATCTTTTGCTCTTTTGGGGCTATAATACTAGCGTTGGTTTATAGGGGCTCTTTGTTCAAAAGAAACTCTTATCCTTTGACTGCTATACATGTTGCAAACGTCTTCTCTTGGATTGTCATTTGTGACCTTTCTTTCTTTAAAGTTGTATTTATCACCATTTTCCTTTGTGACATATTGATAATATGTGTAAGGAGGTGTTCCAAGCATGTCCCCATGTCTTACTAATACCTCATCAAAGTCCACCCACCTAACTTAGTCTCAATTGCTATGGTTCTGAGTCAGTCACCACTACGATGATGGTAATTTTCCTTTTCGTCATTCTTTTTACTTTTGTTAGTTGGCAAGCTACTGCGAGGAAAAGGGTTTTCCTTCACCTTTCCATGCACGTGTGTATGTATGTGTTTGTATTAGTATGAACCCATAGATTTGTATTTTATCTTATGGGTTGAATTTTTTTTTTTTTTTTTGGAGAGGTTTTTGCTATAGGGCGTGTGCGCTCGCCAGATAGACAGAGAGAGACAGAGAGACAGAAAGCGAGAAATCACCCCCCAAGGGGCATGGCCACACCACAATCCCTTCTCCATTCTCCTCTCAGGATCTTGGGCACGCACGCACATGCACCCAGTGTGAATTTTTTAAGCCACCGGGTCCAGGACTCGGACCTCGGTCGACCATGTGGGAGTCCAGCAACATAGCCATTATGCTAACTGCTGGTCCCTGGGTTGAATTTTCTTACTTTTGATGCTCAAATTGTTCCAGATTTGTCCAGTGGGAAACCTTTCAGGGTGACTCTTGTGTCCTTTTCATGTGTCCTCATTATTCTTTGAGCGTCGTCTTGCTTTCTGGCATAACGAGACGTTCCAGACTCATTTTCTGTTTTCCAGCCACTGACCTAGAGTCCACCCAGCAGCCCTGTTCTCTTCGGTGGAGGATGGCATTTAGATCCCTGCTCCTAGAGTTCTCATTGCTGGGGGGTGTCTTTGCTGGGGAAAAGGGTAGGAAATATATGTATTATATATGTATAATATGTGCATGTAATTATACAGACACACACACATATATACATAAAGCATGCACGGATACACACACACACGCACACGCGTCTATAGCTATTTCAGTATCTATCAGTGCATATCTTTTAAAAGTTAGTTTCTACCAGTGCCTCTAATTCCAATCTAAGACCTCAAGATTATTTATAGATTTCTCCTTTTCCACACTTAAAAATAAATAGCTTCTCCAACAGTGAGGAACCGGAGTCTTTTTATCCTCCATATAGTCATTTCTTTTCCCCATCGCTTCGCTTGGTTAATATAATGTAACCATCTTCCAACCGCTCCTGCCTCCTCCTTCCCCAGCCACATCTGTGTCCACCCCGTGCCCCAGGACGAGGATGCCAAACCCTACCACCTGCGGTGTGCGTCATCATTCTAGGGTTTTACGTAGCCGAACTAGCTCCTTTTCTAAATTGCTAGACTTACTTGAGCTTAATATCTCCTCTCATCTTCAGTTTTCTCAGCTGTATAATGAGGAGGTTAGCTCGCTTTCACTTTCGAGGAAACTTACAGTTCAAAAATTACTTGTTTTAATAACATTTCATAATAGTTATTCTTGTATAATCAAATTCAAAATTTTATAATTGTAATAATAAGAAAAATCCACTTTGAAAACAGTCATAAGTAGGGCCAACTGGTGGCATGGTGGTTAAGGTGGTTCCAGTCCTGGACCTGGTGGCTTGAAAACACACCAGGCACGTGTGTGTGCATGCCCAAAACCACCAGAGAAGAATAGAGGAGAAGGAACTGTGGTGTGGCCATTTATATGGGGGATGATTTCTCACTTTCCATCTCTCTCTGTCTCTGTTACTCTCTGGTGAGCACGTGTGCCCTACAATGAAACAAAAAAGAGAGAGGAAGGAAGGAAGGAAGGAAGGAAGGAAGGAAGGAAGGAAGGAAGGAGGAAATTATCACAAAGATTTATATACACATACACAAGGAGTCTTCAAAAATTTCACAGAAAACATTTTTATGATAAAAACAATGCCTGCATTTCAGTCTTTTTGCACCAAAGAAACTTGTCTAACTTGTGATAGAATGTCTAGACAGGACCTATCACTACTTTGAAGCACTTAGAAGGATAAGATACTTGTTTGAAAAAGTGCCTTTATTAGAATAACAAGAATTTTACTAAAATTGAAGGAAAACATCAAAATTACAGTGAAGCATGAGTGAAAAAATGGTGAAATCAGTGGTGATTTACTAAAAGTTTATGGGGACAATGCCCAAAGAAATAGCAGTTTACAGATAAACAACTTATCTTTAGAAAGGATGCGACCGTGTTGGAGATGATGCCTTCAGTGGCAGACCATTGCATCAGTTGACAAGGAAAACCATCTTGCTAGTGCCCTAATTGAAGGGGCTCAGTGACTCACAATGGAAACAGCAGCCGGCACCACAGATACCTCAGTTGGTTCAGCCTACACATTTGTGCGTGATGGGTCCCAGACCAGCTGCAAGTAAGAGCACTTTTAGAAGAAATTTTAGCAGGTGGGACTGGGACCAGCAGATGGCAAAATGGTTACGTGGCTGGACTCCCACGTGAAAGTACACGCCTGAGAGGTAGGAGCAGGCCTGGGCGGACAAACAGTGGCTCAGAAGGCCCTGACAATTACTTTCTGTGAGATTTATAGGGGGTTTTTTTGTTTTGTTTTCTGTTTGGTTTTGTAACTTTATTTGAAAATCAGCAGTTAGTTCTCATCCACATTGACTGTAGATTTTTTAATGTGGTAACAGGTCACCAGAGTGTAGAGCTTGTTGGGTGAATCTTCATCCTCGTTTCGCTTTCTGGACACCCGCACACGGAGACGATGTGGGACGTTCCTTATTCCTCTGGCCCAGACAGCTGTGTTGAGCCTGGGATCAGGGCGCACATCTGGAGCCCCATCTCTTTCATGGCGAATTTCCGGATTTCTCTGAGTGCCTGAGGGGCACGTTTCTTGAAGCCACACCAGGGTTGTGCTTGTGAATGTCGATGGTGTACTCCCGGGTCACCATCTCGTTGACGGCAGAACGGTCCTTCTTCTCGCCACCCTTCTTTGTGGGAGCCATTCTGCCTGGCCTACGCTGGAAAGTGAGATTTACAGTTTTTTAATCTAGGTCTATCAAAGGTGGCTGGGCCTACTGATTCCTCATTGGCTGTATCAAATGTGGTTTGGCTCCCTGACCCATCTCATTGGCTGTATCAAATGTGGTTTGGCTCCCTGACCCATCTCATTGGCTGTATCAAATGCAGCTTAATAGCTAGACACCCCCACTGGAAATCAATCTCCTGCCTGCGTTACCTTGGGCAGGAATTCTCCTTTCTTCTCTGATTGGTTTTTCTATCTAGCCACATGGTTAGACCCTCCAGCCCCCTTACCCGCTTCCACCTGCCTCACTGTCCTGTCTTGATTTAGCCGCACAAGACTCCTGACTTACAGAACTATAACTAAGAAAATGCCTGAGTTAAGCTAGTAAGTTTGTGGCGGTTTGTTACAGCAGCAGTAGGAAACTGATACGGAGGAAGATGGCTGTTCTGTGCTCTGGGCCTTCTGCATTTGCATTTCCTAAAGTATACATGTATTATACTTCTAACTAGAAAAAAATATGAGTGGCCAGTCATAAGTTTGTTTGAATGTAACAGTTTGCAAAGAACTCTCACATGCACGATCTCACATACACACATGGGAAGCGGAAAACCGAGGCAACTGCATCCATTTCAGATTCTTGCCTGCTGGCTCCGCCGGAGCCCCCAGAACTTCCTGTGCCGGCACAGGGGGTGCAGAGGGCAGGGAAGCCAAGGACAGGTCCGCAGTGGATCACTCCAGATAAGACGGTGCAAAATCCCATCTTGACCTAAGGTTAAAATGAGCGTCCGGGGTAGCAGTCAGGATAGATAGTTTTAGATGTGCGGGATTTAAAAATCCGGGACATCAGGCAAAATACAAGGTCAGTTTGTACCTGGAACCCCGGTACCCACCTCTGGTTCAGCTGCTTGTCTCCCAGAAGCCAGTACTCAATGGACAAATGTCGGTGGAAAGAAAAGGGTTTTTTTTGGCTTTTGTTTTTGTTTTGTTTTTTTAAGATTATTTGTTTTATTTTATTTATTATTATTATTATTTAATTTGACCAGAGAGAGATAGACAGAAAGAGAGAAAGGGAAAGTGAGAAAGCAAGTTGCTAGTCCCAGGACTTGAACCACGGTTGGCCATGTGGGAGTCCCGTGCCTTAACCACGATGCTACCTGCCAGCCCCAGAAGGGTGGTTTTATCCAGGAAGCCAGCAATCTGGGGGACGTGGCAGACTAGAAGGTCCCAAGACCTTCTCCCAAGTTACAGGTCATCACAAGGGTAAAAAAAAAATAAAAATAAAAATACTAGGGCAGGCAATGAGGGCCCACGCGTTCACGTTTGAGCTGATAAAATCTCAGCTGCTCATGCAGGAGGAGGCGGGGGGCATTTCCCCTTCTCTGTCTCCACAGCCTGGTATCTACAGACTCAACTAGGTTATTATTAACTTCCACTAGTTAAGCATCAGGCTAGATCCATGGTGAGGGAGGTGGAAGATCTGGCTTTGTCATGTTCATTGTGAAAGAAGGGAAAGACAGAAGTTAAAGGCTGGTTTTCCTGAAGTTTACACCATTAATTAAGATGGTCTCCAAGATGAAGTTCAATATGGAGTCACTTTGGCTCTCATGGCTCCGTTACAGCCATAACCAAGGGAGCACAGTGAGAAGGGACCCGCCTCTGAGACCTGAGGTTGGGGCACAATACCAACCACTCCCACCAGTGAGCCTAGCTCCAAGGTTCCAGCTTTCCGGGGAATGGAGCAGTTCGGAGCACGTGACATTCTGGCGTACTCAGAGCTCCAAGGTGGCCACGCAGGAGATCTCGCGTCCCACGTGAGGATGCGGGGAGAGGCTCTGCCCCTACTACGGCCGAGGGTCCAACCCTTAAGCACAGAACAACCAAAGCTACTTCCAGACCCAAGGGGCCCTGGAGCCAGGGCCAGTGATGGACAGTGTCTGGGATCGAGGAGGTTCTTGTGCTCGCTTTGGCAGCACACGCACTGTCTAGTGGGTTCTAGAAGGAGCATGCAGTACCTACCAAAGGCTTTAGGTTGAGGAGAGACTGGCATGTTCACTGCACACTTTCTGGGGCCCACTTCAGCTCTGAGGGAACAGAGAGCAGTAAGACATGGTCCCCATGGTGAAGAAACGATTGCACATGCGTCATCCAGTCCCATCCGAAAAACGTGCACATGGTTGCTCTGTGCTCTTACTGGTTCATAGGCCTCCGTGAGAAGTTTAAGTCCTCTAAGAATGAGCAGCCTTGCGGTTTTTACGTCTTCCTGATGTGGGAACATGGTCGTCACAGCGGGCCAGCCCCCTAATCCTTACTTGTTAATTGATGCAATCTAGATGCTCCCAGTCTGTAGAACTTGCTTACTCACCTTTGGGAAACTCTAACCCAACGACCAGTGTTTATTGAGCATCTATTATGTGCAAGCCGTTATGCTAGATGCTGAGAAGCTGCCAAGATGCAAAAGACAGGGAGGCCTCGCCCTCGGGGAGCTCACAATCTCCTGAGGAGCCAGACTTGGAAAACGAACTGCAAAGAAAGGCTTCAGTGACAACTACATGAACAATAAAAGAGACATCAAAAAGGTAATGTCAGTTTAACTGCCAAATGATTTGCTACATGAATTCAGATAAGACAGAGAGCCCTTCTGTTTGGAGCCATCAAGAAAGGCTTTCCAGAGTAGGTGGGGTTGGAGCTGAAAGATAAGTAGGATTCGAAGGAGGGTGGAAAAGAGCAGAAAGGCGATGAAGGATGGTGGTTAAAAACACAAAATACGCACGGATACAAATAGTGGTCTGAGTCTTAACACACTTCACGTCCCACTCGGCTGGTAGAAACATGCGGTTTTATAACACTCTCTAATTCCTTTTAGTTTTCTGTAATCAAATAGATTGGCAGGCCAGCAGATGGTGTAGTGGTCCAAGCTAGATTCCCACTTGGCTGACAGAGGTTCGGGTCCTGGATCCGGTGGCTTGAAAATCACGCCGGGTGTGCGTGCATATATGCCCAAGATCCCAGGAGGAGAATGGAGGAGAAAGAAATGTGGTGTGGCCATCCCCCTTGAGAAGTGATTTCTCGCTTTTCCTCTCTGTGTGTGTCTCTCTCTCCAGCAAGGGCACGTGCCCTATGGCAAAAACCTCTAAAAAAAAAGAAAGAAAAGAAAAGAAAAGAAAAGAAAAGAAAAGAAAAGAAAAGAAAAGAAAAGAAAAGAAAAGAGAAAGAGAGAAAGAAAGATGGGCAAAGATGCTTTCTGTGGAAATTTCATATTGAAAAGATCTTTGTTTTTAGATGTGAATTTTTGAAACAATTTTTACCATTATGACTATTGGTGGTTATTACCATTCATAAAAAGAAAAAAGAGGGTCAGCAGGTGGCGTGGAGATTAGAGCAGGTGGATCTCACATGGTCGACTACACGGTTCAAGTCCCAGACTTGCTGGATTAAATACATGTCAGGCATGTGTGCCCCAAACCGAGAGACTAGTGGGGGGGTCAGGGATTGTGGTGTGGCCATACCCCCTGGGAGCAATTTCTCACTTTCCTTCTCTCTCTATCTCTCTCCAGGGTACTCACACACCCATGAAAAAACTGAAAAATAAAAAGGAAGGAAATGAAATTCAATCTTTAAGAAAAGAGTCAGATGAAAACTGGCTCTTTCTAGATGTGAAGGCACTTCAAAAAGTTCATGGAGGGAACCAGCAGTTAGCGTAATGGCTATGTCGCTGGACTCCCACGTAGTCGACCGCGGTTCGCGTCCCGGACCTGGTGGCTTAAAACTCACGCCGGGCGCGTGTGCGTGCGTGCCCAAGATCCCGAGAGGAGAATGGAGGAGAAGGGATTGCGGCGTGACCATCCCCCCTGGGGGGTGATTTCTCGCTTTCTGTCTCTATGTCTCTCTCTGTCTGTCTGGCGAGCGCACGCGCCCTGTAGCGAAAAACCTCTCCAAAAAAAAAAAAAAAAAAAAAGTTCATGGAAAATAGAATTAAAGTACAATTCTATTTTGGCACAGAAAGTGTTTCAAAATTCATGGATAATTTTTTGTAAGTATTTTCCAAGAACTTTTCAAAGACCACCCCCCATAGGTAGCTACAAAAGAAAATGAGGATTATCACAAAGCACAAAGTGTGAGGAAAGACATTGTCGACAAAAAAATAACCAGCTGTAAAAATTAATAATTAATCATTAATGTGGTTTATTTCCAAGTCAAATACTAGTAGCCTAGGCCCGGAGAAGAGGCATCCATGCCTTTCTCAGGGTGATCACGTACAGGGGTTCCTTTTATTTGTTTTTAAGATTGACAGACAACATTTAGTGAAGAGATTTTCCATTGGTCTGGCCCAAAAAGGTGGGACGTGTGGAAGGGGGGGGCTTGTAGGTAATAGGTGGGTCCACAGTTCCTGGGCTGTGATTGGAAGGGAAGATCCCTGTCTTAGTTAAACAAAGGCTTCATCTACATCTCAAGGAAAAGGGAAGTTCTGTGTCTGGGGAAGAGATAAGCACAAGAATATACTGTAATCGCTTGAAATATACATCTCAAAGGTACTCTGCCAGGGACAGGAGGTAGGAAGAATCCTGTTCATGGAAAATAAATGGTCTGCTAATGTTTGTGGGCGTGACTTCCCCAGTCCCTTTTGAAACGATTTTGGAAAATAGGAAAAGTAGTCAGACTTCTGTCCACGACAGAAATGGAGTCGCTGGTATATACCAGGGCATGCAGTCTGCAAATTCACGTATCCACATATACTTTTGTTCACGGTGATGGTAACGGGCCCTGGCCCCAGACTCCTCTCCAACCTGGGTGACACCGTGGGCAGCTCACTCCGCCTCTCGGAGCCTGTCAAGTCCTGCCCTCTCAGGTGCTCTGCCAGGCTGAGCAGACAGAAGGCCCTGTTCTTATTCAATCAAATGGCGTAACCACATGGAAAACTATCGCCAGAGTGCCCAGCAGGTTCTCAAACTGTGAACGGAATCTGAATTGAATTAGCATTATCTTTAAAAGTCACTGAACATTATCATCATCTCAAAGTGATATATAAGCATCAAAAATGAATACATTTATTCGAGAGAATGGAAAAGCCAAGGTCTACAGAACACAATCCTTCTCGTTCTTTTCTGTATATCCAGCACCTAGCAGCCTGTCTCACTTATAATAGATGCTCAATAAATATTTATTAAATGAATGAATACTGCTCTCTGAGTCCCCCTCTAGTCCTCTCGTTTGCAAGGTCTTCCTACCTCTATTTTCAAGATGTACAAGGTATTCACCAAGGGAGCTCAATGAGATTTACTTTTTCTCTTTAGGGAGGGTATTTTATTTATACATAAGAAGGTTAACAGTATATATCTAAATTAAATTTTAATAGGCCTTTGGTATAAACAGAAGTGCCCGTTAGTCAGTCTTTTTAAATGCTGTAATAGGCACATTGTTAATCACAAGTTAATACCTAGTGAAGGGAAAATACATCCCCAAGGATGCTGAGGCATTAAAGTAAAAGACCTGTCCCTTTAAGAGGTCTGCATCTTTGTGTCAGAGAAAGAGACCTGCACTTCACAAGTAATAGCGAGGCCGGTGCTGATGATGGCTTCTGCAGAAAGCACAAGGACAGTGGTGACAGGTTTGAGAGTGGAAGTGATCAGTCTGGTTTTCTTTTCTTTCTTCATGATAGAGCACACGCCACATGAGAGAGAGAGAGAGAGAGAGAAGCGCCCTCTACAGAGTCTGGGCACACCACGACCCCCTTCCCCAGCCCTCCGGCCACGGGCTCCTGGTCCCTGTGTGTGTGTCTTGTATGCGCTGACCAGGCTGGGGACTTGAACTGTGGCTGCCAAGCAGAATTCAGCTTCTCTTGAGCCGCACATCACCACTATCTATACGACTATGTCCACATGTATGTAGGTACGCATGATCACAATTTCTGTACCCTTTCATCCGCAGACAGACACTTGGGCTGGCTCCACATTTTGGCTCTGTGAGCCATACTACGGTGAATGTGCTGGTCCAGATAGCGTCATTTTATTTTGTTTGGATACACACCTACAAGTGAGATTGCTATATCATATCCAGCAATTTTTTGAGGAACCTCCATACTGTTTTCCACAGTGGCTACACAGTGGCTACAACATTTATATAGCATGTAGAAATGTTTCACCACAACCTCACCAACACTTGTTATCTTTTGGCTTCTTAATTGCCAGAGGGTGGATGCATTCACCAGAGAAAACTAGAGAGAGAGAGAGAGAGAGAGAGAGAGAGAGAGAATGTGCACCCTCCCCAAATAGGGTATGGTGATGCCGCAGTCCCTTCTCCTCCATTTTTCCATTCCTCCAGGATTTGGAGCACGTGAGCACACGCATCCATGTGTTTTTCAAACTGCCAGGACCAGGATTTGAACCTTGGTCAGTCATAGGGGATCCTGGTTCCTTAACCACTAGGCTATGGAGCTCACCCATCTTTTGGCTTTTTGACAAGTTACCCTAACATGTGTGAGGTGAGAGCGCATTGTGGTTTGGATTAACACTTCCCTGACAGTTACTTATGTTGAGCATCCGTTGGCCATTTGTATGTTTTCTTTGCAAAAACTTACATTTTCGGGTTCTTTGTCCATTTTTCATTGGGTTGTTGTTTTGCAGTTAAGATATGAGTTCTCCAGAATTGTCCTTAACCTTTACCGCAGGTTAATTTTACCTTACCATAACGTCAGGGTGACAAAGTACGAGGTAATTTGTTCTAGGCCTTACCTATGTCTTAAGACAGCCCTGAACACCCCCACACACCAGGTGGCACTCAGTGCTTTTCTCAATGATCACATCTCGCATCCACAGGACTCTCGCGGCAAGCACGCCTGGGGGCTCCGTAGGTAGCACCTGCTTCCTCGTTCCACTCCCACATACTCTTCATCCCGACACTGCCTTTCCTCTCATTTCTGTCAATAACAACTTCCCTTCCTTCGAAACATCTTCCAGAATCCAACTTCTCATGGAAGCCTCCTTAATGAATCCCCCTTCGACTGCCACAACATTCCCCACTGTCTCGGAGCTGAGGTACAGCATTGACAGCCACAGTCATTATTAGTAACTGTCTATTGGGTTGCTGTCACGTGCCAGGCCCTCTGTTCCGTACTGTACATGTAGTAACCCTGGTCCTCATGTTCTGGGAAGTGGGTATTGTCACCCCTCCCTTACAGATGTAGGAACTGAGACTTGAGGGCCTTCCTCCAGGTCCCACCGCTAGTAGGTGGCCAGTCCCGTGTTGAGACCCGGGCTCTGGCTGCCAGGCCTGTGCTCTCTCTCACCATGGTCCTGCGTCAGACGGATAGAGACTTCCTTTAAGCATCTCCCCCCCCTTCACCACTACCGCCAGAGAAAATGTCTGTTTCTCTTGTCTATCCTCAATATGCTTGTCGAATTGAGCTGAGCAGCTTAAAGCCGGGAAACACATCTCCCATTTTTTTAATATATTCCATCCTTGTGCTCAGCACATAAGGTAATCATTAAATGTTAATGACTAAGCGAAATGGAATAAAATCAGTGTTGTGGTAGCCATTTTTAAACTTTAAGAGTTTAAATGTGCAGCCCATACACAGCAGCACAGCTGGGAGCGCCATATTGTCATTAAGCCAGAAGGTGGATTCACGGGATGGGACATTGAAAACAGACACCACAAGAATGGCGAAGGCGGTTTTCCAAACCACTTTCTACAAGTGCTCCTGCTCTTCTCCCCGTAATAATTTCACGATGATTAGCCTTCTAGGTGAGAAATTCCAGGCCAAAAAAAAGCTGAACATCAGAGTTGAGAATACCCACTAACACACTGGGAAAGGCTGGAGGTGATGTGGACGGCAAGTGCGTCCTCCCTGGGAAGCCGGTCAACAATAAGGAAGAATCGTCACTGAGGTCTCCACCCTGGGCTTTCTCTGCCAGAGTAAACGCCTTTGTTCTGATCATTAGATCGATGAAAGGCAATCTCGCATCCCAACACATACGGATAGCAAAATGTGTAGTTGGTGAGGGATGGTAGAAATGCCACCCATTTCTGCTTCCTTTGCTCATAGCACGAAATTTCCTACTTTTTGCCAAAACCTTACTATGTAGCTTTTTAACTTAATTAAATATATAGGCAATTACTGACACCATCTGTCTTCATAGAAAAAGAACAAGAAGTGACACAAAAGACTGGAATCAGAAGGGGCTATTTAGCAAACCAAATCTTCTAGTTGCACTATCATAATATGTATTTTTAGGATCCCTTCGGTTATTAAAAGTTATTCGCTTTTTTTTTTTTTAGAAATAGCTTGAACTATACTTCCAGTGTTGGAGGCTTTGGTATAATTTCTTTTCAAAATAGAATATCAGGTAATCCATTGCTTTTTTAGTAAAACAAAAACTTAAACATGTCGTTGAACATCTGTTACTAGTACAGTCTAACACAGCACTTAAAATCCTTTAAAATCCCTGAAAACCTTTATAAAGTTACATGAATCTTTTGCATAAATAGAACTGTTTTAACAATATGTATATTCCTTTAAACATTTATTTTGCTTTCTTAAGCATAAGATTCATAACGTTCCCTATTATCCCAAGCCCACCTATGCAAACGAGTATACTGGCTTCCCCTCGCAGGTATCAGTCTTCCTCTGTCAAGTCACATTCCTCAGGGACCTGTGAGGACCTACCTTATTTAGGTCAGTTTTTTAAAAAATTTTTAGATGTCTTCACAAATGTCTGAATATGTAAATTGTATGAAACCAACCCATTGAAATTGGATGAGGCTAAGTTAGGAACCAATACAGAATCCAAGTCCAAGTAAACGTGACAGAATTCAGCTCCCACTGGGAAGACAGGCAGGAAGTATGACGAGGAGCACGAAGCTCCCCTGCCATGGCTCCTTGTCACCGAGGGCAGCTGCAGCTCTTCCCTGGACTGGGGGAGCAGGCTGTCAATCCCATGTGGCCGCCCCTAAGATTCCTACCCTCTATAAATAAAGACGCTTTTCCAGGAACTAACACTGTACAGTTTCTGTTGATGTGAGAGACTTGCGTAGAAGAGAATATGTTATCTCAGATTTGGGGGACGGCATCAATGTATTTTGTATTATTGTTTAATTCACTTGTTAATGAAGGAAATAGGAAGAATATAATTTCACAGTTATTTTCTCAAATTGCCTCAAAGACTGTGTAAAATGCTTAGCCAAGGGACCAGCAGATAGCATAATGGCTATGTTGCTGGACTCCCATGTAGTCGACCATGGTTTGAGTCCTGGACCCAGTGGCTTAAACTCACGCCAGGCGCATGTGCGTGTGTGCCCAAGATCCCGAGCGGAGAATGGAGGAGAAGGGTTGCAGTGTGGCCATCCCCCCTGGGGGGTGATTTCTCGCTTTCTGTCTTTCTGTCTCTCTCTGTCTGTCTGGCAAGCGCACGCACCCTATAGCAAAAACCTCTAAAAAATAAATAATGATAAAAATAAAAAGCTTAGCCAACGGCCAGCCCCATAGCCTAGTGGTTAAGGAACCCAGATCCCACATGGCCGATGGCTGTTTGAATCCCAGTCCGAGGTTGCTCAAAAGACACATGCCAGGTGCATGTGTGTCTTCCCAAAAATCCTGACGGGATGGAAGAATGGAGGAGACGAGATTGCAGGGTAATCACACCCCACTGGGAGTGATTTCTCCCTCTGTCTCTCTGTTTCTCTGTCTCTGGTTAGCACACATATCTTTTGACAATTTTAAAAACTGCTTAACTAGTACAAGTTGAGCTAAAACTAAGAACTTAACATGTATCTGCCATGACTCAAGAGCCTTCTAGTATGTTCTGCTGAGAAGAAGCTATTCACTAAGAAATGGTGTATTGAATTTTAGAAGAGGAGGAGAAGGGGAAAAATAGGAAGGAAGAAAGAAAATACCTCCTTTACTGCTGTTTCTGTCACTTGCTACAAACCGCACCTAGAGAAGAATGATAGCAGAGGGGCCCATCCGTTAAGGCGGCCTCTGGGGAGAGCTCAGCAGGACAGAGGGGGCCGAGGGGTGTATATCCAAGGGAGACTCCGGGGTGATTTTCTTGGCAGTTACTCAGCTGGAATTTTCCCAGGGCCCTGAAGCTCCACCCATACATTTCTGAGAAGTACCACGACGCTTGCATGGATCAGGAATAGGAACCGTGGCTTTTTCCTGTACCAAAGGACAGTCATTTCTTTGTCCTCACACACCTCTTATATCACGGGTCCTCCAAGCGCTCTACAGACAAGTGATGGGAAAGCCGAGGCAGAAAGGTGTTAAGCAACTTGCCCAAAGTTCCACAGTGAATCACCGGCCTTCCCCAGCCTCTGCAGTACCGAGTGATTGATGGAGCGTCTAGAAGTGACCGCCAGTGTCACGGCGCCCTTCGCAGTGGACCAAGCGTGTGTTTCCCTTGCCAGGCTGAGCAGTTGCAAGCTGGAGCATGCCGGAGAAAACCTGGGCTTTAGATCTGGGTGGACCTGGATTTTAATCCCAGCCCTGCCACTTAGCCGTGGAACCCAGACACATTTCTTAGGTTCTTTGAGCCGCCATGTGTGTTTCCGTAAACTGGAAGTGTTCATACCTACCTCACAAGGTTGCCGTGAGAATGACGCGAGAAAACACCTACCCCGGTCCTTGGCTTCATAGGCCCTTCATATACATTCGGTTCCCTTCCTCGTTCCTTTCCCAGGTCTCCCTCCTGCAGTCCACGCTACCGTGAGGTCAAGTAGGCAGCTTCCTGGTTATTGCTGGCGTGAGAAAAGTGTCCTCCGAGCTCAGTAGGGTGCTGACTCTTCCAAACACGAGAATCTCAAGACAATAAAGGCCAAGTCATGGGATCCAGATTCACCTCTCAGATAACCAAATCCAAAAGATCCCGTTATGATAAGCACGTGTGACTCAGCCGTCCACCGTCACCAACGCAGGATTTATTGGATTATTGGATTAATTTAATGGGGTTGAGGAAGCGTCCCTGTGTAAGGCAGAGAGTTTGTAGGGAGCCCAGTACTACGGAGCGCAGGCCGAGGTGCTGGGCGCCCTGGGCTGAGCAGCAGGAAGCGGGGAGGAGGTGGGTGTCCTGTGCCCCCAGCAGTGGCATGCGCCCATTGCCTGGCCAGCCCTGCCCCTCCTCCGGACTCGAACATGCCGAGCCCCAGTCAGGCCAGGAGCTGATGCAGAATGAAAGCAGTGGGGAGGAGGTGGAAGTTGACAACCTTTGAGAAAAGTGGCACTGTGTGCGTCCTCAGAGCCAGCTTCTGAGAATACTAATATGTTTGCATAATTTGCATGCCAGTGTTATGCAGCGTGTTTTAGTATGTTCTATATGTAACATGATATATATACATATATATTTTTTTAATTTGCCAGAGGGCATTTGCACTTGCCAGAGAGATATAGAGGAAGAAGAAAGCACCCCAAATGGGGCATGGTCATGCTGCACTCTCTTCCCCTCGACTTCTCCATCCTGCTGGTATTTTGGGATACACCCACACTCATGCGTGCACGCGAGCGCGCGCACACGCACGCGCACACACACACACACACACACTCAGCATACTTTTTAAGGCACCAGGTTCAGAACTTGAACCACGTGGCTATTCACATGAGATCTGGCTCCCTTACCCACCAGGCCTCTGGCCAGCCCTGCTGTGCTGATGTGTTACCCTCTCGGCTCATGACCGTTTATCGAGCACCCGTGTTAACCATCCCCGGGCACTCATTTGCTTTGTTGTAAGTAGCAGGTCATTTTTATGCACACATAGCGTGACTTCTGAAGGTTTAGACTTGAAGAATACCCAGGGTAAACTGAGAAGGCAGCTTGGCAGGTGGTCTATCCAGGCTCCCTCATTCAGCCACGGTTTACACGCAGCCGGATACAAACACGTAGCCATAGAAATCGAGTGGGTGTCCATCCCGCATGGGTCTCCTGGGAACTGGGCTGCAAGTCGCTTGTGTGGCGGCTTTACTGAGATACCACATACCACAAATTTCTCCCTTTTAAAGTGTACAGTTCAGTCTTTAGCATACTCAAATTTATGCAACAATCACCATTATCTAATTTTTAAAATTATTATGTATGTATTTATTTATTTATTGTCATAATGCATGTGCGCTCACCAGAGAGAGAGAGAGGGAAAGTGAGAAATCACCCCCCAGAGGGGATGGCCATGCCAAAGTCCCTTCTTTCCCACTCTCCTCTCAGGACTTTGCACACGCACGCACACACGCCTGGCAGGTTTTCAGGCCGCAGGGTCCAAGATTTGAACCGCAGAGTTAGCCATGTGGGATCCAGCGCCTTAACCACCCCCCCACCTGCTGACCCGCCACTATCTAGTTTTACAACATCTTCCTCACTCCAGGAGAGACGTTGTGCCTATGAGAAGTCAGTCCCCGTGCTTGCTCCCCCTCACCGGAAGCCTTCCCTACGGCGGGGACCTGCCACAGGCGTTTCCTGTCGGTGGGCTCACACCGGAGTGGTCTCACGGGCCCAGCCCCTCTCTCGCTCACCGGTGCTCTCGGGCGCAGTCACGTGGTAGCTTGTGTCAGGCCCACCCCTTTGTACCGCCGAACAGTACTCCACTGTGTGTTGCCACATGTGTTTACGGGCCATTCAGTTGTGTCGTCGTCGTCTTCTTCTTCTTCTTTCATCTTTTTTTAAATTTTTTTAAATTTATTTTCATCATAATGTTGTTTATATTACATTGAATCACATATAACTTTACGGTGTATGACATTTCTTTTTCCAGGAGGAATACCATGCATGTCAGTCAACACAGAGACATTAAAATCCCCACTTCGTCATCCAATAGCTTTTCATTATTTTTCCTGATCATCATCATCATTATTATTATTCCAATTATTTTTTTAAACGGTCAATCACTATTTCTCATTTTGCTTGTAAAAAGACTTTGGCCAACATGAAATACTTCTCGGACCAATCCAGTGGGGACAGGCCCGTCAACTGATGGCTGTTTGGGGTGATTCTGCTTTGGGGCTGTTCAGAGTAAGGGTGCTGTGAACATTTGTATGTAAGTTTTTGTATGAACATGTGTTTTCATTTCTCCCGCTTCTACACCGAGGAGTAGAACTGGTGTCATACGGGAACTTGAATTTTGTCATGGCTGTTGCCAGACAGCTGGTGAGCTTGTCAGAGAGAGAGGGGCCGCCCTCCACCAGGGGGTGTGGTCACGCCATGCTCCCCCCTCCTCCATTTCCCCATCCCATTGGGACCTTGGGCCTGCACACGCACACGCCTGGTGTGTCCCCGAAGCCACCAGGCGAGCACCTGAGCTGTGATCAGACGGGCCGTCTGGCTCCCCGCGCGCTGCACTCCTCTCAGCACTGCGGGGCCGGCCCTCAGGGCTCACCTGTCGGAGGAACTGCCAAACCGTTTTCCCAGGTGGCCGCACCGTTTTACAGCCTCGCCAGCAATGGATGCGGGTTCCACTTTCTCCCTAGCTTTGGCAACACGAATTAGTCTTTTATTTTAGTTGTCCTCGTGAGTGTGAAGAAGCCTCTCTCTCGTCTGTATTTCCAAGGAAGATTTTTCTCTTGTATTATTTAGTTGAGTCATCCGAAAAGCTTACCTGGGCACTGCTGCTTTTAGGAGTGCTAGGCTGGGCGTCGTGCAGGACGCAGATACTGGAGAGAGGTCCCTGTTCTCAGTCTCGGCTCCTCTCTGGGAGCTTCCCGAATGTGCACACACTTGCCCCGAGTTCTGAGCTCTGTATGAACTTGCTCCTGACCAGGCCTCGCCCCCTTGGTGTCTCGGGCTGGAACGGGCCGGACTGGACCCGCTCGGTCCACAGCTCTGACGCTCCGTGTCTCTTCCCGTGCGTCTGCAGTCAGGGTTGTTCTTCCTACAGATTCCCATCTGCTGGAGCTCTCGAGGGAGCTGGGAGGGAGCGCGAACTGTGCTGCCAGCTCACCACGCCGATCAGGGCTGAGGCCGCATGCTCAGCCCCTCGCCCCTCCTGGACCCTCTGCCTGACCACTCCATGTCCACGGGGCTGCACAGGACCCTCCGTGATGGGACCCGGAGCAGGAGCGCTTCCCCTTTGGACATCTGCACAAAAGCCTTTTGGAGAGCATTTGTAATAACACTAAGGGACACTCTGAACCAAGCGCATCGTTCGCCGGCCCCGGCACTTGTGGCATGAAAATTAAAGGAGGATTACTATATACAGTATGGGACTGCGATATTGGATTGCCATAGAAGAAGCATGTATAATGACTAGGCCCAGAACCCTGGGATGGCTTATAAAAATTGGGCTTTTGTGTTTATTATAGACTAGCACTTAATGTCAAAATCAGAAAGCAGCCTTCCAAAAATTCATAATGGAGAAAACAAAGAAATACTTCAGAAGAAAAAGAAATGAGTACGTAATTCTGTACTTTAAGAATGTAAATAATGGGCCAGCAGGTGGCGTGGTAGTTGGGGCGCTGGACTTTCACATGGCTGACCACGGTTCAGGTCCCGGACTGGCTTGCTTTCTCACTTTCTCTCTCTCTGGTGAGCACGTGTGCCTTACAGCAAATTAATATTAATAAATAAAATAGATCATTCTTTTTGAAAAAGAATGTAAATAATAGTAATTGGGCCTTCAGCCTTGGAAAGTAATAGGGGGAGGGTCATACATTTGTAAAGGTAGTGGAAGAAACTTGGGAAAGGAGGCAGAGAGGGCAAGAGTATATGAAAAGATGCTTGACTTTTTTTTTTTAGAGGTTTCTGCCTTATAGCACATGTGCTTCCCAGAGAGAGAGACAGAGACAGAGATAGTGAGGGGGACAGTGAGAACTTACCCCCCAGGGAGGATGGCTACACCACAGTCCCTTCTCCTTCATTCTCCCCCCAGATCCTGGGCAAGCACACACACGCACCTGGCGTTGAGTTTCAAGTGGGGCCCGGGACCCGAACCATGGTCAACCATGTGGGAGCCCAGTGACATAACCGCTAGGCCATCTGCTGGCCCCACATGCTTTTTAAAAATAAAGGTGAAAATGTAAATACTACTGCAGATGATACAGGTTTACATTTCAGTGTTTTCCGTTTTGGAAAATATTGGACCTCCAAGTGAATTCTGAATATAATTTCTGCACATCCTGAAAGAATCGCTACCGTCACGGAGGCGCTCTGGCACTGTGGGGGAGAAACTGGCCGCGTAGCGCCGGTGATAGGGCTCACAGGAGGAACAGACGCCAGGGCTTTGCTCTCAGCCCTTCCAGGGCTGTGGGACCTGAGCGAGGCATTTCCCTTCAGAGCCCTCGTCCATTCTACAAGGGGGCATGCTGGAGGTCGCCCTAGGTCTGCCAGGACAGGGCTGGGTAAGACCTTTCTGGGCCCTGGATATTTTTAGCTGGGACAATCCACCTTCCCTACATTGTATCAAACGTGTTAAGACACACCCTCAGGCCAGCTTCATGGTGCAGCCACGGTGCACTGCTCCAGAGAAGCCTGGTGACTGCGGGTTGGATCTCTGGCCTGAGGCATAAAACATGCCAGGCACACGCAAATGTGCAGGGCCTAACAGGCTGGAGGACTGGAGGAAAGGGCCACAGTGTGACCGGAGCCTCCCTCACGTGTGCAGCACCGCACACCGTGAGTAGAGAAGAAAGAAAGCAAACACACCGTCTGGAATATAATTTAGATATGACTTTGAAACCGTCGTGCTATGCGTGATTGACACATTCCGTTTTGTGGATTTTTGTTTCCTTTTGCTCACGTGTTGCCGTCCCTGCCCCAGTCTCCTGAGTCACTGGGACTGCAGGCACAAGACACCAGGAATCGAACCCGGGTCTCCCAGGTGGCCTCAGTCTACCAAGCAGCAGCATCTACCAGTCTTGTTGATATTTTTAAAACACTTATTGTTATTTTGTCATCTTTTTTTCTTATTTTGGAGCCAATAAGACTTTTTAAAAAAAAAATCCAAACATTTTGAAGGCTTTTAAAAATTGTGGCGGCCCTAGGCATGGTGGACCACCTGGCCCTGAATGCCAAGTGTCAGGACCCAGATTTTTTGCCGCCTCTGACCCCACTGACTCCGACTCTGGGTGATCCAGAGAATGAAGGCCTTTGTGGAGCTGTGATTCAAGCTACATATAAAAGGACAGGTAGGATTAATAGGGAGAGAGGGAGGCCTCGGGATGAGCACCCGTGCAGAGCGTCTCTGTGCTGACCAGGGCGACCGGCCCGAGAGCAGCAACAGCCATTCTCAGCCTTTCTCCGCGGCCTCAGAGACTGGGCTTTCCCAGAAGCTGCCACTAGGTGGCAACACGCCAAGAGGCTGCCATCCATTCTGCCTATTGATTTTCTTTTTTGTAATGCAAACGACTCTTACCAAAGATCATAATCACATTAATATTTTACTAATTGAACATTCTTACCGTGCAGTGTACCAAGTCCTTTCAAGTTAGATGTCAGGTGCTGCTTCCCACAATGGACAGCTGAAGTGGCCACCCGGTGATCTAAGCGGGGTGAGAAGAGATGCCGGTGAGAAACTGCCTGAGAGCATGTCCCTGTGAGAGCTGGGGTGCTCCGGAGGAGAAGTAGGAGAGAAGGCCGAGGTCGGCAGCCAGTGAGGGGGTTTTCACACCTGCCCCGACTCTCCGACTCTGCTCCAAAGTCAGATGGGGACGAAGTGGCCGGGGCCTACCCGTGCAGGGTCACCAGGCGCCACGGGGACTCATGGGTCTCACTGAGGTCTTTCTCTAGAAAGAATCCAGTGCCCGACGGCGGGTTTCCTGTCAGGCCGGGACTGTGACTAAAGTCTTGAACTCGGGCAGGGAGATGCCCCCCACGCCCCTAGCCAAGACGGGCTGGTGAGAGCAGCCACGCAGTGGGGTGTGCTCTGAGGGCCTGAGCCCAGCCCCGTGGGAGCGTGGATTCTCGGTGCGGCCTGCAGAAAAGTTGGCCGCGTTGGGAGCTCTGTCTTCACAATTCCCAGCTGGCCTCATGTCTACACCCGGAAGTGATGGCCGGCAGGTCGACCAGGACTTACCCCTGCAGAGTGCTGAAGATGGTGTGGCCCAGAGAGGCCGCCTGCTGGGAGGCCCGAAGATCTGTCTGACTCTGATGATGACAGCAGGGCCCTAAGCGAGTCCTTTATCCTGTCTGAACCTCCGGTTATTCTCCCGACAAAAGGAAAAGCAGGAAGAAAATGAAGCCTGGACGTGAATCTGCAAAGCATCGGCAGAGTCCTAACGCTCGGAGTTCTGAGTCTTTGACGAGTTACTCGATGTCCTGCATGAATCCGCCTCTCAGTCCCTGCCCACCTCCCTGATGCCCTAAGGGCAGGGTGGCGAGAGGCAAGACCAAACCCTTCATCACAGCCCTTCATTTGCCTGTGGAGACGGTCATGGGTCTGAGCACATCTGCCCACATCTGTATGCTGGGCCGCCATCCATCCCGCCTGTCCCCGGAAAGAGGCAGAAGCAGCAGGGGGTGGCAGGCAGCCTCCATCTGCCAGGAACACCGAAGGCAAAAAGGACTCCAGACGGGGTCTCCCCATCCTTCCCACACGGAAGCACGTTAGTACCTTGTCATCCGGAGCTCGTGGCCCGAGCCTGGGAACCGACACTCTGCCTGCGCCCTCCCGCCTGCTGGCTCTCACAGATGCAGCGAGCGAGGGGTCGCAGTCAGGGTCGGGTCGGGGCAATGAGAGCTGGGGCCGCCGCAGCACCTCTCACCTCCCCACTTCCCCGGGCCTCCCCTTTGCTGGAGTTGCAATGGACTTCCTTGCCACCAATCAGGTAGAACTAGAATTCAATCCACCAGCACCATTTTAAATTTTCTAGTAGCCCCATTTTTAAAAGTTGACAAAACGTAGATGAAAATGATTTAAATGATAGTGGCTACTTAACTCGTTATCGAAGTCAAAATATGACCATTTCAACATGTCATCGTGGATATTCTTTCTTTTTTTACATCCCCGGCCTTGGAAACCTGGTGTGTATTTTACATTCACAACACACTTCGGTGGGGCCAGCCACATTTCGAGTGCTTGGTAGCTACATATGAGGAGCGGCCTCGCGTTGGATGGTACACACCTGCAACGCGTGTACGAGTCCGTGTGAACGGCACTCATCCCAGTTCCGCTAACGTGAACGCTGACCGTGAACGTGTGCTCTGTGCTCATCCAGCCTTCTCCGCATATCATGTAATTTTTGCAAGCTGAAGTCGTGTTACTGACTTACATCGCTTTCTACGGCTGGCCCCATGGCACAGCAGGTAAGCACAGTGCGTAAAGAGCCAGATCTCACATACGGTCAGCTGCGGTTCAAAGCCCAGCCAGTGGCTTGAAGAACATGCCGGGTACATGTGCATGTGTGTCCAAAATCCTGATGGGATGGAGAAAGGGAAGGGAAGGGACTGCCCACTGGGGGGAGTGCTCTCTAGCTCGCTCTTCCAAGCTCTCTGCCAAGTGCTTGCACCCTCTAGCAATAGGTCATTTTAAACACTGTTTTAAATGTACGTAACTTTCCCTCCTCTTGCCCTTTTGTGTACCTTCCTACGTCATCAAGGTTACTGGCTCCGTCATGTCTGACGCTAGCATCACTTTGGCTATCACGTATCTTCACCGACGCCACAGGTCGGCCAGTTTCCCGGCACGGGTAATGCTGAGATGAGTATTTCTGAATTGCCTGTGTCCTAACGTAAAGCCTTAATGTAAAGCTCCCCGGTATCCTAGCTATTTTGAACAAAATGACCTTTTAAAACTTTTGTTTGTTGTTTGGTTTCATTTATTTCACGAGAGACACGCATGTCTAAGAGGGCCTTCCCGCCACCACGCACCTCCAGTCTCAGGCAGCAGGCCCAGGGAGGCCCCAGGACGCAAGCCCAGCCCTCTCCCGTGTCGGTCCAGTGGCTGTCCCACCGTGCCGCCACCGGGCCCCCAAATGACTTTTCAGTATCATCTCATCAGTCAAAAAGAGACCAGGAGTTTACAAGATCATTTTAGGTGCATTTGTTTACTTTCTTCTCCTTCTTCTCCTCCTCCTCCTCCTCCTCCTCCTTCTTCTTTGGAGAGGTTTTTGCTATAGGGCGCGTGCACTCGCCAGACAGACAGAGAGAGACAGAGAGACAGCAAGCGAGAAATCACCCGCCAGGGGGGATGGCCACGCCGCAATCCCTTCTCCTCCATTCTCCTCTCAGGACCTTGGGCACACACACACGTGCCCGGCGTGAATTTAAGCTACCGGGTCCGGGACTCAAACCGAGGTCGGCTACATGGGAGTTCAGCAACATAGCCATTATGCTAACTGCTGGTCCCACTTTCTTATTTTTTAAAACTCGATGGCATAGGAATTCTCATTTGTTCCTTTTATACTTCAGGAGACTGCGATCGAAAGAGTTTAAATAACTCGGAGTTTACACTGTTGGCGAGGGCCAGGTTTCGGCCCCCTGGCTTCTGCGTCCTTACTCTTTCCCTACAGGGCCAGGGATCAAAGGTGGCAACGAGAACTGAAGGAGCCTTGGCTCTCAGTCACCAGTAACCTTGGCAAACCACTCGGCTTTTCACGCCAACGCGACTCGGTCTGTAAAGTAAGCTGACCGTGGGGTGATTTTCAGGAGCTGCTCCAGCTCTGACCGTCACTGGTGCTCTCCTCTCACCCTCCCATCTAATCCTTAACCTGTCAGTCTAGCCGTGATAAGTCATTATAACAAGCCGTGTCAGAGTGTGCAGGCCACTGTCACCGCCCGTCTAAATCGTGATGGCGTACCCAGTACAGAGAGAGATTAGGTTCCAAAGTTAGCATCGAAGTCCAAAATGACGAGCAGGGTGAGGTGCGAGGCGTGGGGAGCGTGGCCGGGACAGACCGGTGCTGCGCTTGCTCTGCTGCGGTGACCTGGGGTCTGCCCTGAGAGGCCGCGGAGGAGCTCACAGCCAGGCTGGGACTGCCAGTGCACCTGCGCCCGCCCTGGCCCGCCCTGGCCCGGCACCGCTCCGGGCGGAAGGGACACAAAGGCTCGGCAGCTTCCCCACAGGCTGACAGTCTAGAGGGGAGAGAGGAACCCACACAAAACATGCACGCCTCAGGCGGTGTCTCTGATGGAAAAAGCAGATGGAGAACAGAACAATTATCTGAGCAAATCAGGCAGGCCTGCTGTTGAGGAAAAGGCTTAAGGAAATTCGTTCTATTTCCTTCGTGAACCGAGGGGCTCAGGCAGCCTGGGGGAACAAACGTATCTGGGCCCTAGAAAGGCCAGAGGTCAGTCTGCACTCTGTGACCCCGGCAGAGCAGGAGGCGGCTCAGGAAAGCGGAGACAGAGTCACACCAACCCGGCCCGAGCCATACCTACTGGCCCGAGCGGCTCTGAGGTGGGACGCGATTACACGGGGAGAGCGGCCAGTAAGTGGGGCAGTCCTGAAGCTAGGTGGAATGTGCCTAGGAACCGATTCCTCGGGACCAGCAAATGGAGATGGTGCCGTCAGCGGGCTCCCACGCTGTCACTCATGCCAGGTGCGTGTGTGCGCATGCCCAAAATCCCAAGGGGAGAATGAAGAAGGGAGTGGCCATCCCTCTGGGGGGAGATTTCCCACTTTCTTTCTCTCTGTCTCTCCAGTGAGCACATGCACTCTGTAGCAAAAACCTCTCTCTAAAAAAAAAAAGAAGTGACTCCTCTTGGGTCGGCTGGCAGCATGGTAGTGAAGCCACTGACACGGGGTCCCACATGGCTGACTGCGGTTTGCTTCCCAGACTCGGCAGTCGAAAAGCATGCCAGGAGCATGTGTGTGCCCCACATCCCAAGAGAGTGGAGAAGAGCTTGCAGCATGGCCATACCCCCGGGTGCTTTCTCATTCTCCCACTCTCTGCGCCTTTCTCTCTCCGGCAAGCACACATGCCCATAGTAAATTAAAAAGGGGGAGGGGGGACCTATTCCCTTAAAAAAAAAAAAAAAAACTACAAGTAGCATGTGTGTTGAACATTTTAAAGTTTCTTTCTTCTGTGAGTGAGAAAGACAGAGACAGCATCCCTGACGGGGTCTTGATGATCCACCCGGCCTCAGCAAGCCTGGATCAAGGACACACCTGTGCCCAGCGTACTCGGGGGGGGGGGGGGGGTCTCAGGATGTGAACCTGGAACATTCCCAGGTGAATCAGCCACAGAGAGCCTCACGGTTTATCACTACGCCACCACCTGGCCCCTGCGCCTTTTAATTTACAAGATCATCTTAGATGCATCTGTTTACTTTCTTATTTTTCAAAACTCCATGGAGTAGGTATTCTCATTTGCTCCTTTTACGCTTCAGGATACTGAGATGGAAAGAGTTTAAACTACTAGTCGGAGTTTACGCTGTCGGCGAGGGCCAGGTTTCGGCTCTCTGGCTTCTGCGTTCTCACTCTCTCCCAACACTGCGCTCCCTTCCCGGGGAAACCCTCACCACCCAAGCACCGGTGTCCCTCACACAGATATTACCACTGTTTGTCCTGTAGTCTCCCTCCATCAAGGACAGCCAGACATCACATTAGAAGCTCTGGAAAAAACAACGCCTGAGATGCAGAAGCAGCGAACTCGTTCTCTTCCGGAGGAAAAGTAGCTGTCCCCATCTGATTTACATGTCGTGCCATGCAGCAGGAAATATTTAAGTTGACAAATAGGATATTTACAACTGCAACAGCTACTTGGCAGTTAGTTTTTAACAATTGTTGCAAATGTGATTTATTTGCTATTATCAAAGGGCATTACTGTGCGAATATGACTCCTGAAATTAGCTTCCGTTTAGCAAGGGGCCTGACAGCCTGACCTCCTAATATCCTTATAACGATGCCATTTCCCGTCCGTGCTTACCCCAGTCACTCCCTGCGAGAGCCGCTGGAGAGGCGTCCACTCCAGGGCAGACGCGTTATGTACTTTAGCACACAGAGCTGGTGAGTGGGGCACATGTAGGCTTTCGACGAGGAGAAAATGTTTAATCAAGTCTTCATGAAAATGTGTGAGTTTCCAACTTCCTACAGTGAAAATGCATTATGGCTAATTACAGCAGCCTCCCGAAAAACAATACTTCATGTTTTCTCCACAAGACGTTTTCATGGCACGGATTGTATTAAACAAGGACATGTTCAGATCCCGCACTACTTCAGCTTGTAATTTGCCTGGTGAATTGGTGTAGGCTGAGGGGTCTGACTGGGCCGGGATCAGTGCACCCTCCAGAGGGGATGGGAAGCAGGTGCACGTGGAGCCAGGCAGAACTGGCTGAGGATCGTGGCACCGCCGCTTCTCGCCGTGTGGACCGGGTGCCTCCCTGAACCGCTGTCTCTTCACCTGTGACGTGGGCCTGGTGTGTTTTAGGTTACTCTAAAGTGCTGAGGTGTTTGTAAAGCACCTGATGCACCGCAGGTCCTTGCCATCTGCAGGCCCGTCATGTTTTTGTCACTTCTTGCAGACTGAAATGTCTCCTTTGCTATGCAGCCCTGACGTCTCCAGGCTAGCCCAGTCTGTCCGTCCATCATATATCACAAGTCACATGTATTGTAATTAATTGACTATGTACGTGCCATTCTTTGCTTTTTAAAAATAATTACTTCTTTGTTTAAATTTATTTTTTATTATTGTTTTTTAATTTGACCAGAGAGAGAGAGAAAGGGAAAGTAAGAGACCAAGCTGCCAGGTCCGGGACTCGAACTGTGGTTGGCCATGTGGGAGTGCAGCACCTTAACCACCATGCCACCTGCTGGCCTGACTTTTTTCATTTTAATTTGCCAGAGGGCACGTGCACTCACCGGAGAGAGGCAGAGAAATGGGGGGAGGAGGGGAAGAAGGAGGAAGCACTCCCACGGGGTGTGATCACACCACAGTCCCTTCTCCCCCATTCCTCCATGCTGCTGGGGTAGGAGCATGTACGCACACGCACCCACCAGATCTGGGACTGCCACGTGGTTGGCCATGTGGGAGCCCTTAGGTGGTTGGGAAAATCTGACGAATTTTTCTATGCTTTTCTATGCAAAAATGCGTCATGACTTTCCCAATGACCCAATAACCTTTAACCACCGGGCCACGGGCTGACCCTGTCTTCACTTTCCTGTCCCTGTTTACCTGTGACCAGCACAATGACCTGCCTTAAGCACTGAACCGAGGAGGGTGCTGGTGGTGACACTGGGTTCAGCGTGGGGATGACAAGCCCAGTTAGGGCTGCTCTGCCGTAGGAGGGGAGGGGCAGCGCAGGGCCTAGCCTGCCTCTGCCGGTTGAGCACGGAGTGGATGCCCAGCACTCAGATTCCCAGAGAGGCTGTCACTGCTGCTTCTGGCCCTTTCTCACAGCTCCCGCCCTCGGAAGCTTCTGCCCAGTCTCACGTTTCTCAGTAGAAAACACTGTACCCATGCCCAGCACCCTGCCATGACGCTGTGCTTCACAGACGAGGACCACACGGGAAGGCTGGGTTTGGTTCCTGCTCCAGCCTAGAGGACAGGCGGGGCGGGCTGCACAGATCATCCCGACAGCTAGGGAGGCTAAGGCAGGAGGACTGTGGCCCTGAGGCTGCCTTGGGCAGCATAGGAGACCCCCGACTAAAATAGCACGAGGTGGTACTCACCCACAGTTCCAGGTGGGAGGCTGAAGCCCTGGCCACGACAGCAAGACCCTTCTAACAAATAATCAGTGTCAGAAAGCATTGCACTGGCCACCTGAGGGATGGCACACCACGGCAGGAAAAGTACACCAACAGGAGGCTTCCCGGACTAGGTACCTCTGTTAGATTTTCTTGGCTAGTTATTTTCATTTCGGTAGTGTCCCGCAAGAAACTCGATCTTCTGATTAGACTCCATCCCTCCATCCGTCTACTCCAGCAAGCCCTATGGTCACTGGTCTAGTCGGGCAGAGGGTCTGGTCCGGGGAGGGGTAGCTGGGCGTTCCCCTCTGTTAACCTCACCCTTGTGTCAACGGCTCCTTGTCTTCGTCAGGTATGGGCCACGGGCCTCAGCCTTTCGTACAGTGACCAGCTGGCTCTGACTCAGCTCACCTTGTACCTGACAGATGGCCACCTGGATTGTGGCCTGAGCACCTTGGAAGTGCCCCGCTCTGTTCCAAAGGAGGAGAAGAAAACTGGTCACCCTTGTGGCCTCTCCACGCCAGTAAGTGACAGATGAGTCCTGATTGCTCTCGGTGCTCAGCATCTCTCTGCCGCCGCACACTGAGCGGTATGTGCCCACCTCTCTGCGTGTAGAGAGACATGCTGGTCCCAGCCAGCCAGTGGCGTGGTGGGGAAGGCAGGCGGATCCCACATGGCCAACTGCATGGTTCAAGTCCCGGGCCAGGAAGCTTGAAAGACATGCCAGGCGCATGTGCATGTGTGCCCAAAATCCCGAAAGGAGATTGGAGAAGGGACTGCGGCATGACCATCCCCTACAGGGTGCTTCCTCCCCCGCCCCCGCCCTGGCACTCTCTGGAGAATCCTCTGACAGATTTAAAGTTGTTTTGTTTTTTTTTAAAAAAGGGAAGTGTCAGGGCTCTCTTAAATGGGTTGTAGGAATGTGAAGGTGTTGGACGGAGGAAAGGGGGGAGGATGTTCCACAAAGAGAAGGCAGCGTGGAAGAGCATGGGGCGTCCGTTCAGGGGCTCCCCTCAGCTCTCCTCCCATTTTCCTGGACAAGGGCACCTGAACCAGCTCTTTCTGACAAAGCCCACGTATCTGTCGCCCCAATCTCTGTCCCGGGCCTCAGACTCCGAGATCCGGTGTTCTCCAGAACTGC
The DNA here is from genome assembly GCA_026018925.1 of Tupaia tana. Classification (NCBI taxonomy): domain Eukaryota; kingdom Metazoa; phylum Chordata; class Mammalia; order Scandentia; family Tupaiidae; genus Tupaia; species Tupaia tana. The sequence goes on along the minus strand of JAKSZU010000023.1, from coordinate 4,090,643 downwards.
CCGCTGAGAGTCCTCTGCGTCCGGCTTTCCAAAACTGCACCGCCATCTCCCGTCTTTCTGAACGTCTTGGTGGATCAGGCCAGAGGCAGACCCCAGGCAGAACCCAGGCCTCCGTCATCCCAGCTGCTAACATGCCTCAAGCCTGCCTCCTCCCAGCCAGCGCCTTAGTTTCAGCTTTGAGCGTCACGCACAAGATTCCGGCGTCCTGTCTCTCCCCTCAGCCTCCACGAACACGGCAGTCAAGGTGGCAAGGAGGGAAGACTGGGGTGCTTTGCTCCCCTAAGTAGGGGCGTGGAAATGACTTCTGTAAGCTCCAGGAAGTCCCGCCTCTCCCCCTTGGGTACGAAGGCCCTTCGTGATCTGCCTCCTCCCAGGGCCACAGCCTCCCTCTCCACTGCTCCCACCGCTCTGGCAGCCAGGGCTGAGGTTTTCCAGCCTCAGCACCTAGACCGGGGGGCTTGGCCGGGTGGCCGCGCCGGTCATGGGGAGAGAGAACAGAGGTCAAGTGACCAGATGGCCGCAGCACAAAAGGCCGGGGTTCTCGGCTGCACTGCTCTGACAGCTGCTCAAGGGAGTGCTCTGCCTTCTCCTGCACAGGGGGCTGCATACCTTTCCTTGCAGGTGAGGCTCTGCTTGAAACCCACACATACCGAACAGACAAACGAGGGGCTCCCGTGGTTAATAGGAGCCCCCTTCTCACAGCAGGGCCTCCTGCCTCTCTGCTGAGCCCCTCAGGTACAGGAGACACCTCTAGATTTGAAGAGCCCTTGTTCCACCCTGCCCAGGGTCTCCACAGTCACACTAGAGAGGGCACGTCTTGTGTCGGGGCTCAGGCAGCCTCCTCCTCCTCAACCCAGCTGTCGTAAGAGGTTCCAGCAAGTACCTCTCTCACAGGAATCCCCTTAATCCCTTTGACATTTTAAGAAGAGAAGTGAGGAACCAGCAGTTGGCGTAATGGCTATGTCACTGGACTCCCACGTAGTCGACCGTGGTTCGAGTCCTGGACCCAGTGGCTTAAACTCACGCCGGGCACATGTGTGTGCGTGTCCAAGATCCCGAGAGGGGAATGGAGGAGAAGGGATTGCGGCATGGCCATTCCCCCGGAACAATCTGCCACGTTGAAGGGTGGTGTTTCGGGAGGCCGGAAGGAGGAGTCGTACTTGAAGCGCAAAGCCCTTCCCCATTTCCCCATCTTGCCTGTAGCTTCCACTCCTGGCTACGGGCAACGTGCTGGAGCTCCACGATCAGACGTCTGGGACACTTTCTGTCTCTCCGTCTCTGTCTGTCTGGCGAGCGCACGCGCCCTATAGCAAAAACCTCTCGAAAAAAATAGAAGAAGAATTGAAGCGAAATTGAAGTGAGGAGCAAAGACAGAATTCTTTTAATCGGGCCCCAGGACCTTACTGAGAATCCCTAAGCCCGACACCTCCGTGGCCTCCACCTTCACAGAGGGCTCTATAGACTCCTAAAGTCAGTGCCGGGGGAGGAACAGCAGTAAAAGCCTGAGCCCTGCCAGCTGTGAACCTAACTCCGTGCCAGACGCTGGTTTAGCACCCACACCAAGACTCCCCAGAACAGTCTGCCGCACTGAAGGTGGTGTTTGGGGAGGCCGAAGGAGGAGCCGTACTTGGGGTGCGAAGCCCTTCCCCATTTCCCCACCTTGCCTGTAGCTTCCACTCCTGGCTACGGGCAACGTGCCGGAGCTCCACGACCAGACGTCTGGGACACTTGGAGAGACTCCTGCACATGGAGGGAGGCATTACGGTCTGCGATCATCACGAATCTGCGGCCTCCAGGGAGAAGCTCTGCAGGTCTTCCGATGCAGGGATCAACGGAAGGGGCTCTTGGCTTGGGAAAAATACAAACGGTGTTCTTGTCTGGTGCCACTGTGCTCATCTGTGCACGCCCCCGTGCACGCGGACACACGTGATAGCTGTTCCTTGAAGGGAGCGTGCACACGGGCACACGCGGTACAGTTTGTAACCACTGGAGCCTCCTGAACGGTGTGAGCAGACGGTGATGCCCGCACGTCTGTGCTCGGCTGACAGCCCCCTCTGCAGCCTGAAGGAAGGAAATGCATGGATGAGACCACAGTGCTGAGCGCGCCTTCGGGACTGGGGCCTGCCGCACGCTCCAGTCTGGGCCTGCTCCTTAGATGACACGCTATTCGGGGGGAAGGGTAAACTTTTCTGGACTCTCGTGGGAAGAACTTTGTTTCGTACTGGAAACAGGCGGCAGACTGTCACTTAGACCCTGTTCAACCAGACAGCTGGGCTCCTGACCCAGCAACCTCCACAACTGACCCCCCACGGGTGTTAACAGGGGCTCCTAAATCCCATGTGTATACTTTGGAAATGAAGTCACCTGATAACTTTTGAACGTCTTTTTTTTTTTTTTTTAAAGAATTATTTATTTAATTTTAGGTATTATTATTTTAAATTGCTATGGGCACATGTGTTCATGGGGGGGGAGGGGGATGTGAGAAAGCAAGCCACCGGGTCCAGGACTCAAACGGTGGTCGGCCATGTGGGAGTCCAGCACCTTAACCACCACACCACAAGCTGGCTCCAACTTTTGAACTTTTGATTAACATTATATCAAAATCAACATAAACCCTTACACCCTTTTCTATGGGTTTTCACCCTTCCTCTCTCTTTCTGGACCCTCCACACCAGAGTTGATGAGTGGCCAAAAGGAAGCATCTCTGGGAACATCTTCAAACACCCCAAGTCATTTACACACATTTTAGCAGCACATGATCTGTAATAAATGATTAAGTAAAACCTTTTGTGTTAAATTACGATGTTAATAATGATTCTGTCTCCTGTAATTTATGATGAATTCTCGAATGCTCCGGGTTTGATTTTGACAGAATGCAACGACGACCGAGTTTATGTATGCCTTTATTTTTAGAACTCCTTTGAAGGCACACATCTCCCCGCGACGGCTGCTCCTGTAATTATGTACAAAACCAATCACTCATTAGAGTTAGGATACATTATCTTCTAGACAGATGAGGCTAAATAAGCAACACATTAATAATTCAGAGAGCAGATCATTATGCATGTGGAGGCCTGCTTCCTGACTGAAAGAGGAACCTCGTGAGCCTCTGCCAACCCTTAAACAATAGTTCTGTGTTATTGCAGCCACACTCGAGTTTACGCTTGTTAAACTGCTACTTGGATTATTTTATCAAACATTCATTTATTTGTGGTCCCTTACTGCCGAGAACAGATTTTGGAAGCTCCTTTTTTTTTTTTTAAGTTAATGATTTGAGCAGTGGGTGTTATTAATTCTCAGAATATTATAAACATGATTAATTTCCAGGCAGAGATTTATTACATAAAGATTTCAACTATGTCAACTGAAATGCATCACTGTCAGAACAAGTATGTGGCGCAAATAGGATGCGCCGCACTTGAAGTGCTGTGCTCAGAACAGAATCCATTTACGCTGAGACTGAAGCAAAATTATATTCTCCAGTGAAAACGAGTATTCCGAGCTTCCTTTATATGGCTTGAAGCCTTCTCGTTAGATTGTGATTTAAAAAGGTAGTTTAATAAGACTAGATTCCTACAATAAAGGGTCTCCCGCCCCCCTTGTTCTTTACTAGAAAAGGACCATCTCAGAAACTCCCACTTTCCAAATGTGGCTCTGGGGATTCGGAGGGAAGCGCGCTGGCCGGGGACTCCGGGGTCAGGCATTCTCATCTCTCTGGCCTCAGTCTCTTCATTTGTAAAGTAGAGGAGCGCACAACGATCCCAATGTCGCTCTTTTTTTCTTTTTTTTCTTTTTTAAAATTTGCTATAGGGCACGTGTGCTCACCAGAGAGAGAAAGAGAAAGAGAGAGAGAGACAGGAAAAGAGAGAAAGCAAGCCACCAGGCCTGAGACTTGAACGGCGCTCGGCCATGTGGGAGTCCAGCACCTTAACCACCACGCCACCTGCTGGCCCCATCCCAGGTTTCTTGAGGGATTTGACTTCACAGGGCCTACAGAATGGGGCTCTGTCCCAAGCCTGGCCCCGGCAGCCTTGTGTGCTGTGGAGGGCTGGAGAGGGCGGGCGCCTCCTGTGAGGGGACAGGGAAGGCCTGCCATCACGCTGCAGCCTTGCCCTGAAAGATCTTTTCTTACTCTCCTTGGGACCAGCAGTTAGCGTAATGGCTATGTCGCTGGACTCCCACGTAGTCCACCGTGGTTCGGGTCCCGGATCTTGGTGGCTTAAACTCACACTGGGCATGTGTGCGTGCGTGCGTTCGTGCCCAAGATCCTGAGAGGAGAATGGAGGAGAAGGGATTGTGGCGTGGCCACCCCCCCGGGGGGTGATTTCTCGCTTTCTGTCTCTCTGACTCTCTCTGTCTGTCTGGCGAGCGTACGTGCCCTATAGCAAAAAAAAAAAGATCTTTTCTTACCCTCCTAGAAAGGGCTACTGCTGTAACAGCTTGCACCCGATGTCCTCACCAGGCCTCGGAGATAGGGCCAACAGAAATCAGCTGCAAGTAAATCCAGCCGGTACTTAGCACCCACATGTACCAGGCCCCGCTGCTCAGAGGCGCGGGGGTGCACAGCAGGGCGCTCTGTGTCCTGCAGAGGGCCCAGCGCGGTCTGAGGCTAACCGCAACACGTGTTAACACGATCACCGCATTGCAGGTGTAGGCACTTTTACTCCACACCAGGCACTTCAAGTGCTTCATGTGAATCTTTTTGCAGCCCGATACAGACGCAGGTGCTGTGTGTTCAGATGAGAAGATGGAGGTTATGTGACGCTAAGGAACTTGTAGAGGTTTCTAAGGAAGCAAGTGGTGAAGCCAGACCGTAGCCTCAGGGCTGCAGGCCCACAAGCCTGCGTGTCTAACATCGTGTTGTCCAGCCTGCCTGGCACTGGCTGGTTGAGGCCACAGCACAAGTTCATCTTCCAGAGGCAGATTCAGTTCCCTGTGTAAAGGTGACAACAGGCATACTGCCATTACCCACGGGCTTGTCACTGCTCTGAGCACAGCAGAAACTCAGTAGGACTGCATGGACCGGGTGGTCGTGGAGGTACCTGCAATGTTCAAAGGAAACGCACATGGGACCAGCAGTTAGCGTAATGGCTATGTCGCTGAACTCCCATGTAGCCAACTGCAGTTCGAGTCCCGGACCCAGCGGCTTAAACTCACGCCAGGCACATGTACGTGCGTGCCCAAGATCCCAAGAGGAGAATGGAGGAGAAGGGATTACGGAGTGGCCATCCCCGCTGGGAGGTGAGATGATTTTTCGCTTTCTGTCTCTCTGTCTCTCTCTGTCTGTCTGGCGAGCGCATGCGCCCTATAGCAAAAACCTCTCCAAAAAAAGGAAACGCCCGTGGTCGTGGAGCAGGTTTGCGAGACGGCAGGTGTCCGAATAATGAAGGGTACGGACAAGCCCACGTCACGTGTCCCACCTGCCACGGAGAGAAACGTGACGATAGTTTTCTAAAAATAGTTCATACACTAAAACTATTTGTGAAATACGTACTTTCAAGTCGTGTCTCAAAACTCAGACTTCCTGCGGCGCCCGTTCCGTTTCAGTGCACGTGACACAGACGCACAACGTATTCGAAAGCTCGAAGTGCGAGCGGTTGGACGTCGACAATCCCCCGCACACCCTCTGGGTGCCACCTTCCCCTCAAAAGTGGCCCCGTGCTCAGTGTCCGTGTGTCCTTTCGAAGCATCTTTTTGCAAACACACCCTGTGGCCAATAATACACACTGGTCTAAATCTTCCTTTTTCCCTTCGGAGAGGTTTTGTACCGGTACGCTAACTACACTCCCACGACTTTTGGAGCAGCACATTATTCCATTGTGTGGACGTGCCACTGCTCACCCTTTCTCTATCAGTAGATTTTGGGTGGTTCCCAGTTATTTTCACATTGCGGACACGCAGCCGCGGTACCTTGGGAAAGATCGACTCGCACGTATTTCAGGCATATCTTAGCATATATTCCAAAAAGGATCGTTGGATTCTTGGATCAGGAGACAAATGTTTTGTTTTCCTTTATGAGGACAGAAGGAAGAGAGGGCAGGGGAGGAAGACAGTTCTGTTTGGTTTTGTTTTTCATCGCCAGAGGGTGTGTGTGTTCACCAGAGGAGAGAGAGAGCACCCTCAGTGGTGTGGTCACACAGCAACCCCTCTCCTCGGCCCCTCCTGCCCATCAGGATTTGGGGCATGCACACATGGACTTGGTATGTTTTTCAAGCTGCCTGGGCCAGGATTTAACCCGTGGATGGCCATATGGGATCCAGCTTCATTTAACAACTGCACTACACGGTTATAATGCAGGGTCTCACCATGCTATAACCCTCCTGTCCATCCTCACAATGAGCCGGGATTACAGGCACAGTGTACCCAAGCCCGGTGTGACCACGTGGGCCCAGCAACGGAACCTGTGCCTTCCATTCTACGCCACCATCTAGGCCAAAAGGCATATGCATTCTCCTTTTTTTTTTTTATTTTTATTTGCTATAGGGCATGTGCAGTCACCATGAGGGGGGAAGTAAGAAATCACCCCCAGGGTGGGTGGCCATGCCACAGTCTCTTCTCTTGGGATTTTGAGCATGCACGCATACGTGCCCAGTATGTTTTTCAAGCTGTAGGATCCAGGACTTGAACCGCCCAGTTGGCCGCGTGGGAGATAGCCACCTTCACCATCACGCTACTGGCTGATCGAACATACACGTCTTAATGTCAATAGATGTTTCCTAATCACAACTTCTGTTTCAGTCCTTGGCGAACCTAAGTGGCTTGTGCGTCATCTCAAGAAGGTAGATAACACAAACCAACCTTTAATACTGATGTTTCTATTTGTAAAATGTTATACTTTAAATACACATAAGCTTATTTGAGCCCCACGATTACTCCAAGACATAGATAAACAAGGGTTATTATACCCATTTTACAGACTAGGAAACTGAGACTGAGCCAAGTCAACTGCCCAAGGTCGTGACATAAGTAGCAAAACCCAGGCCTTCTAAGTGAAGTTCCTTTTCGTGAAAAGAGAAGTCTCGATGGTAGCGAGTGACAAGCGTGGCAATGTGGGGTGGGCCCATGGGAGGGCCCTCAGCGAAGGCTTGCCTGAGTCCGCCGGAGCGTGATGCCATGCCCTCGGGCTGGCTACGGCTGGGGCGAGGCGCAGCAGCAAGCTCTGGCTCCTCTCGCTTTCTCTCTCTCTCTTTTACTCTTGGAGATAAGAAATAACTTTTTTTTTAAAGGCTTAGTGGTTGATAGGTCAGTTCTTATTTTAAATGATCTTATTTGTGAAATGATTTAGTTGAATATGCAGTTACAACAGCTAACATTTACCGAGGCCTGCAGGGGTTGCCCAGAGTCGTTCTCCAGGGATGGTGTGACTGTCCTCTGCGCTTTCTAATTCACCTGCTCCTGTCCCAAAGCACCTACTGACTGGAAGGCCCTTGAATTTCATCCTTTGAAGAGGCCCTCAAGGTTGTCCACCGGATCTAGGTCATTTGTTTATTCTTTGTTTCATTCAGCAAGCACTGCGTAGCTGTCCTGTTCTATGCTGCCATCGGGCCCAGCCTGGAGGCTCAGAAACAAGCCATGCCTGCCCCCAGAACACACACCGTCCTGTGAGGAGACAGCCAGGGCAACAGCACGTGGGAGAGCAGGCCGAGAAAGTGCAGTCGTGAGGCACACGAGGGCCACACAGATTTTCTTGTGCTACAAATGAAATACGATTTCAACAGCTACACAGGGGACAATGTAATGGAGGCACAACTCCAGTCGCATTCGCCTGGGGGCACCTAGTCTGGTCGTAGATGGAGGAAGAGCAGCCGTAATGAATGGGACTGCGGGGTGCCCCTCGGGCACAGGACTCCATACAAACGATGAAGGAAAAGACACCACGTGTGAGGGAAGTGTATCACAGAGGGGGCCCCCAAATCTGAGAGAGAGAGAGAGTATGTGTAAGAGAGAGAGAGCGAGGACGCAGGAGAGGGCAGGGTGTTCGCTCTTTGTGGCCCGCTCCTGAGTTACGCCAGAGACAGCTGGGGCCCGAGGTTGACTGTCATGAGTGCCAGGTGGCCGTACTCGCCCACAACCAGGTCTCCATCAGCAGGACCCCCTTCCCCCCCTGCTCCAAGTCACTGCACGCTGCCAGGCACCTGGCTGGTCAGCACGGAGGGCCCTAAAGTTCAGGAACTGGACCAGACACCTTCATCTCTGTGCCCTAAGGCTGGCCATGGCCCCAAACACAAATTTCCGGAGAGAGAAAACTGATTGTCGAGGGGAAATATGATCTCTCACCAAGGGCAGGTGCTCTACTGCCAGGACCAGAATCTGCTTTTGCACATATGAGATTGAACGTTTGTCTAAGAAGTGACAATTAAAACCCCCCAGGCCTATATACCCAGGCGATTTGGGGTACCTCCTGCTGATAGGCAAGCAAGATACAGGATAGCAGTTTCCCAAACAAGGAGCACAGTCAGTACCGAAGTTCTGACGTTGACCGCTCGAGGAGGTGGGCTACACTTAGCAACTGGCTCGCCAAAGAGTGTCGTGTGGGAAGTGGGGAGATGGGATTCTCCTGTTTGTTTGCTTTCTGGTTGCTATAGGGCCTGTGTGCTTGCTGCAGAGAGAAGAAAAGTGAGAAATCACCCCCCAGGGGGGTGGCCACACCACAGTCCTTCTCCTCCAGCCTCCTCTTGGGATTTTGGGCACACACACACACCCTGCGTGATTTTCAAGCCGCCGGGTCTGGGAGTCGAACCATGCAGTCAGCAACACAGGACCCAACTGCCTTAATCACCACTTCCCTCTCTGGACTGGGGAAGGAACCTACGCAGAGGGGCACGTGAAATACGTAAGGTGGCAAGGCCTACTGTAGCCAGGCGGTAGGCGTTAACCACACAAGTGCAAAGTCCTGGTAATATGTGGGCCCCTGCTACGAGGTGATGAGCGTGGCGAGTGCCCGTGTGGGCTTCCCAGTCTGGTCACGAGAGAAATGTCACACAAACACAGACTGAGGGACATTTCACAAAATACCAGACCAGTGTTCCTCAAGACCACCAAGACCATAAAAAAGGGGAAGTTTGGGGGCTGGTAAGCAGCATGTTGGTCAAAAGTGCTGGACTCCCACATGGCTGACCACGGTTCAAGTCCCAGACCTGGCAGCTTGCTTCCTCACTCCCCCGACCCCACCCCTCTTGCTCTATCCCTCTTTGATCAAATGAAAATAAATAAAGTTGGGACCAGTAGTTGTCATAATGGCTATGTCCTTGAACTCCCATGTAGTCAACCGCAGTTCAAGTCTTGGACCCCATGGCTTAAACTCACGCCAGGCACGTGTGCGTGCGTGCCCAAGATCCTGAGAGGAGAATGGAGGAGAGGGGATTGCAACGTGGTCATTCCCCTGGGGGGTGATTTCTCGCTTTCTGTCTCTCTGTCTCTCTGGCGAGCGCACACGCCCTGTAACAAAAACCTCTCAAAAAAATCATAAAAAATAATAATTAATTAAAATAATTCTTTAAAAGGGGGTGGGGAGAGTTTGACAAACCTAGAGGAATGAGGAGACATGGTAACACAATCTAATGTGGGATCTTGGGTGGGACCCTGGGGCAGAAGAAGGGAGTTACAGAAAAAGTACTAAAATCTAAGAAAAGTATGCACTTACACCGTAACAGCGATGTGTGGGGTCATTGGAAACGTCATGACATATTTTTCTATGCAAAAATGCATCATGACTTTTCCGAAAACCCAACAGCAGTTTGATTCCTGGCTGTGACAAACGTACCTTGGCAATGTAAGATGTTAACAGTAGGGAAGGGAGGGCAGGAGGCAGGAACCGTCTGCATTGTCTTCGCCATGTCTCTGTCACCTCCACCTAGTCAAAAACAGCAAGTGTGTAACGGGTCTGCTCTTCTGTCGTGGTCTCTTCCAGACGCCGGCAACCAGTCGCTACGCAGTGATGACCACCCAGCTGAGACACGACAACCTCTCACTGGTTTTCCACTACGTGTTCTTCCAGATTTGTAAGGCCCACGGCATCGGCTATGACGTCGAGGTACGAGGTTGTCCAGGGCTGGACCTGATACAGGCCTGCGAATGACCTAGCTAGCTCAGAATTGGGCCCCTGCGGACAGATGTCCTTCGCATCCTATGACATGTATTCAGCAGAAGCTGAGTGCCCCTTGAGGGCCAGCGGACAGCAGCTCCCCGGGGAGCCGTTCCATCTACCACTCGCACACCCTCCTTGGTAAAGCCAAGCCCGGGAGCCCGCCAGAAGGAGGAGGCGTTGGGAGGGCCCGCTCTTGAGCCTGAAGCATGCTTAGAGTTTCCCAAGCTCACGGAAAGTTGCTTATCAAGGAAAACCTCTTTCTCCGTCTGCTCAGGGGCCGTAACAGAATAGCAAGGACTGTGTGGCTTAAACCATGGCTAGTTGTTTTCTCACAGTTCTGGAAGCAGGGAAGCCCAAGATCAAGGTATGGGCAGCTTTGGTTCCTGGCGAGGGCCAATTTCTTGGTGCATTGACAGCCACCTCTTGCTAACCTGGTGAAAAGAGAAATCTCTGGTGTGTCTTTCCCCCCTCCGGTTTTTTGTCATAAGATGTGTGAACTTGCCAGAAAGGGAGAGGACAGAGAGATACAGAGAGAAGGAAAGCGAGAAATCACCCCCAGGGGACATGGCCACACCACAATCCCTTCTCCTCCATTCTCTCAGGATTTGGGGCGCACATGCACATGTGTCCAGCATGAGTTGGAAGCTGCTGGGTCAGGGACTTGAACCACAGATGGCCATGTAGGCGTCCAGTGCCTTAATCATCATGCCACCTGCTGGCCTTCTGGTGTCTCTTTTGTAAGGACACCAATTCTCTCGGATCGGGGCTTCCCTGTCATGGTCTCGCTAACCTCATCACCTTTCTGGAGGCCTGTGTCTAATACAGTCACGTGGGACCGAGCGTCGGCAGGGGAACCTCCGTTCAGTCCGTAGCACGTGCCCACCCGCCTACATACTCTCGCTTCTTTCTCGAAAGTCTCCCGATTTAAAGCCTCCTCCATTTTTGGCCTGTTTCCAGTGACACCGTGGTCCCCATCCCGCACTTGATCCTGGCGTAGGCGAGTGAGGCGAGTGTGATGCCACGTCTCCTCCCTGAGCCACGACCTGCATTTTGTGCCTAGAAGCCTGTTTCACTCTCAGGAACAGTTCCCTGTCTTCCCGCTGGACCCAGATTTTCACGTCTCCGACACCAAGGGCTGTTCCAAGTCCCAGATTGCCCCATGTGCTCTTTCTTGTTGCAAGATGGGTCTTCTTGTTGGAAGATCCATCCATGACACAGCAAATATATCCAAATACGTTCACTTTCCACCTTAAATACGTATGAATATATGTGTGTGTGTGTGTATATATATATACATATATATATACACATATATACATAATATATATATATATAAGTGCTGTAAGAACTGAACAGTAACCGGTCTGATCAAATGTTTTTATTTGTAGATACTGGACACTTACTTTTTATTTTTCATACTTGAGACTCAGCACAGTTTTCAAGGGTCAGATATTTTCATAGGTCTTCGCAGAACACACGGACAGCCCTGCACATGGGCTAATGGTGACTGCCATGGCCTGACTGATACTCGGCCATCCCCAGGAGCCACCCGGGCTCTGTCAGGGAGCGCAGGCCCTTTGGTTAGATTGAGTCACGCCGTTTGCAAGCACATCTAACGGAGCTCATATTCCCTTGCAAATTACATTAAAATTGATAAAATACAGAAAGAATGAAAGAGCCAGCTTGAACTGATTTACCTGAAATTAATGGTTGCATCTGCTGCACACGATCCCTTTGGAATTAAATCGTTTTTAGCCCCACACTGCTGAGACTGAAACCCTTCCGTGTACCAGAAGGTGGCTAGATCTAACTCGTGCTTTATCCGAGTCTGTTTATTTTATTTCCTTCTAAAATAATCAAAGCAGAACCGGTTCTGTGCATAGGCATATGTGGCAGAGAGTCTCCTGCCCGAAAGAAAACATGCCCCATCACTTTCTACTGCCCGAAATTATTATTAGAGATTTATTTCTTGTGCTAACGGCTTGTATTTGATTGACGTCCTAGTACCCTTGGGAAAACTAAAACCCCAAACTTGGTAAGTCATTTTCACCTTGGTCTCTGAGCTGATCAGATCCATGTTTAAGCACAGGTTTTAGTTGGGGAAACAGATTGCTACGGCCGCAGGGAGGCAAGTGGACGGTGCAGAGGAAGGGGTTCCGGTGGGGCCAGGAGCTCCCCAAGGACAGCTGTGGAAGCCCAACAGCTTGGTTCCATAGACCCACCACCAGGTCGCCCATGCTAAACAATTACAGAGGCTAAAAGATGCAGTGGGAGAGAGAGAGAGACTGAGGGCCCAGAGTGATCGAATGATATTAAAAAGAAAAAGCCAGGAGCCAGCAGGTGACATAGTGGCCAAGGTCCCACATGGCCGACTATGGTTCAAGTTCTGGACCCGGCAGCTTGAACTCACACTGGACACGTGTGCGTGCATGCCTAAAATCCCGGGAGGAGAATGGAGGAGGAGGGATTGCAGCACGGCCATCCCCCCTGGGGGGTGATTTTTCACTTTCCCTTTCTTTTTGTCCCTGTCTTTCTCCAACAAGCACACATATCCTATGGCAAAAACCTAAAAGGGAAAAAAAAAAAAAAAAAAAACAACCTGAGGTGAAAGTTACATGACTACTTGGAAATTTTGGAAGTTCTCCAGCGATCTTCTTGCTATTTTTCCCAGAGATGGGGGGGGGGGGGGAGGGTTCTCATCTTTTCAGATCTCAGGGTCCATCCCTGCTCAGGACTCCTCTTGCTGTCTTAGAGTTGCCTTCTCTCAGGAAGGAAAGGGATGGCCCAGCGTTCACAGAGCACCTACTATGTGCTGGCTGCCGGGCTGAGTACTTACACTTCAGTACCCCATTTATTCTTCACATCTGTCCTACTCTTTCCACCGTCTCACAGTGAGGACTTCAGGCTTCAAGGCTTGACCCACTGTCCAAGGTCACACAGCCAGGCATTTTGTGGAACTGACATTCGAACCCATAATTGCCCACAAAGTCGAGCACAATTCTTCCTCTTACACTCAGGCTTCCCCTACGCACAGTCTTCTCCTAAGGGCTCCTCACCACCACCTGCCTTTCTTTCTAAAACACTCAGGCTTCCCCACGCACAGTCTTCTCCTAAGGGCTCCTCACCACCACCTGCCTTTCTTTCTAAAACACTCAGGCTTCCCCACGCACAATCTTCTCCTAAGGGCTCTTCACCACCACCTGCCTTTCTTTCTAAAACAGTATTAGCAATGCAACCCAAGAATTCTGGGACCATTGCAAAATACTCCATGTGGGTATACACGGAGTTGTATTCTTCAGCTTGAGACGCACACACTTCTCTCTGAAGCCCCTTTGACGGTCTCTACCTAACAGAAGGGAAAAAATAGACTCAATTATCTTTGCTAAAAGTACATTGCCTTTTTGGGTTATGCTAAGTCTCCAAAAATTACCCACTTATCCAAATTCTAGCCCAACCTCTACTACCTGCTTCCACTCTTTGTTGAATTTAAAGTGGATGGTTGGGGGCCCACAGGTGGCACGGTGGGTGAGACACTGGACTCCCACATGGCCGACTGCGGTTTGAGTCCTAGACGTGGAAGCTTGCTTTCTCACTTTCCCTCTCTGTTTCTCTCTGGTGGGCACATGTGCACTAAAGCAAATAAATAATGATAAATAAATAAAATTAAATAATTCTTAAAAAAAAAAAATGTGGATGGCCTTCAAGTGCTCAAGTGCCCAGGACTCTATGGGCTGGAGGACTGGAGGGGATCAAGGCAGGACCAGGCCCTGTGAGAGGTGGTCCTTCCCTCCCTCTCTCCCTCTCCCTCTCTTCCTCTCTCCCTCTCTCCCTCTCCCTCTCCCTCTCTCTTTCTCTCCCTCTCTCCCTCTCCCTCTCTCCTTCTCTCCCCCTCCCCCTCTCTCCTTCTCTCCCCCCTCCCCCTCTCTCCCTCTCCCCCCCTCCCCCTCTCCCCCCCTCTCCCTCTCCCCCCCTCTCCTTCTCCCCCCCTCTCCCTCTCCCCCTCTCCCCCTCTCCCTCTCTTCCCCTCTCCCCCTCTCTCCCTCTTTCTCTCTCCCCCTCTCTCTCATACATGCACATATATTTTATCATAAATAAAGGAAAGAAAAAAAACTATCCAAGTGGGTAGTCCTTCCAGAAAAAGTACCATTAACAACACACAGAAAGAAGATTTCTCAAAAATCCTTATTCTCGGGCTGCCCCAATAGCCTGGTGGTTAAGGGAAGCCAAATCCCACATAGCCAGCCATGTAGTTCAAATCCCAGCCCTGGTGACTTGACAAACCCCAGACATAGATGCATGTGTGCCCCAAATCCTGAAGGAAGGAGAAATGGAAGGAGAGGAATTGGGGCATGACCATACTCCTTTTGGGGAGTCCTTTCTCCCTCTTTCTCTCTCCCTGACTCTGTCTCTCTCTAGTTAGTACATGTGTCCTCTGGCAATTAAAAAAAAAAAGTCCTTATTCTAGACATTGAGCTTTTTCTCCATTACTATCACAGAATTTGTAATATTTTTTGTCCCAAATCTTGAGGAACAGAAAGGAAACGAGATGGCCCCGCGAGTTTATTTTTCCTTGATGAAGATTGGAAGGAAGCATTGCTGGGTTTGTAAGCTGCTTGGCGGGCTCATTCCTGGTATCTCTGTAATGCTCCGAATTACCCCTGCTGATTTCCTAATGAGATGAAGTTGTAATGGAAGCCATATGGGAAGAGGCGTCCTGTCTCCTGCCTGCCACAGTGTGGGGCAGGGCTGGTCTCACACACAGGCCGGGTGCCACGGTCCTAAACAGCTCCACAACTCCACTGTCTCGTCCTCTGGCCGGGATTGTTGAAGTGGGAGTCATTAGGGCTGCTCAGGAATGTTTTGAATCTCCGCCTTTCAGGCACAAAACAGAATTGCACTTCCTCGGCCCTCGCCTGCTAGTTAGGGGTGGGCATCTAACTTGTCACGGCCAGTGAAAGCCGAGCAGAGGTGAGACGTGTCCCTCTGTGCGGACGCCCTTCAGGGCCACCTCATGGGTTGCCATGGGAATCGGAGGCACAGGGAGACAGAGCCTCCCTTAGCCTGGGCCCCCCGAGGGCTCCGACAGTGATCTGACACCCATGCTAGTCCCTGTGGGATGGCATTTGGTAACAACTACAACTTCTATTTTATGAATAACCAAGAACTGGGTTTCGTTTGTTTGTTTTCGGAGAGAGATGTTTGCTATAGGGCACGTGCACTTGCCGGAAAGACAGAGTGACAGAGAGACAGAAAGTGATAAATCACTCTCCAGAGGGGATGGCCACGCCGCAATCCCTCCCCCTCCATTCTCCTCTCGGGATTTCTGGCACACACACACCCCCAGCGCGTCTCAAGTCACCAGGTCCGGACTCAAATGGCTGTTGACTATGTGGGAGTCCAGCACCTAAGCGCTGTGCCACCTCCCGGCCCCTGGGTTCTGTTTTTTAATTACCACAACATTTAAACCCACCTTACTTCATTGATAAAGAATTTTATATCGAAAGATGGGTGCTCCGAAAACAGAAACCGAAAATCTTGGTGTTCAGACAGTGGGCGGCAAGAACACTGCTGGTGAACAGGCCCAGACAGGTACCACAGTCTCACTGGGCTGAGGAGACAGGGACTGAAGTTGAGAACTGCTGAGCTGTTTGGGACGGAAGAGCTGAAATCCGAGAGCACCTGTGATCAACGCGAGGAGAGCCTAGAAGTCTGTGTGCAGGTATCATCACTGGCAGACTCGTATCTGGTGGGATGAAGAGCTCAAGACTCCAAGAAATCCAGAAAACAGAACCAAAAAGAAACAGAAAGAAATTCTAGTTGTGGAGTCGGCAGGTGGCATAGTAGTTGAGGTGCTGGACTCCCACATGGGACCATGGCTCAAACCCAGGCCTCATGGCCTGAAAATCCCACAAGCTATGTGTGTATGTGTGCCCAAAATCCTAAGAAGAGAACGGAGAAGAAGGAACTGTGGCATGGCAGTCCCCCGGGGAGCGATTTATCACTTTCCCTCTCACTGTCTCTGTGGCTCCCATCGAGCAAGTCCACATGCTCCGTGGCAAAAATCCTTTAAAAAAAAAATGTAGTTGGGAGGCTAAAGATCTAGCAGGTGTTTCCAAAGATACATAACATTGGGAAGAAAGAAACTGGAGTTCATATCCTACTAAGTTAAAAGGTTCTAATAATCGTAAGCTTTCAGTGGACACCTCAAAGTCCTAGAAGTAAGGATGCTTCCCTAGGAGAAAAAAATATACACAAAGAGTAAGGGAGAAATGTAAATAGGCCAGATCTAGCAAATCCAGAACAAAGCCGTGATGCATCCGGATGGGCTGCCAGCACTCTGCCGGCCTGCCAGAAGCAAGACTTAACCCTTCTCGGAGAAAGACAGTTAGAGCCTTTCCATCTGTGGTGACCAGTATCCAGTGAAAAGTTAACAAGGTACACTCCAAGACAGGACCAAGTAAGTGAAAACAAAGGGGGAAAACAGAAAACGACTCGGGAGTATGCTAATCTTTGAGTTTAAAGGGGCAGTTTACTATGATTAATATGTTCAAGAAAATAGAGGAGACTAGGAGGAGGCATAGTGGTTAGGGTGCTAGATTCCACATGGCTGACTGCAGGGTTCGAGTTCCAGACCTGGAGGCCTGAAAAACACACTGGGCATGTGTATGTGCGTTCCCAAAATTCCAGAAGGAGACTGGAGGAGAAGGGGTTTGAGCATGGCCATCCCCCCTGGAGGGTGGTTTCTCATTTTCCCTCTCTCGAGGACTGCTGAGTGCTCTATGGCCTAAACAAAAAACAAACAAACAAAATCAAGCAAAAAAACACTTCCAACCAAGAATTCTATTGCTGGGAGGGAAATCCAATAACTGTCTCACAGGTCCCCTGGGAATTAAATGTCTACTAATTTGTTCTGCATGTGACAGTGAGATGCTTTTTCATATATGGAACTGTTGGGTCACCAGGAAATGGTGCATTTTTTTGCATAGAAAAGCATAGAAAAATACATTATGATTTATCCAACGACCTAATATTTTCTTCAGTGTATCTCTTTGTTTCCATCATGAGAGAAAAGAGAGTGAGAAGCACCCCCATCGGGTCCCCATGCCATGATCGACCCCGAGCCTCAGCCTGCTCAGATATGGGCATGTGCGCGCACACACTCACACCCAGCATTCAGACAGGACACACGCTGGGGGGCGGTCCCATGTGGGCTCAGTCACATGAATACCGTGCCACCATCTGGTTCCCAGAACTCTTTTTTTTTAAAAAAAAAAGGAGATGTAAAGTCCTGCAATGAGAACAGCTTATCGAAAGTGAGCTGTGGTTATCTGTGTTAACGAAAGAGCCCTGGAATAACTGTCCAACAGAAATATACTGCAAGCCACAAATGTGGGCCACAGAAATAATGTAAACTTTTCTGGGGGCAATGTTTTTAAAAGTTAAAAAATAGCTAAGGTTCATTTCATTTATATATTGTATCATATGGGGTCTTTTAAAAGTTCATGAAGGCCAACTGGCAGCATGGTGGTTAAGGCAGCTGGATCCCACTTGGCCAACTGCAAGGTTTGAATACTAGACTCTGTGGCTTAAAAAATACACCAGGCAGGGACCAGCAGTTGGCCGAATGGCTATGTTGCTGGACTCCCATGTGGTTGACAATGGTTTGAATCCCAGACCTGGTGGCTTAAAATTCATGCCAGGCACGTGTGTGTGCATGCCCAAGATCCCGAGAGGAGAACGGAGGAGAAAGGATTGCGGCATGGCCATCCTCCCTGGGGGGCAATTTCCCACTTTCTGTCTCTCTGTCTCTCTTTGTGGCAAGCGCACACACCCTATAGCAAAAATCTCTAAAAAACAAACAAACAAACAAAAAAACACCAGGCATGTGTATGTGTGTGAAAATCCCAAAGAAGAATGGAGAAGGGATTAAGGTATGACCATGCCCTATGAGGGCTATTTTCTTACTTTCCCTCTCTCTGTCTCTGTCTCTCTCTATCATTCTCTGATGAGTGCACACACCCTCTGGCAAAATTTTTCAAAAATTAAAATTAAAGAAGTTCATGAATGGAGCCAGCAGATGATGTAATGGCTACATCACTAGACTCCCACATGGTTAACTACAGTTCGAGTCCTGGACCCGGCGGCTTCAAACTCATGCTGGGCGCATGTGTGTGCATGCCCAAAATCCCAAGAGAAGCCTGGAGGAGAAAGGATTGCAGCGGACCAACCCCTGGGAGGTGGTTTCTCGCATTCTGTCTCTGTCTCTCTCTGGCGAGTGCATGTGCCCTATAGCAAAAATCGCTCAAAAAATTTCATGAAAAATACGTATTATGAAAAACTGTTATTCATAGATTTCAAAATATTTTGCACCAAAATAAACTCATACTTTAATTCTATTTTTTCCACAAGATATTGGAAATATCCCCATATATTTAAAATATTGTCATTTCTACATGTAATCAATGTTAAAAATTATTCATTAGATATCTGACTTGTGTGTGTGTGTGTGTGTGTGTGTGTGTGTGTGTGCGCGCACCAAGTCTTAAAAGCTACAGCACACCTCAGTTTGGACGACTGGGGTCTCAAGTTCTCAGTGGCCCCATGTGACTAGCGACTACTGTTTGGACAGCACTATAGGGGTGCAAGAGCCTCAGCTGCACTGCGTAGGAGTGGACGGAGCCAGGCGCTTCAGAGGACACGGACGCCCACGCAGGGCCGAGAGGAGTGACACAAGGGAAGCACTCACCTGAGCACAAAACGCAAAGGAACACGCACAGAGAAACCAATCAGCAGTAAAACAAGTGACACTGCAGTGAAATACCTTACAAATCAAAATCAGGGCCAGCAGGTGATGTAGTAGTTAAGGCACTGGACTCCCACGTGGTCAACCGCAGTTCAACTCCCAGACCTGGCAGCTTGAAAATCACACCAGGCGCGTGTGAGTGCGTGCCCAAAATCCTGAGTGGAGAATGGAGGAGAAGGGATGATAGCGTGGCCACCCCTCTCAGGAGTGATTTCTCTCTGTCTCTCTGTCTCTCTCTGTCTCTCTGGCAAAGGCACACACCCTATAGCAAAAATCTCTCTCTCAAAAAAAAAAATAGAAATTAGTGCAAAAAAAACTCGTGATGAAGAAAATACCAAATTTTTAATAAAAACAGAGTCAGATTACTCTCTCTTTGCCTCAGGCTCTAAAACAACTCATTACGGCACTGTACCAAGAGCCCACCGGAGACCAAATCATCAGTATTTCAGGAGGTAGGGCCCAGGAATTGTATGGTCTTTGGTTTTTTAATTTTTGCTTTAGGGGAGAGCATACGCACTGACCAGAGAGAGAGAGAAAGGGAGAGTGAGAAAGCACCTCGCCCCGGGGGGGATGGCCACAGTCCCTTCTCCTCCATTCTCCTCTCAGGATTTTGGGCACACACACACACTTGCCTGGCATGTTTTTCAAGCCATCAGGTCTGGGACTCCAGCCACAGAATCAGCTATGTGGGATCCAGTGCCTTAACCATCACACCACCAGCTGGCTCGAGGCATTCTATTGTTAAAACACTCCAACGGGGGCCAGTAGGTGGCATGGTGGGTGAGCTCTAGACCACCACATGGCTGACTGTGGTTCAAATCTCAGGCCTGACGGTTTGCTTTCTTGCTTGCTTTCTCTTTCCCTCTTGCTGTCTCTTGAAAGCACATGTCCTATAGCAAATTTAAATAATAATAATAATAATGAAATTAAATTAAATGGAAAAGTAATTCTTAAAAACTGCTCCGGTGATTCTCACACACGGGCGGCATTGAGAGGCACTGTCCTAGCCCCGTGTCTCCCCAGTGCTCGAGTTTCCTCATAAAGCAGGGAGTCGATAGACGGTGCAAATTCTGGCATGTAATTTCTTCTACCAAATCCCCAACATCTATTTTTCTTTTTTGGATTTTTGGTGATGGGAATCTCCCAGCTTCACGGGGGCAGCCATCTCCTCTACTGAACAACTCCAGGGTCACGTCTTATTTATTTGGAGAAAACTGTTAAAAGGTTGATTTTCAAAAAGGAGTAAAGCCATGCCTTTCATCCAGATATAAAAAATACAGTGAACACATAATAGAGGTTTTATTTAATAGAGAGAACTAGGCGGATGTTAGCATGAGTCTGAAAGAGAACCCATAAAACAGACATCTCTGAAAATCAGGAATATTGCAAAGAAACTCCCAAATGGAGGCAAAACAGGTTTTTCTACAGGAGGAGCAAGAACGCGAAAACAGTTGAACCTCTATCTGAAATTGTCAGTTACCTGCAACTTCCCGGGGTGTCAGGGGTCACCACAGAATCAATCGGAAAGGACCATAGAGTGTGTGCTATAGACGACACATAGCCTCCACTGACGTGTCTTCTTCCGCAGAACAAATTACTTCCTTTACTTTTTTTAATCCGCTGCACTCGGTTATAAAAGTGTCCTTGTTGTTGCTGTTTAGACAGGGCTTTGCTGTGGTGTGGTGCTGTCTCAGTCTCCTCAGTAGCTGAGACTGCAGGCGTGTGCCCCTGCACTGGCTTTTTGGGTGAGCTAGGGATCGAACCCAGGCCTCCCACGTGGCCTCAGCCTGCAGAGTAGCAGCATCACCTGGTGAGCGCCCCCACAGCTGGGACAATGGTTCCAAATTTAGATGTGTGTGAATTTATGCAAATGCTTCTTCCCCTCTGGAGCTAGAATGTGAATAAAATTTAATCTAGTGCTTACAGTCTTGAACATTTCTCATCACCTGGGAAGAAGACAGACTAGCTATTTGAATACTTCCTCCTAGCTCAAGCCTTTTCCCAAGATCCCATAAATAAGAAAAACGTATGGAGTCTTGTTAAGAGAATCACCCAGTGGGCCAGCAGGGGGCGTAGTTGTTAAGGCGCCGGATTCGCACATGGCCGACCACAATTCAAGTCCAGACTCAACAGCTTGAAAATCACACTAGGTGTGCGTGCGTGCCAAAAATCCTGAGAGGAGAATGGAGGAGAAGGGATTGCAGTGTGGCCGTCCTCCAGGGGAGGTGATTTCTTACTTTCCCTCTCAGTCTGTCTGTTTGTCTGTCTGTCTCTCTCACTGGTAAGCGCACTTGCCCTATGGTAAAAAACCTAAGGGAAAAAAATAGCAGAAAGCGAGCTAAGAGGCAGATTCCCTTCCAAGGAGTCAGCGCATGGGTGATGCCCAAGAAAATGCTATAGATGCCTCCGATGCAGGTTCTAGGACCTCCTCAGAAAGCACTGTCCTTGGGTTAGCCAGGTGGCGTGGTGGTGAAGGTGCCTGGATCCCACAAGGCTGGCTGTGTGTGTGCCCCAAATCCCGAGAGGACAGTGGAGGGGACTGCAGCATGGCCGTCCCCTTTCGGGGGTGGGGGAAGGTGATTTCTCGCTCCCCTCCACCCCGTCTCCCCAGCAAGCGTATAGCAGACTGAAAACAAAACCCAACACGCCGTCCCAGACCAGACCTCCTCCGTGTTCTGGAGACAGCCTTTGACGTGCGCTTCTCACTGTGTTTGAAAGTAGCTCTGGACTTTAATTCCGGTATCCTAGGGGTCCTTCTGTGCTAGTAATGTCTCCTCCTCTTCATTTCCAAGATAACGTGCTACTTCTCTCCTCTCCCCTCAAATCGTACAGGACAGACAAGGAACCGTTTTCATCTTGTATGAGCACCTGAGGAGGGACAGGCTGGGGATGCTGTGAGTATGCAGTGTGCACGAGGGTGAGCTACGATGACGGTGACAGCCAAGAGCCGCGCTCTTCACGCGTCTTAATTAGCACGCCGAGCTGTTGGAAATCTGTGTTGTTTTATTTAGATCTTCAGGTACTTAGTAAGATGACTTCAGATATATAAGTGGGGGGGGGGTCCATGGATATAATTGATTAACTATCCAAAATTGACAAGTAAGAGTTTACACTTAGCAGCGTACCAACAGGCCAGGCCTGGCTCCTCCATCCAAAATGCGCTTCTTCGTTTGACCAAAGCGTTATTAGTTATAATAGACCGTTATCCACACAGCGACACAGCCTCACTGACCCTTCTGAATTTATACAAGTATCCCTTCCCCCTCGCAGGCAAACTGTGGCTAACATTTAATTGAGCACTTACAGCCCGAAACCCTCCTCATCACCGCGGCAGAGAGCAGGCTAGCTGAACCCTCCCTCGGTCCCAACCTCTCCCCAACGTCCCCAAAACCTGTAAAACTTACTGGGTCTTATTAAGAAAATCCTTTCATTAGGGACTCTCCCCACCTTTTGCTTTACTGCCTCGCCAGCCACAGAAATGAGACCGCGCCTCCCACCCCGTGCATGCCAGCAGGGGTGCCTTCTTGTCTGCCAGGATGCCTCTGGGGGTGTGCAGGGAGAGCTGCTCTTCGCCTCTCTCTCAGAGGGTCTCTCCCTCAGCTCCCTCCCGGGCCGGCCCTTCCTTCCTTCCAGGAGAGGTGCCAGCACTTCAGTAACTGCGCCAGGCACAGCCGTGGGTGCTGAGGGTGCCTGCCCGCATGCCGCTGGCAGTGAGGTGTGCGTGCGTTAGCAGTGAACAGGTGACCCGGGGCTGGCGCTCAGCTGCTGATGGCCGGGAAAGGGGAGCAGGAGCTGCTGGGGCCGGGACACCAGCGGCGAAATACTCCCTATCCGGCTCTCTCCCCTAACGTGGCACCGCGATGCCATGGCCGTGGCGGGACACTGCCCACCGGGCACTTACCAGGACGAGATCGGCAGTCAGCCAGCTGGGGGCTTAGAAATGTGTGTTTTCCTGAGTTATGAATCTAATTAAGCAGGAGTCCGAGGTTCAAGTACACATCGAAGCTCAGGGCGTGGGGGTGGGTTAGTTAAGTGCGAGAGCTAGAGACCAGAACGCAGAGGCGCAGACTGTCTCCCTGGCACCAGCGGGCACGCGCGGGAGCCTGCACAGGACAAGCTAGACACGCCCTGGCTCCCGGGGGAGGGGCGTCCGGGCAGGCCCAGGGGCAGGCCCAGGGTCGGGCCCCTGTCAGCTGCCTATACCACAGGGAAGTTCCCACACAGGAGCAGAAGGACAGCAAGGGTGCCCCTGACCCCGGGGTGCTGTCAGGACACCACCATGCGTACACTGAGGGGCCGCCTCTAGGGGACAGAGATTCGGGGGGGGAGCTCAAAGAGGAGGCGCTGGTAGAGACCCGGGCCAGCAGGGGACATAGGAAGAGCTCCTTGAGCAGGGGTGAGCCCCGCAGAGGCTGGCACTGGGCAGTAGGACTTCTGTCCCAGAGCTGACGGTGACACGGCAGTAGGATCAACAGGGCCAGGCAGGGATGCTGAGGTCTGGGCCACAGGAAGGCTTGCTCAGGTGGGTCCTCTGGCAGAGTGGAACCCGGCCAGCACAGAACTGGCACCGAATTTCAGAGAGAAGAGCCCCCAGTCATCACCGGCCTAGCAGGGGTGGATCTGATGCTGAGGCCCACGGATGAGTACTTAGACTGGTGGCCGAGAGAGACCCACCGAGCTGCCCCTCCACCTGCCCCGAGGTTCAGGCCGACACCTTGACCTGCAGGCTAGGGGCAGTGGTAGCAATCGCCCTCTCCGCGTGCCTGAATGGAGACCGCTACCCACGTCCTACGGAGAGGGCGCTGTTGCCCGGAGCCTCCGAGAGATCCAGGGCCTGGTGCACGGCCCCTGCCCCGGTTCACTCTCATCCCTGCTGCAGGGAAAGACCTTGGGAATTGACCTGCCTCATAGCACAGAGGGGATGGCCCAACTAGACAGGGGATGTGATTTGCTGGAGTCACACAGTAGGTGGTTTGTCTCTGGATCTCGACCCTGGTAGTTTTTTTCACCACACCGTCCGGCCGATGAGCAGCCACCACGGACAGGCGGCCGTATTACGCGATCCAGTCCTGGGACTGCGGTGCGGCCCGTCGCTATGTGTGTAGGCTTGTACGGAATTTGCTACCGGGACTTTTCCGAGTATTAGGGTTTGAGTTTGTCCCTGGATTCTCACTTCCACGTCGCTGTGGTCAGGGCGGATTACAGCCAGAGAATTAGGAGCCGCGCTCAGGCAGACGCCGAGCTCAGGAACAGGCGACTGCATAGACTGTTCTCTAGAACTCAGATCCAGAAAGAAAGCACAAGCAAATACAAACTCTCCTGTTCACGTCGCTCGATGTCTGCTGGAGCTCTGGCAGCAGGCTCTACAGACGGCCTCACACAATCAGATGGTGCGAGTGAACGGCGTCCCTGTTACCTCTTTCGGAAGAGACAGAGGCTCCAGGAGGAGGTGACTTAACACGCCAGAGACTTGCAGTTTAGCTTTTGTGGGATAATGTCATAACAGCTCCATAATTTGGGATATTTCTGAGAAGTAGTGGAATTCAAGGTGAAACTTCAAGGAAGGGAAAATGAAGGAAATTTCTAGAAATGAATTAATATGGAACGCAACTGAGAGTCCACCCAGCCTCTCGGTTTCCAACATGGGCCCCAGTAGACAGAGGAGGGAAAGGAGAGGAGCACGGATCCATGTGTGGACCAGCAGCACACACGCGTATGTGCACACGCATATGTGCACACGCATATACGAGCTATCATTTCTCTTAAGTGTAAGTCTCAGTTTAGGGTATACAAAAGAGTCATCTGGGGAGCTTGGTGAAACTACATTCCTGGACCCCAAACCCAAAGATTTGGATTTTGTTCATCTGAGGCAGAACCCCCAAATCTACTGGTGTAAGAAGAACCCTGGGCCTAATACCGACTGACCCAGTGCTGTAAAACACAAACCACTTCGTCAGTTACTCACTCTGATCTTTGGTATGATTTATTCTCTTAAAAGAAGAGATACTAACATCCAGTGTTTCTAAAGGGTGAAGCATCCTCAGAATTTGAGGCTGTTGGGACCAGCAGTTAGCGTAATGGCTATGTCACTGGACTCCCATGTAATCCACCGTGGTTTGAGTCCTAGACCCAGTGGCTTAAACTCACGCTGGACGCAAGTGCGTGCATGCCCAAGATCCCGAGAGGAGAATGGAGGAGAAGGGATTGCGGCGTGACCATCCCCCCAGTGGGTGATTTCTCACTTTCTGTCTCTCTGTCTCTCTCTGTCTTTCTGGTGAGCGCACGCGCCCTAATAGCAAAACCCTCTTAAAAATAAAAAAAATAATAAAAAAAAAAAAACAACCAAGAATTTGAGGCTGTTACTCAGAAGGTAAGAAATGACCCAGAGATCTGAAGTCACTTCCCCTCTGTCTGACTGTGCAGCCAGTGGCAGGACAGAGAGCTCTGCTCTCTGTCTCAGGAACCGGAGCTTCGGGCTCGCTCCCCTTCCCGAGGGGAAGCTTGATGAGGCTGGAAGGCAGTCACTCCAAGAGAGTCCAAGCCTCAGATCCTGAGGAGAGTCACTTCACACGTGACGATCGGGACAGGGGAAATCCCGTTTCTTAAGGGGCAGCTCCTCACCCACCCTCTCCGGATAGCACAATTTCTGCAAATTAATCTATTCATTTAACCTACTTTTTTTTTCTTTGATAAAGGAAATTCCAAATATAGCTAGAAAAATTCCCTCACGTTTTTGTTTCCAAGTTGAAACTTACAACAACCTAGTTGTCTGGGCATGTTCACTGGCCACAGTGTAATGCTACAGGGTGGTTTGCAACCTGTCTCCAGAAAGTGGGTGTTCGGCTTTATAGAGAAGGCCCGGCGGGGGTGGGGCCATTCTCTTTGGGGTGCTCCCTGGGTGGGCGTTCACACAAGTAGCAGGGATCAGTTATTATATACAAAGTAGGAGATAAACCCCAGACAGACATCCCCAGACCACTGCAATGTGAAGGTCTCTAGACGAGGACATTGTGAGGCAGGAATCACCCTTAGCCACAATTCTCTTAAACTGACTTCAGCAATTTCTAAAATGAGCTCATACTGCAGTCCTAGCTCAGCGGTAGCCGTTGGCTAGACGTGGCCGAACCTATTGCTGTAGTCTGCTAAGTTGATTAATAAAAAATATTTATTACACAAATCCTTTTTGTTGACAAGTTAAAGTGGAGCCTCATCTTTCATATCTCCCTGAAGATTGCCACCTTGTGAGATTGAAAATACTCATTAAATTCCATCACCAGACAGGCTCAAATGAGAGGGTGATTGTTTCTAAGCATGTGAGGGGAATCGTTGGTAAACTCATTTGTTTGGATATCATTAACAGAACAATCGGGGAGGATCTCCAGGGGGTCCTCACGACCTTTGCTCGTAATCTCTTCATCATCCATCAAGAAATATCAGCACCTAATATGCAAGGCGAGACCAATTTTAAGGTGAGGTGTTAATTAACTAACGATCCTGGTTAATTTCTATACGAGGGCTGAAAATACCTCATGCTGTATTGTAAACAAGTGCTAAACCATCTTCTTCTTCTTTTTTTATTGTAAGCAGTACATATTTTACAATGTGCAGGGTCAATATGTAAGGTCCCCACTGAACTCGTTAGTTAAATTTAATAGTTTGAAACTTTTTCTTTGAAATATAGTAGACTTGCTTAAACTCGCTGCCATTTTAGAACCGGAGCCTGAAGTCTGCAGAACTGGCCTTCTGTTGTAGAGGAAACAGAACCGCCACAGCAGAGCCAGACAGACGTGGAAACCAGCAACTACGAATGGAATCTGGGCTTCAGATAACAGAAGTCTGACTAGTGATTCCTGGGGAACCCCAGTTTCTAGGGCCAGAGAAGTTCCAAGACCTTAGAAGGCCCATGCAGCCTTAGGGAAGAACAGGAGAAAATTCCAGCATATATGGGGCCATCTTTCCCACCCCAGTCCTTAAAATAGGGTGGATATTTCACCACCAACCTTCAGAAAACTCCATCCAGCCTTTAAAGATGGGGGTCCATGAAATTCAGTCTTAAGTGATTGACGAGACGTCTTTAAAGTCTGGAATACAGGCGCTAAGTCTGCAAGGAGCTGAATGGAGGTGACCGGGTGGTACTGAATCTGGCTCCCACCCTAGGCCAGTACCACGTTTGAATGGGTCAAGTAACTCAAAGGACTCAGTCAGAAACAAAATGTGGCTTCCCTCTAAAATGGAAAGGCCAATAAAAGCTTGAGGAAAATATAATATGTAGGACCAGCAGGTGGCGTGGTAGTGGAAGCGCTGGATCCCACATGGTGGACTCCAAGATTGGAGTCCTGGACCCCCCGGCTTGAAAAACATGCACGTGTGCCCAAAATCCTGAGAGGAGAATGGAGAAGGGATTGTGGCATGGCCATCCTCCTTAGGGGTGATTTCTTACTTTTCCTCTGTCTCTTCCTGTCTCTCTGACAATCACATGTACCCTATGGCAAAAATCTTAGGGAAAAAAACTTAGGAAAAAGTTATATTAATTATAATATTATATATATAGGACTATATATATATATATATATATATATATATATATATATTTGGTTAACCCCCAATATTTAAATATGTGTGTGTGTGTGTGTGTGTGTGTGTGTAAAATTTGTAGTGCATTTTTACTCCAGCTAGGGCCTAACCCCCTTAGTAACAATAACAATGATAACAGTTCTTTACTGTGCAAAGTGACTTTATGAGCTGGAAAAATGACCTTTGCTTTTCCCCTAACATGACGAGAAGATTCAGTAAAAAATAGATCCAATATTACATCAATGTCAGATCTGCTCATCCTTTACATTTTAAGTTTCTAAATCAATTTTATCTGTTACTGCCATGTGCAAAATTCATAGCCTGTCTGCATATGATCAACTTGTCCAAATTTAGCTCACAGTAAGAATCAGATGGTTTATCTCTAAATCCCACAGACTAAGTAAGGTTCTGAGCTTGGGCTTGAGAATGGCAGCATCGGCTCCCCTTGGCTAAATGAAGATTGCTTCTCTGCCCTTTCTCTGACTTCTAAAATCACCAAAAGTCAGATGTCCTTAAGTAGCATTTAAGTATCTTTTTTTTTTTTTTTTTGAGAGGTTTTTGCTATAGGGCGCGTGCGCTCGCCAGAAAGACAGAGAGAGACAGAGAGACAGAAAGCGAGAAATCACCCCCAGGGGGATGGTCACGCCACAACCCCTTCTCCTCCATTCTCCTCTAGGGATCTTGGGCACGCACGTACACACGCCCGGCATGAGTTTTAAGCCACCAGGTCCGGGACTCAAACCGCGGTCGACTACGTGGGAGTCCAGCGACATAGCCATTACGCTAACTGCTAGTCCCAGCATTTAAGTATCTTACCATTTCTAGCCTCCTGGATGGATTCTTATCTTGATTTCTACTGTTTTTAGAAGATCTAATGGTAAAAACAAATGTTCAATAATGTAGGTAATAACAGAAAAACCGAAAAGCAGAATAGATTCACCTTTGATAATATTTTCTGTCTACTACCTAGTGACATATTTTCATTTGGTAAGTAAGGTTTTACCAGCACAGTCAGGATAAAAAGAAAACTGATGCAGAAAGAGCAGTTGACAATATTCAATACCCTTTTGTGATTAAAAATAAATAAAACCAAAAACAAACAAACAAACAAACTCAACAAAGTAATAATAGATGGTACCTTCCACAATCTGATAGAGATATCTGCAGGAACACACAGCTAACGTCATAGTTAATGGTGCAAGAGAGAAAGCTTTCTTCCAAGCTTTCAGAAATAAGGCAAGAATGTCTGCTGTTGCCACTTCTATTCATCATTGTACTGGAGGTTCTAGATAAAGAAATTAAGCAAGAAAAATTAATAAAAGGCACCCGTATCGGAAAAGTAGAAGTGAAGCTATCTCTATTTACAGATGGCAAATTCTCATGTAAAGAACCCACAATCTACTAGGTTCAACAAGATTGCAGGACATGAGATCAGTATACAAATCAATTTTGTTTCCATATTCTAGCAAAGAACAATCCAAAAAGTAAAATGAAAAAAAAAATCAACTTACAATAACATCAAAAAGAATAAAATACTTAGAAATAAATTTAATAGAAGAATATTTATACACCAAAAACTAAATACATCAGTGAAAGAAATTAAAGAAGACCTAAATAAATGGAAAGACATTTTGTGTTCACGAAATGGAAGATTTCATATGGCTAAGATATGGTAACACTCTCCAGTTTGATCTATAGACTTACTGCGATTTCTATCAAAATGCCGGCTGACTTTTTTTTTGCAGAGATTGACCCAGTGATGCCAAATTTCCTGTGGATATACAAGGGTCTCACAATAGTCAAAAGAATCTTGAAAAAGAAGAACGAAGTTGAAGGGCTCACATTTCTCAATTTTGAAACTTACTACAAGGCTACAGTATTCAAGACAGTCTGGTACTGGAATGTGAATAAACACATAAATCAATGGAACAGAATTGAGAGTTCAGAAATAAACCCATATATTATGGTCAATTGATTTTTGAAAAGGGTGTCAAAACAATTGAATGGGGGAAAGACTAATCTTTGTAATAAAAGACCCTGAAACAAATGGATATCCATACACAAATAAAGTTGGACCTCTACCTCATACCATATAGAAAAATGAAGTTAAAGGGGTCTGCGGGTGATGTGGTGATTAAAGCACTAGAGTCCCACGTGGCTGACTGTGGTTTGAGCCCTGGAGCTGGTGGCTTGAAAATCACACTGGGCACATGTTCATGCATGCTCCAGAATCTCAGGTAGAGAATGGAGGAGAGATTGTGATGCGGCCATTTCCCCTGGGGGATGATTTCTCACTTTCCCTCTCAGTGTTCTTTCTGGCTCTCTCTGGCAAGCACACATACTCTGTGACATAATAATAATAATAAAAACAATTAAACCAAATAGGAAAGAAACACTTAACAGATACAAGAATGTAAAATTCTCTACTGAAAATGGTGTTTGAGGTAATAGCCTTGATTTGATTGTCAAAAATGAATAAATAAGGGACCAGCAGTTAGCGTAACGGCTATGTCACTGGACTCCCACGTAGTCGACCGCAGTTCGCGTCCCGGACCCGGTGGCTTAAACTCCTGCCGGGTGCATGTGCGTGCGTGCCCAAGATCCCGAGAGGAGAATGGAGGAGAAGGGATTGCAGCGTGGCCATCCCCCCTGGGGGGTGATTTCTCGCTTTCTATCTCTCTGTCTCTCTCTGTCTGTCTGGCGAGTGCATGCGCCCTATAGCAAAAACCTCTCCAAAAAGAAAAAAAAAAAAAAAGAAAAGAAAGAAAAATGAATAAATAAAATGGAAAAAAATTAAGTAAAAATGGATAAAGATCTACATGTAAGAAACAAAACTATGAAATTATTAGAAGAAAGTGTGAATCTTCATGACCTTGGCATGGGAACAGCAGCTGGCGAGGTGGGTAAGGCACTGGATTCCCACAAGGGTAACTACAGTTCAAGTCCCAGACCCAGCAGCCTGAAAGTCACACTGGGTGCATGTGCGTGTGTGTCCAAAAATTCTGAGAGGAGAATGGAGGAGAAGGGATTGTGGTGTGGCTGTCCCCCCTGGGGGATGATTTCTCACTTTGTCTCTCTCCTGCAAGTGCATGTGCCCTATGGCAAAACCCTAAGAGGAAAAAAAAAAAAAAACTTCATGACCTTGGGTTAGCAATGGTTTCCTAGATACTGTGACTAAAAGACAAGCAACCAAAGTCAAAACAAATTGGAGTTCATCAGAAGTAAAACCTTGAAGAAAGTGAAAAGATGACCCACAAAATGGGAGAAAATATCTTCAAATCATTTATCTGATAAGGTGCTAGAATCCACAATATAAAAAATACTCTTACAACTCAACAGAAAGACAAATAACTTTCGTCAGTGAGAGAGGGAGCACAAGACTCGAACAGACATCTTCAAAGAAGATGTACAAATGGCCAATAAATACGTGAAGGAATGGAAGACATCAGAAGTCGTTCAGGAAACGCAGTTCAAAACTGCAACGACGTGTCATTTCATACCCCTAAAATGGCAGCAATTTTTTTAAATAGCAGGAAATAACAAATGTTGGTAAGGATATGGAGGAACTGGAACCCTTATACATTGCCAGTAGGGATATAAAATGATGTCACAGCTGTATAAAGTTTGGCAGTTCTTCAAAAAGTTAAACATGAAATATTTATATGATCCACCAATTCCATGCCTACATACATACCTAAGAGTATTGAAAACATGTTCATGCAAGAACTTGTACATTGATGTTTATATATTATTCATAGAACATTATTTGTAGAAGCAAATTTATAAAACTCAAAAAAGTAGAAACAACTGAAATGTCCATGAAATGATGAATAAGTGACTTTGTTATATTGTATGGATAATATTCTATAAAATGGGCTGGGGTGAGGATTGCAAATGATGCTAATGAGCATGGAGTTTCTATTTGGGGTGATGAAAATGTTCTGGAATTACATATCGGTGACAGTTGTTTATCAATATACTAAAAAACACTGAACTATATACCTTGTAAGGGTGAATTTTATGGTATGTGAATTATAACTCAATAAAATATAAATAAAATTGATGCAAAGGTGTAATTTTTTTCCTCAAACACCAATGAAAATAAACTCTCCCCATCATCCTACTGGCCTACACTTTAGGAGACTAGACTAGTGCTTCTCGAATGATCTATAGTGAACAATTTATTTATTTTGTTGTTTCCAGTCTATCATGGATCAATACTTTCGTATGCAATAAAATCAAATTACTAAAAATAATGAAAAGAATTTAAAACATCCAAAATAGAAGCCCTATGTTTTCATTACTGGACTTAATAAACTTAAAAAATTCTAGAAAGGTCGGGGCCAGCAAGTGACATAGAGGTTAAGGTGCTGGATTCCCACATGGCCAACCACAGTTTGAGTCTCAGACCCAGTGGATTGAAAATCTTGCTGGGCACGTGTGCGTGTGTGGTCAAACACCCCAGCCCAAAATCCCAGGAAATGAATGGAGGAGAAGGGATTGTGGCATGGCCATTCCCCTTGGGGGGGGGGGGTGATTTCTCACTTTCTCTCTCTCTGTCTCTCTCTCTGGTAAGCACTCATGCCCTATGGTAAAAAACTTAAAAAAAAAAAAAAATAAGAAAAAAAAATTCTAGAAAGCACTCCAGATCTTTACCCTTAATATTTTCACTCATTTCAGCAAGACAAGCAACCAGAAATTCATAGGAGAGCACAGCTGATGGACCGTATGTGGAGCATACTTAACGCTTTCTAGAACAAATGCTCGGGGCAGTGGGGTTGTGGAAGCCTTTGGGTAATGAACATGACTTTCCTTGTTTATTTACAGACCACCATCGATGACATTGAGAGCATTGTGGGAGTAACGCAGGAAAACAAACTGAGGATGCAGGAAGAGCAGCGGCCCAAAGACGAGGAGTGACCCTGGGACAATGGCCGTCCTGGACCCCAATCCAGAGCAAGAGAGGGCATCGCTCCCTTTGTTGATAGGGATGAACGTGGAGGAAACTCAGTTTGTGTGCTGGAAGATGAATCAGAGCAGGTTATAAGGTAATGCTCTTTTAAAAACTTGTTTATTCAGATATCTTATTTTACTTATTAAACTAAATCTGTTCGGGTTGTCACTTGAGAGTGTTTCACCGTCTCTTTTTTGTTCCAAACTCAGGAATAAACTAATCTAATAAATGAACAGTCGGGGACCAGCAGTTAGTGTAATGGCTATGTCACTGGACTCCCACGTAGTCAACCGCGGTTCGAGTCCCGGACCCAGTGGCTTAAAACTCATGCAGGGCGCGTGTGCATGCGTGCCCAAGATCCCGAGAGGAGAATGGAGGAGAAGGGATTGCGGCGTGGCCATCCCCCCTGGGGGGGTGATTTCTTGCTTTCTGTCTCTCTGTCTCTCTTTGTCTGTCTGGTGAGTGCACGCGCCCTATAGCAAAAACCTCTCAAAAAAAAAAAAAATGAACAGTCGCAGGTCTTTCTGATATCAGTTCTATATTTGCCTCTTCGATTTTTGATTTTGTTTCTGTTTTTGTTTTGCTATAGGGCACGTGTGCTCACAAGAGACAGAGATTGAGAGAGAGAGGGAAAGTGAGAAATCACCCTCCAGGAGATGGCCATACTGCAATCCCTTCTCCTCCGTTTTCCTGTCAAGAGTTTGGGTATCTAACACACATAGGCCCGGTGTGATTTTTCAAGTCACCTGGTTCAGGACTTGAACCATTGTTGACCACGTGGGAGTCCAGCATCCTAACCTCTACACCACCTGCTGGTTCTACTTTTTTTTTTTTTTAGTTTATTTATTTCCATGAGACTGAGAGAGGGAGGTGAGAGGGACAACACCCCCACAGGGTCTTGGTGCCCCAGTCCACCCCCAGCCTCAGCTCATGGGCACAGACACCGTCCCCCGTGTCAGCCTCAGAGCATCACGTGGCTGCTGCGCGGCTGTCCAGGCCCTCTATTTACTTCTTTATAAGCCTTGATATTATGGAGCTTTTGCTTATGTGTTGTAGAACATTTTCCTTCTATAATTTATCTTCTGCATTTAAAAAATATTGAATAAAGGCTTAGTCTTTATTATTTGTGCAAACACAAATTTTTCCAGGAAGATTACTCGTAGGTGACTTTTTAAAGTGCTTTTCACTCCCTGTATTCTCATTGCAGCAAGCCACTATTGTTTGTCGTCTTTGCCATTTTTCAAAAAGTTGAATAAGTCAACATCCAGTTAACCAAGGCCCAGAATGGATCTAGGTGGCAGTATCTGCTCTTGGTTTAAGACACAGTGTAAATGGAGCCCTCTGGCTCGGATAAACGTTTGCAGTCTCTTGTTCTCCGTTTAATGCAGCAGGAGGGTTTTTACAAGTGTCTTTAAAAGGGCCAACTTCAAGTTACACAGTGCCGACACGAACTGCTTGCATTTGCTTCGTAATCGTTCAAAAATATTTCGACCTCAGCCAGCTTTCCTGAAGGGGGACTGATACATGCAAGTGGCAGTGCAAAATCGTGTCCTGTTCTGAAGAATGACCCTTCTAACTCATGGGTACCTGGCGTGTGGGGGCCAGACGGCCTTCTTTTTACCTGGGGTCTTGCAGTCATTTTTCAGGACGCGTGGCCGCGGGCTGTTTCTGCAGTAACGCACGTCTCTGCGAGGCCGCTTTTGTCCTGCCGGAGCTGGCAGGCATTAATTAGCCCGGTGTCCTGCCTGTGCTAGGCACAAGGATGACCTCTTTTCCTCGCCAGAGCTCTCCACTCCATCGGAGGGGCCGAGGCCGCTGTCCAGACACTTGAGGGATAGAAGTGCTGCGTGCCCATTAGAGCCGGGCCTGGCCGACGCCAGAGCAGCATAAGGTCCCTGAGACTCATTAGCTCACTGGCTCGGCGCGTCCTGGAGCAAATGGGACCCTCTGTCTCCTTATGGCTCTCATCTGCTCTGGACTTGAAAAGAAAGCTGTCCCGGCTTTGTTCCGCACAGCAGTGGCTCGTCCTCCTTCACTCGGGAGAACCCGTCTTTCCGGAAGCTTCCTCGTGAATTGTGATTAGCGCTCCCGAGCCTCCAGCCCTGGCCACGGTCGGAGCCGCTCGCTGTCCTGGCCTTCCTCCACCCCGGGGACCGCTTCCTCTGACGTGCGCGCTGCTCGGCGTCTGTCCCTAGCCCCTCCGGCCAGCCTTTCCTAAGGCAGCCCTTGCCCAGACTCGGGTCTCATTGACGACTGGTCAGGAATAAGGTTCTCCACCGAAAAACCTGCAGAAGGAAAGGAAAACCTGCTGTAATGAAACAGTCACTTCAGGTAATTAAGTGGGAGAAGCCAGAGCTCCAGATTAAATTAGCGCAGTGTTTTAATTACAGAACATTGGGAAAGCCTTATCTTTTAGCACATGCCTTACAAAGGCACCGTGCTATTGGTAAACTAAGGTAAGCTCAGAAAAACCATCGTTTCTGGATTTTAAAAGTATCCCCAACATAATTTAGTCGAGCTGAATTACTGTGTTTTCACTATTCCGAGTGGGAAATGGAAAGCTGTGTCAGTGAGAGTCTGGGGAGCGAAGGGCCCCTTTTCAGGAGCTGCTGGGAGAGGCAGTCGGTGAACAGCGGTGCTGCCTTTGTATAAGAAAGGGCCAGCCGGGGCCAGAGGTGCAGCGGTGGCCGGGGCACCGGACTCCCGCAGGTCCCAGACCTGGTGCTGCCTCACGTGCCCTCTCTCTCTTTCTCTCTCTCTCTCTGGTCAAATTTTTTTAAAATAATAAAATGATAAATAAAATAACTCTTTTAAAAAAGAAGAAATGGCCTATCGTTTTTTGGTTTTTCTTGATTTCGTCCATGAGAGAGAGAGAAAACCCCAGCACAGTCTTGATGCCATGACCCACCCCAGCCTCAGCCAGCCCTGGATTGCAGTGACTGAGCGCGGTCCCCGGAAGGGAACCCACGGTCTTCTGTGGGTCGGCCTCACAGAGAGCCAGGCTTTGCCACTACACCCGCCATCTGCCCCAACCCGTTGTCTGAGGACCACTGCAGTGCTTGGAGAGCAGTGCTGGATGAGAATGTCCCCTCCTGTCCCGCCCACTCTGTACTGACTCGAGAGGAACCTTCTAGGTGGCACTCGTAAGTGACAGAGACCTGCCCGCCCTCCACCGTCGGCTTACGGTCACCGTTTATTGAACACTTGCAGGCAGGGGTAGCCGCACAGGAGGCCCCCACGGTGTTTTAGCACAGCTTCCAGCACCCCCGCGGGTAGGGGCTGCCGGCGTCCCGCTCACACAGGGGGACTCGAGATTTAGTGAGAGTATGTCACTCCGCGTCTCCGGCTCAATGAGCAGGTGTCTGGGGTCCGCTCTTTCACCACACTCCTCTCCTCCTGTGTCGTGAGAAGGAGGTTCCAGTTCCCTCGCCCGGGCTAGGGAAGGGCCGGCTTTTATCACAAATTCTAAGGAGCGGCTTAAGACGCGGAAAGCCAGGTTAATTTACACACACTGCCTGCTAATAAAATAAAATACACTGCAGCTGATGGCACTGTCTGTTAGGAGGTGGGGGGGGGGGGGGAGGGGGGTCTTCAAAAATTCGTGGAAAATGCATATTGTGAAAAAATTATACATGGATTTCAAAAAGGTGCACTAAAGTCTCATACTGTCATTCCAGTTTTCCATGAACTTGTTGAAGTTCCCACGTATGTGATCAAAGAAATCAGGAAAAAACAAAAACAAAAGCAACAAAAAAAGTGGTAGCAGAGGGATTCTCCCGGCGTGACAGATCTGTGAGGACAGGAGAGTTGGGCAGCTGGGCAGCGACCCTGCGGGTGGGTGTGACGGATGGGACTGAGGCCCAGAAACCCTGGCAGGGTCAGGGACAGGCTTCCAACCAGACTCAGATACCTGGGGAGAGTTGGGGAAGCTTTATTTCTGCTGCATCATCTTAAAAATGGCAAGCATCTATTTTTCAAGTATACGAATATGTTTTTTAAAAGTAATATATGAGTAACCATCTGATAGATTTACCAATTAATAATCATTTGTATTCATCTGGTACCTTTCTCCTAAAGAGCTCAAAGCACTTTACGTTCGTTATCTCATTATTCCCAGCACTGTCCCTGTGGGGAAGGTAATAAGTATTTTAACATTTAAATGTTTATCTTTCAGAATTTCTCAAGCATATATTAATTATATTTCCAAAAATGTAAATGTTCATTAGTTTTATTTTACTGTTCCTCTGGCTTTAATGTGCGTAACAAATCTGTCCAGCTCTTTAAGTGTACTAATCTTAGTAAATCTTACTTGGGAGACCATAAATTCAGCTGCCAAGGTAACGTGGGAGTGGCGGCTGTTGGGGGAGGCTTGGACTTCTTACTGCAAGAAGTTTGGTCCAGTCCAAACCAAGTGCACATGACGCGTGCTGTAGCTCTGCAGAATCTTTTCCATCTCTCATTCTTTCCAAAGGTGTGCCGGGGCCAGCAGGTGGCATGGTGGTTAAGGTGCCGGACTCCCACATGGCTGGCCATGGTTCAAGTACTGGACCTGACAGCTCGTTATCTCACTGAGCACGTGTGCGTGCATGCCCAAAACCCCAGGCGGAGAATAGAGAAGGGACTGTGGAGTGGCCATTTCCCACCCCCTTGGGGAGGGGGGATTTCTTATATTCTCTCTCATTCTCTCTCTCTAGTGAGCACATGCACCCTGTGGAAAATACCTTGGGGAAAACAAAAAGGCGTGCATAGGGCTGGCCTCCTGGCCTAATGAGTAAGGGACCTGGCCAACTATAGTTCAAATCCCAGCCCTGACTGACTTATAAACACACTCAGCCTCTGCATGCCCCAAATTCCAGCAGGATAGAGAACTGGAGAAGGGACTGCACCTGTCCACACCCCACCGGGGAGTGCTTTCCCCTCTCCCGCTCTCTCTGGGGGAAGGACGGAGGGGGTTGTGTCACAGAAGGGTCAAGACTGTACCTGAGAGCCTGGAGCTACTATTCATGCGGGTGTCAGCCTGGAACACAAGTCTGAGTCATACACCCCGAAGAGTCCCAGCATACGAAGGGCCAGGAGCTTGTCTCCCCAGCCTCCACCTCTCTGGTCTGGTCATACTTGCCTCAATTTTCTAACTAGAAAAATGGCACACGGGAATGCGGTACCTGCTCTTCAGGGGAGCCGCAGAGATTCATCGGCCGGTGTCGGAAGAGTGTTTCAAAGATGAAGCGCGCCGCATAAATGTCTAAATATTATTATTACATCGCTACTTCAAATGGAAGTTCTAACTTTGAAATGTGATTATACACTTTCCAAAAAAAAAAACCTTCATAACCACATATATAGGTTTATTTTTCACCCTAACAGTCTAACTCATGGTTGTGAAACTTTATTGCACTTGATGGAGGGCTTTGGCTTTTATTAGTTTTAAACTGCTGGTTTCTGGGGTATTTATGTAAATGAGGGAAAGATACCAAAACAGTAAATAATAAGCATGTCCCTGCTGTTTAAAAATCTGTTGGTAAAAACAACTTTTGTTTTGCTGTAAGAAGACTCTAAAGATAGCACAGAAATATGTAACTTTGGCATCTATGCATAAAATAGGTGTTTGGTTTTTTTAATTTGGGGATGGTCATTTCCCCTCCAGCATTTCTTTATCTTTTGCAGTTGTCACCAAACATGCGTGTGTATCACCACACATACACAGAAATGAAAGGGAAA
This sequence comes from Tupaia tana, assembly GCA_026018925.1. NCBI lineage: Eukaryota > Metazoa > Chordata > Mammalia > Scandentia > Tupaiidae > Tupaia > Tupaia tana. The sequence continues at coordinate 4,052,507 of JAKSZU010000023.1, read as the reverse complement.
ACTGAGTAAAATGCTGCATTTTAAGGTTTTTTTATTTAACAAAGCGTTATAAAGTATGCCAGATGGCTAATTGTAGCTCCTGGAGACGAAAGGCCGCACCGAGTTTACCGCAGTCGCCTCCTGAGGAATGCTGTGATGAAATCATAGCCCCAGAAATGACGGCGCAGCAGCTCGCCTCCCATTGGCTGCAAAATAAACTCCAAGTTAAAATACAAATTTTGGTTTTATTTAAAAATCCGTGCTACTTCGCTTCCCAGCAGAGAGCACGCAGTCCTTACCTCACCACCACTGACGGCCTCAGCGTGATCCGGAAGGACACGGGATTCCCGGGCTCCCTTCACGCCTCTCCACTCGGTTTCTTGGGTTTGTTTTTAGATGGAATATCTATAACCACATTCCTAAGCCAGAAAAATTAGATTTGCATCAACGGTGAAAAATCAGAGAAATCTAAATGTTCAAAAAAAGGGACATTGCTTAAAAATATGGATTATCTATATAAAAGACCTCTTTCTACAGCCATTAAAATATTATATCAGGTGGCCAGCAGGTGGCGTGGTGGGTAAGGTGCTGGTCTCCCATATGGCCAGTCTCTCTCTCTGTCTCTCTCTCTCTCTTTCTCTCTCTTACATGTTCCCTATAGCAAATTAAATAATAATAAATACAATTAAATAAGTAATTCTCTTTTAAAAAATTATATGTGGGCTAGTTGGCGGCGTGCTGATTAAGACGGCCGGATCCCACATGGCCGACTGGCCCTAGACAGCTGGCTTGGAAAGCATGCCGGCCATGCGGGTGCCCAGATCCAGAAAGGAAGGGAGAAGTGGGGCCGCGGTTACAGCGCGGCTGCTCCTGGCGGGAGCGCTTTCTCACTCTCTCCATCTCTTGCTCTGGTGAGTGCACATGCCCTTTGGCAAAACTGTTTTTTAATTTACATTACCACATGTACCATACGATCCAGCCATTCTACATGTAAGTGTTTACCCAAAAGAAAAGAAAGCATATGTCCACCCAAAAACTTGTACATTCATGTTCAAAACAGCTTTGATTTATACCAGCCCCAAACTGGAAGCAACCCGAACGTTCATTAACAGATGCATGAATATTAAAGATTGTGGGACAGTCATGTGATCGAGTACTACTCAGCCGGGAAAAGAAATGAGCTATTGATAAACTCAGCCACACAGAGTTCAAAAGAATTATGTTGGATGAAAATATCCAGGTCCCCCTTCCCCCAAAAAAGTCATAGCCATTTATCTGACATTCTAGAAAATGCAAGCCCTGGGGGGTTGCCTGAGGGAGGGCGTGTGAGGGGGGGATGTGGGTGGACAGGGTGAGGAGGGGCACAAGGACCACCAAGGGGCAGGAGGGAAATTCTGGAGGAGATGGGTTCCCTTCGCTGTGTCGCTGTGTCGCTGTGTCGCTGTGCAAATGGTGACCTGGGCGTGACCTAGACGCAGGCACTAGTTCCACTGAGCACCTTTAAGCCCCTCTTCTAAAGATGTCTTAAGCTACCATGTTTCCAGGCCAAGCAGGCAAGCAGGGCCTTCTCAGGAAGAGTTCTGAATCTTTACAGCAAGTCTGAATGAGGGTGATTCCAGATCCCTGCATTAAGACCACATGATTGGGGCCAGCAGGTGGCGAGGGGGTTGAGGCACTGGACTCTCACGTGGCCAACCACATTGGAATTCCTGACCTGGCAGCTTGGAAGTCACACTGGATGCATGTGCGTGTGTGCCCCAGATCCTGACAGGAGAAGGGAAGAGAAGGGATTGCAGCAAGGCCGCCCCCGCCTCCAGGGGTGTGGAGATTTCTCACTTCTCTCTCTCTACCCCGGCGAGCACATGTGCCCTATGGCAAAAACCTTTAAAGAAAAAACGAAAAAAACAGGGTTTTGGCACTAAAGCCATGAAAAACTTACAGGTGATATAAGCTTTTAAGTACTTAGGAACAATTTTCTTAAAATTACTTTGCCTTTCAGTATGCCTGAAAGTCTTAAAATTTTTCTGATTATAGAAACTGATGCTCATGGGACCAGCAGTTAGCGTAATGGCTATTTGGCTGGACTCCCATGTAGTCGCCCGTGGTTCGAGTCCCAGACCTGGTGGCTTAAACTCACGCCGGGCGCATGTGCATGCGTGCCCACAATCCCAAGAGGAGGATGGAGGAGAAGGGATTTCGGAGTGGCCGTCCCTCTTGTGGGGTGATTTCTCGTTTTCTGTCTCTGTCTCTCTCTGTCTTTCTAGTGAGCGCATGCGCCCTATAGCAAAAACCTCCCCCAAAAAAGAAAGAAAAAAAGAAACTGATGCTCATTACAATAAACAAACAAGGTCATATAACTTCTTTAAAAAACAATAAATAAAAAATATCCAAAAACCTTGGAAAACAGGAAAGCATAGGGGGAAAAATTTAAGTCAGCTGTTATTTTGCCCCCCAGTAATAGCCACAGCCGAGGTGTGGGGTGTCTCTGCTTGTGTTCCTGCCCAGGGCCTCTGGCTCGCCGTTCCCTCCGCCTGCTCCCTGCTCCCTGCTCCGTGGGTCCCCTGGGCACACACCGCCTGCTGCATTCAGGGCTCTGCTCATGTCACCTGATCAGAGGGGCACTCCTGGCACCTCCCTAGAGTGGCACCACTCCTTAGAGTAGTACCCCCATCCCTGCTCTGTTTCCCTCAAAGCCCTTGAGAACATGCGGTTATCCGTAATAGTACACAATAGACTTGTCTTTATTACCTGGCTCAACCAGTGGATTGGAGAACACGCAAATATATATCCCAGAACATTATTCAAGAGTTTCTCAATTAATGTATATTGCATTTGTCCATTTTTCAAATATATATTGAGTTCCTATCATAGACTATTTTATCTTTGCATATATAATTTTTAAATAGGCTCATACCAGACATACTGTTTTGCAGACTGTTTTCCACTTAGCAGTAAATTATGAAGACATCAGATATTCTTACCCAATGTGATTTTAATAACGGCATAAAGGATGTTACAAATCCCCTATGGTTAGACCACTACACGGGCATTTTGATACATCTGTTAAGTACATATCATGTTAATGTCAACCAGCTAGGACTGTTATTAATAATACGGGCCAGCCCGTGGCCTGGTGGGGAAGGCAGCTGGGTCCACAAGACCAGCTGTGCGGTTTGAGTCCTGGACCCGCGGCTTGAGAAACACGCATGCTGGGCATATGTGCGTGTGTGCCCCAGATTCCAAAAGGTGGGAGAGAAGGAGGAGGGATTGTGGTACGACCATGCCACGTGAGGGTGAGTTCTGGCTTTCCCTGTCTCTCTCTCTCTCTCCACCTGTCTCTCTCCAGTGAGAATGCGCACCCTCTGGCAAAAAATTTAGGAAAAAAAATAGTAATATTAATAATGTTTCATATTTGTGTGGTAGTTTATAAAGTACTTTCATCTCTCATTTGATCTTACAATAAATTCAAGTGAGCAGCAGAAACTCGAGAGGTTAATGTGCCTAAAATAATAACATTCGTACAGACTCAAGCTGGGTCGTCTGAGGTCTGGGCCCCTCCCTGCGCGTCATCGTCTCTGGTGAAAGCCCTCATTTTATAGATGAGTGATTCATGCTTAAAGAGGAAGAAGATGTACCCACGTCCCATAGCTTCTGCAAGAAAGAATATATGAGAAGGTTTTTGGTCTCCTTTCTTAAAGAGATATAGGGACCAGCAGTTAGCATATGGCTATGTCGCTGGACTCCCATGTAGTCGAACACAGTTCGAGTCCCGGACCCAGTGGCTTAAACTCATGCCGTGTGCATGCGTGCCCAAGATCCCGAGAGGAGAATGGAGGAGAAGGGATTGCGGCGTGGCCATCCCCCCTGAGGGATGATTTCTCGCTTTCTGTCTCTCTGTCTCTCTCTGGCGAGTGCACACGCAAAAACCTCTTTTAAAAAAAAGGGGGAAAAAAGTTATATTGAGTCATTGGAGAAGTCATGATGTATTTTTCTCTGTTTGTCTATACAAAAATGCATCATGATTTTTCTGACGACCCTACAGAAGAGAACCCAGGCCCCTGACTGCCTGCCCAAAGCTCTCTGGACCATACCGTCTCTCAGCTGCACGCTGGCTCAGTAAATTAGGGAGGGAAAATTCCTAAATCGCGGCATAGTTAAAATGGCGACCACGACAGTCTGTTAAGCCTTCTCTGAAGATTACACAGGGTGTTTTCTCGGGACGGCGAAATGCCGACCTGATGACACTTGCTCGCCTGGGCTTATTTTGATGTGGTTGGAAGCAAATGAGATCCCAGTGCCCTGTCGCGTAGGTGCTCAGCGAGCATTCCCTGCGTGGTGGGGAAGTGCCCTATATTCCCAGTATCTGATCCAGTTTAGCAGCAAGATCTAATGTTAAAATTAGCCTCGTAAAAGTCATCACCCGAGTTCACGCAAACACGAGATTGTGAGATTATGACTAGCAATTTCTCATGAGTTGATTTATCGGAATAAAACCAATGTGGTTTTGAACCATTAAACATTCGATTTAGAAGAAAAAGAAAAAGAAAAAAAATAAACTTAGTGTACAGAAGAATACCCTGAGAAATGGAGCAGACTTGTTTCCTGTAATAATTATGAGCAATATCTCAAACTCAGCATCCTTAGACCATTGAGCTGTGGAGGATGAATGTGCTAATTAATCAATTACTACCCAGCAATGGTACCCTGTTTATTTACTGAAATGCATCGGAAACATGTGCAGAACTGGTAATTATTAATCATCTTCAGTAACAAATATGACTCAAGTTCACCTTCATATAATTAATAGAGCATGCAGTTAGCTTTAACGTCTTGCTTTATGAGAAACAGCAATAAGGGCTAAAAAGAAAGCTGAACCCGGGCCGTGGCTCATTGAAACGCTGCTTTGGACTAATGTGTGTATTTTCCACAGGACAAAGATCCCTCATTCCAGCCACATTATGGCCAGATGCTTCCCCCATTAACACCCTAGTTTTATAAACTGAACTTTTTAGTTCGAATACAATTTTAGACTTAGAGAAAAGTTGTAAGAACAGTCCAAAGAATAGCCGGCAGGTAGCATGGGTATTAAGGGGCTGAATCTCATATGACCCACTATATGGTTCGAGTCTCAGACCCGGTGGCTTAAAAATCACTCCAGGTGCGTGTGCACGCATGCCCCAATCCCAGGTCAAAATGGTGGAGAAGGGATTGTGGTGTGGTCATCCCCTTCGGAGGGGGCTTTCTGACTTTCCTGTCTCTCTCTCTCTTTGTCTCTCTCTGTGAATGCAAAAAAAAAAAAATTTTTTAAAAAATCCAAAGAATCCCCAGATACTATTTACTCCAGTTCCCTAAATAAAACACACGTTTTACGGCTTGATGGCTTGCTTCGATTTGGGGTCTTCTTTGGTGTGGTCCAAAGTCCTTAGCACGCAGCTCTTGACTTCAAAGATGTTTTTAAAGTACTGTTCAATATACATAGAAATAGATGTTAGTTTTTGAAAAGTCATTCTTTTTGGTTGAGAGTCATCCTGTACACCACCAAGTTTTCTTTGAGTCAGACATATTTCTCAGCTAGGTGACTGTACTTTGGATCTAGAACACGTCCTCCAACTTTGCAACATGTAGGAAGGCTGAACCAGGTCAGCAGCGCATGCACCTGAGTCACGCCGCGTGACTCTTGAGCTGTGTCACAGCAACGTCAGGTCACTATTGACCTTCTCTCTCCTCTGGCATTCAGCCTCCTTGGCTTGAAAATGAAGCCCTGCTCTGGAGTGTACTTTAAAGACACCGAGTGTTCTGGGTATAAACCATCTAGAATGTAAGAAACACTCCATTTTACACACACATACACACACACACACACACACACACATAGCCACTCATCAGCGAGAGAGAAGCAGAGAGGGGAAAAGCACCCTCCAGTGGGCACCGTCGCATCGCAGCCCCTTCTCCTCCATGTCTCCATCCCGTCAGGACTTGGGGCACACGCACATACACATCCGGTATGATTTTTTTCAAGCTACAGACGCCGGGATTCAAACTGTGGCTGGCCACGTGGAATCCAGTCCCCTAACCACTGGATTATGGGGGCTGGCTCACAGGTAGATACTATTCAGTTGACGGTATCACCCTCCACAGCTATTTCAGCTTAGAAACTGAAATGCGCACACCTATGCACACACACATTAAATGGCATTGGGTTCATGGAAACTGCAAATGCAGTTAATGTTTCTGAAAATTGCCTCCCAGAGGAGAAAACCCGTACTGTACAGTATGCTAAAAATCTGTCCCATCTGAAAATACCCGTGTGACTTCACTTCTGAACCCTAAACTCACAATCATAAATCAGTGGATGGACAACCACATTTCCATTATAAAATGATTTCAAGGCCTCTTCAAACGAAGAGCCCCCTTAGGGCATCTCAGTACTTGTTTATAGATCATTAACTACTTGACAGTGAGAGTGGGGACATGGCAGAGACACTTCAAGCTGAAGTGCTAAGAGCCACTGTCACTGTAGATCAATAATGAAGCCAAAATATCTTTGGAATTCTGTATGAAAATACAATTCACATTACGAAAAGGCTGTGTGCGTCTCATGAGTGTATCTATTGGGAAACACTTCGCCTAAGAAGATGGAATGGTAACTTGGGCCTGTGCAACTGGCTGGAGGCACTAGACCATGTTTCCAGATGCTTCCCCAAACATAGACCACATATTATGAAGATCGGTAACACCAGGGGATCAGCAGTTAGCGTAATGGCTATGTCGCTGAACTCCCATGTAGCTGACTGCGGTTCAAGTCCTGGACCTGACGGCTTAAACTCACGCCGGACACGTATGCGTGCGTGCCCAAGATCCTGAAAGGAGAATGGAGGACAAGGGATTGCGGCGTGGCCACTCCCCCTGGGGCGTGATTTCTCGCTTTCTGTCTCTCTGTCTCTGTCTGTCTTTCTGGTGAGCCCACGTGCCCTGTAGCAAAAACCTCTTCAGAAAAAAAAAAAAAAAAAAAAAAAAAAAAAAAAAAATGGGTAACATCAAAAGCATTCCCATAAAATGAATTGTGTTATCTATCCGCATAATTTGCTCTCTGGTCTTAAATGTCGCAGATCTATTATTTCCTTGCTGCCCATTCTAGAGTGTTGACATTCACAGCAGGAGAGGGGAGTAGGACCTTTTCCTGATGAATTGCTCACTGAAAGCCAGGAGGACTGAAGTTTGACTCTCGATTCTGAGATACGACCTTGGACAAATTTCTTATGTAGTCTATAGTTTAAATTTTTCCAACCACTGAAATTTAATTGTTAATTAAATTAAAACCACTGGGCCAGCAGTTGGTATGGAGGTTAAGGCGACTGGATCCCACGTGACCAACCATAGTCTGAGTCCCAGACCAAGTAGCCTGAAAATCTTGCAGGGAGTGTGTGTGTGTGTGTGTGTGTGTATGTGTATGTGTGTGCGTGTGTTTGCCCCAAATCCTGAGAGGAGGATAAAGGAGAAGGGACTACAGGATGGCCTTTCCCCTGGAGGGTGATTTTTCACTCTCCCTCTCTCTCTCTAACAAAAACAAAACAAAGCAAAAGAAAACACTGACTCCTACCTATATTATCATTTCCTTTCTCCAAATCCCTGAAATGCCCTATTTGCACTCACTTTACCCGCATTTACTCAATAAGCAGAGTACATACTAAGCCAAGCGCTGACCTGAGGCTAGTCACCTTGGTTAATAAGACAGACGGAACTTCCTGGCCTTTGGGAGTGTAATTCCAGTGAGGGAACCACCAACGGCGGTTAGATCTGAGAGGTTTTGGATGAGGTCTCTACCCACCAAGTTAACAGTACGACGTCTTACCAGAGTCATTCTTCCTTCCCCGCCGAGACAGCAGCCCCAGCTGCCAGCTGACTCCTTGGGGCTTTCAGAACATCAATCAGTTCCACAGGAGGACTCAGAAAGATCTCGATAAGAAACCAGCAGTTCCTTCCTTTCCCGATGATTGATGCCGTAACTCAGTACTTCCGCGAGGATCACTCTGCTTAGTCATGTGTCTTGTCCCTATCGCTGCCACGCAGGATGCAGGAAGGGGGCAGCAAGCAGCCTCTGCCGCTGACCGGAGCGGAGAACTCGCGACGTTGGAGGGGATCGCTGGCCACCCCTTCCTCTGCGAACAACTCGGAGGGCACGGAGCCATTAAGCAAGCTCGGACTCCAAGGGAACTTGGGTCTGCGGCACCTTTGGGTATTTGGTTGAAGTCCCAGAGCAGGCTGGACTACGAATTGGACAGTCTCATCTCCATGGGCAATCTCTCCTTGAATCCAAAGTCCTGAGGCCTCAAACTGGACGTTAGAAATGGAATCCTAAATGTAAACTTTCGACCCCCCTTTCGAAATATCTCTCTTTGTCTCCAACATGCCAACTCGTGCACCTGTTATTTTTCCTGTAACTTTCCCTGCGGGAAGGAGCTGAAATCTACATCCCATCCTACTTTGTTTTAAATCACACTATTAGAAATACATGAGTAAGGGGCCAGATGGCGGTGCCATGTCAACAGGCTGACTCACATGAGAAGGTTCTGGGTTCATGTCCAGAGACCGTCCTGAGGATGCCTGTTAGGCCGGAGGCCTGGGCAGCTTGGATGTGGGGGTTGGACGCCACGCCACAGCCGGTTGATGCAACCTGGATCTAGTCTGTCATCAGACCTGCGCTGCACTCAGATCTAACCCAGACGTAGCACACTGTGCTCTACTCTGCACACGGCGCTCTACTCTGCACATGGGGTTCTACTCTGCACACGGCACCAGACCTTATGTGGCACAGTAGTTTGCTCTCCCCCCTAAACCTTCACTACACATGGACTGTTTCTACCTCTAAGACACTCCCCCTCCCAATACCCTTATAAAAACCACTAAACCCCGCCCTAGCGCACAGCTTCTCTGCCCCGTCTCCCTCCCCTTCTCTCCCTCTCTGCTGGGCCAGCAAACCTCACCCAGGAGCGCTCCCAATAAAGGCTTTACATTTCTATTTCCTCGCGTGGTCAGCCCATTCCTCACAATGCTGAATGCACGTGTGCCTGGGATGGGAGCTGGCTGAACTGGGGGTAGATTATGGCTCTAAACCCTGTTGGGAGTGCTGTCCCTCTCTCTCTCTCTGCCTCTCTCATTCCTGATATAAACAAATAGTAATAAACTTTTTTAAAAAATATTTTATTTAACTATTTATTTATTTATTTATTTATTTATTTATTTATTTATTTATTTAAATTTGACCAGAAGGGACAGGGTGAGAGAGAGAGCGAGAGAAAGTGAGAAAGCAAGCCGCCAGGTCTGGGACTCAAACCACGGTCAGCCAAGTGGGAGTCCAGTGCCCTTAACCACCATGCCACCTGCTGGCCCCAATAAATAAACTTTTAAAAAGAGGAATATATGAGTAAATCAGACTGTCACAGTAAGATTGCAAAAACAATAAAAGAAAAAATATTTTATATAGGTACAAGATGAAGTCCAGGTCAGATCCACAGTGACAGGCCCTCTGTAGGTATTTTTAAAATAATATTGGCAAATAATAGGATGTGTCAATACCTAATATTTCCTGTAGAATTTATCTTGTGGTCTTTTCCAAACTTTTCTAACAACCCGATACGTTGGAAAAGTCATGACACATTTTTGCATAGAAAAAAAATGACAACTTGACAACTCAGTATTTACAGAAATATCATATGTGTTCAGTTCAAAGAATTTTCACAAATTAAATACACTCATTTAAAAAGAACCCATGTCAAGAAAGGGACTGATCCAGGCCAGGTGGTGGCACAGTGGTAACACAGCTGCATCCACACAGGAACTGTCTGGGTTCATATCCCGGGACACTCCAGAGCACGGTTAGCTCACATACGCCATGGCCTCGTTTCAGGCCGGCTGAGACTGAGTTGTGATGTGTACACCTGTTAGGGCTGCCTCCTTCTCTCTTCTCTCTCACACTTAAAAACAAAAGGAAGGGACTAAGGCCTCCCCAGAAGTCCTCTCACGCTTCCAGTCATGGCCCCTCTTTTCTCCTCTGCTGAGGGGGACTGACCACTGTCCTGGTGAGACGAGTTTGTGCTTGTTCTTATACCTTAAATAAGTGAGACCAGTGAGGACGTTGGTGCCTGTCTCCTTGTATCCTGTTTGTGAGATTCCTGTGTGCTGTGTGCGATGGCAGGTCACGCCTTCCCCCTGCTGTGTGGTATTCCATCAAATGAGACCCTCTTCATGTGTCCGCACATTCCACGGCTGCTAGGGCTCTGAGCAACTTCCAGACTGAGGATGACAGGTATGTGTGGTGCTGCGAGGGGCCTTTGCCATGCATACAGAGAACACACGCACCCATTTTCTGTCGGTACCATTAGGAATGGCATGTTTGTGTCCCGGCTCCATGCCGCCTCCCTAGCTCGTATGAGCAGCACGCACTGCAGTGTGGCTGTACTTGGAAACGGGAGCTGGGAGGAGGTGGTGCAGGTTAAGTGAAGTCATAGAGGTGGAGTCCTGACCAATAGGCCTGGTGCCCTCACAGGAAGAGGCAGAGCTTCCTCTGTCCTGGAAGGCACAGCAAGAAGACAGCTAGGAAGAAAACTGTCTTTAGGAACCCGATCAGCTAGCACCTTGACCCTGAACTTCCCAGCCCCCAGACTATGAGAACTGAATGCCTGCTTGGTACCATGGCCCAAGGCATTCTGACAAGGCAACCCAAGCAGGCCAACACAAGCATGCGCCCTAGGAGTCAAATGGCTGGATATAAGGCATGCAGTTACTCAGACGGAATATAGCTTACCATGGGGCCAGCAGGTGGCATGGTGGTTAAGGTGCTGGACTCCCATATGGCTGACCATGGTTTGAGTCTCAGACCTGGTGGCTTGCTCTCTCACTTTCTCTCTCTCTCTTTCCTTCCCTCCCTCCTTCCTCTCATCAAATTAAATAATAAATAAATAAATAAATAAATATTCCAAACTAATTGCTAAACATGTGCAAGACTTCCAATTGCTCCATGCCCTCTTGAATGCTTAGTATTTTCTGTCTTTTCTACCAATCTTGTAGGTGTGTGACGGTATCACACTGTACTTTTAATCTCCATTACTCAGATAATTATTAAAATTAAGTCATCTTTGCATGTTTATTGGACAACTGATGTCCTCTTCTGTGTGGAGGCCATTCAAATATGTTGCCTATTTTTCTATGAGATTGTCTTTTTCTTATTTATAGGAGTATTCTGTAGATACCAAATGTTTTGTCCAAAATATGTATTGCAAATGTTTCTTCCACTCTGGGAATTATCTTCTCACCCTCCTAATAGTGCCTGTTGATGAACAGGAATGTTTAGTTTTAATATGTTCCAATGTGGGCCAGCAGGTGGCGTGGTGGTTAAATACACTGGACTCCCACATGGCCAACTGTGGTTCGAGTCTCAGACCTGGTAGCTTGCTTTTTCACTTCCTCTCTCTCTCTCTCTCTCTCTCTCTCTCTCTGTCCCTCTCTGATCAAATTAAAATAAATAAAGTTAAATAAACTAATTTTTAAGAAAAAATATGTTCCAGTGTATGAATTTTATAAAATTCATTTTAGTGTATTCTAAATAGTCACAGTATCTTAGATGCCTTTAAAACAAAAATGGGCCAGCTGGTGGCGTGGTGGTTACAGTGGTGGATCCTACATGGTCAACTTCACAGTTCGAGTACTAAACCCTGCAGCTTCAAAATCACACAAGGGCACCCTGCAGCTTCAAAAGCACAAGGGCGCATGTGTGAGCATGCTAAACATTCCAAAAGGAGAATGGAGAAGGGATTGCACTGAAGCCACTTCCCTGAAAGGTGCTTTCTCACTTTCTCTCTCTGGCAAGCATACACACCCTGTAGCAAGTTTAAAAACAAACAACGGGGAATCAGCAGTTAGCGTAATGGCTATGTCGCTGGACTCCCACGTAGTCGACCTCGGTTCGCGTCCCGGACCCGGTGGCTTACAACTCACGCCGGGCGCATGTGCGTGCGTGCCCAAGATCCCGAGAGGAGAATGGAGGAGAAGGGATTGCGGCGTGACCATCCCCCCTGGGGGGTGATTTCTCGCTTTCTGTCTCTATGTCTCTCTCTGTCTGTCTGGCGAGCGCACGCGCCCTATAGCGAAAAAAACAAACAACGAAAAGACAGGAAAGCTATTTGTATATGTGCTAACCAGCTGGCCCACTGACTAAGGATGTCGGGGCAGCCCAGTGCTCTGGAAGAGAGGCCTGGGTTTGAATTCTGCCACTCGCTAGGGCAGCTCAGTTATTTCATTGTTTTACACCTTAGTTTTCCTCCGACCCAAACTGATTAAAAGCCTCCCCGAACGCCTCCTCGCCCCAGGGTTCCCGAGGACTAGAGGAAAGCAGCTGTGACAGTCCACCTTCTTGCAGGTGTCCCTCACGCCCCGCCCCGTCTCCTAGTGCGCATGCGCGCCGCGCTCGGGGCGGGGCGGCCTCCCGCGCACTCCCGCGGCGTCCGTTGTGCGCTCCCGCCGCTCGCCCCGGGGGAGCGGGCCCGCGCGCGCTCGCGGCGCCCACGGGCACGGGCACGGGCCTGCGTCCTCGGCGCGGCGGCCATGGAGGCCCTGCGGAGGGCCCACGAGGCCGCGCTGCGGCTGCTGCTGTGCCGGCCCTGGGCCGCGGGCGCCGCCTCCCGCCCGAAGCCGCGCGCCTCGGAGGTGCTGACGCGGCACCTGCTGCAGCGGCGCCTGCCGCACTGGACCTCCTTCTGCGTGCCCTACAGCGCCGTCCGCAACGACCAGTTCGGCCTCTCGCACTTCAACTGGCCGGTGCCGGGCGCCAACTACCACGTCCTGCGCACCGGCTGCTTCCCCTTCATCAAGTACCACTGCTCCAAGGCCCCCTGGCAGGACCTGGCCCTGCAGAACCGCCTCTTCACGGCGCTCAAGGTCGTCAACCTCGGTGAGTGGCGCCCGCCGCCCGACCAGGAAGCGCGTCGGCCGAGCGCGGCCCACTGTCCACAAAGCATCCCGACACACGCGGGCGCAGACCGGCGAGGCCCCGAGCCCGGGACACTGGGCCTGGCCCGCCTGGCCCGCCTGGCCCGCCTGGCCCGCCTGGCCCTGGGCCGGCGCGGTGTTCCCCGCCCTGGTGCTGATCGCCGCCCGGCCGCGGGGCGCCTCCACCCGCCTGTTCGCTGGGGGACCCTGCACTGGCAGTCTGGAGGGCGCAGGGCAGCACCCCCAGAAAGTGTCCTGAAGTTAGGACATGCCTTCCTGCACCGCAGGGTTCTGGTCCATGATCCTCGCTGGGTGCGTCTGAGTTTCAAATATTGGAACGACTTTTTACGTTTCTTTGTTTTCTTTACATGAAATCCTAGCAAGTTCCTTTTACTAAACGCATCGAAGGTTTCACCGGACATATTCCTCAGGTGCTAAGCCTAAAAGATCCTTGAAAGGCCGTGTCTTTGTAATATCTGTATATTTTCATGGAAATAGTCCAGTTCTGAGAGTTTATGTTCATTTGATTCAATAGCAGAAGGCATGAACATTGACATAGGGGTATCTTTTATAGGTCCGAAAATTTGAGATCTCGAGATGTTTTAAACTCATTAATAGCTGGTAAAAAATTAATCTAGATTTCAGTAATCCAAACTCTAGACATGAGAACGCAACCATGTAATCTAACCAGTTTCCTAAAGCCAGGATGAAAGTTCAGCCCTGGACAGTTATAGTACTATTACCTAACCTGCTAACGCCTTACATTGAAATATGGTACGTGTATTTCTGCATCTAAGAACCCACACGTGTCAGTTGTGGGGTTTTTCAGCCGTTACTCCCCCTGAACTGTCCTGGTCTCAATCCAGTAAGATCATTTAGCAAAGTGTGATCCTTTAGAAATCTGTCGTCTTTGAGTGGTGTGCTGTACAGAACATACCCGCTAATTATGAGGTTGAGGTTGATACTAAGTTGAAGCGTTAAGTAACTTGGAGAATTCAATTCAGAATTATTTGGAAAGACTTCTTCCAAACAGAAGAAATCATTTTTCCAAAATAGTAGGTTAGGAAAAATATACCGGAAGTGTTATAGGTGCCATGAGGACAGTGATGAAATGTAAATAAAACAAATAACATGAAAAAAAGAAAAAAATGATGCACTATATACGCTAACATCTTTACTTGATGACTTTGAAAAACCATTCTGTATGGTGTAAAGATGTACAGTGATTAAATGTAAACAAAAATAAATATATTTTTTTAAAAGTCACAATTTAAAGCTTAATAATTTAAGATCACCTTAATAACTGGGGGTTTCTCCTTTAGATACAGATATTAAGACATCCAGAAAAATACCAGAACATTCCCCACAAGAAAAAGTAAAACCTTTTGCTGAAAGAACCAACAGTTGTAGTTTTTTCATGCCAAGGAGTGATTTAATGGTCTGTATGATCTTTTAGAAATTTTAAATACCCTGCTTAAATAGGAATAAGAATTTTAAGTTAAGCAAAAAGGAAAACTTTTTGTTCGTACACATGCTTTAATACAAATTGGCTTATTCTGATAAAGGAAATTTCTTTCTGGACTGTTTAAAAAGCAGTGTGTTCACCAACTTGGTAACATTTATTGGTGACTTTTGTCTGAATGTGGGGGTGTGAGTGAGGTGGTAGAACCTGCGCTGTCTCTGATAGACGCTGCGCCTCCGGATCACCAAGCACATCTTCTGTTAATAAGAGACTAGGGTGTTATAGCTCTGCTTCCCTTCCAGTTCGTAATTATCGGAGTACTTCACTCTTCCATTTTGTAAATAATAAAGAGTTCTGTTTACCCGTTTGTTCCTTCTCTCCCTGCCTTCCTTCAGTAAAAGCTGACATTTTACTGACGGTTCATCAGTCTGGGTGTCCTGCTGGGAAGTAGATTGAGATTTAAGAAAAGCAACTTACCATTGGAATGAATGGGTAATCGGAGACTTAAGAGGAAGTTCTCATTTTTTTTAAGTGCCTAATTTGACAGTGGTTTACCTACTGTTCAGCTGACTCAAAATGAATTATTATGCAAAGACCTGATTTTCAAGTTCACTTTCACGTGACGATTTGTTTCAGGTAGTCTGGAAAACATTTAATTTTTCATGGAATCTTACAGACTTTACGTATAGCTGCTACAGACAAAGATCTTTTTGTGTATAAATTATACAGATGTCAGATCTTCCCATTTAGCAAATTAGTCTGACTGCATTAAATAAATAGCTGGCAGGAAAAAAGAAATCCGGAATTTTTGACAACTGTCACAGTCCTTCCCCTATTAAACAACATTCCTGAAAATGGTCCCTAGTTGTTTCTTAATAAGAGATAAGGTAGTTATATCAAGTCCATAAGCCTTGACCAGTCCTCCATTTTAGTTGAAAAAATACTGACCATTTACTTCGGTGATCTTTCAAGAGTGTGAATTTAAGTATCTATATTTTAACGGAAAACCATGGTAAATACCATGAGACACAAAATCTTCAGTGTCACTAGCCATTCCTACCGTTTATATCCTTTGTATTGGTTTCAAAGGCATATTATATAGTTTATTTTCATATATTTAGAAAATAATTGCCCCTAGAATTTGTGTTGTTCTTCCTCCTCGCATTGATCTTCAGCCCTTGGAGTTGTGACACCATGTTTTAAATTTACTTTTTATTCCAGCTGGTCCCTCCACGCCTCTCTTCTGCTTACCTCATTCATTTTCTCTCGTCTGTTCCCAACCCCATCTCTACCCTCCTACACTTGACATTTTTCAGTTTTTGGTTAAACGATTTCTACGTAGCTTCATTATTCCAGTCCTCGTAGATCTTTTTGTGACAGTCCTTTGAGGTATTTAGAGATTTTAGTGGGCATTACCAGGGCAAAAGACCGTGATACATGTGAAAGGTTCCATAGGCAGGTTCCCTGGGCCCCTGTGATGGCGACACTGTGACCCAGTGTGTTCCTGAAGGTAGGTGCCAGCCTGAGCGGGCATGTCTCCCCGCTCCTTCCAGCCAGCGTGCTGCTCCCGAGCAGTCTGCATCACGGCGGCTGGTGCAGTCTCAGGAAGTGACAGGCTGTCCAAGCCGAGCTCGAGGCACACGCAGCTAACACATTCTTGCAGAAAAATAAGGAAAAAAATATTAATATGATTAGTTCTGAGCCTGTGTTGATTTTCCTATTAACTAGGAAGAACGTGACTTTTCTCAGCTGCAAAGCTATCTGTTTAAGTGTTCACTTTCTGCTCGTTTCCCACACGGGAGCAATAAACGGCATACTTGTGCAGAGCATACGATATTTGTTATTGATTCGTGTGCCTGCGGTTTTATATGTGTGTGTTTTTAATATGTTAATGGTCATTGATTTGAAATAAGAGCATTCAAAAAAAAAAACCCAAGAGTGATGAAAGTTTGCCTGTATCCAACGCAGCATGTATGCATATGCGTGCCCGAGCCCTGACTTTTGGTGGTTATGTGTTGTTTAACGTAGGAGTGGCAGCTCATCTCAGAGCCGCAAGATCTTACCACTGGAAATATTCCAAAGAAGAAACGTGTTGGAATCTACTGTGTGCTTATTTCAAATAGGTCGCAACAAGGTTGTCTTCACATCAATTGTAAAAATACTCACGGGAGGATTGCTTGTACCTCTTACACCAAAATCTTCCTCAGAATTAGGTTTTGCTGTAGGTTTTTGAAGACAGCTGTTTGACCCAATTTCTCTTAAGTTGTAGAGAAATTGCTTTAGCCCTCAGTGTTGCTACCTGACTTGAAGAAGGTAAAGCTGACCTAGTAATTTAGCTCTGGTCTCCGGGAGCACCTACACGTGAGCTAATGAATGTCCTCCATTTGCTTACTGGTGAAAAGAATATGGGATTACTTCATGATTATTTGAAGTTAATGAAATAAAGAAGTGCTTTGAATGAAAACATACGCCAGCCTTATCTATGGCTGCAAACATCTCTAGGCTCGCGAAATCGCCACGTGTTCCGGAGATGAACCGGGGCTCGTCGGTAATCTCATGGTGTTGATGTTCATGTTTTCATAATTTTATGATTGACTCGCATTACCGAAGAGTGCTGTGTGATCCGTAGCACGACACGTGTGGATGCGTGATAATGACTAGTGGTGTTCATCAATACTGTATCCGTTTGTTTTCTAGGTATTCCTACGTTACTGTATGGCCTTGGCTCCTGGTTATTCGCCAGAGTCACAGAGACTGTGCATACCAGTTATGGACCGATAACAGTTTATTTTCTAAATAAAGAAGACGAAGGTGCCATGTATTGAAAGTGTGCGTTGGAGAACATAAATATTGGTGGATTTTTCTCTAGTGTATATATGCAATATTTATTTTTGATCCTTTCAAATAAAACTTTGGCAAACACCTGTTTCTTTCTATGGTGTCTGGTTCTTTCAGATGAATCATCACCCTCAGGAGGCAAGGCTTTTCATACAGGATTATTTATTGCATCCTCTGTTTGCTAATGGAGCTGCAGACACATGGAACTTCACACCAGTTTTTTCCTAAAACTCGGTTAAACTACACATAAAAAATTATCGTCATGTAAACAGAGGGTATACTCTAGTATTAACGGTTTAAATCAACTCTGGAAATGTAGATCCCACACAATAGAAGCAGAATTCTTTTATAGAATGTTGGAAAATGAGGTCGAAAATATTAGGGAGTATGATGCGAATATTATATTACTCAAACCCCAAACTGATGAGAATCTAAGGCAGTCCGAAATCTAAACCATTCAACAGCCAAGACTTAAAACGGAAATGTTTTCAACCCTGTGTCTTTTACCTGGAAAGGGGGTTAGGTGTGATGTTGAAACTTCTTGTTGCTTAAAGAATACACTATTATAGTACTTTTCTTAAAATGTAATAATAACTCTGGTTAATGTGTGTGTAGCAAGGTGAAATGAAGACTTGCTAAAAGTTAAACTAGTGTGCCAGTGAAGCTATTAAGAATAATGAAGCTTTTCTAGGAAGACCCAGAAAAGTAAATTTGGTAACCATTTATAAAAGCAGTTTACTAAAATGGTTCAAATCCATAGACTTATTGGCAATGGAGAGCAGGCTGAAGTTTTAAAGACCTCATGGCACTTCTACATTAGAATTTTATGAAGTTAATTGCATTTTTGAAAACAAAGTCATTAAAAAAAATGTGTCCTTGGGGGTAGTCACAAAGTACCCAGATGAATGGTAAATTTTAGAAATTTGGAGTAATTTAGGGAGAACTAAGTAGAACTATTTAATTTCTAAACCAATGGGTGTTTAAGATTTATGATCTCTCCCATAATTACAAACATGTATTATATATCATTTTATGTTAATGTGTTGCTGATACTCTGCAATAACTATGCATTTTTACAGCAAAGCGTTTTATAAAATTTATCCAGCATTTGAGTGCTTACTTCTGGTGAGTGCACAGAGAAAGTTTAGGGGAAGTGACTGAGCTGAGAGCACCAGAATAAAGGAGTTAAACAAATTGGCTTTGCTAAAAGTCGTCCTTTAAAATGAGCTCCAGAGAGTGAACTGTTCTTCAAACATATGTGGCGTTCACTTGTCTAAAAGCAATTCTAAATAACACTTTAATCAAAGAAGTACTTAGGCCAATATATTTAGTCCAGAAGAATATACTTGACACTCGTTAAATGAATGGCATACGCAAAGGAGATAGTGTTACATTAAGCTTCATTAATAATAAAACTGACTATTAGCATTTCGCAAGGAAAGCTAGAACGGATTTCCTCGGGAATGGGCAAAGTTAAATAACTAGAGCTCATAAGTTCTAAGTCAAATACCGCTCTTTCGTTGCTGCTGGTCTCGTCAATACTTGCTGTAAAGGTTTGGTCCCAACACCAGGCTGATGAAATGGTTTTTAATTACCAGACTATAAATACAGCTTTTCAGGAGAGCTGCACCCCTTTTCACTGGCCTGTTTGATTTCTGATAATGTGTACTGCTGACTCTGCTTACCCGTTTTTCGATAGCTCCAGCCATCCTGACTTCTTGTCCATAGGGTGATGGGGAAGTCTCCTTGGAGAACGTCTCCTCTGACAAGCGCCCCTATCGATCTCGGTAATTCTCTGCTGCTTGCAGCATAAATAAAGCCCGATTTCTTGTCTGATGTAACAATTAAGCAAATGTAATATTTTCTTGTATTACATGAAAATCAATAGACCTTTTGCTCCTAGAGTTGATCGTGGTGAAGGATGAACTCCACGATGGCTAAAGGCATGATTCAGAAATTAAAATATCATTCATGGGATTTATCGGGTCTCAAAGTGGATCTGTTCGTCTGAAAAATGCTTCCCACTGAACTGAAATGGTTGAAGGTTTTTTCTTTCAAGTTGTGTTTTACATCAAAGCCTAGTGGCATAAAAGAATAAAGTATAAACGGCGGAAGTTAGGAGGCTGAGTCCAACTTTAATGTGAAGGCTGTCTTGCTTTTTTTTGAGAGGTTTTCACTGTAGGGCACGTGCGCTCGCCAGACAGACAGAGAGAGACACAGAGACAGAAAGCGAGAAATCACCCCCCAGGGGCGATGGTCACGCTGCAATCCCTTCTCCTCCATTCTCCTCTCGGGATCTTGGGCACGCATGCACACGCGCCCGACGTGAGTTTTAAGCCACCGGGTCCGGGACGCGAACCGCCGTCGACTATGTGGGAGTCCAGCGACATAGCCATTACGCTAACTGCTGGTTCCCAAGGCTGTCTTGCTTTTGACCTCAGGCTAATAACCTGACTCTTTGGTGTCTTAGTTTTTCCACTTGGAATCTGAGAACAAAACCAGAGACCCCTCTACCTTAAGATGGATCATGGATATGCTTGTGTGTCCGTTCCAAAAACCTCTGCTTTTCTAATCTACTGTCTTCTGTTCCATATGTTTATATATACATATACTTTAAGAATTATTCAATTTTATTTATTTATTATTATTTTTTAATTTGACCAGAGAGAAGGAAAGTGAGAAAGCAAGCTGCCAGGTTTAGGACTTGAACCACAATCGGCCATGTGGGAGTCCAGCACCTTAGCCACCATGGCACCTGCCAGCCCCCATATATTTATATTTAAAGGTATCCATTAATAAAAGGATTTCAAAAACAATGTGAAGAGAGAGGGAGGCACACACCAAAGATGCTGTGTGTGTGTCTGTGCACCTGCCTGGTAGGCCTAGTGTTAAGTGACTCCAGTAGGAATTCCTTCTGATACCAAGTTTTTTTTTATTCATGTATTTATTTTTATTTGACCAGAGGGAGAGACAGAGAGGGGAAGAAAGTGAGAAAACAAGCCACCAGGTCCAGAACTCAAACCATGGTCGGCCATGTGGGAGTGTCCAGTGCCTTAACCACACGCCATACCTGCTGGCCTCTCTCCGTTTTTTTGTTGTTTGTTTTTTACATTTTTCTTTTTTTTCCTCCTGAAACTTTTTTTTAATTAATTTACATTCATCCCCAAATCATAGTCAGAGCATACAAAATGTGGTTTCCCACCCAGAATATACTGCATAGTGGCTTAATCATGTATGTTATCATCCCTGATTTTCCATTTCTAGTTTCACATATATGTATTTATTTATTCATATATATATTTACCCCTGTCTGACCCTCTGTCCTTTCCCACCCTCTTCTCACACGATCGCTGGTGTCTACAGGTGATTCCATTCCTTTCCCCCCACATTTTATTGATCACACAATTTCTGAAATCTGACTACTTTCAATAGCAAGTTCAGCTGTGATACCAGTTTTCTTAGCTGATGAAACTACTAACTGGACGTTTTTTCCTTAATGGGATTAAACAAAACAAAACAAAAACGAGGCAAGACTTTTTGGTTTTGCCTTAGAGTGCGTGCGCTCACCAGGGAGGGAGAAAGCACCCCGAGGGGTGACCGCGCACGGTTCCTCCTCCGTTCTCCTTTCAGGGTTTCAGACACGCGCGCATGCGCCCCATGTGTCTATCAGGTCTGCGCGTCTATCCACGCCCTGGGCCGTGTGGGATCCAGCCGCCTCCACCGCCACGCAGCCCGGCGGCCCACGGCAGGGCTGTTTAATGAATATATCCTTTTACTATGAAACTGTGCTTCTCTTCTCTCTTTGATCCTACATCAAATACTGGAAATAATTCTAGGTGAAATTCTTAGTGTCTGTGCAAGTGGTGAGCCACTGTAAGATGCAGCCATAGAGCTGGGAGCGTGGAAGAGGTTGCTAATATTAAAAGGTCTAGTTTGGGAGGCCAGCGGGTGGTGTGGTGCTTAAGGTACTGGATTCCCATGTGGTCGACCACAGTTGAGTCCCGTGGCTTAAAAAATCACACCAGGTGCGCCTGGGTGCCCAAAATCCTGAGAGGAGAATAGAGGAGTAGGGATTGGGGGCATGGCTGTTCTCCCGGAGGCGAGAGATTTCGCACTTTCCCTTTCTCTGTCTCTGTCTCACATGCCCTATGGCAAAAACCTCAAACAAAAAACTTGTTTCTCAGTGCCGATGTCCTAGCATACCAAATCGTAAATATTTCTCTCATCCTACAATCTTTTGCTAATTGTTGACTTAAGTGAAAACTGAAACCCATTCAAATTTTAAAAGCCATATGTGTTTCTTTTTAAAAGTACATTTTATTTCATGTAATTTATAGTCGCCCCAAACAATGTGCACAGAGCATCTATACTTCTTTGCCGTCTTTTAACTCCGTTAAAGAATAGATGGTGTTTAAGCGAGTGGGATGACGTACCGGATAAGGATCCGGTTCCACTTCGAAGCTAATCCAGGTAACGGAAACCCCATCCGAATGCTCGTGGATCAGGTAGCTCCTTTTTTCAGCCCTCCCTATTCTGAGAGTAATGACATTTGGGGGCATCTTAACCTAAACAAGTACTTAGCATCACATCTCACCTGGGTCAACAGTCTCGGGTAGCAGAGTTAAACTGTGTTACTGTAAATTAATGGAAAATGTAACTGCAGCTTCTGGAAGATCAATGTCCAATAGAGGCTGCACAATCAAATCTTGTTGCAATGATTGAGGTCTTTAATTGCCTTTCAAAGATAAGGTGGTAATCAACACAGCTTTAACTGATCTTTTTTACTAGTTCAATTACATGCTAATGACTAGTGCCAAGTCAGAATCTTTAACTACTTATACTTATTAAATCTTATGTTAGTCATGAAAAATTACTTAAACTACACAATCAATAGGACACAAATCTTAATTACTATATTTCACTTTCATACCATTTATGTGCTTGACGAATGTTTCGCAAGAGCTTTCCTAACAATAAGTATTATTAGTAGTGACCACAGTCCACAGACTATTTTTCTAATACAAATTAGAGATCAGATGTTGAAGGTTTTTTTTTTTCCCTGCTAACATGACCAATATACTTTCGGCTAAGACAAACTTGGCCATCTGGCTACCACTAGGAACTCTGTTCTGAAAATTGAAAGTACTAATACAACTGGGATAAAGTAAATCTACATTGTTTATGGTAAATGTATTTCTTTTTTTAAGAGAGACTTTTAAGAGAGAGTTTTATGCTGCCAGGTCCAGGACTCGAACTGCGGTTGACTATGTGGGAGTCCAGTGACATAACCAGTATACTATCTGCTGGTCCCTTGGTAAGTGTATTTCTAAAAGTTCGATTAACTCTTTAGTAAAGAAACTGATTTCGTACAGAGTCTACAAAATTATTGTGTTATAGAAAAGGATAAAAGCAAAGGCAAACGAAAAAGGAAAATATATAAATTGGACCTCATGGAAATTAAAGACGTTGGGGCTGACCCTGTGGGCCAGTGGTTAAAGGAGTGGGGTCTCACATGACTGGCCCCATTTGAATCCCAGCTCCAGCAGCTCAGAGAACACACCACGCATGTGCACGCATGTGCCCCAAATCCCAACAGGACGGAGAAAAGGAGAAGGATTGTGGCATGACGGTGGCCCATTCAGGGCGGAGTGCCTTCTCCCTCTCCTGTCTCTGGTGAGCACGCATACCCTCTGACAATAATTAGTTTTTGTGCTTCAAAAGACACTATCAAGAAAATGCGTGGGCCAGAGGGTGGTCCTTAGTGAAACATGATGTTCTGCAAGGCAGTCTCACACGGAGGTTCCTGGCTTGTGGAAGGGCCCTCCCCGTGTGTGCTGGGCGTGAGTGTACCGTGCTCTGGGGCGGCTGAGGCTGGTGGTAGGTCGCAGTGTGAAGACCCTGTTGGGGGCTCTGTCTCTCTCTCTCTCTCTTTCTCTGTCCCTCTTGTTCATAAAGGAAATAAATAAAAGTTTATAATCTATATTAAAAAGAACTCACAGAATGGAGGAAAATATTTGCAAATCATTTATCAGATAAGGGACTTATATTCATACCACGTAAATAACTTAACAACCTGATGGGAAAATAGATCGGAATAGACCTTTCTTCAAGAAGATATATAAATGGCTATGAGCACATGAAGTCATGTTCCACATTAAATACTAAGGAAAAGTTTAACCCGCAATGAGCTACCCCTTCACATCTGCCAGGGTAACTATGATCCAAAGACAGATAATACCAAGTGTGGGCCTGGATGTGGAGAAATGGCCACTGTCACATGTTAGGAGTGGAAATATAAACTGGGGCAGTTGAATTGCCAAAGTCTGGGAGTTCCGGAAAATACTAAACATGGAGTTACCATGTGATCCAAAAATTCTAAGTATGTGCCACAGAGAATTAAAAATGTATGACCACACAAAAACATGTGTGCAAATGTTCATACCACCATTGCTCTTACTAACAAGGAAGCAGATGCAGCTCAAATACCCATGGATTCATGAAAGGGGAAATGAAAGGTGGTATTGTCACACAGTGGACTCTGATTTGGCCAAAAAGAGAGAAAAGGAAAAGGAAAAAGACTGACTGACTGGTGCACAGTACAGAACCGATGAAGCAAGAAAACAGTATGTTAAGCGAAAGAAGTCAGTCGTAGAAGACCATGTGTTTTGTAATTCCATTGATACGTAAAGTCCAGAGCAGGCGCATCTACAGCGACAGACAGGTAAGCAGTTGCCTAGGACACAGAAGGTTTGGAGGAAAAAGAGTGATTGTTAATGGGTCTTCGGTGGTTTTGTTTGTTTGTTTGTTTGTTTTTTGAGAGGTTTTTGCTATAGAGTGCTTACGCTCGCCAGAAAGACAGAGACAGAAAGTGAGAAAGCACTCTCCCCATGGGGAATAGTCACTCCGCAATCCCTTCTCCTCTTTTTCTCCTGGGATTCTGGCCACATATACACATGTACCTTACATTTTTCTCAAGCCTCTGGGTCTGGGACTTGAACCATGCAGTCGGTCATGTGGGATCCAGCTGCCTTAACCACTATGCCATCAGCTGGCCCAAAAAATAACCAAGTGTTTTAAAATGTTGAGCTTAAAATAGTTAAAATGTGTTAATATCATTTTGTATATTGCAGTCTTAGAATTTCAAAAACTTTAGTTATGAAACTTAATTTTAATTAAGTAGATGAAGTCTCATTTGGGATTATATTTAGTAGTATTAAGAAAAAGGATAGGTTTGGTTTGAGATTATTTAAGATAAGACCAAAGTAAAGCCTGTAAAGTGTTAGTAAATGAAAATATTCTTTTAGATCCTCGTTGCTGGGTAAAGAATGTCTGCTACTACTAGTATGAGGTTTTATATAGTATTGCTTGTAGCTATTTTAGTTGCATTTATATCATTTTAAATACAGTTTATGAACATTGTACTACTCCATTATATTATTAATTTATCTTTAGTGATATTTATAGTATCAATTTAAAAGCTGTAAAACTTTATGAAAAGTAGCTTACACACAAAGATTTTGATCAACAAAAGCTTTCCGTTTTTAAAAGCGAATCCTGGAAACTGTACTTCTTAAAGGAGATTCAAAGTTGTTTTTTTTTTTTATTATTATTGTTGATAGAATTATGACCCTTATAAACTCAGTATTTTTTAGTTAACCTAAATACATAAATCTATGTGAATTCATCTTATGAAAAGAGATATGTCATTAGATATATGATCATTATATGCGTTAGTGATTCATAGACCTTGTTACATACATGCTTTGTAATGTATGAATTATTTAGTAAGAAAAATCACAATAATTTTGTTGTTACTCAAAAATTTATGGGTTGGCAGAAACAATTATGCAGCCTTTGAAGCTGGCATGTTAAGGTAACATCATTAACACTATGCCGTGTGATTTTTTTAGTAGTTATTTGACACAACCTTTACTTCTGCTCAGATATATCAGTAATTTTATAACAATTTATCTGTAAACAGAACATTGAATTTATTAACTACAAGTGATTCATTTTCCTCTATTTTCATAGTAGTACATAATTTAAAATCAGGCCTAAAAAGTCGTGTTACTCAAACCCACAGGAAGAATGAAAATATACAAGTTAAAAATTAAGACTCTAACAAATAGATATAAATGTGAAACTCCTTTACTAGAAATGGAGTTTTATTTGAAAATGTAGATGTTTAAAAATTGGACAAAAATAATTTATGACAGCAGATTATATTGTAACCTTTTTTTCTTTTTTGAAGAGGATTTTTGCTATAGGGTGCATGCGCTCACCAGAAAGACAGAGAGAGACAGAGAGACAGAAAGTGAGAAATCACCCCTAAGGGGGATGGCCATACTGCAATCCCTTCTCTTCCATTCTCCTCTCGGGATCTTGGGCATGCACGCACACGTGCCCGGCGTGAGTTTAAGCCACTGGGTCTAGGATTCGAACCACGGTCAACTACATGGGAGTCTAGTGACATAGCCATTATGTCACCTGCTGGTCCTGTATCTTGTAACCTTTTATGTACACTGTATTAAGGCATGTACTAGGAAGTGATGGCCGTAATTTACTTTCTTTTTAGTTTTTGCTATAGTGCATTTGTGCTTTCTGGAGAGAGACAGAAGAGAGAGAGAGAGAGAGAAAGAAAGTGAGAAAGCACCCACCAGAGGGGATGGTCACACCACAATCCCTTCTCTGTTCCCCTCTTATAATTTTGGGCATGTACACACACACGTGACCTGGTGTTTTCCAAGCTGCTAGGTCCCGGACATGCACACTTGACCATGTGGGATCCAGCCACCTCACCACCGTGGCATCTGGCTGGCCCAGCAGAAAGTTTTACTTCATGCTTTCAAATCTGCAAATTTACAAAATGGAGGAACCAAGAACATAAGAGTTTGACTGAAAATCTAAAAAAATAGTGTCACCTAATTTTAGATCACATTTAAAATATTTTTCATCTGACACATACGTTTGCATGGACAATGTTACCAGCATATTCTAGCAATTTCACCTGCTAACAAAACTTAGTATTTCTGAACCTACCCTGAGTCCAGACAAACACCTGTTATAACAAAAAAGATGGTTCTGCGTACAGAGAGCAGTGAGAGAGAAAACGTCTGTTACTATTTGTTTCTAGCACTTGTCGTGTAATAAAGGTTCTTGTTGAATGAATACGTGATGATTCAAAGCTAAAAAGGAAACTTAACTTTTTTTCTTTTTTTAAGAGATATTTGCTATGAGGTATGTGTGCTCACCAGAGACACAGAGAGAGATAGAAAGAGAGAAAGTGAGAAACCACTCCTGGGGGGTGGTGGCCACACTACAATCCCTTCTCCTCCATTCTCCTCTCCAGACTTTGGACACAGAAGCCCACGTGCCCAGCATGATTTTCAAGCCGCTGGGTCCAGGATTGCAGTCAGCCATGTGGGAGTCCAGTGCCTTAACCTCTACGTCAACTGCTGGCCCTTGACTTTATTTTTGTTTGTTGGTTTTTGAGAGAGATTTTTGCTATAGGGCACGTGCACTTGCCAGAAAGACAGAGAGACAGAGAGACAAAATGAGCAATCACCACCTGCGGCAGTGGGAGGATGGCCACGCCGCAATCCCTTTTCCAGTCTCTTGGGATTTGGGGCACACGCATGCGCCCAGCGTGAGTTTTTAAGCCCCTGGGTCCAGGACTCAAACCGCGTAGACCACGTGAGAGTCCAGCAGCATAACCATTTTGCTCTCCAAGGGTCCCGTGGACTGTTTTTAACACACTGTGGCAGGTGGAATAGTGGTAAGGTGTCTTAAACTCAATCTGGGTGCATGCATGTGCTTACCCAAACCCCCGAGAAGAAAATAGAGAAGGGTTTGTGGGTGGCCATCTCTCCTGGGGCATGATCTCTTGCTTTCTGTCTCTCTGTCTCTTTCTTATTGGGATGGCTCAGTCTGAACTGAACAATGGTGACCGTTAAAGGAGAAAAGGCACAGAACGCTCACTTGGACTGAAGCTGCACTGCTGCGGAGGTTAAAGGAAACTCTCGGTCAGAGAAGGCCGGGGGAGGCTTGTTCAGAACCTAAAGAACCCAAGATGCTCCACAGCTGCAATCCGTAATGTACTCCGTAATGGAAAACACCTGCTTTACCTTCTGTGGCTCCCTCCCCCTTTGCCCTATAAAAGAACACGCCAGGCAGCTCCGTGGAGATGCTGGGTCTGTCTGATGTCTGCGTTTTCCAAGCCACCGCCGCTCCCACTCGGGGTCACGCCTCCCGTCTCGTAGGCCGAGGTAACTTTCTCTCCTGTGAGTGCGCGTGCCATAAAAGAAAAACAACTTTCTCTCTCTCAAAAAAAAAAAAAAAAAAAAAGATACTTTGAAGATCATATGAATTTTTCACAAGAACAGCAATAAGTTTTGAAGTATTATCTCAGTTATGATGAATTAACTATTTTCTGCAAAATAGAAGATTGGAATCTTGTTGCATTTTTTTTTGAGGTATTTAAAAAACTACTGTCTATTTTCTCATACAGGCCTTTTGTTATTTTAAAAGTCTTTTTTAAAAATTAAAGAATCCTACTCGTTATTATTTTTAAAATTTGAACAGAGAAAAACAGAGAGAAAAACTGCCAGGTCCAGGACTCGAACTGCAGCCAGCCCTATGGAAATCCAGTGCCTTTAATCACCACGGCACTTGCCAGCTCTGCACACTTTGCTATTTTAAATTCAAATTGGGAATGATATGTAGTAGTAAATGAAGTGGAATAGTAAACAGAAGGTACTAGGATCAGTTAGACTTTTTGAAAATAGAACTAGAAACAACGTATTAGTAACAAGGAGGCAAGAAGAACGTTTCAGTGGAGTTGGCAAAATGTAGAACGACCTACCTCCTCTGGGAGTGAGTCCCCTCTTGCTGAAGTTCAGGGAAGCTGCAGATGGGGGAGAATTCTTGAATGGGGCAAGAGATTAGGTTGGTGATTTTGTAAATTCCCTTTAACTATATTTGTTTTCCTTGGGGGAGGATGTGCATGCTCCCCCAGAGAGAGAGTGAGCAAGCAAAAGCACCCCCAAAGTGTCGTGGTCATCCACAATCTTTTTGCCTCCACCCCTCCCTCCTGTCAGGAGTTATGCGTGCTGGCACATGGGCCTGATGTGTTTTTCAACCCACTGGGGCCGGGATTCAAACTGCAGTCTGTCTTGTGAGATCCATGTCCCAATACAAGGCAGTTAACCACCAAGCCACAGGCCAGCCCAGCTCTGAAACTTTATTACCCTTCATGCATGCCTGGGTCTGAATCCCGATCACGTTGTTTAGTTCGTATTTACTGCTTTTGTGCTATATATGTAATGCAAATAACATTCCCTTGAAGATAAAACATACGGTTTAAGTTATCGCTCTACCATTACTGGTTGAATAATTTTGAGAAAAACAATAGAGCTAAGTCTTAGTGTCTTTAAGTATATAGTAAGGACTCTAATCAACACTACCTAGCATTTACTGTCACTCAGCCCTCTCATGGCATCTCCCTATGAATTAAGCACCATTTTTTTTAAGAAAATTTTTTTTTATAGGGTGTGTGCACTCACCAGAGACATAGAGAGACAGAAAGCGAGAAATCAGCCCTCAGGGGGATGGCCACGCTGCAGTCTCTTCTCCTCCATTCTCCTCTTGGGATCTTGGGCATGCATACACACGCGCCCAGCATGAGTTTTAAGCTGCCGGGTGTGGGACTTGAACTACTGTCAACTATGTGGGAGTCCAGTGAGGTAACCATTATGCCATCTCCTGTTCCCTATGCACCATTTTTATGTTAATTTTTCAGCCGTGGAAATCAAGAGGTCTGGCCCAAGGCCGCACGTGGCAAGTGGAATTGCGGTTGGTTCACAGTCTGTGTGGAGTCCACGCCCTGAGCAGCCGCTCCACGCGTGTCCCGAGGGGCAGAGGAGGACTCTGTTAGAAACGGCCTCGGAGCTGCTCTGTGAGCTGCACAGTGCCACCAAGGGGACTTCTGTTTTGTCACTGTTCCTACTGCAACTCAAGAAAATAACAGATCTGTTTAAACAACGAGAAGGAAGTTGAAGTGACGGATAGGAACGCCGACCTGCTCCTCCTGGGAAATGCACTACGGAGACGGAGACGCTGAATCCGAGGGCATTTGGAACTCAGACTACTTCATGGAGAGTGTTTAAAGCCACAGTGCCCGGCGCGCGGCGATGGCCCGGGAGCGGCTCTGCCTCTGCGTGAGTGCTGGGATTGCCCTCCCTGCGCTTTTCCGTTCCTGCAGACTGAGAGGACTTTTCGGTCCACTTCTGGGAGTTTGTGTGTGTGTGTGTGTGTGTGTGTGTTCATTTTGTTTTTAATCTATTTGCCCAAGGATATGTGCACTCGACAGAGAGACAGAGGGGGGGAAGCACCCCCAGGGCGTGTGGTCAGTCACCTCTACTTCTCCATCCTCTCCATGTTTGGGGTGTGTACCCACAGCACCTGGTATGTTTTCCAAGCCGCCAGGACTCAAACCACACAGTAGGCCACGTGGGATCTGGCTCCCTTAACACTAGGCCACAGGGCAGCCCTGTCTAGATTCGTTTTCTGTGTCTCTTCATGTTCTTTTTCTTTAAAACCAATGGATGTTAAGAAACATGAGGAAAATGGTATGCTTATTATTCTGTTGTTATTGCTGTTATAAGTTATGTAAAGTTATTTGACCAGACAGAGAGAGAGAGAGAGAGAGAGAAAGTGAGAAAGCAATCCAGGTCTGGGACTCGAACCGTGGTCAGCCATGTGGGAGTGTCTAGCACCTTAGCCATCATGCCAGCCGCTGGTCCCTCCTCATCCTCTGTTTTGACTCTCTTGGCTCTTTTGAAGTTGGAAGAGTTCCCGTGGCCCCCTTCTCCCTCCTCGTCGGAGCCGGAGAGCTCTTCCTCATGGACAGTCCCCTTGTCAGAGGAACACGTGGAAATGCGCTTGTGGGGGTCAGCTTCGTCCTCCTCGCGCTGTCCCCTGGGACGACATCCACGGGGAGGGCCTGCGCGGGGACCCCTGGCCGCGAGGCAGCATCTGCGGTTCTCAAACAGCGGCGTCCGACCCCGGGTGCTCGCTAGTGTCCCGGCAGGACGGACGAGAAGGGTGAATCTGGTCCCAGGTACTTGACGCAGTCATGTATGGGGGCTCATCGGGGACCAGGTGTCCTGTATGTCCAGCACTGGGTGACATCGAGAACGGCGCAGCCACTGCCTCCTAGCGTCAGCATGGGCAGGTGGAAGCTCTGGACAATCCCCCTCGGCGTGCCCTTTGACGGTCACACTGAAGCGACCTTCCCGATGTCCAGACAAGGAGCCGAGCCGCGCTGCGAGACCACGCTCTGGGCTGGGCATCTCCATCGCTTTCCACACGACCCGCTTGAACATGGCCTCGAAGGACTCATCAATGCCATACTGCAGTGGGTCGTCAATCCCGGACTGCAGTGGGTCGTTGACGGCATAATACGTGCCTTTGCCAGCCCCAACCCCATGGGTCCCCAGTTCTTGGGAAGTACTCCCCGTGTCAATGAGAGGACACAGTCATGACCCCGTCCGTGGTGAGAAGCCCTCTTCCAGCCATCGCCATGGCACCCTCTTTGACGCCTTAGCAGCTCCAGGGGGACCAAGAGGATATCCCTGACGTAAGGGAAGCCAGACGCCCCGGACTTCTTTGCACGGTGCAGGCCCCCAGTCCAATCACAGCGACGTCCGTCTGCTGCTTAGTAAGTGTCCTGGCCCTCGCTACGGAGCCACCGTGGACAGCGGGCAGTCCTCACCAACGCCGAACCTCTGTACTCTGACACGTGGTCTGGATGGAGAGAGCGCAGGAACGTAGCGTGGTCGTCACGGGGGCACTTGGTCACCTCCTTGGCCTGGGTTCGGGGGAGGACGGGGTGGCCAAGAATTTCATTTTACGGTGGAGGCTGTAGGTGAGCAGCAGACTGTGAATCGTGCAGCCCTCCTTGCTGTTCAGTGGGGGTCTGTCATTGCTGTCGCTCTGGCGGAGGTGGTGGCAGAGGCAGCAAGGCGACGTAGCACGGGGTGCTGGAGGCAGGCAGGGATACCTGTGAGGCTGCACTTCTGTTTCTCGGTCCATCCCGCCTTCACAACTCACTCATTAATTCAACAAATAATTCAAGCGCCCACTCTGTGCCAGGTGCCCTCTCAGGACGAGGGATATGGAGTGAATACAGTGCACGACTCCCTCCCTCACGACGCCATGGTCTAGAGGAGAGCCGGGCAAGCAAGGGGGAGGAACGGGCACAGGGACGGTGTGAGCGCCAGGGGAGATGTGACGAGCGAGGGGTCGGCAAGTGGAGCCACGCACACCTCACGCCCGTGTGTGCAGTCGCCCGGTGTGGGGGTGGCTCGCAGTTTTGATGGTGTGCCAGAAGGGCTCAATAAGAAGGTGACACTGGAGTCAACATGGGCAGGAAGTGAGGGCACGAGCCACACAGGTGCCAAGCAGGAGAGATGGCAACTGTGCAGGCCCTGGGGCGGGGACACCTGGCATGTTCCAGGGACAGTGAGGAGGCTGGCAGCTGTGCTGAGAGTGGACTTTGTAGTAGGGTCAAGGTGAAGGCCGAGGATTGGAAATGAAGTTTGGACTGGGTGGCTGCAGGAGAGGTGGTGGGAAGGACTTAGATTCTGGGCAAGGATTCAATATTTGCGTGAGTTGGGTGGGGAAGAAACCCCTCTGGAGCCAGCCTATGCATAGGGACTGGGGCAGCTGGATCCCAGATGCCAACCGCGTGGTGGGCCTGGTGGCTCAAGAAATATGCTGGGCACACGTGTGTGCATGCTCAGAACCATGGGGGGTGCATCCTCACTTGTCCTCTCTCTGTCTCTGTCTCTCTATTTCTCTTTGAGGGTGCACACACCCTCTGACAAATTAAAAAAAAAAGAAGAAAGAGAAAGAAACCAGTTTCCTTGAATTTATAGTGCAGAATGTAATTTTCCCCATTAAAGAAAATCAATCCATGACAGTAACAATAGAAAAGATTTGAAAATGGGCAAGTCCTGTAGCACAGTGGTTAAGGGAGCTGTATCCTGCATGCTGACCTTGGTTGGCATCCTGTCCCCAGCAGCTTGAATAACATGCTGGGCATGTGTGTGTGCATGACCCTAAAATCCGGACAGGAGGGAGAAATGGAGGAAAAGGAATTGTGGCAAGCCCCATCATGGGGGGTGGGTTGCTTTCTCCTTCTAGGCCTCTCTTCCTCTCTTCCTTTCTCTCTCTCTCTCTCTCTCTGGCAAGCTCACATGCCCTCTGGCAATTAAAAATAAACTTGAGGGACCAGCAGATGGCACAATGGCTCCGTCATTGGACTCCCACGTACTCAACCGCAGTTCGAGTCCTGGACCTGGCGGATTAAAACTCACACCAGGCATATGCACGTGCCCAAAATCCCAAGAGGAAAATGATTGTGGTGTGGCCATCTCCCCTAGGACATGATTTCTCTCTTTCTGTCTCTCCATCTCCCTCTATCTCTCAGGCAAATGCACACACCCTATAACAAAAATCTCTCTCTCTAAAAAATAATAATAAATCAAGAAAAAAAACCTCGAAAAGATATTTCTCTGAAGTCAATAAACAAATGTTCAACAAGGACATGCGAAGATGCTCAGTATCACTCATCATCACAGAAACAGAAACCCAAACAACAACGAGCTATCACCTCACACCTATGGGATGGCTAATATAAAAAACACAGAAAACTGGAACCAGCAGTTAGTGGAATGGCTATGTCACTGGACTCCCATGTAGTTGACTGTGGTTCGAGTCCCGGACCCGGTGGCTTAAACTCATGCTGGGCGCGTGTGCGTGCGTGTCCAAGATCCCGAGAGAAGAACGGAGGAGAAGGGATTGATTGCGGTGTGGCCATCCCCGCTGGGGGTTGATTTCTTGTTTTCTGTCTCTGTCTCTCTCTTTCTTGCGAGGACAAGCGCCCTATAGAAAAAAAAATACAGAAAATAACAGGCGTTGGTGCGAGATGCGCAGAAATTGGAACTTTAGGCACTTTTGGCAGGACGTAGGATGGGACAGCTGCTGTGGAAACAGTGGCGATTCCTCAGTGAAACTGAAAATGTGATCGGAGTCTCACCCTGCTGTGACCCCTTCCCTCCAGCCTCCCTGCTCTTCAGGGTCTGGTATGCCAGCGTGCATGCCGGCACATCTGCAGGCCCGCCCAGGGATCCGAACCCATGGGCAGACATGCGGCTTCCAGCTCTACAATAAGGGACATTCTGACCATGCCACAACATGGACGAACCTCGAGGGCATTGTACCAAATGAGATAAGCCAGTCACAAAAGGACAAATACTGTAGATTCCAGTTATAGGAGGTGTCTAGAGCAGTCAGACTGAGAAACAGCAAGCTGATTGCTGGTTGTCAGGGCTGCTGGGAAGGGGGAGCGGCAGCCGTTGCTCGGTGGGTGTAGACCTTTGGGTTACAAGAGGAGCAAGTTCTGGGGATTAGCTGGACTACACGGACACGCTTCCTAGTGTACTGTACATTTGCAAACGGTTAAGGGGATCAACACTATGTGTGTCTTACTGTAATTTAAAAATTGAAGTCACTGGGGCCTGCAGGTGGCATGGTGGTTAAGGATGCTGGATCCCACATGGCCAGCCATGGTTCAAGTCCCAGACCTGGCAGCTTGCTTTCTCACTTTCCCTCTCTCTTACTCTGTCTCTCTCTGGTCACATTAAAATAAATAAATAAAGTTAAATTAAATTTTTTTTTAAATTTTAATTTTTAATTAATTTTACATTCATTCACTGAGTATCATCACAGCATACAAAATGTGATTTCCCATTCAGAATAGTGGTTTAATCATACATGTTATCATTGATAATTTTCCATTTCTAATTTCATATATATGTATATATATTTTTCCGCCTTATTTCTCACCCTCTGCCATTTCCCACCCTCCTCCCACACTATCTCTGGTGTCCACAGCTGCTTTCCATTCCATTCCCCCACCCCCAAACATTTTATTGATTCACAAAATATCTGAAGTAATCTAACTACTTTCAATAGCAAGGTCAGCTGATATATACATATCTGTGAATAAATGTCTGACTTCAGGTGTGAAACTCTGAGTAGTATGAATATACTATAAAGTGGCACCTAGCTGATGCTATATAGCTTACTGTGGTCATTAAATAGGTATTTTTAAATACATTACTTAATTTCAAGAAAAGCAGTTTTAACTTTAATAAATCAAAATCAAAGAAATACTAAGAGAGCTTTGCTTAAAACTTAAAGCCAGGAAACAGGTTAGGATTTTGTTCATATAGTAGCTACATGAACCTATCGGCAACTCAAGACAAGACAAAAATCCTTAGATCCGGAAGACAAAGCCTAGGAGAAAATCAGCAATGTTTCAGTCAAAAGTCTTAAGATTCTATGTCACCAGTTCAGTCTCATGTAGTTTATTTTCTGTTGTGGTCCAATCTTTCCGATTAAATTCTGGGATATGATATTCAGCTCCAGACTTGTCCCTACCATTAAGTTGGCCATTTTCTTAGTTGTTTTTAAAACTCTTATTTCTGTGTGTCTGTGTTTAGTTCTCCTGATTAAAAAAATAATTCTTTAAAAATAATTTTAAAAATAAAAATTTAAGTCACTAAACATCTAACTTTTTCAGAAATTTCTCTTCAGTTAAGTTTACCATTTAGAGGTCAAGGCGGGTCAGTTTTCATATATTCTTTTTCCCTAATGTTTGCTATAGGGCATGTGTGCTTACCAGAGAGAAAGAGAAGGAAAGTGAGAAGTCACCCCCTCCCCCCCGAAGATGGCCACACCACAATCCAGTCTCCATTTTTCTCTCAGGATTATGGGCATGCCCGGGCACCGATCACCAGCTTGGTTTTCAAGTCCCAGGGCCTGGGACTCAGATTGCGAAGTCGTCCAAGTGGGATCTAGTGCCTTAACCTCCATGCCACCTGCTGGCCTGGTTTTCATATTTTTTAGAGTTAGTACAATGGTGAACTGCATGGTTTTCATTTTTTTTGTTTGAGTCTTTCTCCCCCCCACCCCCTTGGCATTTGTCATTATCCAACATGTATTTCACTCATTTGTCTGTCTGTCTCCCTGTCAGAATGTAACTGCATGAGGAGAGGATTTTCTATTGTACTCATTGAGAAGTAAATCCTTTGGGTAGAAAAAGCACAAACAACCATAGGATTTTTATTACAGTAAACCTGCTTTATTATAGCCACCAAACTACCCCAGCCAGTGCCTGAGTGACTATCCTGATTAAATCCATTATTCAAAAGGAAAAAAAAAATTACTATGTGCAAAACTTTTTTTTTTTGGAAGAGGTTTTTGCTATAGGGCGCATGTGCTCGCTAGTGAACAGAGAGGAAGAGACAAGAAAGCCAGAAATCACCCCCCAGAGGGGATGGCCATGCTGCAATCCCTTCTCCTCTGTTCTCCTCTGGGGATTTTGGGCACTCACACACATGTGCCCAGCATGAGTTTTAAGCCACCAGGTCCAGGACTCAAACTGCAGTCAACTATGCAGGAGTCCAGCGACAACCATTAGGCCATCTGCTGGCCCCACTATGAGAACACCTTAGGAGTACATATGACTTCAATGCTGAATATTAAATGTGCCTTAAATTTAGACAATAGCACTTATTATATTTGGAAGGAGCTCAAAAAATGTACTTTATTATGATGATCCCAAATGGAAAGGTCTTGTATTATCGGTAGCTATGATGTTTCTTGTAGTGAGAGTTTAGTTTTCTGGATAATCCTTCCTCAAATGATCAAGGTTAAGATTCTAACTAAATAAGGCTAGGAAGAACTGAAGTGTGATTACATTGGCTCTGCAAATATTGGGAAGTAGCTCTGAGTTAGCCAATAGTGTAAGAAAAGCTTCAGAATATATATGCAAATTTAGCAAATTGAATTGTTTTCCCCATGGTACTATGAATAAAAAAGACATTTGAACAAATCATAGGTTCATAGAAAATCCCTAGTTTTGCAGTCTCTTTTCTCAATAATGAATGAACTTACAATAAAAAGTACTTGAAGACCTTGGGCAAAAAGCTTATTTTTCCCAAGATTAAAGTGCAGGTGGGTCGGAGCAATTCCTGGAGTGTCTGGAGGTTCTGACTAAATGAATTCCTACCTAAGCTATGAAGTTACAATAACTAAAAGGGGATGATTTATCTCCTACCAGGGCCTTTCAAATTAAATATAAACAAAATTGAAGCAGAGAAAATTTTGCAAAAACATTTGGTGTTGAAGTGAAAATGACCAACACTTAAATGATTTTCTCGTTTTACTCCACGGACTCCCTACTGAATTTACACAAAATTCAACCCAAGGAAGCCTTCATGCCTCTGCATTAGAAAGAGATAACCTGTATGTCAGAATTTGTAAACTTCTGTGCAGACGCTATACATCAACAAGATTATGCATTTTAAAAGCAGAGTAAACGAAATGTTTAAAAATACCCAAGGTTTATTACAACTGCCGTGACATCATCGATTCCATAAACTTTGCAATTTGGCTGAAAACAGGCAGACCGGACCGGGGTGTTTTTGCAACAGTTTAATAAGAGATGTAGAGGCCATTCCTGCAGCTGTCCTCACGCAGTTCAACTCGTCACTGAATTTCTCCACCACTGCTTTTGAATAGCGGTCGTTTGCTATTTCGGGGCATTCGTGGGGCAGCAAACCTCACTGAAAAATCCACGTTCATTTTGCTAAAGTAGGAGAAAGATGATCGCGCTCTCGACCTGTAACTTGAAGGACAAAAAAATAATACATTTTTTGAGTCCTCGGCTTGCTGGTTTGCACTCAGAGCTTTCAGGCGCACAGCATGACAAAGCGGGCTCAACCCGAGCCGCAGCGCAGGGGTTCCGAGGCTTCGGAAACGGCAGATGGTAAGTGATTCCAAGTCCGGAACAGGCTTTGGGTGACTCCAGTCCGAGATCGGTCGCTTTCACCCCGCTGCCCTTATCCAGAGTCAGGAAAGGGCCGCCACCTGGTCGCCTCAGGCGGGCCTCGGGCGACGAGCGTCTCGCGATCTCCAGGACTGCACCTGCCTCCTTCCCTCCGCGCGCCGGGCTCCGGCTCTTCTGGCCCCGCCCACGGCGGCGCGAGGGCGCGGGGCGGGGCCTCCCGGGAGCTGCCCTTTTCCAACATGGCGCCGCGGGAGGCGGGTCCCGCTCGTCTGCTCCCGGGGTTCCGGCGCTGCGCGTTTTGGTTCCGGAGTAACAGTGCTCTAGCCGCCACCTTCCTCCTCCTCGCTCCGCGGCCGCCGCCGCCGCTGCTGCTGCCGCCGAAACGCGCGGCCTCGGACGGCCGGGGCTGAGCCCGCGCGCGCCGCGCCCCCTGGCCCCGGCCGGGGTCGAGGACTCGCCCCTCGGGCCCCCGGTGGAGGGCCCCGTAGGCTTTCTCGTGGTCCGGCCGCCCCCTGGGCTCCTCCTAATAGTCCGGGACCGAGTTCCCTCCCGTCTGGGATCCTCCCCTGGTCACCACGGAGGGCTAGACACCTGCCGCTGTAGCACTCCCAGACCCGGCCTTTGCAGGCTCCTCACCCCGCGCAGACGGCGGAGAGCTGCGCGATCCCCATCGACCTCTTTCCCAACTCCAGAACCTGCGACCTCTGCTAGTCCCACCGGCTCCTGCCGCTCCGCACGCACCGTCACGGGAGACCCCCACGGCCCTCGCGGCCTGGGCCCCTCGGTGCCCGCCGGCCGCTCTTCTCGCCCTCTTCACCACCCCGCTGCCTGCCCTGGTCCCCAGTTTCTGCCCTCGTCCCTGCCCTTTGCTTCCCTTGTCATCTCTCGGAGCCCCCGCCTCGCCAGGGGCCAGTGGGTACCGGGACCCCAGCATGTGAGCCCCGCTAGCCTGTGATGCTGTGGCTGCCCCTGGGCCCCTTCCATGCCATGGAGAACCAGGTGCTGGTGATTCGCATCAAGATTCCAAATAGCGGCGCGGTGGACTGGACTGTGCACTCGGGGCCGCAGTTACTCTTCAGGGATGTGCTGGTGAGTGGTCATCTCAGCGCCCAGGTCCCAGCGAGGGGGCGAGGGGACTGGGGAGCTAGAGGCAGGGGCCGTTGCTGGCCTCCTGTGGGGCGGTTGATTGCTCCCGCCAGCATTGATGAATGACATCCCTGAAACCTGGCAAGTGCGGAGGACCTGGGGGATTGGATAGAGACCTAGCCCTGCCCTCAGGGAGCGCCCAGGCCACGCTGGGAGGTACACACAGATGCAGCCAGCTGGGATATCAAAGCTCTCAAAGAGTTTCCCCCACATAGTTCAGGGAATGTCCCTGGCAAGATTCCAGCCGTGTCTTCCTGCCGAGTTCTCAGCACTGTGACCGGCCAGGAAAGGGAAAGAGCAATGGTAACTTGTGTTTGAATAAACCCGAGATGTCACTGGGCTTTTTTTTGGGGGGGAGAGGTTTTTGTTATAGGGCGCCTGAGCGAGCCAGACAGACAGAGAGAGACAGAGAGACGAAAAGCAAGAAATCACCCCCAGGGGTGGTGACCACGCCGCAATCCCTGCTCCTCTCTGGATCTTGGGCGTGCACACACATGCGCCCGGTGTGAGTTTAAGCCACCGGGTTTGGGACTCAAACCGTGGTGGACTACATGGGAGTCCAGCGACATAGCCATTGCCAACTGCTGGTCCCAAGATGTCATTGATTTTAAGATTTTATCTTATTTACCCCTACGAAAGAAAAACACCACCTAGTTAGGCTAGGACCCACCATCTGTTTTACTAAAGCATCCCAATGTCAGAGATGTTAGAACAGAGGGAGAATGCACGTCTTAGAAGCGATGATGTAGTCCCTCCAGGATGCTCAGAATCTGGCAAATTCCATGGTGGCTGGTGCAGATCATGTGTCTTATTTGCGTATTGTTACTGAGGAATGGGGACATGAGATGGTTTTTCCAAAGCTGCGTAGCTTCTGTGCGGGAGGGTAGGTGCCAGAACTCACAGTTCCCTACTTTCACTTCATATTTTTTTCCCCTCACATGCCACAACCATTTGTCATCTTTCTGGTATTTTTTTGAGACAAATAGGGTGTGTCGTGCCCATTTTATGTACTGAATAACTGAGGTGTTGATGGCTGAAACTGACGTTTTAAGGAAGCACGTTCCAAGTAGCAGCTCCTTGGTGGAGCCGACAGCACCACGAGAAGGGCTTGGGGGGCAGGCCCTTGTGGAGGAGGATGATTTATGATTTATGACGTGATTTCTTCCTTTCTTCCTTTCTTTCTTTTTTTTTTTTTTTCTATAGTGCATGTGCACTTACTAGAGAGAGACAGTGAGGGCTATAAAGTAAGGGGGGATGGCCACACCTCAAACCCTTCTCCATTCTCCTCTCTAGATTTTGGGTACACATACACATACATGCACCCATGTGTTTTCAAGCCTCTGGGTCTGGCGCTCGAACTGCTCTGTGGGCCGTATGGGATCCAGCCACGTCAACCCCCATGCCATCCTGCTGCCCCTGTATGAGTTTTTGATTGTCTGAGGTGACTCAATTAAAATGCAGTTCCTATAGCTTAATTTTGAGTTCTGGTTGTTACTATCCAGGCCATACATTTATTTATTTATTTATTTTTTGGAGAGGTTTTTTCGCTATAGGGCACGTGCGCTCACCAGACAGACAGAGAGACATAGAGACAGAAAGCGAGAAATCACCCCCCAGGGGGGATGGTCATGCCGCAATCCCTTCTCCTCCATTCTCCTCTCGGGATCTTGGGCACGCACGCACTTAAGCCACCGGGTCCGAGACGCGAACCGTGGTCGACTACGTGGGAGTCCAGCGACATAGCCATTACGCTAACTGCTGGTTCCCAAGGCCATACATTTTTGTTGTTTCTTGTTTTTTAGGTTTTTGCTATAGGGCCTGTGTACTTATGAGAGAGAGAGAGAGAGAGAGAGAGAGAGAGAGAAGTAACCCACAGGGGATGGCTGTAGTGCGGTCCTTTCTTCTCCATGCCCTTCTCAGGATTTTGGGCATGCACACACACATGCCAGGCATGATTTTTAAACAGCAGGGTCTGGGACTTGAACTGTGGTGGGCCTTGTAGGCATCCAGTCCCTTAACCACCACACCACCCGCAGATTTTCTTTTCAGACTGTGTATTTGCTCCATGAGAGTAAATGAGAGAGAATCGCCTCCGGCAGCTCTCATGCTGTGATTCCCGCAGCCTTCCTGGCCGGCCAGCGTCACAAGTGCTGTGCCTGGCACGTGGGGATCAGCTGGGAAGCCAAACCCACCGTCTCACGTGTGGGTCCTGCACTGCTTGAGTGGCTGTTCCTGCTGCCCTGCCCAGCTAGCCGGGCCCTGTGGGTTTTCAGGGGCTAGGCCTGGAGTATTGAGGCTGTCGTGAGCCAGTAAGTTCCATCCTGGTGCACCCTGCATCCAGGGTTATCCACATACTCCATTTGAATAGATTTCCCCTCACAATCAGGCCCAAACTCCTTTGCACGGTCCTCTGGGCCCTTCTTGATTGGCTCTTTTTTTTTTTTTTTTTTTTTTTTTTTTTGAGAGGTTTTTGCTATAGGGCGCGTGTGCTCTCCAGAAGAGAGAGACAGAGAGACAGAAAGCGAGAAATCACCCCCCAGAGGGGATGGCCACGCCGCAATCCCTTCTCCTCCATTCTCCTCTTGGGATCTTGGGCACACACGCACATACGCCCGGTGTGAGTTTAAGCCACCAGGTCTGGGACTCGAACTGCAGTCGACTAGAGGGAGTCCAGCAACAGCCATTACACTAACTGCTGGTCCCGTGATTGGCTCTTAGCACACCCCCATGAGCCTCTTGTGCCTTAGGCTTATAGATTACATTCAATGATTTTTATTTTTATTTTTTATAAAATTTGCTATAGGGCCTGTGTGTTCACTGGAGAGAATTAGAGAGGGGGAAAGTGAGAAAACTCCCCCCGGAGAGGATGGCCAGGCTGCACTTCCTTCTCCATTGAGGATTTTGGGTTTGGATACACATGCACCCAACATGTTTTTCAAGCTGCTGGGTCTGGGACTTGAGCTGCATGGTTGGTCATATGGGATCCAGTTCCTTAGCCACCATGTTCCCTGCTGGCCCTGCTTTCAGTTAGAGTACTGTCAGGTGCCCCGGCTGTCTCCACTCTCCCTTTTACTTCCGCTGGCCCGCTTCCATGTGTCTCTGAAGCCATGCTCTGCTGTCCTCCACCTTAGTCATGTGTGTGCCCCGCCTCCGTCCCTGCTGCCCTGTGTGTGTGGGCCCAGCTAAGCACACGTAATTGTTGTCAGTTTCCTCTACTAGACAGTAAACTGCTGGGGGAGAAGGGTACCTGTTTCTGTTGCTTTGTAGCACCCCGAAATATTTGTTTAATGGAGGTGCTTCAAAGAGAATGCATGCAACGGCAGTTCTGTGGACAGAGCACGAGGTTTTGAGTCAAGAAATCTGGGTTTCGCTGCAGGCTGTCCTAGTAACTGCAAGGCACTCTACCTCTCTGAGCTCCGGTTTCCTTGTTTGTAAAACAGGGACGTTGACACCTGCCTCAAAGACTTGTGACAATTACGTGAACATGTGACGAGAAAGATGCGTTTCTCTCACTTTCCTCATTTGCAGTGACAGACGGTATACTGTTGAAGACCCCAAACTAGAGCCAGACTGCCTGGGTACAGGTGGCACGTCCTACCACTCGGGCAGGCGTCTTCTGTGTCCTCAGTGTTTTCCTCCCTCCTGAGCTGTTTAGGAAAAAAAGGGAGGGGAGGATGGGGATTAAGAAAAGTGTCTATGCTGGAGTTCGTGGGCTGAACCGGTGGCGGGAAGCACTTAGAAGACTCCGCGGTGTAGTAGGACTGTACTCGTCTGTTTGCCAGAGAGCACATGCACTTTCCAGAGAGAGAAAGAGAACCCCTCCCTGGGACGTGGTCACACCACAGTCCCTGCCCTTCCATTTCTCGTACTGTCAGGGTTCGAGGTGCGTGGACACACACACACACACACACACACACACGTGTGCCTGGTATGTTTT
Source organism: Tupaia tana (assembly GCA_026018925.1). Lineage (NCBI taxonomy): Eukaryota > Metazoa > Chordata > Mammalia > Scandentia > Tupaiidae > Tupaia > Tupaia tana. Next base: position 4,010,243 of record JAKSZU010000023.1, on the reverse strand, counting down.
GCCTGCAGGCTGGGATGTGGATGTGGGGTGGGCCACGTAGGTTCCGGCTCCCTTAGCCACGGGCCGGTCTCCACAGGTAGCCCTGTCGTGGTGCCATCACAACATAGGGACAGGACCGTGGTCTTCTGCTTGCTGAGCACCCCTGAGCGGCCTGGCTCTGGGTGAACTGCCTAAGGTACCGTTGCGCCGTTGTCCCCACCGGAGGCTCAGGGGCCGCGGGTCTGCCTGGCCGGGTTGCTCAGGGGCAGTGCGCTTTGTTGGGAGGCCTGGAGGCCCGCGTCTCCTACCGCCCCTTCTGGTAAGTTCTGAGATCGTGCAGGCCCGGGTGTGGCGGGCTCCCGTGACCTCTCTCCGGGACTCCTCGTCTCTTCACTCGGGAAGAGGCCAGCACTGACACTCGGGAGCGCCTCTGGCTCGGCGCCTTGAACCGGAAAGCCACGGGAAACCCAAAAGTGTCTTTTTCATCTAACGCACCCCCTTCGACTGCCCCACCCAGTTTTCAAATGAGGCACGGACACCCCGAGGGGAACATACCTTGCCAGAGTCACACAGACCCTAACGGAGAGGCCAGACATATGCCGTGACACCAAGTCGGCTGTGACAGAGCGTCTCCGACGGAAGGCTGGGAGCCGGAGATTCCAGCCACGAGGAGCTGGACAGCCCCGGGCAAGCCCCTCGGCCTCTCCGGCCGCGCCTCTTCTCCGAGTCCTGGGGGACTGGCTGCCACGTGGAGACCTGCCTGGCCGTCGGGGAATCATGGGGGGACTGGCTGCCACGTGGAGACCTGCCTGGCCGTGGGGGAAGAAGTCGTTAGGTTATCGGGGAGTCTGCTTTCCAGCCTCTGTTTCTTTCCTTCCCTGGAGAACCAAGTCTGCACGTCTGGAAGGACCACGCAGGCGGTGGGGCTGGAGTGTAGAAAATGTTCAGCCTCTCTGCTCTCGGGATCCCAGCCCAGACTGCCCCCTGTGCGGTTGCCGGCTAAGGGGGCTGGCGACTGTCCCTTCCTCCGGAGCTAACAGGTCCTACTTGCTGCTTTCGCTGTTCGTTTTGCTCTCAGCATACGTCATGCTCTGTGTTGGTCTCCCGGGCGTACCTTTATCCCTGGGAGCAGGTGGCAGTCTTCTGAAGGCCAGGACCACGCCGTCCGTGGTCGGCCTGTGACCCTTACGCTCCTGCCAGGCCTCCAGTGCTCCGCTCTTTTCTTGGTCACTCACTCGGGTATTTGTCACATTTATTGGAAGGAAAAGAAGAAAAGGATCAAGGGATGGTCACTCTTGGGCCAGCCTGTGGCATGGTGATTAAGGTGGCTGACCCCACACGGCCGACTATGGTTTGAGTCCTGGATCCAGCAGTTTGGGAAACACCCTAGAGGTGTGTGTGGACGGGGGCCCAAAGTCCCAAAAGGGATGCCGTGTGCCCAGGCCCCATGGGGGCAGTGCTCTCCCTCCCTCTTTCTCTCTCCTCGATGAGTGCTTGTTCCCTCTGACAAAATTTTAAAAAAAATCATGAGGCCAGCAGATGGCATAGCAGTTATGTCTCAGACTCACACATGGCCGACCGTGATTTGAGTCCTGGACCTGGTGACGTGAACTGGGTGTGTGTGTGTGTGTGTGTGTGTGTGTGCATGCCCAAGATCCTGGGAGGAGAATGGAGGAGAAAGGATTGTGGCATGACCATCCCCGTGGGGGGTGATTTCTTGCGTTTCCTTTCATTGTCTCTGTCTCTCTCCAGTGAGACCATGTGCCCTAAGGCAAAAATCTCTTTTTAAAAAAATCACCATCAAGATATGTAAACTTAGTTGTTCTTTCAAAACTTTTATTTAAGAATGGGTAAAATACTATGTTGTTGAGGGTAGGAGAAGGTTGTTTGGAAATAAATCACTGATAACGTAACTAGAAATAGGCCCAGGCATGGTGCTGCAGTGACAGCGCACCATTCTGCAACTCTGGAAGCCACATGGAAGGTTGGAGGTTGGTTCCTGGGTTGACCTGTGAATCCTGGACTGTGCCTTTGATCTCGGCTGACAAGGGTATGGGGAGGGATGGTGGCATGAGACCCTCATACTTGTCTTTCTCTTATGAAATAAGTAAATAAATAAGCTTCTATATGCAAAGTATTATTGTATATAAATAAAAACAACTTGAAATATATATAAAATCACCCAATGCACCCTGCTAAAAGGTGACCAGTTAGGTATTGGCTAATTTCCAAACTTTTTACCCCTTCGTCTCTTCTGTCTTTATAACAGCTCCACTGTATTTGCTTTAAAGAAGCAAGGTGGGAGGCTAGCAGGTGGCGTGGTGGTTAGGGCCCTGGAATCCCACATGGCCAACAGTGGTTCGAGTCCTGGACCTGGCAGCTAGCTTTCTTACTTTCTCTCTCTGTCTCTCTCTGTGGTCCAGTTGAAAAATAAATAATAATGACAAATAAATTAAATAAATAAATAATTCTTAAAAGAAAAGTAAAGAAGCGAGATGGTAGGTTGTATTCATGTGATTCTCTCAAGTAAGTCTTTTTTTTTCTTTTTCCTTTTCTCCGTATCAGATGCAAAGCCTGGGTGGCACGTTGTTTATGTAGATAGACTCATGTACCATTGCTGCCTAGAGGGGCTTTTGTCTGGTAGTGAGGAATTTGTCGTTGGCTGGGGCATGCTGTTCATAAGTAAGAAAGATTTACTTATGAAAGAGACAAAACATTGAAAGGGAAACTGAGACCATCAGACTGAGACCCCCCCCATCCCCGCCACTAGGGGGATGGCCACACAGCAATCCCTTTTCCATTCTCCTCCCAGGATCTTGGGCATGCACACACACATACCCAGCATAAGTTTCTTTCTTTGTTTTTTCTTCTTTTTAAAAAAATAATTATTTTATTTAACTTTATTTATTTATTTATTTATTTTAAGTTTGACCAGAGAGGGACAGAGTGAGGGAGGGAAAGTGAGAAAGCAAGCCACCAGGTCCAGGACTCAAACCGCAGTCGGCCATGTGGGAGTCCAGGACCCTCAACCGCCACCCCACCTGCTGGCACCCCCAGCGTAAGTTTCAAGTCTCCAGGTTTGGGACTCGAACTGTGGTCAGCCGTGTTGGAGTCCAGTGACGTAATCACTGCGCCATCTCCTGTCCCCTCAACGAGAACTGTACATTTCTTGTCTGTTCAATGTTTCTTCCCTTTGGCATCTCACACCCACCCTCTACTTCCGATCCTCCTCCCTTACAGTCTCTGATATCTATGCTTATCCTCTCTACTGTCATATCTTCAGATTTTTCCATTTCTGCCATAGAGCACAGATCCTCGGTACAAATCGCGTGGAGGTATACGGTGTGTGTCTTTCAATACATTGTCTTTCAAAGCCCGACTCACTTCGCCCAGTGTTGTCTTCTATTAATCTGTTCATCCACTTTGAATCAGATAATAGGGTCTCATTGTTTTTTATAGCTGAGTATATATGTGCCACAGATTTTCAATCCAGAGTGTAGAAAGAATTTTTTAACACTAAAATCTTTTATAGATAACATCTCCAAAAAGTTGATATTTCATATGCTAAGACTAGAGTCAGAGGAGAAAAAAATCTCTAATGGGTAAGGGCTACCTAAGATAGTTCTCATTGATCAATTTTATATGCACAGATCTCTCTCCCCCTCCCCAAAAACTGCCACGCAGCAAAGGCTTCTGAAGAACTGCCTTCAGAAGGGAGTCGCAGCAGCCACTCCGCTAAATGCCCTGCTTGGAGGGCTGTGGGCTCCCTGCTGAGAAGTACTGCAGGCACTTTGTCAGCTGCTGCCTGGCGCCAGTTCTGTCACGGCCCCCGGTGGGGGACAGGGCCCAGCTCCCAGAGGGAACCGAGATTTGCAGGCCATTCACTTGGACTGGACATAATGGTCTATACCAGGAATAACGTGTTCTGTGCCTGTTCGATTAAGCTATTTCTATAGACTCATTTTCAAGTGTTTTGAATTTTATAGATCATTTAAACATTGATGTCAGATTATATACACTTAAAACATTTTTTTTTGAAGACTAGATTAACTTTATTTCCGAATCATCAGTATGTTTTCTATTGCTTAAGAGTGAAGGTTGGTGGTTAAGGTGCTAGACTCCCACATGGAAAACAGTGGTTTAAGTCCTGGACCTGGCAGCTTGAAGCTCACGCCAGGCATGTGTGGGTGCATGCCCGGAATCCGGAGAGGAGGATGGAAGGAAGGGCTTGCAGTGTGGCCATCTCCCCAGGGGGTGATTTCTCACTTTCTCTCTCTCTGTCTCTCTGGCAAGCACATGTGCCCTATAGCAAAAATCTCTCTCTCAAAAAAAAAAAAAAAAAAAAGAAAAGAAAAAAGAAAAAGAGAGTGAAGGTTGGTAAGAATTGCTTGTATCAAGTATGGCATGATAGGTTTATGTCATCATTCCAGGCACTTACGTCCTACAGTCCTGCCACTGCGAGTGCAAGGACAGGTGTGGCACGTTACAGAACAGGAGTGACATTTGTTGAGTGCCTCCTGCGTGCTGGCCCCCACACTCATTTTTATTACATCACTTAATCTTCACATCACCTCTGCAAGGACACCAGGCCCATTTTAGAGGATAAGCAAATTGAGGCTCCGCGAGGTTAAATGATCGTTTTCCTGAGGCATCTGTGTGGTGGGAAGGGCCAAACCCGTCTCCACTGCCGTGCGATCCGCAGCCTCCCGTGGAAGAAACGGACTTTTTTGGTGCATACACAACGGCAGGTTTGTATGACACTGTAGAATTGAGAGTATGGGAGTATACCACTGATACAGAGGAGCAACGGTTTCCTGAAGGTTCTTCTCCCTGGGATAGAGATTTAAACGCCAGGCTTATATTGCTAGGCTAAGTGTGATTATGAGCTAATGTTTTTATAGTTTATGCAAACATTTCAAAAGTCTTTCCCAGGTTCTCATATTTCCTCCAGTATTTGCCACATGTTAGCAATAAAGAAGATGGCTAATTGTGTTTCTTTATTCTTCCTTTGTTTAGGATGTGATAGGCCAGGTTCTGCCCGAAGCAACCACCACAGCATTTGAATGTAAGTCTGGCTGTACTTCCTCGACTCTCTTCTGCAGTCATTTTTCAAAGGGTTTATGGGTTGCATTACTTTAGAAAGTGACAAAAACAGATTATTTATGATCATCATATGGTACATTTAAATATTTATAAATTAATGCAAGTTTAATGACGATACTGAACCGAGTAATATTTTCTTATTTAATCATATCTTGGATGTTCATATTTCTACAATATAGCTTTAATTACTAACATGACCTTTATCTGCTCTTGCTCCTCCGTGTAATAATATCGCGGGACAAAATGAAACGTGTAAACTACCTGTAGGCCGATGATTATTGATTAAGGGATTTTAATCCATTGCTGCCTTAGAATTTAGCAACTGAGCTTTCACAAGAGCATCACGTGGAGGAACTCTGCCCTCGTGGGCCTTTGGCGGGACTGCTCGGTGATGACAGGAACACTCTGGGTCTTGAGACCTTCCCCCCACCCACTTGGCTGGGGGACAGGGCTGGCGTGTTCTAGAAAATGGGTTTTGACATGAGCCAGGCGTTGCAGGGGAGCCACGGTCTGAGTAATGTTAAGATGAGCGTTTAGGCAGTTGGATAGGGGCTCAAGGGCTGACCAGGATAAATTAAGGCTTTGGAACTGTGATGCCCCTCTTTTTTGAAGGGGAAGGCCACCTTTTTTCTACATCCTCGATAGAGTACAGCACGTGCATTCGAGGGAGAGGAGAGAGAGGAGAGCCTTTCACAGGGTCTGCGTGCTGTGCTCCCCCTTCTCCAGTCCCCGTCCCATGGAGTCCTGGGCCCTTACATCCTCCTGGTGTGTTTCAGGCAGACCTGCCTAGGGGTGTGTGCTGAAGTCTCCCTGTGGGTCTGGCTTCCCTTTAGTAGCTCGTTATTGCCGTGCTGTGGGGTCATGAGCCGCTTTTTTTTTTTTCCTTTCTTATTTTTAAGAATTATTTAATTTTATTTATTCAATCATTTATTTTCATTTGACCAGAAAGAGATATACACACACACATACAGGGAGAGAGAGAAAGACAGAAAGACAGAAAGTGAGAAAGCAAGCCACCATGTCCGGGACTCAAGCTGTGGTTGGCCATGTGGGAGTGTCCAGCACTTTAACCACCATGCCACCTGCTGGTCCCCAGTAGTCCACTTTTTAAATGTATGAAAATGTCTGTTTTTTTTTTCACACAATAGTATATATTTTGTTCTTGATTTTTATGATGGTGGTTACTGACAGTGCAATGCCTGTATCCCTTCGGAGGACAATTTGACCATATTTATCAATGTGTAAAATGAGTAGGTGGAGTAGTGGTTACAGTGCTGGACTCTCACATGGTTGATCTTTGTTTGAATCCTGGACCCAGTGGCTTGAAACCCATGCTGGGCGTATGTGTGTGCTTGCCCAAAATCCTGAGAGGAGAAGGGATTGCCGTGTGGTTACCCTCCCCCCCCGGGGGGGCTATTTCTCACGTTCTCTTTCTCTGAATTTCTCTGCATCTCTGGCAAGCACGCACACCATATAACAAAAATCCTTTATCTAGCACATCTACTTTCAGAAAGTGATCCATCAGAAATAACTACATGTGTATGAGATGCCCTTCAAATGAGGTGGTCATCAGAAATAATCTGAATTATTTATTCAGAATTATTTAGGATAGCAAAACTGAATACCTGGTATTCAGGTATAAAGTATAATTTATCCCTAACCTGAAGCATTAAGCAGCAGATAAAAAGAATGAGTTAGGATTTTTCTGTGCTAAATCATTTTTAAAAATCATAGCCCCGAGGCATTTTATATAAGAAGTTTGTACTCAAATACATAAACTAATATGAACTTAAAACCATCATACATTTACTTCACTTCTTGGCTCTAGCTCCTCATAAATCCTTAGCTTTGTTGATTTTGGCTGCTATATAAGGAGCTCCTGCTTTTTCTGGACGACTTAAGAGCGTAATTCATCAATGAGCAGCTCTTATTTTTCCTTCATTGGCAGAAGGGCTTACACCGAATGTCAACGCTGCTTCCTGTTTTGTTGTTTTAGATTCAAATTCCCCTTTGTAGGAGCCATCACTGGAAGCAGATTTTGGTAGACTTTGAAAAACTTGTTTTTTACTTGAGGTTCCATATACTTCACGGTTTGCAAAACACAACAGCCTGCAAGTCCTGTAGCAGCAGTGGTCAGTCCAGCGACTAATGCTGGCCACAGCTCCAGCTCGGCTCCCCACCTCCACCTCAGGCACAGTCCGTCCCAGTCCAGTTTGTCACAGTGGAGAAGTTCTTCCTGGATATGTTCTACAACATTTATTTTTCTTATAAAGGTTCTATTATTTATTTAATTTTATTAATTATTATTATTCTTCTTTAATTTCCTGTAGGGCACGTGTGCTCATCAGAGAGATTAGGGAGGGGGGAGAGAGAGAGAGGGAAAGCGAGAAAGCAAGCTGCCAGGTCCAGGACTCAAACCACAGTTGGCCATGTTGGAGTTCAGTGTCTTAAACACAGTGCCTCCTACTGGCCCTGAGCATATATTCTTTTTGATTGCCAGAGCATGTGTGTGTTCACCAGAGAAGAGAGTGACAAAGCGCTCCCGACTGGGCTGTGGTCACACAGCAGCTCTTTCTCTTCCACTTCTCACTCCCATCAGGAGCCAGCATGCTCCTCCATCTGCTGGGACCAGGACTCGAACCATGGTCTGTCATGTGGGATCTGGCTTCCTACGTGCAGCATGTAAGCACTGCATTATGAGTCTAGCCCTAGAGTAGATTTTTTTAATCATTATTATCATCATTATTATTATTAGGTTTTTACCATAGGGCACATTCATTCGCTGGAGAGAGACAGTAAAACAGAGAAGAAAAGTGAGAAATCCCTCCAAGGGGGATGGCCACACCAGAATCCCTCCTCTACTTCCTTCTTAGGATTTTAGGCATGCATGCACACGTGCCTGGTGTGATTTTTAAGCTGCCAGATGTGGGTCTGGAACCACGGTCAGCCATGTGGGAGTCTAGCACCTTAACTACCACACCACCTGTTGGTCCTCGAGCAGACTTGTTAAAAAAATATTTATTTATTTTTATTTATTATCATTGTGTTTTAATTTGACCAGAGAGAGACAGAAGACAGACAGACGGAGAAAATGAGAAAGCAAGGTGCCAGGTCTGGAATTTGAACTGTGATTGGCCATGTGGGAGTCCAGTACCTTAACTACTGTACCACCTGCTGGCCCTAGAGCAGATACTCTTTTTATTATTTTTAAATAATTGTTTATTTAGTATTTAATATATCATTAATTTAAATTTAATAATATATCATTATTATTTTATCACCAGAGAGAGAGAGACACATACTCAGAGCGAGAGAGAGGGAGAGAAAGAGAGAGAGAGAAAGCTGCCAGGTTCAGGACTTGAACTGTGGGGACCAGCAGTTAGCGTAATGGCTATGTCGCTGGACTCCCACGTAGTCGACCACGGTTCGCGTCCCGGACCCGTCAGCTTAAAACTCACGCCGGGCGCATGTGCGTGCGTGCCCAAGATCCCGAGAGGAGAATGGAGGAGAAGGGCTTGTGGTGTGGCCATCCCCCCTGGGGGGTGATTTCTCGCTTTCTGTCTCTCTGTCTCTCTCTGTCTGTCTGGTGAGCGCACGTGCCCTATAGCAAAAACCTTTCAAAATAAAAAGAAAGACTTGAACTGTGCTTGGCCATGTGGAGTCTAGCGCCTTAACCACCATGCCACCTGCTGGCCCTTAGAACAGGTACTCTATTTTTGAGAGGGAATTTTGCCATAGGGCACATGTGTGCACCAGAGAGACAGAGCGAGAAATCACCCCCCCAGAGGGGGAAACCATGCTGCAAGTCTTGGCCACGCCGTCAGTCTCCTCTCGTGGTTTTGGGCATGCATACACATGCGCCCAATGTGAATTTTGAGCGGCTGCATCCAGGACTCAAACTGCAGTCGACCACGGGGAGCTCAGCAACACAACCGTTGCGCCATCTGCGCGTCCTATTAGAGCAGGTGTTCTTATTATTTTTTAAAATTTTCTGACTTAAAAAAATTTTTTTTCAAGAATTATTTTATTTATTTATTTACTTATTTACTTTAATTTGACCAGGGAGGGACAGAGTGAGAGACAGAGAGAAAGAGAGAGAGGGAAAGTGAGAAAGCAAGCCACCAGGTTTGGGACCCAAACTGTAGTCGGCCACGTGGAGTCCAGTTCCTTTAACTACACCGCCACCTGCTGGCCCCCTCACTTTAAAAAAAAAGAATTATTTAATTTAATTTAATTTAATTTATTTATTTTAATTTGACCAGAAAAGGACAAGGTGATTGTGTGTGTGTGTGTGTGTGTGTGAGAGAGAGAGAGAGAGAGAGACACACACACACACACACACAGAGGGAAAGCAAGAAGGGAAGCTGACTCGAACTGTAATCAGCCTTGTGGGAGTCCAGTGCCCTTAACCCCCATGCCACCTGCTGGTCCCTGGAGCAGATATCCTTTTTTTTTTTTTTAAAGAATTATTTATTTATTTCTGTTATTATTCTGTTGTTATTATTTTAATTGACCAGACAGAGACAGAGAGAGAGAGAGATAGGGAAAGTGATAAAGCAAGCTGCCAGGTCCAGGACTAATGTGGGAGTCCAGTGCCCTTAACCACCACGCCACCTGCTGGCCCTAGAGCAGATCTTCTTCTTTTTTTTTTTTTTTTTGAGAGGTTTTTGCTATAGGGCACGTGCGCTCGCCAGACAGACAGAGAGAGTCAGAGAGACAGAAAGCGAGAAATCACCCCCCGAGGGAGGATGGCCACTCCGCAATCCCTTCTCCTCCATTCTCCTCTCGGGATCTTGGGCACGCACGCACATGCGCCCGACGTGAGTTTAAAAGCCACCGGGTCCAGGACGCGAACCGCGGTCCACTACGTGGGAGTCCAGCGACATAGCCATTACGCTAACTGCTGGTCCCTAGAGCAGATCTTCTTAACCCCTGTGTTGGACTTGCTCTGAGGCTGTCATAGTTCTTGAAATTGGGTATCCTGGTTGTTCTTAAGCATGGCAAAAAGAAGCTTCGTCTGTGCTTTTCACTCCTTGCTTTCCTGTCCCACAGTGGCTTGGTCTACACTGCCTGCCCCTCTACCGTCCGGAGCTCGGGCTCACAGTAGCAGCAGCTGCTCTCGCTGTAGCTGGTTGGCGCTTGCTGTTTGCCAGGCGATGCACGAGCTGGCTTACCTGGGTGCTTCTGGTCTTTGCAGTGACCGGTCCTAGGAGAACGGTACTTGAGACGGGACTGCTGAGGCATGGGAGGATGGACCGAGTCGACCACGCGAAGTGTGGGGGCCAGATTCAAAAGCCCATCTCTTTTCTTTTATGTTTTCCGTTTGTTTTCTCCGACAGGGTACAAGACAGACATCCAGCTTGCCTGAGTTTTGAAAGGATATTTCCTTTGCCCCACTTGAATGACTAATAACGACATAAGTCCAGTTGGCAAGGGGGTAAACGCACGTCTTTTCGACAGTAGAACTTGTACCTCTGTGTCCTATTATACGGAAAGCCCGCGAGTGTAAACGTAGAAGGAAAGGCGTAAACCTCCAGGTGTTTTGTTTTTAGTTTTTGCTATAGGGCGCGTGTGCTTGCCAGAGAGAGAGAGAAAGAGAGACAGAAAGTGAGAAATCACCCCCCCCCCCCCCCCCCGGGGATGGCCATGCCGCAGTCCCTTCTCCTCCACCCTCTTCTTGAGATTTTGAGCACGCACGCACACACGCCTGGTATGACTCTCAAGGTGCCAGGTCTGGCACTCAAATCATGAAGCTGGTCCTGTGGGAGATCCAGTGCTACCTGCTGGCCCGAACCTCCAGATTTAAGGTCTTCCTCATCGTTCTCTCTCTTTTCCTCCAACACGGGCTGCAGCTCTGAACTCATCTATGTCGGAACCAGTTTAGGTGAAAAACAATGAAAGCACAGCACACACACAGGGCCTGCGCCATGGCCTGGAGGTCAGGGTGCTGGATCCCACGTGGTTGACGGCACCGTTTGAGTCCTGGCCCGGTGCTTGAGAAACATACCAGCACGTGTGCACTCCCCACATCCTGAAGGACGGGGGAGCCGGAGAGGGGACTGCGGGTGCTTTCTCCTCACTCACTCTCTGTCTTTCCACCTCTCCTTATGGTCTTTCATCAGAGAACAATCCCAGGTTAGCTTTTCTCATGCTTTCTATGGTCACTTTCTTGTCTGAAGCAAAAATCCAAACCAGCCAGTGGAATCTGTGTATGAGAAATAGTTGAGAAGATCCAGTTTGTCAGTTAACTTACGGGAGCTGGGGTAGCTCAGTGGTTGATGGGTATGATGGAACCACCCTTAAGTACAACTTTAATCAGAGAGTATTATACATACCAAAAGGTATACCTTACAGTAAGTGATCTCTTATACCAACGAGAAGGGTTATATTTAGCAGATGGTACACATTAAGCAACAGAGAAAGAACAGCCATCATATTTCATTGTTTTATAAAATGTAGAGAAAAAGAGAGAAGAGTGCGTGGGAAGAGGGGATGGTCAGGTGGTATTGCTGATTCCCCAGTTCTGAGAAACGCCATTCCTTCAGTGGCTCCCGCGATCCCTTGGTCACCTGCATGGGGCAGGCCCTTCCGGCCTGTCTCTGGCCGGCGTGTGTGTGTTTCCCTCCCTCACCGGGTTTTGGGCTGTTGGTGATAGGAACCATGTCTCACTTCACTGGCTTTCTTAGTTGTACTGAGCCTGGTGCCTTAGAGGGACACCCTTGCTGAATAATGGAGTGTTATACTGGTTGAACATCCCTAACCTAAAAATCTGAACTCTGAAATGCTCCACAATTCAAAGCTTTTTCCATACCAACATGACACCCCAGGTGGAAAATTCTGTACCTGACCTCATGTGACAGGTTAGTCAAACCCTGTAATGCAGAAATATCGTGTAAAATTACCTTCGGGCTATGTGGATAAGGTGTATATGAAACATAAATTGGTTTCATGTTTAGATTTGGGTCCAATTCTAAGAGATCTCATATGCATATGCAGATGCTCCACATTCAAAGAAATCCCAAACACTTCTTGTCCCAAGCACTTTGGATCGTGGGTAGCCAGCTGCAGTATATTCTGTGGCGAGGAACCTTCAGATGAGAACCGTAAACAGGAAGGAAAGGCTGTAGGGCTGGCCCCGCGGCCTAGTGCTTAAGGAGCCTCAATCCCACGTGGCCGACCGTGGAGTTGGAATCTTGGGCCTGGTAGAGTGGTGTGTGTGCCCAGAATCCCAACATGACGGAGAAATGGAGGGGGGACTGCAGCATGACCACACCCCATTGGGGGTGCTTTCTAACTTTCTCCTTCCCACTTCTTTGCCTGTCTGGTGAGCTTGCGCCCTCCAGTTTATAAACAAAAACAGAACAAGAAGCAAAAAAAGGAAAGGAAAGAAAGCACTTAGGCATCCTCTGGTTTAAAATCAAACAAATCCACTCTGCAAAAACTGAAGAGAAAAGAAAGGGAAGGCCATGAAAGTAGGAGTCTTACAGAGCGTAAAGGAAACTTTTTTCCTTCTTGAGAGATTTTTGCTATAGGGTGCGTGTGCTCACTGGAGACACACAGAGACGGAAAGTGAGAAATCACCCCCAGGGGAGATGGCCACGTCTTAGTCCCTTCTCCTCCATTCTTCTCTTGGGGTCAGGGACTTGAGCCAGGGTGGAGTATGTGGGAGTTCAGCAATGTAACCATTACACCATCTGCTGGTCCTGAAAGGAAACTATTTTTTTTAAAATATAATTATTTATTTTATTTTATTTATTCATTCATTTATTTTAATTTGACCGGAGAGAGAGAGAGAAAGTGAGAAAACAAGATGCCAGATCCAGGACTCGAACCGTGGTCAGCCATGTGGAAGTGTTCAGCACCTTAGCCACCACGCCACCTGCTGGTCCCAGGAAACTATTCTTTAATAGCTAGTGTTTTGTTTTGTTGTAATTAAAAAGATACAGGGGGCCAGCCAGGTGGAATGGCTTTTTAGGCAGCTGGAACTCACACGGCCAACTGCATGGGTCAACTGGCGGCGTGAAAACATTCCAAGAGCATTTGTGTGCATGCCCATGATCCCAAGTGGAGAATGCAGACAAGGGATCGCGATGTGGTCACCCGCCCCACGGGGGTGCTTTCCCATCTTCTCTCTCCATTTCTAGTGAGCGCACATGCCCTGTAGCTAAGCTTAAAAAGGAAAAGAAGATAGAAGATAGAATCTTTCAAAGAATTCAAGGATCCTAGAAATAAAGCAGAAGTTCCCATTTCGCAAATCCTCTGTTTCACAGTGGTTTCTCTGTACCTGCAGAAAGGTCCTGTGTGTAATATATACTGTACAGAACTAGTTTTCCCTGCTCCACTTGGTGAATATCGGTCTCCTTCCAGCTCCGATGAACTTTGCTTTGAATGACTGCATTATACTTAATTTTATGGCTGTGGCTTAATTTATTTAACCTATTGATGGACATTTTAATCATTACTAGGTTTTTAGTTTTAGAAAATGTGTCAAAGTCAACAGCATTGTATTTTTCCACATTGTGCAAATAAATTTGTAGACTAGATTTCTGAGTTAGAACTGCCAAGACAGAGTACCCACGGTTTTCGTTTCAGTAGCTGTCACCGTGTTACTCTCCAGGGGGTAGAGCCAATTTAAACTTCCCCCAACGATGTATGAGCAGGCCTTTTTTTCCCCCATAGGGTGTGTACACTCACTGGAGAGAAAGAGAAAAAATAAAGTGAGAGGGAAAGTGAGAAATCACCCTCTAGGGACGACGGCCACACCACAGTCCCTTCTCCTCCGCCTCTCTCTCCTTGCAGATTTTGGGCATACACACACGTGCCTGGCGTGCTTGTCCAGACATTGTGTCCGGGACTTGAACCACACCCCTGGCCCTGTGGGATCCAGCGACCTCAACCAACACTGGCTCCAGTTGGCCCCATAGAGTGATTTAAAGAAATAAGTATATAAAAAACACATGTTTTTATTACAAAGGCCAGATACTTTTTTTAAAAAAGCCTTGTACCGTCTTCAGGTTATTTTGGTGAATGAGTATGTGAGGACTCGGTTTTTAAGCAGGTGGAGACAGTGGCCTCCACACCGGTTGTTGACTAATTTGTCTTCCCTCAGATGTGAGATCATTTGTGAGATGCAGCTTAATCCCCAAAGCCTGTGTTTGAGTGTATGGGCTCTGGGTACTGTAGGGCCTGACAGCCATAAAGGCCCAGAGACCCCCAGTGACTCCCACGGTGTCGTTAGCAGATTCACCAACAAACGAGGTGATAAACATCAGTCCTGCCCACCGACATGTTTCCTGCACATGTCGTCACAGTGTTCTCCCGGGAGTTCTCCAGGCAGGTACCTGGTAAAATGACTGTCAGCCCAGTGTTGCTAGACGGTGAAATTTCACTGATGCCTTGGAGAATGCGTGTGTGGTCCAGTAGACAGATACTGTTACACCAAAGCACACATGTATGTGTGTGTGTGTGTGTGTGTGTGTGTGTGTGGCTTGACTTGCCCATGACACTCTGTACCTCATGGATTCTAGTCTATACCTTGTACATATTTTTGTATTTGTCAGACTGTGCAGCCAAGTGGGTTTTATAAGATATTAGGTCAGGACCAGCAGGTGGCGTAGTGATTAAGGTACTGGACACTCCCACATGGCTGACCACAGTTCGAGTCCAGGACCTGGCGGCTTGCTTTCTCACTTTCCCTTTCTCTCTTTCTCTCTCTCTGGTCAAATTAAAATAAAATGAATGAATAATAAAATTAAAACAATTCTTAAAAAAAGATACTAGCAGTTAGTGTAATGGCTGTCACTGGACTCCCATGTAGTCGACCGCTATTCGTGTCCCGAACCCGGTGGCTTAAAACTCACACTGGGGCGCGTGTGCGTGCGTGTCCAAATCCCAAGAGGAGAATGGAGGAGAAGGGATTGTGGCGTGACCATCCCCCCTGGGGGGTGATTTCTCGCTTTCTGTCTCTATGTCTCTCTCTCTGTCTGGCGAGCGCACGCGCCCTATAGCAAAAACCTCTCTCTCAAAAAAAAAGATATTAGTTCGTTGGAAAAGTCATGACATATTTTTCTATGTAAAAATGCATCATAACTTTCCCACAACCCAATGTGTATTGTAGGACATACACTTTGTGACTTTTCTCCAACCCTATTTTATACTCATTTCTCATTGAATAGAATCCTTTTCAGTTGTTATTTTGAAGTTCTGGAAGATTATTTTGTGTTTTGGATGAAAATTTTTAAATCAACAAAAACATTATATCTCAAGTTTGGCATAATATGATCATTTAAATAAAATTATGGGGCAGCAGGTGGTATAGTGGTTAAGGCATTGGACTCCAACATGGCTGAATGTGGTTCAAGTCCTGGGTCTGGTAGACTGAAACTCATGCTGGGTGTGTGTGTTTGTGTGCCCCAAATCCCGAGGGGAGTGGAGAAAAGATTGCCACATGGTCACTCCCAGGGGGTGATTCTCGTTTTCTGTCTCTTTCTTTCTGGCGAGTGCATATACCTTATAGCAAAAATCTCTCTCTCTAAAAAAAAATAAAATAAGGGGGCAAAATTACAATGACTTAAGTTGTAAGTTTTTGGAGTATAGAAAACAAGTATAGATGATTTTTAAAGTCACACCTTTGGAGATACCCAGCCATCCCCATAGCAAAGACAATATCATTAAGAATAGTTGCTCCTTCCAAAATATTTGGAAGAAATGAAGTTTTATTTTCTTAATCAGCAAAGCATAAGTGCTTGCTTATGAGCAAAACTATTGGTAGATTAGCATAAAACCATAATTTATAGTACACCTGCATCCATTAACACGAAAGAGTTATGCATCTTAGAATTTAAGAAAATTTGAAAAGAATCATTTATGGAAATTTTGCAGTCTAAGTCCTTTTAGAGTCTTATGATGGTGGTTGTTTCTTTTTTCTTTTTTCCTTTTTTAAATTAAGTTTCTTCCATGAAAGAGGAGAGGGAAAGAGAGGTAGCACCTGCACCCGTCCTTGCTGGGATCGTCCCCCGCCTCAGCTGCCCTGGGTAACAGCACACACATGCACAGGGAACTTAAGGAAGTCTTTGGACGTGAGCCTGGGCCTTCCCACGTGGTTTGGCCTCTCAGAGTGCTGTTTCACCACTGTGCCGCCGTCTGTCCCCAGAGAGGGGTGTTTTCTTGCTCATTAGGATGAGAATTCAGTTTGTCCTTTACTCCAGCCCCACACCAGTTCTTCCGTGAGGCCAGTGGGCAGTGCTGCTTGGTTTTGAATCCGTAAAAGCCCGTCATAGTGCCTGGCCATAGTGGACACCTGACGCGTGTTTCTGCGCGTGTGCGTGGAGGTTGGAGGAGTGGGTCGTGGAGAAGCCTTCTGTACCAGCTCACCAGCAGAGCCCGTTGGTCTGTGTTCGAAGTACTCGGCATGTGCCGGCTTCTGGAAACCGCTTCGTTTAGGCCACCGCGTCTCCCGGCGCAGGGCAGTGTCCTCCACGCTGGTTGCCCTGCTCCTGCACCTCTTCTCACAGCAGCCGGAGTGATCCTTTTAGAGGAAGTGAGCTCCCGACACTCAGAACCCTCTGGTGATTTTCGTCCCATCAAGTGTAAAAGTCAAGCCCTAGAAATACCTCGAGGCCCTGTATTTTCTCCCGGCGCCCAGTCCCCCCGTCACTTCTCTGAACTCACCCAATTCTCCACCACCCTCGTCTTAGCTAGTCTCGCCTCCTTTCTGTCCTTTTTACTTCCCCCCAGGTTTTTGTCATAGGGCGTGTGCGCTTGCCGGGGAGGAGAGAGACAGAGATCCAGAGAGCGGGGAGGGAAAGTGGGAGCTCGCCCCGCAGTGGGGATGGCCACCGCAGTCCCTCATCCTCCACCCTCCTC
The DNA here is from genome assembly GCA_026018925.1 of Tupaia tana. Lineage (NCBI taxonomy): Eukaryota > Metazoa > Chordata > Mammalia > Scandentia > Tupaiidae > Tupaia > Tupaia tana. Next base: position 3,993,296 of record JAKSZU010000023.1, on the reverse strand, counting down.
CTGGGATGTCGGGCACTCATGCACTCATGTGCCTGGCGTGATTCTCGAGCTGCGTGGTCCATGTGGGAGCCCTCGCCTCCTGCAGGTCCTCCTCCCTGTCATGCCAGGCGTTCCCTGGCACAGGGCCTCTGCATTAGGCCTGTGTCCTCTGCCTGGAACACGCTTTCCCAGAGAGCTGCGTGACTTTCCCTTGCCTCCTTCAGTCTCTTCGTTCTAGAGAGAAAACTCTACGAGGGCAGGGTTTTTTTTTTTTTTTTTCCTTTTCTTCTTTTTCACTGTTACTACGATCAGAGCCCAGGTGAGGCTTCCCCATAGTGGGCACTTCCCCTTGCCGGAAGGAGGAAAGCAGCGAAGTAGAAAGGAAGGGAGAAGGAGGAGGGAGGCTAGGAGCTAAACTGAAGCTCATGGCTACGGAGATTCGGCCATAGAAACCGTGGCCTCCGGTCCTGCGCAGACCGTTTGACTCCACACCCAAGAAGTTGTCTCAATTTGGTGTGATGTTTTCTGGTAATTTCCTGTTGCTGTCTTTCCAACCTCTCCGGTCCTATTTTCATTTCTCTCCCCTTGCCCAGGAATAATACCTTTGCTATTGTTCTGATTACTCCCACCTGCCACAGAAGGAGTGTGACAAACGACATAGAATATATTGCCTTACCTTTTTTTTGGAGAGGTTTTTGCTATAGGGCGTGTTCGCTCGCCAGAAAGACAGAGAGACAGAAAGCGAGAAATCACCACCCCCACCCCCCCCGGGAGGGGGGGGGTGATGACCACGCCGCAATCCCTTCTCCTCCATTCTCCTCCTCGGGATCTTGGGCACGCACACACATGCACCCGGCGTGAGTTTAAGCCACCGGGTCCAGGACTCGAACCGCAGTCGACTACATGGGAGTCCAGCGACATAGCCATTACGCTAACTGCTAGTCCCTTGCCTTAACTTTGTTGGTCTGTGTAGAAGCTGGATTGTTTCTTCGGAAAGCCCTCTCGAGCCCTGTCCCTGCAGCAGGTGCTTGGCTGGGAGCTCCCCGCACCTGCCGTACGGGGTGGGCCCTCCTGACCATCCTGCACCTGGGGCCACCTCTGCTCTGCCGGGCCTTTATGCTCCTCTTCTGGGCTCCTCTCTGGGTTTGCATGTTGCTTCAAATAAAAGCACTCACAACATATGGCCTGTTATGATTCTCTTTTCCCAAACTCTGCCATTTTGAGTGTTTGTGACACACTGCAGATTTTGCGAAGATTGCTTCATAATATTTGTTTACCATCTGCCGCACTCTATTTGGTAGCTTGCTAGGATTTCTTCCTCCATTTTAAGTGACATTAACAAAATCCAGCCAGTACATAGACTTTCTGGTTCTACTTTTGCTTCCCTAATGTGCTGGAAAATCGTATCACTGTGCTCCAGGCAACTAGAGAAGCCTGGAATTCTCGTGAACCAGCGCGTAGATGTGCGCCCCCCCCTTCCGCGGTCATATCCAGCAACGCCGTTTTGGTCAGATGGCACTGAACCTCCATGTATGAGGCAGAAAGAGTTCAAGTTATTTTTCTGCATCTTTCTACTTAGTATCGCTGCTTCCTAGTGCTCTTCACCACCGTCTCGGCACCTGCGACACTCCGCGTTGTCTTAGCAAGTGTTTACGATCTGTAGTTCCAGCCACTGTAATTTCTACAGCTAACCCAGTATGGTAGGCAGATAGCCGGTGTCTGTGCTGAATCGATGGCTGTGGCCAATGTTTTGTTCAGAAAAGTGTGCTAGCTTACTGTCCTCCTGGGTCACTTGGAAGGTCCTTTTGTCCTCCTGTCCTCACTAGCACCTCCCACCTGTCAGTCTGTTGTCTTTATGGAGAAGTGCATTTGACTGTGACTGTGAAGGTGAGTGGTTTGCTCGTGGCCGCCAGCAAGGGGTCGGGGTCAGGAGAGCTTAGGGTTTGCCTTCTAGCCAGAACTGCCGGACTTCTCCTGGGCGTGGTTATTTTTCCAGTTCATTTTCTTCTTTGGCAAGAACGAGCAGCCTTCATATTGCAGTGAAGCACAGTCTCCCAAACCCTTCCCTGTATAACGCCGGGTCTCTCCTAACCCGTAGGAACTACCCTTTGCTGTGTCCTGGGAGCCTGGTTTATCCCCAGGCTTTATTCGAATGCCTCTTTCGAATGAAAGCAGCTGGTTCCCACATGGTGCACGTGCGTGGGTGCCCGAAGTCTGGAGAGAAGACGGGTAGAGAAGGGATTGTGGCGTGACTGGTTTCTCTCTGTCTCTCTCTCTGTCGGGCAAGTACACGTGCCCGATCGCAAAAACTTTTTTCTTTTTTTAAAGCTATTCTAGTCTGTTGGCCTCGGTTTCTGTCCACTTAAAGCAAGGGTGTCTGTAGTGCTCGTAGTTGCTTTTCATGGGATGGTCCTGCAAGCGGTTATTCTGGAATCTGACTTCTCTCACAGCTTTTTTTTTCACTCCCTCTGAAATAATTGCTCAGAGGTTTCTAGAATCCCAGAATGTTTTAAGTAGCTTTAAAAGTTCAAGCTCTGACTCTGAGAACCTCAAGATCTCCCTTCCTCTGTCTCCGTCTCCCCATTCTTGATTTAGAAAGGTACTGAGTTCAATGAGCTCTCTGGAACCTGTGCCCTCAGAAACGGTACGGGTTTTCCACCTGTCTCACTAAGTGGCCAGCACCTTCTGGTCTACAGATTCTTGAGGCCTTGGGCATACTGAAATTTCAATGCAAGCGGTCACTTTGTAATCATTATCCCTAGAGCTAACACTGGTGTAGAAATGAGATTTCTAAAAACGATTGGGTCGTCAGGAAAGTCATGACATATTTTTTCTATGCATGCGTCGTGACTTTCCTGACGACCCAATCCTTTGTTTAGGCCGGAAATTGCCCCTCCCCGCCAGCTCAGGGTTTCATCAGGAACGCATGTGTGTGCGCGTGCCCAAAATGCCCAGAAGAGAATGGAGAAGGGATTTGGGTGTGGCCATCCCCTCTGTGCGGGGATGGGGGGGGGTGGGGGGGTGGGGGGCGGGGTGGGGGGTGATTTCTCACTTTCTGTCTCTCTCTGTCTGTCTGGTGAGCGCACGTGCTCTATAGCAAAAACCTCTCCAAAACCAAACAAACAAACAAAAAACAATGATAGAGGTACTAGATTCCTATGTGGGTGTTATGCATGTGACACCCTCGGGAACAGGCCTTCTTTGTTACCGAAAGTGACAGCGGGTCACTTTCTGCAAGCAGGCAGCTCTCAGTACTGGTAGCTGCTGTCAGACTACAGCTGACCGCCACGGAGAAAGAGCAGTAGCATTTTTATTTTAATGGGAAATAGGTTAATGGGGGGAGAAAGGCGAGGAGGGGAACATAGCTCCCTTCTTGGGTTCTCACAGTCTGGTCACTGAGGGGGCAGGGCTTCAGAACTGCAGCTGCACAGGAGGGCGGCCCATGATGTGTGTGGGGGGAGATCCAGGTGAGGACTCTCCCGGCGCGTCCTTGCAGTACGTGTCCGCAGGACGATTCACTTCGCCATGAGAGATTCGTCTGCTTCCCCAGGCCTGGGCACAAAGCGTTCTCCGCTTCCGGTCAGACCAGCAGTTATATGGCCAGAGTGGGGGAAATACCAATTGCATAAGTTCCCCAGAGCTGAGGCCTCCCGATGGGGCCTGCCTCTTCCAAGTTGTCACCTGGGCTGGCTGTGCACGTTGCTGGAAATGTTTTTGCCATTTCTCTTTCAACTGTGCATTTAGATTTAGTCTTTCACAAAGGCTGTTCTCACTCTTGGCAAACCTTATCTTTAGAAGGATGGAGTGGCTAACTAAATATCTAGCAATAACCAGAGGTCATTCTGAGTCCTGCCTGGCAGATGGTGTGGGTAGATGCTCAGAGCAACAATTTCATTTTGGGTTAAAAATGAGATCTGGTTGGGCCAGCACGTGACGCAGAGGTTAAAGCAGCCTGGGTCCCACATGGCCGACTGCGCATTCGGAGTCTTGGACCCAGTGGCTTTTAAAACACCCTGGGGGAGTGTGCGCTCCCAAAATCCCGAGAGGAAAATGCAGAGAAGCGATTCTGGTGTGCCGCCCCCACTCCGCCCCCAGGGGGTAATTTCTTACTTTCCTTCTCTGTCTGTCCAGCAAGCACATGCACCCTATAGCAAACTTAAAAAAATAATAATAATAAAATAAAGGCACAAGAGAAAAGAGAGAATTCAAAGCTTCTTTGAAAAGAGAAGTATCGTAAATAAGTATATTGTTTCTAGAGGTGACTTAATTTAATTTAATTTAATTTAATTTTTATTTTTTTTTTAGAGGTTTTCGCTATAGGGCGCGTGCGCTTGCCAGACAGACAGAGAGAGACATAGAGACAGAAAATGAGAAATCACCCCCCCAGGGGGGATGGTCACGCCGCAATCCCTTCTCCTCCATTCTCCTCTCGGGATCTTGGGCACGCACGCACACGCGCCCGGCTTGAGTTTTCAGCCACCAGGTCCGGGACGCCAACCACGGTCGACTACGTGGGAGTCCAGCAACATAGCCGTTACGCTAACTGCTGGTTCCCTAGAGGTGATGTTTTGATGGTGCTTTTTGAAGTGGGCACATTGTGGGGCTGTATTTTGTAGTCTTATTATCCTCTAGTCTTAAAACTATTGCGTTATTTCAAAATACCCTCAATCACTGTTTAAAGATCACTGTTGTCAGAGAAAACTCAGTACAAATGCAAGTAGTTAGGGGGACCAGCAGTTGGTGTAATGGCTATGTCACTGGACTCCCATGTAGTCCACTGCGGTTCGCGTCCCGGACCCGGTAGCTTAAACTCACGCTGGGCTCGTGTGCGTGCGTGCCCAAGATCCCGAGAGGAGAAAGGAGGAGAAGGGATTGTGGCGTGGCCATCCCCGCTGGGGGGTGATTTCTCGCTTTCTCTCTGTCTCTCCCTGTCTTTCTGGCGAGCACATACGCCCTTATAGCAAAAATCTCTAAAAAAAAAAAAAGAAGAAAAAATAAATGAAAGTAGTTAGGGGCAGAGCTGGAAGGTGGACTGGGAGAAGGGAAGATCAGCATTAGAGTTGCTTTGCAGCTTCTCCTCACTAGGCCCCAGGTTCTTCTGTAAAAGGGAGTAGTCAAAGTGATGTCCACATCATAGGATCATTGAGTGTGAGTTTTTCTTTTAATTGACAGTGTATGTGTCAGAAAGACAGACAGACAGTGGGGGGGGGGGGGGAAGTGCCCATGTGCCTCAGTCCCTTCTCCATTTCTCATCCTGGTAGGATATGGGCTACGCACACGCGTGACCTGGTGTGTGTTTTCAAGCTGCCAGTGTTGGGATTCTGCCTGGCCAGCCCTGTGGGCACTGGCTCCCTTAACCAGTAGGCTGTGGAGTTGGCCCTTGCTCGGTTTTCAAGGAGGCCCCTTAGGTGTCCTCTGATCTGGTTTCATTTCTTTCTTTCTTTTTAAATTTTTTTAAGATTTATTTATTTATTATCTTTGTTTTTCATTTTGACCAGAGAGAGACAGAGAGCGTGAGAGAGAGAGAGAAAGTGAGAAAGCAAGCCTCCAAGTTCAGACTTGGCACTGTGGTCGGTCATGTGGGAGTTCAGTGCCTTTAACCACAGCACCACCTGCCAATCCCTGGTTTCATTTGTTTTCAATTTCAGTCAACTGTGATCTGAAAATAGGTGCGTCCTATACAGTACAATGAGATGTTTTGAAGGAGAGACCAAATTCACATAACTTTCTTTCTTTCTTTCTTTTTAATTTTGCTAGTGGGCCTGTGTACTTGCCAGAAAGCAACAGAAAGAGAGAAAGGACCCCTCCTTGTGGTTATACCACCGTGGGAAATGGTCGGCCTTTCTCCCCCATGTCTCCCTTTGAGATTTGGGGCATTCGCACACAGCCCTGTCTCTTATTTTTTTTTCCCCCCTTCAGTCTTTTGCTGTAGGGCACATGTGCTTGCTGGAGAGAGAGAGAGAGAGAGAGAGCGCAAGGAAAAGTGAGAAAACACCCCTAGGGAGCTGGCCGAACCACGATCACGATTCCTCCTCCGTTCCCCTCTCGGGGTCAGGCGTGCACGTACCCATGCCCGGTGTGTTTTCCAAGCTGCGAGGTCTGGGAGTCAAACCTCACCGTCGGCCGTGTGGGGTCCAGCCACCTTTACCGTCCTGTCATGGTCTAGCCTTCACATAACTTTCATTGCAGGACATTGTTAAAATGGTCCTCTTTTATTACTAGTTACTGTTCGTTTCTTACCGTGCCAGTTTATAAATTACACTTTATAGTAGGCCTGTATCTATAGGAAAAAATGTGTGTAACTTCAGAAAGTTCATGTGAAAATGGATTTAAAGTACAGGTTTATTTTGGAGCAGAAAAATTTGAAATCATACATAGTTTTAAAATAATACACATGTTCCATGAACTTGTCATAGATAGCTCGTGTATAATGCAGAATTTGGTATTACCGCAGTTTCAGGCATCCTCCGCAGGTCTCGTTATGGATCCCCTGCAGATGGGGGGGCTGCTGTATTGCATATGAAGCTCAAACCACAGTTCCCTGGTGTACGTGGTATTCAGTAAATGTTAGCCATTTTCTTTCTTTTATTTTTCTTGCTTGAGAGTGCATGTACTCACCAGAGAGAGAGAGAGAGAGAAAGTGAGAAAGCACTCTCCCGGGGGGATGGCCATGCTGCAGTGCCCTCTGGGGATTTTGGGCATGCACTCACACGTGCCCTGTGTGTTTTCAAGCTGTCAGTTGAGGACTTGGACTGCAGAATCGGCCTTGGGTCCAGCACGTTAGCCACCACTCCACCTGCTGGCCCAGCCACTTTCATTATGTTACTGTCACACGATAGATTGTCTGGGAGAGAAGGAGAATGGAGAAAGAGAGAGAGAAGGTAATTTTAAAAAGTACTGATTTAGGGGACCAGCAGGTGGCATAGTTGCTAAGGTGCAGGACTCCCACAGGGTTGACCACGGTTCAAATCCTGGACCTGGTGGCTTGAAAATCTTGTCAGGCACATGTGCGTACCCAAAATTCCAGGAGGAGAATGGAGGCGAAGGGATTGGGGTATGACCATCCCCCTTAAGAGTGATTTCTCACTCTCCCCGTCACTGTCTCTGGCACTCGCCCTTTTGGCAAAAACCTAAAAAAAAAAATAATTAAAGGAAAGTACCGATTAGGAGAATAAGATTGGCTTCTGGTTTTTAAAGGTTTACAAACCAAGCCTGTTCCGTCGTACTCCAGTGACATTCGCTGTAACCCAGTAGGTGTCATGAGTGACATGGACGCTATTTTCGTTTTCAGCTGTCCCTAGAAGGAAGTGTTGGGACCAGCAGATGGCATCACGGTTACATTGCTGGATTCCCCTGTAGTCGACCACGGTTCTAGTCCTGGACCTGGCGGCTTAACATTCACTCTGGGCACGTGTGCATGCCCAAAATCCCAAGAGAAGAAGGGATTGCGGAGTGGCCATCCCCACTGGGAGGTGATTTCTCGGTTTCTGTCTCTCTGTCTCTCCATCTCTCCGGTGAGCACATACGCCATCGCAAAAAATATCTCTTAAAAAAAGTGTTAGCTCTTCATGGAGATTCTGATTATATTCTGAACCAAAACCAAAATAAGAAACTAATAATCTCGTTGTCTTCCGAAAATACAGTGCTGAAGATTTAGATGTCAAATTGTGTGTGGGGGGTGGAATCAGTTGTACTATGCTATCACTGAGCACGGTTTTCGTATATTATAAAAATACAGATCTTATGACTTTTTAAACAGACGAAGATGAAGATGGTGATCGAATCACAGTGAGAAGTGATGAGGAGATGAAGGCCATGCTGTCATACGTAAGTATATTACAAACGCCTGTTTTTCAGAATGTTCATGTAGTTGAGGGTGCTGTTCCTTGGCAAAGCAGAACTCTGTCAGTAAATTGTAGTTGCTATAACATTTTTCTATAGAAGAGGTAAGGTTTTCAAAGATTTCCTTCCCCAAGTTAAGGGCATTCTTTCCAAAAGACACTTACTGATCATATGAACATTAGGAATAATGCATCTTAATGACTTTTGCATTAGGTATGGTACAGACTAAATGGACTATCAATTTCCTGTATTTTTTATCCAGTACTTAAAGTAACGGCTCATTAAAAATGAACCCCTGGGCTCTAAAAAATTTTTCAAATTCTACTTTCAACTGGAGATGTCTTCCACCCTTCCAGCCTCGAGTTACAATGTAGCTGCAGGCTTAATGTGGATCGCATCCTTTCAGCTCGCAGTTATTTTATGCAGAAACCATCTTCCCACTCCCCACCCCAAAATGAACTATAGAGTTATTTACCGAAGGAAAGAGATTCAGTTATGTCCTAAACTGACCAGGACCGAAACATATCGATAAGGCAAGAGAAGAGGTCTGTTTCTAAAGCTTTCATACTGAGGTTGAAAAGTTCAGCAATGACGAAGAGACCTAACTCCCTGGAGCCCCGAATTGAACTTTCCTCTTCCAGTTTTATTTTATTTCATCTGCGTTTGTAAGCCTTTTACAAAACCTTGTTTTTAGTGGTCTGGAAGGAAGAGCTTTGGGCGGGAAGTCGGGAGGCCACAGCTTGGCTCTGGTTCCTGGCCTTAGGCAAATCACTTAACCTTTCAGTGCTGTGGTTGCCTCATCTGTCAGTTGTGGATAATAATACTTGTCCTTTCTACTGCACGGGGTCATTGTAATGATCAAAGGGGATAATGGATGTGAAAGCCCTTTGAAAAGTTAAAAGTCCTATACAAATGCAGAATGGTATCCTGGTGGACACAGGGAATGGGGCCTTGGCTTTTTACTGAGACTCTAATCTGAGCCAGCCGCTAGGTTGTAGGCTTTTGATAGACTTCAACTTCAACCAGGATATTGTTTCATTGTAATGAAAACTGTAAACTATCTGTGTGGGTTTCCGCCAATAGTTTTAATTTAGGTAGGAGGAAAGAGAACAAGAAGGATGGCATGATTAACAGAGCGTCGCATTCCAGCCCTCACAGAGCAGGGAAAGTCAATTTCCCATTGACTTCCCATTAACTTACGTGGGAGTCTTTGTGTTCTGAGAATTTAGAGCTGGGTTGTCAGTACCTTGAAAGGCCTTTGACTCCGGCATAGATAAGTACTTCGAGGAGAGCGAACACATCGCGGTCATGGCAGTGGTCATCTCCGTTTCTGAGTGCCTGTTGGAAACTGAATGCTTGAGTGTTTTTGTTTGCTTTGGCTTTAATCATCACTCTGTGAGATGGATATTGAGGTCCCTTCCCACCTAAGGGTGGGAAGCTGTGGTTCTGAGACATGCTCGAGACGTTCGAGCCAGTGTGAAGGTGCTGGGGTCTACGTTAGCCTTTCCTATGCTAAAGCTGGTGCTCACTCCCTGCTCCTCCCCGCCGCCCCGGAAACGCATGCTGGGCTCTGTGTCATCACCTTCACGAAATTCTGTGCCTCTCGGCCTTAGCTGTGGTGCCCGCACCATACCTTCCTCACGGCTTACGCACATACTCTCAGCCGCCCTGCTTAGTTATTTTTGAATTGTGGGAAAATATTGGAGTCATGATCCCATGAACTGATATTCTATACCCCTAATAGAGGTCCCCAGGATTTCTGAGAAGCCACTTTTTAGTCTGAAAATCTAGCTAGCTCTTTGTTGCCAAATGTTTGGCTTCACGAACTAAACAGTTTTTCATTTTTAGACTGGGGGGGGGACAGACTTAGGCATGGTAACTTTTTTTTTTTAATAAAATTTTTAAAAATAACTATTTTATTTAACTGTTTGTTTTAATTTGACCAGAGTGGGACAGAGTGAAAGAGAGAGAGATTTGAAAGCAAGATGGCAGGTCTAGAACTCGAACTGCAGTCGGCTATGTGGGAGTCTGGGAGTCCAGCGCCCTTAACCACCACGCCACCTGCCAGCCCCAGCATGGTAACTTTTAATTTTGCCAAATTGAAACCAATAAAATTGATACGCTAATAAAAGTGATTTATTGCAATTATTTCATTAACAAAGGAAAATAGTGGGAATCATTTAAAGACTGAAGGGGGGGCAGCAGATGGCATAAGGGTTACGTTGCTGGCTCCTACGTTCTTAACCACGGTTCAAGTCCTGGACGTAGTGGCTTAAAACCCATGCCAGGTACTTATGCATGCATGCCCAAGATTCTGGGAGGAGCATGGAGGAGAAGGCCATCCCAGTGTGGCCATCCCCACTGGGGAGTGATTTCTTGCTTTCTGTCTCTGTGTCTCTCTGTCTCTATGGTGCACACACACCCAATAGCAAAAATCTCTAAAAAGAAAGAATGAAACAGTAGGCAGGACATAATCTCAAACGTGAAGACAGCCATTTCTTTAAAGCAAGTACATTTTATGTATAGCATTCCATTATTGTTTTTCCTAATTTACTGTGGAAGCATTAAAAATGATTTTATAAATCGGCACTAGTCCATGGATTGTGGTCTGGCTGATCAAGCCCTGGTTTCCTCATTAATTCACCTAACCAGCGTTTGTAGATGGGATCCTGAGGCTCCTCCCTCTGAATTTTGTTTTTGGCGTTAATAACCACTCTGTGAGATGGATATTAGGGTCCCTACTTCTTAGGTGGGAAGCTGTGAAAGCTTTCACTTAATGTGAAAGTCCCACTCATATGATGCCGAGTGTTTGAGCAAAATATTTTGAAATGAAGATGAAAACATCTCTAAGAGAGAGAATACATTTTGAGTAATTGAAACTTACATGGATTTCCTTTTCTCCGTGTCTCTTGCTGTAACCCCTGCCACCATATGCCCTTAGTGTGTGTAGAGTAAACCAGGTTCTCAGTGAACATTTGAAAGGTCAAGAATAGGACAGTTGCTTTCACAGAATTCTAGCACAAAGGTCTGTTTGCTGGCATTTTGATCTGCCTTGGTTCTGAGGGTTGATACTCCTCCGGCTTCCAGTTTTGTAATGAAGAGAATCATTTGGACCTTATCTCACAATAGATTTTGGTTGATACCAACTGTTAAAAATTTACATTGTTTTTTTAGGTTCAGTTGGTTCTGAGAAAGTATGATTCCTGGATTTAAGGTAATGAATGGCATAGGGAAGAAACTGACAGGTGATCACATTTTTATTGTTTAAAAAAAACCCAACAACTTGGTGCCAGCAGGTGGCGTGGTAGTTAAGGTGGGACTCTCACATGGTCAACTGTGGTTCAAGTCCCAGACCCAGTGGCTTGAATCACACTGGGTGCATGTGTCTAAATCCTGAGAGGAAAATGGAGAAGGGATTGCAGCATGGCCATGTCTCTGAGGGGTGATTTCTCGTTTTCCCTCTCTCTCTGTCTCTCCAGTGAATGCACACACCGTGTGGCAAAACAAAATAAAACAAAAAATAATAGCAAAAATAAATAGAAAACATAAAAAGAAACAAAAAACAAACTTTGCTTTTCATATATATTGGGTTGTTGGAAAAGTCATGACATTTTTTTTTTCTGCTTTTCAATGGAAAAATGCTTCATGACCTTTCTGACAACCCAGTAATTCAATAAATTTGTGGTTACTTTAATATTTCTTTAAAAGCCCTATGAAGGGAAGCAAAGTAGAGATACTTTTACGATTAGTCCTTTATCCGTTCTTTACCATCAACTACAGAGGTCAGTAAACCACCTAGTCTCTATATAAGAATAAAAAAATATTGCAATGTCTGCATTGGATCTTGCAGAATTGCTTGTTTTGCTCCTGGAATATAAGCATTTTCTGGTTTGGGCAAACCCAAGTGTAAGTTTTTATCAGTAATTTAAATAGATTTTTGTATTAGACCTGAAAATGTTGCCTTTTTAATTGAAAACTTATCAATTATTTAAATCACTAGCAGCCCGAGGCTGTTAATTTTATGAGTACCATAATAATGGCATACAGTGGCTTTTGATCCATGCGACACATAGAATATCATATGGCGGTAAGGATTTGTTGTGACAGGAGGTTGTGTGCTGTTAAATAATAACCAGCATATTAAACCAGAGTCTGTTGCCTTGCATTAGTACCATTTTATGTAAGTTATTTAGAAGTTGTGTTCTTTTCTTCATTAGATATATTTTTAAGAGATAATGAGAAGAAAACAAAGCTATAATAAATTGTCTTTTAAGAAAATGTAAAGTAATTTGGTCTCCAAGGAGATATTTAATGTATTGAAAGAACTCAGCAGCCAAGTGTTATTATAGTACCATTGTGATAGCTCTCTGCGTTTGGTTATGAGTTTGTGTTAATCAACAATCTGTTTTTATAGCATAGTTTCTGGTAAGTTATGTTGTTAGACTATTCCACTTCTGGGATCATGGCTTTTCCTCTGACACTATTGTATCTTTTTAATTCCTCCATAAAGTATTTTTTTAATTAGAATTTGAAATGCTTTATTACAAAAAAAAATACACACAACCTACATATTCTGAAAACTAAATACCTGATCATTGCTAATTATTTAAGGGGCCCCGTTAAATATTCCCTTCCTGTAGTTTGAATTTGTTCATTGTGGGTCTCGTTTTCCCCCTCATCTCCTAGCGAGATTGGAAAGAACGTGCCGCTTTTCTCCGTCCATCTTTCCGTGTTTGTCGTCCGGGAGAGCTGGGACGCTCTTTGCAAGGAGCAGATATTTTCATGTTAGCCTCTGCCTTTGGACAGCTTTTCGTTAAGAAATGGCTTTTGTAAATGGATCCATGTTGGTTTCTGTTAAATCCTTTGTCCAGTGAAGGATTTATTACACCTGGTCCTCTTGATACGGAGCGGAGCACAGTATTAATAAGAATGATTTTCATCATTTTGCCCGGCCTCTCTATACCACTTCCCCACACTGCGGAAGAGCACAGGGTGCGTTTCACTGTAATGCTTCCCATTATTTCCGGGACCTCGTGTTCTAGTGGAGTCTAAGTATTCCCTTTGGTATACTTGACCATAGCGTACCTTGTTAGATGTTGAGTACCATGAGGGGAAAATACTTTCTTGACCTCTGGAGCACCTTGTAAATTGGGACCTGATTAGCTTTAGCCTAGAATGCATAACTTGAGATTGTCCCTGAAGTCATGCAGTTTCTCTGGCAGAGTTGGAAGGGAACCTTAGAGGCCTCGTCCAGCTCACAGATAAGGATGTTGAGGCCTGAAGAGCTCAGATTCAGAAAGTTGGAGGTCACATGGTTAATTAACGGGAAGGTGTAGACCCAGGCTTTCAGTCTTTCCACTCCTGTTGTGTTTGTTTTCTCTCGATTTTTATTCATTTCTTCAATGAGAAACAGAGAGAGAGAGAGAGATCCCCAGCAGAATCTGTGCGCCGTGACGTCCCCCACCCGGTCTCGGCCAGCAGGCCTGTGTCATGGGCTCAGAGAGCAGGTGGGCCCCCTCGTGCTACTGTGTCACCACCACCGCCCCCTCCTTGTTTTAAGTAAGCTTTTCTTTTGATATCTTTTGGAATCCTGCTGAAGAAATCTTGCAAATACTACTTTTTTTTTCCTGATGGTAAAAAATAATGCTTTTTGCTAGTATGTCAGTGTACCTGAGTCTTAATAGGAACATAAAACATATTCTGTGGGCTTCTGAAAATTTTAAGATTTTATCATCACCTACAGGGATAAATTCTGCCACAAAATTTGTTGCCCATTTAGGAGTTAAGTGTTTAATAGCCTCAAGGTCTTTGCTATAAGGACCTTTGCTTGTCTTTTCCTTTCCTGTTTTTAATTTGCTGGAGGGTGCAGGCGAGCTAGAGAGAGAGAGCGTCCCCCCGTGAGTGGCTTCCCTGAAGCCCCCTTTCCTCCATGTCTCTCCCCTTTTGGGATTTTGCCCATGCATGCCTGCACTTGGTGCCCAGCATGTTTTTCAAACTACTGGGTCTCTCATCTTGCTCTTTCTTTAAAAAGCAGAGGTTAGAAGCTTTTCTTTCTACATGGTACATTGACGTACGCCTCATATGAAATTGGTCCTGTGTTGCACTCACTTTGCAGGTGGCAAAAATCAGCCTTGCCATAAGGAGTGGTTAACTCCCTGAGCAGTGCAGTCACGCAGGCACCTGATAGTACGGTCTGTTCTTCAGGCAGGTTAGAGAGGTGATGAAAGGAGAGAGAGAGGAAAGCTGCAGGGTATAAATCGTTTCGGAAACTATTCGGTTTGTTACTTACATAATAGCATGTTACAAGCCGAAGGTAAAGTTTTGTTTTCTCATCCCAAAGAATAAAACATTTTTCCAAAGTCAGATTATTTTAACTCTCTTCTCTGTGTTGTCTGAAGCATACAGATGCCCTTGAAATACTGATAAAAATGTAGGAACCCCTTGGAGCCAGCAGGTGGTGTAGTGGTTAAGACGCTAGACTCCCACATGGCTGATCAGGGTTCGAATTCCAGACCCGGTGGCTTGAAAATCATGCTGGGTGTGTGTGCGTGTATCTCATCTCCCAGGAGGAGAATGGAGAAGGGAGTAAACCACAATGTCTGCGGTGTGGAATCTAGCACCTTAACCACCACACCGTCTGCTGGCCCCCACTTGTTGTTTTTGACTATTGAGACAGTATGTGCTTCTTTCTTTTTTTCTTTTTTTTGGGGAAAGGTTTTTGCGCGTGTGCTCGCCAGAAAGACAGAGAGAGACAGAAAGCGAGAAATCACCCCCCAGGGGAGATGGCCATGCCCCAGCCCTTTCTCCTCCACTCTCCTCTCACGATCTTGGACATGCACGCATAGGTGCCTGGCATGAGTTTAAGCCACCGGGTCCAGGACTCGAACTGCAGTCGACTACATGGGAGTCTAGTGACATAGCCATTATGCTAACTGCTGGTCCCAATCTGTGCTTCTTTCTTTCTAGAATTATTAATTTAATTATTTATTTTTTAAAATTTGCTATAGGGCATGTGGCTTACCAGAGAGAGAGAGAGATTGAGAGAGAGATTGAGAAAGCAAGCTGCCAGGTCCAGGACCGAACTGCAGGTGACCAGCATGGGAGCCCAGCACCCTAACCACCACGCCACCTGCTGGCCCCAGTATGTGTTTCTCGGGAGGTCAGCATCACAGAGGTAAAGCCTCTTACTGTGAAGGATGAGAAATGATTACAAGAAGGTACACTTGCTGTCATGTCTTGGGCAGAGTCACAGTTGAACTAGTAGCCATCTTACAGTTAAGATCGCTGGGTTCGGGACCAGCAGATGGTGTAATGGTTACATTGCTCGATCTCACATAGTTGCCCGTGGTTCGAGTCGTGGACCCAGTGGCCTCAAAAGCACGCCAGGCGCATGTGTCCAAGATCGCGAGAGGAGAATGGAGAAGGGATTGCGGCGTGGCCATTCCCCCTGAGGGGTGATTTCTCGCTTTCTGTCTCTCTGTCTCTCCAGCGAGCGCACACACCCTATAGCAAAAATCTCTTTAAAAAAAAGATTGCTGGGTTCTTCACTGGGAAAACTAATAAATTAACTATGGACTGCAAATAGTTGGTTAGCTTATTGATTATTGTTGTAATTACTGACCGTGCTACATATAATGGGGTATGCTTGCAGTATTGACAAAACAGGAATTTGAAAGTTTTATCGTTAGTAGGAAAAAAGCAGCATGCATATTCCTTAGTGAAATACCGTATCAATTATGTTATCTGCTAGAAGACATGCCAGCGAGCCAGAGAATTAGGAAACCGTCCTCTTAGAAATGTATGGAAGGATAATAAATAATCTTAATATGACCTTTTTAAAATTTGTTTTTAAATTTTTTGCTGTAGGGTGTATGCACTTACCGAAAAGTCAGAGAGAACGTGAGAAATCAGTCCCCAGGGGGGATGGCTATGCTGCAGTCCCTTCTCCATTCTCTTCTTGGGATTTTGGGCACGCACGCACACACGGCTGCCATGTTTTTCAAGCCACTGGGTCTAGGGCTTGAACCACTCAGTCAGCCGTGTGGGATCCAGCCAACTTAACCACCATGCCACCTGCTGGCTCTTTAAATATTTTTTTAAGTTTATTTTCCCCATGAGTGCACACTCATAAGAGAGACAGAGACACAGAGATAGGCATTTAGGCATTCCCAACAGGGTCTTTTTTCTATTCTTTTTTTTTTTTTAAGAGGTTTTTGCTTTGGGGTACATGTACTTGCTAGAGAGAGACAGAGACAGGTGAGAGGGAAAGTGAGAAATCACCCCCCAGGGGAGATGGCCACACTGCAGTCCCTTTTCCTCTGTTCTCCTCCTGGGATCTTGGGCACAGATGCAAACATGCATGGCATGGATTTCAAGCCACCAGGCCTGGGACTCAAACTGCCGTCAGCCATGTGGGAGTCCAGCAATGTAACCGCTATGCCATCTGCTGGCCTGCTTTTTCCTTTTTTAAGTTTTTGCCATAGGGTTTGTGCACTTGTTGGAGAGAGACAGAGAAAGGGAAAATGAGAATCACCTTAATCCCTTTTCCACTCTCCTCTTGGGATTTTGGGCATGCTCGCACACGTACCCAGCTTGATTTTCAGGCCACTGGGTCCAGGACTCAGACTGCAGTTGGCCATGTGGAAGTCCAGCGTCTTAACCTGCCACCTACTGCCTCGGTCACTGTGTCTGTCCAAGCTTGTCCCCGCTGCCTTCCTGCACACTCTCGCGTGGCGCCTGTTATGTCCCGGGCACTGTACTCAGTGATTTCTTAGGTCTCCTGGAATCTGAAGAAGATTGCTTATTCTCTTCTCAGAAAATTCACAAAATGGAACATTTCCCATATAATTGCAAGACCTTTAAGGATCTCCTAAAGCCCGTATAGACCAGGTTAACGTCTTTGCCATATGAGGTGATAAAATACGTAAGATTTGGTCCCTGCCCCTGAGAATCTTCTAGAAGGGAAAGAAATTATGTTCCTCCTAATGCTTCTTTATTCTTGATCGTTTTGCTGTAATTGAGGGGAGGGGAGAGGATAAGCCAGTCAGTTCTGTTCTACATCTGTACTCAGTCTGCGCATCGCAGTGATCCTGCTCCGGGGCTTCTGTCTCACCCCGTGGTAATGAACATTTCCTTCCACGCATTCTTTTTTTAAAAGGTATTTTTTAAAAATATTTCTTCCACGAACAGAGAGAGCACACACAGCAGGGTTCTGACACTGAGGTCTGCTCCCAGCCGTTAGCCAGACCCACATCACGCTCACACACACACCTGGTGTCCTCGGGGAAGTCTCCGACGTGTGGGACGGCCTCGCAGAGTGTAGGGTTACCTCTGCACCATCCAGCCCCATTCTTCTGCGCACTCTTCCTTGGAGTTGGGACATCCAGAGCACTGTGCTCCGTTTCCACATGTTTTTCTAGGTACTTTATGAGAGGGTTCCTGTATACCAGCTCCTTTCCTTTTTTACCTTCTTAACGCCCTCCTGCAGCCTCACAGCACAGGGTACTGAGGCACAGGCACGCAGGCCTGCCTTCCTCCCGGTGCCTTGGCTGGCGGGGGGGAGCCGGGCCTGCGATCGCTCACTCGCTGATTTGCCCACACTCGGGTGGGCAGTTTTTCACACAGCAAACGCTGTCGGACAGCAGTCGTCTGGCCAGGCACTGCGCTGGGGTGAGGAGCGTGAATATACCGCTCCCGCCCTGGAGCTCACGGTCCTGGCCGGGCGATTCCCAGGAAGGGCACAGTCCAGGCAAGGTGGGGTGCTGTCATGTACTAAAGCATCGGGTGCTGCGTGGGCATGGAGACCTCATCTAGCCTGGGCTGCTCAGGTGGAGTAAGCCAGGACTGGGGGGCTGGGAGGGTGTTGGGCAGAGAGAACAGCTCGTCTGGGGGCTCGGGGTGGGGGAATGCCCAGTGAGGTCCGGAGAGATGCCTGTGACAAAGCCCTTGGAGCTGGTGTGGAAGGAAGGTGGGCTGGGTCACGGAGGGCCATAGCTTGACGGGACGGCAGGGATGCGGTCACGGGTGGAGTCTCTGAAAGGTGGCTTGGGGGAGCAAAGTTCTGAAGCGTGGAAACCGTTTGTCTGTTCCATGTGAAAGGCCATGGTGGCCGCAGGCTGGTTAGCAGGCCAAGACTGTTGAGTAAATGAGCGAATTGACTGGGAGGAAGGAAAGTGCGGTGGTCTGGATTCCTTCCAGACTTGGGAGACCGGCTCATGGCATTTGCAGGTCTAGGGTGTGAGCGGGGCAGGAAAGGGAGGGATGCAGTGTGGGCAAGTCGAATTGGAGGGTTCGTCAGCTCTTGGTTAGTCTCCAAGGCTCCTCTGGTAATTGGGACTTTTGAAGTGGCTGAAACGGGCAGGGAGAGTATAAGGAGAAGAGAGGCTGGTGGGAAACTAGGGAGTGCCCTATAGCAAAAACCTCTCTTAAAGAGATTTCCGGGTTTAAATGTGTTCTATGGTCTAACACATTTAAATCTCTTACAAAAGAGAGATTTTTGCTATAGGGCACACATGCACTTGCTGGAGAGACAGATAGAGAGAAAGTCCCTGGGGGGGAAGGCCATGCTGCAATCCCTCCTCCGTTCTCCTCTCAGGATCTTGGGCACGCACACACATGTACCTGTCCTGAGTTTCAAGCGACCTGGTCAGGTACTCAGATCACAGCTGGCCATATGGGATTCCAACACCTTGACTACCACGCCACCTGCTGGCCCCTGGGACGCCTGCATTTAAAGGACAATGGGGGCCAGAAGTGCTTACAGAAAACCCTGTGGAGTGACTGGAGAGGAAGGAGGAAGAGCGACACGTCATACCACTGCCTCAGCCTCTGAAAGTCCAGGTGAAGCTGCCTGGTCCACACAGGGCAGGGCTGTGGAACCCAGAGCCCTCCACGGCTCAGCGGCTGCCCAGCAACCTGGATGGGAAGTATGAGATAACCTGCCTCTTAAGTAGTAAACATCTGTTCTGTTCTGTCTTAGGATGAAAGTATGTTTTTCTCTGTTCACTGATACACAGTTTGCTTTGTCTGTTAGTTAGAAGTGACGACACTCTCAGAATAGTGTAGGCTTATGAAAAGTGAAATGGAAAATGTAGACAGGTGGTAGTCCGTGAGCCATAGGGGTTTCTCCCCCACCTGCTCCTTCACAGAGAACTTGTGCCTTGCAAAATTAAAGTGGGCTGTGTTAGAACTATGGCAGATTTCCATGAAGAAAAAAATATGATTATTGACTGAATTCAGCTGTTAAAATTAGGTTCATAATAAACAGGAACACTCTGATAAACTCGTAAATAAAACAAAGCCAACAATTGTACTTGTTATCTCCTATAGAATCTGGCCCTCTGTTTCAAATTAATTAGGTTTTTGGACAACTATGCTAAACTTTGTCACATCCTTATTAAAATAGTTGGAAGAATCTTGAAGGACGTCTCAGAGGTACTTCGAAACGAATCTCCATCTGATACCAGAGAGTCTATTAGCAATCACAAAACTGAATCTTTTACTTAGTTTATTGATTATTCCTATAATTACTGTATGTGACAGATTACGCAGGGGATCGCAGCAGAGAACACATTTTATAACTGCTGCTATATACTCAGTTTGAGCACAGTATTCTGTACTTTTCATATATAGCCATTTTTGCATTTAAAAAAGAATTGCCAGAGGGTACGTGCACTTGTTAGACAGAGACAGGGAGGGGAAAGAACGCACCCCGGTGGGGGCGGTCATGCCACGGTCCCTTCTCTTTCATCCCTCCCTCCTGCTGGGATTTGGGCATGCACACACATGCACCCAGCACGTGTGTGTGTCTGTCTACTAGTCTGTCTTTCTTTCTTTCTTTCTTTCTTTCTTTCTTTCTTTCTTTCTTTCTTTCTTTCTCTCTTTCTCTCTCTCTCTCTCTCTCTCTCTCTCTCTTTCTTTCTTTCTTTCTTTCAGGTTTGCTGTAAGGTGTGTGTATTGGCCGGGAGAGAGAGAGAGAGAAAGAAAGAAAGTGAGAAATCATCCTTCAGGAAGGATGGACACGCCGCAGTCCCTTCTCCTCCCTTCTCTGGGGACTTGGGGCATACATGCACACCCACCTGATGTGTTCTCAAGCTGCCAGGTTCAGGACTCAAACCATGCAGCAGGCCATGTGGGATCCAACATCTTAACTTCTACGCCACCTGCCAGCATGTTTTTCAAGCCATCGGGGCTAAGTTTTGAAGCCCTCATTAAGCCGGGTGGGATCTGGCTCCCTTCACCACCAGGTCATGGAACTGGCCCTAGTTTTGCGTTTTTTTTTTTTTTTTTCATTTTTAAAAACTGCAGCTTTGAGGCATTTTATTATAAAAAGTTGATACTCATATACATAAACTAATATGAACTTAAAATCATACATTTAATTCATTTCTTTGCTTGACCTTCTAGTAAATCTTTAGCTTCGTTGATTTTGGCTGCTATATAAGGAGATCCTCCTTTGTCTGGATGATTTAAAAGCATAATTCGCCGATGAGCGTCTCTTATTTTTCCTTTATTAGCAGTAGGGCTTACACCTAATATTAATGCTGCTTCCCGTTTTGTCATTTTGGGTTCAAATCCACCTCTGTAATAGCCACCACTGAAGGCAGATTTTGGTAGACTTCGAAAAACTTGTTTTACTTGAGGTTCCATATGCTTCATGGCTTGCAAAACATAACGACCTGCGAATCCAGCAGCAGCAATGGTCAGTCCAACTGCTACCATTGTACTGGCCATGGCTCCGGCTTGGCTTCCCTGCCTCCACCGCGAGCGCGGTTCATCCCAGCCCAGAGCAGTTTTGCGGTTTTGATGCTGGAACACTTCTGTTAGGTAGGAAGTGCTGCAGATACTATTAGGAGGCTCGCTGTTTACTTTCTCAGCCATTGATGCCTCCCGGCGCACAGAGCACCGTCCCTGACCCGCCGCCGCAGTCAGCGTGGCCTCACGCGGCCCTGCGCCAGGGTGATTCTTCGGCTCTCATTTGGAGGAAACCGATGTCCACTAAGGTTAAATAACTTCCTGAATGCTGTAGAGGGTAATGAGCGGCCGAATTAGGAGTCAGCCCCATTTCAGTCAATACTTGTAAATAGTTATCGAGCATCTACTATGTGCAGAGCTTTGTGTTGGGGGTAATAACTGCCAAGAGAGGATTATAGCAGTGAAGATGAAGAAGTTACCGAGATAACTTCAAGTTATGGCTCCATTAATGTCTCTTTGTCCAAGCCAGGTTAACCATCTAGGCATTCGGGGTATAGGCGGTTTTTGTTTGTTTATTTCTTTTGATTTTAGTCTAGTGGAAATCTTATCTTTGCCATTGCTGTTTATTTTTATTACTGTGAGGTCATCAGGAAAATCATGATGTATTTTGCTATGCAAAAATGCATCATGGTTTTCCTGACAGCCCAATATTTAGAACAAAATTGGAGTGAGTCCCTTTAAATGGAGAATATATTATAAAAGACACCGAGGAAGGATCAAGGCCTAAGAACGACTTGCTTACGATTTATTAACTGCTGGCTGATCTCTTAGGAGTCTTGCAAGTCCTCTGAGTAGAGCCCTCTTTATTTATTTATTTATTTATTGAGAGTTTTTTTTTTTTTTGCTATAGGGTGCGTGCGCTCGCCAGACAGACAGACAGACAGGAAGTGAGAAATCACCCCCCAGGGGGGATGGCCATGCCGCAGTCCTTTCTCCTCCATTCTCCTCTCGGGATCTTGGGCACGCACGCACACGCCCCCGGCTGAGTTTTAAGCCACCGGGTCCGGGACACGAACCGTGGTCGACTACATGGGAGTCCAGCGACATAGCCATTATGCTTACTGCTGGTCCCAGTAGACCCCCCTTCACCTCATAGCTAAAGTGAGGCTCAGGGTGCGTTTCTCCAGCAAGGCCGTGTGCTAGGAGACGCCTGCTGATGCGATGCCTCCATGGCCCTTGCTGGACTCACTGAGCAGCACCGGCCTGGTGGCCTGTCAGGACTGTCCTGTGCCAGGAGGTCTAGGCTTGGCCCAGCATTTTATTCCTTGTGCCGTGGGGAGTGCTTTCTAGGCGCTGGCCTGAGTTCCCAGGCCTGACGCCTTGTCAGCAGTCACCTGGCTCTAGACCTGTTTCTTCGGTGCCTGCTGTGCAGGGTCACTCACAAGGATGTGCCACCTTTTACGGCACATCCTTGGTGTGAACTGTTGGGTTGTCGGGAAAGCCACGATGCATTTTTTCATAGAAAAACATTGAAAAATACCTCATGACTTTCCCAGTGACCTAAGAGTTTACTACGTGGAACACAAGACTCTCCATTCATATAAACACAGATCAGACCCAGTATGTCAGCGGGAGAAAATACACTTGACTTTGGAGGTGCTATAAAAAACCCAAAACGAAACGAGTAGTTTTCGAGAAACTGGTAAAGCGGCATCCCCGTGACTGTGGCAGTCAGTCATAGTGCAAAGAGATGTCGAGAGAGTGCTTTAAAATTCTCACAATGATTATGAAAGTATATATCGTTTGCCAGTTGACTTGGCACAGGCCTAAAATGAAAGTAAAACCATTTTTACTTATTTATTTTGTGAGGTAAATAAATAAAGCTGGAAAACAGGTCAATTTCATGCATGCAAGGTTTTATAGTGGGAGAAAAATGCATTGCACCTGTTCTGACCCTTTACATTTGGGGTGATTTGTTTTCAAACTTGACCCGAAGCAGCAGCTTCAGACAACTCTGTAATTAATTTGTTAGATAAGGCATATTTTATTTGCTTTGATTTCTAGGACAGTGCGCAGTGGTAACTGAAATGACGGACCCATTATATATAGCAGTTAATTAAGGAGAGCAGCGGCTAGAGCCCGGCCACCGCTGTTGTCTTGTATCAGTATAAAAAGGCAGTAATTTTTTTGACAGCCACTGATTGGAAAGTTGCTTGCAGCCTTCCAGAAGCAAGGGGGTACATGCCGTGGATCAATAACCGGCAAATTTCCCATTAAAAAGAATACCTGAGCAATGTTCCAAATAGCCACTGGCATCTTAATTTTCCATGGAAACCTCAACTGCTTGTGTGCCGAGGACAAGTCATTTTCAGACAATTTTTCCAGACTACTTGTTAACAGTTATTGCTGTCCCAAAAGGTTGACAGCCTACATGATTGATATTTCATTTACTTGTCATCACTGTTTGAGTAATGGCGAGGGCTGTATTTCTGTGGTTTGAAGGAACAGAATCTAACTGAAAGACATTTGCCTTCAGATGTGTTCCAGAGAGTGTGCTGCACGTGTTATACTGTATGTGGGGCTTAGGCCCATTGAGAGGATCGCTTTCCTTTACAGCTTGATAGTCTTTTGAGAGCAAGATACACGTATCAATCCATAGCTATAAAAAAAACAACCTTCACTTTATTCGTTACGTTCCAGAGCAGAGAGCCCTAGTAAATTGTGATACCCCAGCTGATATGGTGTTTTATAGCTTCTCTTCATTCCTAGGGAAGAAAACTAGGTTGAACTTGTAATAAGTACTTTTTATTGTATTTAAATTTAAAAAAAATTATTATTATTATTATTATTAGTTTTTTAGTTTTGGTATATGGCATGTGTGCTCTCTGGAAAGAGAGAGAGATCACCCTTCAGGGGGATGACCACATTGCAATCTCTTCTCTCTTCTCCTGTTGGGATTTTGGACATACAGATACACTTACCTGGCATGTTTTTCAAGCCACCAGTCTGGGACTGGAACCCCGAAGTTGGCCATGTGACTTCCAGCTGCCCTAACCACCACGCCACCAGCTGGCCTGATCTTGTAATAATTTTTTTTTCCAAGGTTTTTGCCATAGGGCGCGTGTGTTGCCAGAGAGAGACGGTGAGAGGAAAACTGAGAAATCACCCAAGGGGGGTGGCCACACCGTGATCCCTTCTCGCCTCCGCCTGGGATTTTGGGCATGCATGCACATGTGCCCAGCATGATCTCCATGCCACCAGATCTGGGACTTGGACTGTGGTTGGCCATGTGTGAGTCTAGGATCTTAACCACAATGCCACCTGCTGTCCCCAATTTTGTAACAATTTTAATGTATATAAAAGCAATATGAAGATGTATTTGATATCTTCTAAAGAAGCTTTTTAAAAAGGATTCTTTTTTATTTAACTTTAATTATCCATTTATTCATTATTTTAATTTGATCAGAGAGGGGCAGAGTGAGAGAGAGAGAGAGAGAAAGTGAGAAAGCAAGCTGCCAGGTCTGGGACTTGAACCGTGGTTGGCCATGTGGGAGTCTAGCTCCCCCAACCACCACACCACCTGCGGGCCCCTAAAGAAACTTTTTTTTTTTTTTTTTTGGAGAGGTTTTTGCTATAGGGCGCGTGCGCTCGCCAGACAGACAGAGAGAGGCATAGAGACAGAAAGCGAGAAATCACCCCCCAGGGGGGATGGCCACGCCGCAATCCCTTCTCCTCCATTCTCCTCTCGGTATCTTGGGCACGCACGCACACGCGCCCGGCGTGAGTTTAAGCCACCGGGTCCGAGACTCGAACCGCGGTCGACTACGTGGGAGTCCAGCGACATAGCCATTACGCCAACTGCTGGTCCCCCTAAAGAAACTTTTTAAGAACATCAGTAAATAATGATAACCAAAGAGTAATTTACTCAGAATGTGGTAGTTTTATGTTTTTAAACGTAGAATGGCAGGAATGAAAGGGGAATTCAGTTCTTTGATAGCCCCTCAACACACAAAATCAGCACTTTGCATTTGGACATTCCGAGAATATGATTTTGTTCTTGGCCATGCTCAGAAGAAGCGAGCTCGCAGAACCCATCTCCCAGCCAGGTGGACAGACGTGCTCACCAGTGAACACACTAGAGAACGGGGGCTGGAGCGCTGTGTGAACGGATGTGGTTATGAAGGCGTGCGGGGCATTTTGACTTAGAACTGTATTTTTGTGTTCAGAATTTTACAGTGAAATTCGACGTACTCGGACATGTTTATAGGCTGAGGCATCGCTCGGCTGCCTTCTTATCTCAGTCCTGCCACCGTGCACATGTCGTATGGCAGTTGCTGTCCCGTAGTCTCGGCGTTAGATGCCCACGATCTGTTGTGTCGTGTGGCAGTTGCTGTCCCGTAGTCTCGGCGTTAGATGCCCGTGATCTATCATGTCGTATGGCAGTTGCTGCCCTGTAGTCTCGGCGTTAGATGCCCACGATCTGTGTATTTGTCCCCACATGTGAATGACGTTTGATTGGCTGGCATGTGGCCAAGCCCGATGGATCATGTGGCAGTTGCTGTCCCGTAGTCTCGGCGTTAGATGCCCACGATCTGTTGTGTGGTGTGGCAGTTGCTGTCCCGTAGTCTCAGCGTTAGATGCCCACGATCTGTGTATTTGACCCCCACATGTGAGTAACGTTTGATTGGCTGGCATGTGGCCCAAGCCTGAGGAAAGCTTTTTCATTTTGCTTTGCAAAAACCCAGGGAAAAAGGTAAGAGGCAAGATGAGAAATTCCATGGAAAAGCTCTTCGTAACGTTTTAAATACTAATCTTTATTTTCCTTATTGAAGAAATGTATTTGCTTGTAAATAAACAGGTTCTCTTCTAGCATTGTAAGAAAAAATACCCCACAGGTTTTGTCTACTTTCAAAAAAATGAGAAACCCCAATATATTTAAAGAATGGCTGTACACATAGGAAATCTTTTTTTTTTTTCATTTAACATTTTTTAAATTTTGTCATTGGGTGTGTGCGCTTGCCAGAGAGAGATAAAAAGAGGGAAAGTGAGAAATCACCTTCCTCGGGGGGAAGGCCATGTCACAATCCTTTCTCCTCCATTTCCCTGTCGGGATTTTGCACACACGTGCTTACACGCCTGGTGTTTTCAGGCTCCCGAGTCTGGGACTTGAATTGTGCTCAGCTAGGTGGGAGTTGAGCACCTTACCCAGCATGCCACCTGTTGACCCCTCAACGTGTTTACTCTTTAAGGTAAATGGCAGTGCAGAGGGTGACACTATACTGGGCTTTGAGTTCCGAGTATTCGCTGTAATTATTTTGATGTGCAAACAGGGAGAAAGTATTCTCAAGGCTGATGTGTGTATACCAGCAATTTACAAAAGTACTATGAATTAAACAACCCATAAGTGTCTGTTCCAGTGTTCATACATTACTGAGTAATCTCTTTCTATAATCTCTTTGCAGTATTATTCCACAGTAATGGAGCAGCAAGTAAATGGACAGTTAATAGAGCCTCTGCTCATATTTCCAAGAGGTAATGTTGAACAAATTCTAATCAACAATGATTATTTCAGTAAACTGTTTCATCAACAGTTATGTTTTCTAAAGGTTTAAATGCACATAACATGATGTTTAGCTCTTAATTTGAAAAAACAAAAGAAGTATTCATTATCGTGGGGATTGCAGGCTGTATTATAGTTATGGCAGATAAAATATCTAATTTACTAGAGTAAATTAAACTAACTAGATTGTTTTTTGTTTTTGAAGTACATACTTACATTCGCTTAAAGAACTCTTTGGGGGGCCACATGGTTTCTAAACCAAGGCAACGAACGACTTGACTTCTGGATATTTATAAATTATGATGGCAGCCAAAGCTGCTATTGAGGAGAAGCTAAGTTTACTGAGGGACTTAGGAGAGACATTTTGGAGGACTCTCTGGCGCTAGGTTTGCTGGGGAGGTATTTCCTAAATAACAGAAAATCTCCATAAATGAAATATGAATAACTTTCCTAAAATACGAGCTACAAGGGTGAGCCCTGGTGAATCAGTCACTTGGTCCAGTCAGTTCATCTTCCCTTTTAGGTTTAGCAGAACTTGCCTCTTATCAGTTATGGTTATAAACGTTCCCTCAAAATTGGAATCGTGGTTAAAAAGAACAGTTTAATTATATAAGCCATGAAACCGTTCACCCAGGATAGTGCATTGCCCCACTTGGAATCCATGTTTTCTAACTAATGGAACAGATAAGGAAATTCTCTAAGTAACTCTTCTAGAAATGACTTAACCGAAATAATTAAAAGTTGAACTTACCTTCGTTAACTGATACTGTACAAATAACCACGGTATGAGTTTTCCAATTAAACATTCTAGACTTTCATTACCTGTAACTCGCTGAAGTTTGAATGGCTCAATTAACCAGTAGGCTCCTACTTCCTCTGATAAAGTCTCCGAGGGCAGCTGGCTTGGCCACCCACGAGGAGATCCTGGTTCAAGAGTCATCCTGCTTAGCCAGCATAGATGTGGGCGGAGTGCATAGTACATTATTAATATTAATTCATTAAAGTGTAAATGAATGAATTGGGCCATTCAGGGCTGGTGAGAATCCAAAACAAGGATTATAATTAATCCAGTTCTGTTGTACTTGAAGTCTGAACACCAAAACAGGAACCAAAAAAGAGAGAAATGTTGCCATTTGCACACGTTAGGCCAGTAACGAGGTAACACTATTTCTTAATGTTCTTGATGACTGGATAATTTGGGCAAGTTTCACAGTTGTTTCTCTACAAGGGATAGTTTTTTTACAAGCTGCAAATTTCCATTAATTTGCCTTCCTTCTCAGTGACATTACAGTTCTGCAGCAAACTGTGGTGCAGTTCAGTGTGCCACCTACTGCCACCTAGATGTGAGTGAAGATCTGTCTCTATCCTCATGGTTAATAAGGTTGGAGATGTTAAGGTTGGAGATGCGAGTGAAGATCTGTCTCTATCCCCATGGTTAAGGTTGGAGATGTTAAGGTTGGAGATGTGAGTGAAGATCTGTCTCTATCCCCATGGTTAAGGTTGGAGATGTTAAGGTTGGAGATGCGAGTGAAGATCTGTCTCTATCCCCATGGTTAAGGTTGGAGATGTTAAGGTTGGAGATGCGAGTGAAGATCTGTCTCTATCCCCATGGTTAAGGTTGGAGATGTTAAGGTTGGAGATGCGAGTGAAGATCTGTCTCTATCCCCATGGTTAAGGTTGGAGATGTTAAGGTTGGAGATGCGAGTGAAGATCTGTCTCTATCCCCATGGTTAAGGTTGGAGATGTTAAGGTTGGAGATGCGAGTGAAGATCTGTCTATCCCCATGGTTAAGGTTGGAGATGTTAAGGTTGGAGATGCGAGTGAAGATCTGTCTCTATCCTCATGGTTAATAAGGTTGGAGATGCGAGTGAAGATCTGTCTCTATCCCCATGGTTAAGGTTGGAGATGTTAAGGTTGGAGATGTGAGTGAAGATCTGTCTCTATCCCCATGGTTAATAAGGTTGGAGATGTTAAGGTTGGAGATGCGAGTGAAGATCTGTCTCTATCCCCATGGTTAAGGTTGGAGATGTTAAGGTTGGAGATGTGAGTGAAGATCTGTCTCTATCCCCATGGTTAGCCACTTTCTTATTAAATGAAGTTCACAGGGCCAGCAAGTGGCCTGGAGGTTAAGGCACTGGATCCCATGTGGCCGGCTGGTGTTTGTAGTCTTGGCCCTAGTGACTTGAAAATCACACCTGGTGCAGGTGTGTGTGCCCAAAATCCTGAAAGGAGACGAGAAAAAGAGATTGCTGTGTAGCCATCTCCTCCCCCTCCCCAGGCGGTAATTTGTTACCTTCTCTCTCTCTGGTGAGTGCACTTGCCCTGTGGCAAAAACTTAAAAAAACAAAGTCCATGAATGTACGGGTTACTTCAGTGGAAATAGTTTGAAGTGTCATCTTAGTAAGTATTGACGGTCCCTAAAGGACCAGGTATCAAATGTATGTGACTGTTATTTTGTTCACGCAGTTAATTTCCATTTTAAGGAGAGACGATTTGGAGTCTTAATTTTAATGTGTTTTAGAAAGAGAAGTAAAAACCTTTTGTTAAAGTTCAGGTAGAGATTCCAGAAAAAGGACATACTACATGTGACTATACTTCAAATGAACAAAACTCAAGCATCTGGTGTGCTTTGTAATTATTACTTACGTTGTGTATTAGACAGCTCTATTTCTTTTCAGAACCAGAGGAATAATACATAATGCATCTGGAAGGAGGGGAGAAAAATCAAATTCATCCTTCCCCAAACAATCAATCAAAATCGATGACCCTTTAACATACAATTTGTAGGGCACTAGTTTCCAAATGGAAGCAGCCCACAACGTGGGCAGGAGGCTTTTGTGTTTTTACCATTCGATGAGGAAGTATTTGCTGGACTGGAACAGTTCTAACCTGTAACTCAGGATGTTCTCAGGAAATTCGCATTATTTTTCCTGGTACTGCTTTATTTTTAGACCTAAGTATCAGCAGATGTCAAGATGTGCAAGTGAGGTAATTAAATTAGCCATACATCTGTATCTTAATAAACATGACTGCTCACAATGCTATGGACTATAAGGTCGCTGGGAAAGGGATGATGTATTTTTCTATGTTTTTCTCTGCAAATATGCGTCGTGACTTTCCCAACGACCCAATAGTATTTACTCTTGAATATTCTATCTTAGAATCTCTAGCAATCTTCTTGGCATCAAAAGATCCTCCCTCCTCCCAAACCCCCTCCACAAAACCTTACCAATTTTCAAAGTAGTTTGAGTGATAGCAGATGCGCAGTGTAATAGAGGAGAGATTGCAGAAATTTGAATTATGAAAGGAATCTAATCATTTTAGCTCAGTTAACTTGATTTTGATATGTTTTAACAGAAATTGGAATTTATATGAGGTGGTGTCAGAAAGCTCTTTGCATTTATAAATGCTCACTCCTGCAAGTTAAAACCCTGGTTCGTAATTCCCACTTTGGGTCTTGGGAGCCACTTTTCAATCATTTCTCTCTGCTAATTTTGGTGTCACCCTCATTTCTTTTTAAACGATTCATTTTGAGCAAATTTGTAAATGGCCCTGATGTGTTCTACAATTTAGTCAATTACTGTTTCAGCCTGCAAGCCTCCTGGGGAACGGAACATACATGGCCTGAAGGTACGAATTTCAATAATTGTTTCAGTAAAGTTAGATGGATTTGTAATGCTGTGTTCCACTTATTGAAATGTCAAATAAAACTGCACTTTCTCAAGCTCTGACAAGCGATCTTTTTTTTTCTTTTTTTTTTTTTTCCCCAAATGGGAGGCAGAAAGGATTCATATGTAGTATTTGCTCAATGTGTGTATATATTTAGACACTGGGGTTTTGAAACTGTATTTTTAATGATCTGGAATTGTTTGATTGGCCAGTTTCTTCAAGATAATCCTGAATGTTGGTCTCCACAAAGATTTATTTGAGTGAGAATATAGACTTCATTTCGGTGATTAATTAAGCACATAAGTGCATTGTACCCAGAATACTCCTCTTTTCTTTTGACATATTTACGCTAGAAACATTTATCTAGTTAATGTCTTTTCATTGTTCTGTGTATTTTGAATTCTGAATTCCTGCTTAAGGCTTTACATCTGAAAGAAAACATGGCTGTCGTACTAGGCTCAAGTATGTGATAATTAATTACTTAGGTCTCATTTTTTAGTGACTAAGAAACATTCTACAGTGTTCTGCTTGGTTGTAGAGAAGGGATATGATAACCCGAAGTTCACTATTCACCCCTGGACTTGTTTTGAAACATACGGTTTTTGTGTGTGTTCTAGAGTGTGAATTCAGTTATTGCCCTGTTTCTCTCTCTCTCTCTCTCTCTCTCTCTCTCTCTCTCTCACTGCTGGAGTACTTGAACAATGGCAGGACTGAAGTATTATGTAATACACAGGTTGTGCAGCTCTCTAACCTATATACTGAATAGACTCCAGCCGTGAGTCTGTGCAGCAACAAGCTAATTAACCTTCCTCGTGAAATGAGAAATTTGTGGCAAATTATAGGTTAATTAGAACTGTGTCCTCAGAACACAAGTCTGATCAAGATTCCTTCTCTCCTTATAGGTGAATACCCGGGCCGGACCCTCTCAGCACAGCGGCCCAGCAGTCTCAGACTCGCTTCCGAGCAATAGGTGAGAGCGAGCGAGGAGGTGGGCGTTGGCGTGATGGTCTGTCAGGCTCCAGTGGGTGGGAAGAGGCCAAGGAGGTGATACCTCTTTTCTGCAAGATCCAAAAATTTTTAAAAATTAATTATTTAATTTTATGTATTAGTATTATTATTTTAAAAATTTGACCAGAGACAGAGAGAGAGAAAGAGAAGGTGAGAAAGCAAGCTGCTAGGTCCAGGACTTGAACCATGGTTGGCCATGTGAGGATCTAGCACCTTAACCACCATGCCACCTGCTAGCCCCTAGAAAGAAATTTGATCAGTTAGATAGCCCCAGCTACATGTGTTGACTGAAGAGAGAGGCACTCATACAGAACAGCAAAGCTAAACGTGCTAAACTACTACTTCCGGTCTGTGGGCTGGTTTTCCTTCAGCCTCTAGATTATACCGAAAATTCCGTGTCTTTGGTCATTTCCTGCCTTGATCTGGTTTGTAGATTGTGTAATGCTTATTATTTTTTTTTCTTGCCTTTCCGTCGCTCGGCAGTATCGTAACCCACTAGCATCTCCACCGGAAAGAGGCAGGGAAAGGAGTAAGGTGTTGCTTTTGGGGTCAATAGGCCATGTTGCTCCTTGGTTTTTTGGGTTGTGCAGGAGATGGGAGCCATTATAGAGGGAAGATCGTGTTCATGAATTCATGCAAACAGTGCCCCACGCTGGGAAGGTTACGGAAGACTCGAGTCCTTTCAGAGCACTCGTCCTACCGGCCAGGACTCACTGCAGACTCTCATGGTCTGCAAGTCGGAGTGACCGGCTCCGGCGGATGGAATTCTCGGACGTGTGGCCACACCGTCAGTCATTCAGCCAGTAAACGCACGACTGCTCGCGGGTGACGCCGTGAAGGTGGTCACTCCATGTGAGCACACTCAGGAGAGCGGCTGAGATGCCGGCCCTCGGCCCTGAACGCTGCCGGCCTGTGCGGGTTCTCGCGGGTTAGCTCTCGCCGGCCTGTGCGGGTTCTCCCGGGTTAGCTCTCGCCGGCCTGTGCCCAGCGCTGTATCTGCTGAGATGTCGCGGGGCTTTTGCTTTCCTTCAGGGTTTCTCCGTCCCCTCTCAACTCAGTCTTGGTCCTTTGAACGGGGGCTTTACTGCAGGTAGTTTAACGGCTCTCCTCCCGACTGTCCCTTCACTTTCCTGTGCTCTCCCCGACGCCCTTACCCGGTAGCTTTATGATGGCGCCAGCGTGCGTACCCCAGCTTCCCTGCTCTGAACAGACTGCTCTTAAAGTTTGTCTCCTCAATTTATTATGTCTTAAAAATAGTTAGCCTTGGTACATGGGTCACGAGGCATGGGCGTTTCAGTTCTGCCAGGCGGGGCTTTGCGCGTCTCTGTCCATCTCGTTGGGCATAGGAGCCACGGCTCTGCAGAGGGTGACGCGGGGGCTGGGGCCACTTGCTCCAGTCAGTTCCCTCTCACCGCGGCTTTCAGTGGGTGTACAAAAAGTATACACGTAATTGCACGGACGCGTTTAGATTCAGATGGTGTGAGACCAGAGGGTGCGAGGACCAGCTCGTGTCTGGAGTTGGAGAAGGGCATTTTGGACAGGGAAGGGCGAAGTGAAGGCCCCGAGGTGGAGAAGGAGCTCAGCGTACTCCTGAGTCGGCCTCTGTGGCTGGGGCGTATGGAAGGTGCTGGGCGAGGACGGCCACTGCGGCCGGGGCGTGCGGAGGGCGCCGGGCGAGGACGGCCACTGCGGCCGGGGCGTGCGGAGGGCGCCGGGCGAGGACGGCCACTGCGGCCGGGGCGTGCGGAGGGCGCTGGGCGAGGACGGCCATTGCAGCCGGGGCGTACGGAGGGCGCTGGGCGAGGATGGGCGTGGGGACAGGGAAGGAGACGAAGGAGATGAGGACGTAGTCAGGAGTCGGATAACGTGAGGCCTTACTCGCCCAGCTACGTTTGGATTTCCCTCTCGGCCACCGATGGGCCACGAGTGGGCTTTCGGCAGGGGAGATGTGGATGGCCCTGGCTGTGGTGAGGAGGAGGAGGAGGAGAAGCACCCGTGTGATCCTGCCCACTTCTGTTCCCTTTATGGGGGGGGAGGGGGGTAGTAAGGGAGGGAGACGGAGACAGGGGCCGTCCGCCAGGGTCTGGGGTGTTGCAGTCCCCCTGCCCAGCCTCCCAGTTGGCATGGGCACACAGCTATGCCTGGCGTTATTCAGATTAGCCCGAGAACCAGCCAGGCCTCCCACGTGGCCTCCGTCTTCCCGAGGGGTGGCACTGTCTGCGCACCAAACACCACACCGTGCCCCTGCCCGCTTTCGATGCGTGACTTCCCATTCCTCACCAAGAGGTCACCCCACCCCTCCCGAACATACCCGTGGCAGAAATGCACTTCACCGGCCAAGGCAGTTCCTCCTGTTTTCATCTAGCTGCGTCTTGGGAGGTTCTTTCTGGGCTGGGATCTGTCTGCCTTGAGCACCCACTTACAAAGGTGCAGTGTAGCCACCAGACCACAGCTGCTCCCTCCTCCAGCGTGTGGCTCCTGCAGTGGCCTTCCCTCCAGACAGCCTGTTGTGTTTCCCATCTCAGTAAATCCTCCCACGTGTACCCCATTGCTAATTCCGGGTAACTGGCCTCGCAGGCCCACGTCCTGTCAGTCCCCACGTTTGCAGGTTCCACCTTCCAGGAAGCTCTGAGCCAGCTAGCTGTCAGCATCCCCGTCGCTTCACAGGGGCCCAGGCTCTCAAGACCACTGTCCCAGGCGCCTGGGTGCTCCCTGCCCTGGTCCTGCTTCCTTTCATTCTCTCCTTACGCTGGGCCCGGTGACCTTGGTCATGCACAGCTCTGGCCATCAGTGCCCCCTGTAGAACCCTCACTGTTCTTCACACCCCCAGGATGCAGAGTAACCTCCAGGGCCGTGAGCAGTGGCCCTGCCCCTCTCGGGGCTCTGCCACTCCCGCGTGCTGGCCCGCCGCTCTGCCCCTTCCTACCTGACGTGCACCCTTGGTGACTTCACACGGTGCTGGAAGGATCCGCCTCCGCTCACGACTGGGCCTGCGCGTCTTCTGTTCCCCCCTCTTGCATGCCCACCTCCCTTGCA
This sequence comes from Tupaia tana, assembly GCA_026018925.1. Taxonomy (NCBI): domain Eukaryota; kingdom Metazoa; phylum Chordata; class Mammalia; order Scandentia; family Tupaiidae; genus Tupaia; species Tupaia tana. The sequence goes on along the minus strand of JAKSZU010000023.1, from coordinate 3,959,509 downwards.
GCCCGGCAACCCTCGGGCTTCTTCGAGGACCTGATTACTGCCCACCTCCCATGCTACGCCGGCGCACCTGCTGTGCATTCCACCTCCCCGCCAGCTGCTGTCACAGCAGTGCACTGTATCATGGTCACCTCTGTCCCTGGTGCAGCCCGTACTCTGAGGACACTGGCTCGTCCAGGTCCCACTTCCCAGCATGTGTTTGGCACATAGGAGACAGTCAGGCTCGCGTGAGTGAGTGAGTGATTGCTAAACTCTCCCCACTCATGCAACATCACTTCTAGTCCTCTCACGCTCTTACTCTTTGGGTATCTCAATGTCTCTCTTCAAGTGTCATATCCAGGTTACAAATGAATCACGTTTAAACTTTTTTTTTTTTTTTTAGGGTTTTTGCCATAGGGTACATGTGATCACTAGGAAGAGAAAAAGTGAGAAATCACCCCCCCAGGAGGGATGGCCACACTGCAGTCCTTTCTCCTCCATTCTCTTGGGATTTGGGGCATGCGTGCACGTGCACCTGATTTTCAAGTGGCATGTCTGGGACTTGAACCGTGTTCGGCCATATGGGAGTCCAGGACCTTAATCACTGTGCCACCTGCTGGCCCCCACATTTAACTTATAAGGTGTGATTTTTTTGATAGCTCAGGCTACTGTGATGAATAAATTGAGTAGACTGAGTCACAAAGAAATGTATGTGTGGTTTTTCAGTTAGACCTAGGTAGTAGCCAAGAACGGGCGTGATGAAAGGAGTCACCGCTGCCTCTGATACTCCCAAGGCATGGATTGTTCTTTGCCTTCGGTGAATGACCGTTTATTAAACTGAGCTCACTAATCCACGTGTGTTTCTGGGCCATAATTGCTGAAGTCAAGTCCCACTGCCAAGCCACGGCCGTTCCTAAACAACTCGGCTTTCTCCTGTAAAATTAGGGTGATTAAACTTTACATCTAGCTACTCCAGTGTTAGGAAGATTGATGAAGCTGTATTAAGGAATCACGTTTTTGTTTCTTGGATGAAAGGCGTCTTGTAAATGCAATGAATCAAAATGTTATTATTCCAGGTTTATGACAATGGAATATCTGTGGAGAAACATTGCCTGGGCTTTGTTTGGTTATTTGTGTCTTTACAATAATTGGAACTTTCAAATTGGGAGTCATTTATGGGAATACTAGGACCTAAGTGTTTCCCAGAAAAAAAAAATCGTTTGTGTGTGTGTGAACCAGGTGGACTGACTTTGAGCAAAGTCTGCATCTTGGTCTCCTCTATAAATTAGGGAGGTATAGTTACAGTGAGATTAAACTAAGATTGTAAGTCATGGCATTTAGCGCAGTGCTGGCACGTGGCCATCACTCAAGAAATGGTAGCTGCAGACCAGTCAGTGGCCTGGTGGTTAAGATGCTAGAGTCTCATGTGGTCGATGGCGGTTCAAGTCTCGGACCTGGCAGCCTGAAAATCACAGCAGGCTTGTGTGCATGTGTGCCCAAAATCCTAGAAGGAGAACAGGGGGAGAAGGGGTTGTGGTGTGGCCATCCCCCTTGTGGTGGTGGTGGTGGTGGGTGTGATTTCTCAGTTCCTCTCTCATTGTCTCTCTCTCTCTCTCTCTCTCTCTCTGGCAAGTGCATGTGCCTGATGGCAAAACCCTTAAAATAAATAAATAAATAGTGGCTGCGATGGTCATTTTGTTAAATGGGAGTGACCTGAAGCAGTTGTGTATGGTTTGGTATGTGTACCCCCATTCTGGGGCACTCCTCGCTGCCACGTTAGTGCGCGGTTCTTGGAGTGGGGAGGACTTCAGTACAGTCTGGAACTCTTAGCCGAGGACATAGGCTGTAAAATCTCGGAGAATAGGGACTGGGGCTCCAGAGTCTACATTGGACCATACAGAAACTTGGGAATTTAAGAAGAATTACAACTTGAAGTGGTTTGGTCAGACTTGACGTCTGAGATTTTCTCAAATGTAATCCATTCAAGTTAAATTGGAACTCCTATCCTGAGCCCTTTTGCTTTCTGGCCTTTGTCTTGCTGTGTTACTCCCACCACTGCCGTGACATGATCAGCACCAGAACAGCGGCCGCCATATGTGGGACTTAGTGCGTGCCCGGTCACTGGGCTCCGCTCAGAGTGAGAAGGGGATGGAACATCCAGAGTTCTGTAGACGTGGTCTGTGCTCTCAGACCTTGGGGAAGGTGTGTGGGACAGAAGACATCTACATTGGCGACTCACCCAGGGAAAGAGTTCATCTGGTAGACAATTAGAGGGCTGGAGTGGCTAGGTTAAGAGAGTTAACAAACTAAGTTTTAAATAGGACTGGTAGGGGGAGGTGCTGTTTTCTGGGCTACACTCCCAGCCAGGTGGACGTGTCCAGCAAAACTCAAAGCTAGGACCGCAGAGCTTCCCTCGGCCACCCCTCACTATTCAGGAAGGACTTTCATTAAGCTCTTTCACAAACTTCTTTCTTGGCTAGAGGGTACATGTGCTGGCTAAAGAGACAGAGAGAGGAAGAAGAGACAGCACCCTCCTGGGAATGGTCACTACATCCCTTCCCCTGCATTTTTCCATCCTGTCGGGGTTTGGGGCATGCTTTCACACACGCCTGCCGTTTGCCAGGTTGCCAGGTGTGAGACTGGAGCTGTGCAGTCGGCCACGTGGGGCCCAGCTGCCTTAACCACCAGGCCGCAGAGCTGGCCCCGCTCACGGTTGACGCAGCCATCGGAGGTCCAGAGCGCATTTTAATACGTTCTGAGTAACTCTGGAGGCTGAGTGTCACCCCTACAGGAAGGGATAGAAAAGGCATGTATTAATTTTATTAACAAAATGTACCATGTGCAAAACACACTGTTAAGTTTTTAGTAATATTTAATTTTTCCAGTAATACTATAAAGTTGATATTTTCTCCATTTTATAGAAAGAGGAAATTGAGATTTAGAGGGGATAAGTGACTTGTCCCCATTCACACAGCTAGTGAGTTACAGGAGTTATTTCTCTATGCACTTACTTCCCAGGAAGCTGAATTATAACTCTTACCTGTGGGAAGGGACTAGGACTTAACGTACCCATTTTATCTTTCGTCTGCCGTGAACATTCTAAGAGCTCATTGTTAAGTACTTTGTGATTTGCAGATGAGAGTGTCCGCATAAAATTGCCACTGGCGGTCCATCCAAAGGCAGCACAAGGTGGCCAAAAAACAGTCCTTGAGGTAGTCCTTAAAGTATTGTAGGTATGGGGCCAGCAGGCGGTATGGTGGTTAAGACACTGGACACCCACATTGTTGCCCACGGTTCCAATCCTGGACCCGGTGGTTTGAAAATTCTGAGAGGAGTATGAAGGAGAAGAGGATGGAGGAGAAAGGATTGTGGCATGACTGTCCCCCTAGGGGGTAATTTCTCACTTTCCCTCTTTCCCTCTCTCTGTCTCTCTCTTGTGAGCACACATATCCCGTGGCAAAAACCTAAAGTGTGTGTGTGTGTGTGTGTGTGTGTGTGTGTGTGTATCTTAGCTTCATCTTAACTAAGGCTTTGTTATTGCTTTAGATTAGCAACAAGGGTTTAGTCTCTTCATGAATAACTTTGGCATTTAGCCAGTTACTTTTGAAAAAAAAAAGTAAAATGAAAACTAAAAACAGGGAGAAAAATATAGCGAGTGTATTATGGACCAGCTGGTGGCATGATAGTTAAGGCCAACTTAGTGGTTTGAGTCTCAGACACGGCAGCTTGAAAAACACACTGGGCGTGTGTGCATGTGTGCCCAGAATCCCAACAGGAGAATGGAAGAGAAAGGATTGCGGCGTGGACGTCCCCCTGGGGGGTAATTTCTCACTTTCCTTCTCTCTTTCTCCCCAAAAAGCGCATGCACCCTATAGCAAAATAAAAAGGAAAAGAGTGTAGTTCATGCCTAAACTGAAAAGTGAAAGTGTACTTAGGCCAGCAGGTGGCATGGTGGTTAAGGGCACTGGACTCTCACATGGCCAACTGTGGTTCTAGTCCCAGACCTGTCGGCTTGCTTTCTCACTTTCCCTTTCTCTCTCTTACTCTGTCCCTCTCTAACCAAATTAAAATAAATAAAGTTAAATAAAATAATTCTTGAAAAAATTATTTGGGAACCAGCAGGTGGCGTGGTGGTTAAGGCGCTGGACACTCCCACATGGCCGACCAGGGTTTGAGTCCTGAATCTGGTGGCTTGCTTTCTCATTTCCTCTCTCTCTCTCTCAAATTAACAAATAAATGAATAAATAAAAATTAAATAAAAATTTTTAAAAAAAGTATGCTCAGTAATTTTTAACTATGTTCAATGGTGTTGGTGATCTTGCTAGTAAAAATTGTGTCTTTCCTTTTCAGCTTAAAGAAGTCTTCTGCTGAACTGAAAAAAATACTAGCGAATGGCCAGGTAGGTTTTATTACATAGGAAGATTTTCATGTGGTGGTAACTTATTAATGGTCCGGTTTTTGTTTCCATAAGCTTACCAAGCACATAAAGGGCCTGTGCATTTCCCCCGTCATAAATGAACAACATGGCTTAATTTGATTGGCAGAACAATTTGCAGCACGTTTTTCAAACTGTGCTAATGGGTTTCACTCCCAGCAGATTGAAGTCCTATGCACACACCCTGCTGCCAGCTCAGTGTAAAAAAAAGTTAATCAGTTCTGAACAAGTGTGTCAGCCCATGGGTGGTTGAAATGGCCCTGCATTCAGAGGTGGCTCTGTCTTTCATTATCTTTGGGGAGAAAAGGAAAAACGGTGACTTTCTTACCTCCTTTTATTCTGAAATCAATGCTGGCTTTTTAGGGAAACGGAGTCACAGCAGACTCATTTAAAATGCCTGGGCTCCAGGGGACCATGGTTAGCCTAGTCGACCTGCCGTCTGAAACCGAACGACCTGAGCCAGCCAGTGAGGGACGACCGGGCCCGCAGGCCAGTTACTTCTCCCTGATTTTGATTCAAGCACATGGACATACCTGAAATAGTACGGTGCTTTTAAACATACCCTGGTAAATTACGCTACCTACAGCCCTCGGTTCTCCGACGGCGGCGTCAGTGCGCCTTCGTGTTTGCTGTCGCCGGGCCCTGATGGCCGGGGGCGGGCGCCTGTCCACCGCCATCAGGCCTGCCTATTAGGCTCCATTGACTGAGACATCTGTGTCACTGCGAATAAGAGACTCTCATTGATTTTCTTAACTGCTGTTCACTTCCCGTCCGTGTTTCGAAGGCTGAAATCTTAATTATCTCAGATGCTTATTCAGTGCCTTCACACGCTGACCTCTCTAAGCCTCGTTGGCATTTCATGAATCAAGTGCTTGGAGTGGAGCACGTCAGGAAGACGGATCTGGGGCCTCACGCGTGTCCTTCCCTCGCACCTGTAACATGGCAGCCCGGAAGATGTGTGTGCCTTGAACGGTGACTGTGGTAGTGCTTCTGGAACTCTGCTTAGTTAGCACACGGCCCCTTGAATACAGTTAGAAAAAGTTATGTCCATCTAGTTCTGACATCTGACGGTCATCCAGAGTGTGGATTCTGTATACAGCTAGGGAGACGCTGGTGTTTTACGCATGTGTAATCTTGCTAGACTCAAAAATCTGAGATAGTGTTTATCTAACCTTTTTTTTTTAGTTATCAGAGGGCATGTGCATTCATTAGAGAGAGAGAGAGAGAGAGAGAGGCAGGGAGGCAGCTCTTCCCATTAGGGCGCGGACCGTGTGGAATTTGGGATACACACATGCACATTTGGTGTTTTTTCCCCCAAGCTGCCGAGGCCAGGATTTGAACCACAGTCAGGCATGTGGGATCGGGCTCTTTTAACCACTAGGCTGCAGGCCCAGCCCCATTTATCTAGGACTTTTGACCTTAAGCACCCCAAGATTTCTTCAGATAGAGGTCCACGTCTGGAACCCCTCCGTGCCCTGTGTGTGTTCAGAACCAGGATGGAATAAACCCGACTAAGAGGAGAAATACTGAGCCTGGGATGTTTATGTATCTTCAACATGCGTGCATTCTAGTTACTAATTGTAATTTATGTATGAGTCACTCATGTTCTTCAGCTGGAAAATATATTTCAAAATTGACATAAATTAAGAAGCTTTAACTACATTTGTTCAACCCAGGCAATGGAAAATAACCTGTCACAGATTCCTCTTTCAGAAATGAAAAACAGTGTATTTCCACTGCCAAAAAAAATAAGCATTTTGAAATGTTTCTAACGTATCGACAACAAGCCTCGCACCGTAAATATCTCCGTGGTCTCAGTTCTGAGGCGCTCGTGGTAGGGGATTGCCGTGGCAATGATTTTTGACACTTAAAGATTGTTTATTGCTTTCCCTTGGGAGCATGGTAACTCCATAGTAAACGGGATGGCATCTCTTTCTTGTAAGGATTAGCCTTTATATTTACTTAAACTCAACATCCCACCCCCCCCCAAAAAAAAAAAAAAAAAAAAAAAAAACACCTTTGGAAGCTTTCAAAGCACCTCCTCCTGCTGATCGCCCATTCCGTGTGCTGTCGGGTAGTGAGCAGCGGTGTGGTGAGGGGTGTGCACAGTGTGGCCGGCAGCACTCGCTGTGGAAGGCGTAAGTCACATTTAACGATACTTTAGCACTTGAGCCTAGTTTTTTATTTTAGTGGTTTATGCTCTCAAGCATTAATAATGATTTGCCTTCCCACTAGCCTCCACTTAGATTTAATAAGGAATTCATATTAATCATTAAAAGAAAGGGACATGATTCTTCAAGATAATCAAATATTGACAGGTTAGAAATAGCTTTCTGCCTGGGTTCATTGATATAGGTTATGTGATATAAATATTTATTTCTTTTCTGTCACTCAGAGTAAATGCCACCGATTGATTCCGCATTGATATAGTGTCAACAGTTCATAAGAAACATTTGACTGGCTTGTGTTTTCCGATCAGTCTCTGCTCTATAAAGTGGGATTTACTAAATCTCTCCAATTGTCTGCTCATAGACTGTGACTGCTTTCTGAAACCATTATGGCTTCGATTTGTGAAGCAAAGGTCTAGTGATAGGACTAGTTTCTGTCAGACCTTTACATATAAAATAAGGATTAATTGAGCATTTTTATTTTAATGATTTATAAAAGATAGGTACTGATTCTTCTTAACACAAGCAGACAATAAACAAAGAATATTTTCCTTGCTGATCCATACTTGAATTCCATTTCATTTTCCCATTAATTTCATTAATTTTATATTAAATCAAGCAGTTTTTAGAAAGTGTAACACTTGGGCTTTGGATTGGAGACATTGTTTTCCTGTTAGCACTAAATTTATGATGGAGGATGCCATTTTTGCAGCTTAAGAAAAGTAAATCTTTGGGCATCTTTTATTGAGAGCTACCCATCGCCTCCCTGCCGTGTGGCTGGGGCTGCTTTCCCCACTCGGGGTCTAGGGACCTTTGTCTGTTTAACGTCAGTCTTAGATTTGAAACTGGTACGAAACAGCCCACAGGGCCAACTTCAGGGACGTGAAAAGCGCACGGTCAGGGCAAGGCTGTGTGACTTGGACCTTTGCCTCCCTAAAGTCACTTCCTCTTTTCGCTTTTTAGAACTTGTAGGAGACGGTGGCAGTATTTGATTTGTTCTTGGCAAATCAAGGATAAAGGTATTGAGAAGTCACAGATCCTGAACTCATTCTAGGTCTGCTGCAGCTTTGGCTGTTAACTTGAGGACTTCACATGCCTTTAGAAAGACCTTTTGTGTTTAGGGGAGGAGAAAAGGCAAGGGTGAGGGGCAGAACTAGGTATCCACTGCAAAATTCACTTTAAAAACTGTATCATCACCAGTTTATAAAACTTAAGGTTCACGGTGGATCCCACATGAAGACTGAAATGTAAATACGACTGCGTATGCAAGTCCCAACTGCATGACGCCTTCCCCTGCCCACAGAAGGACAGCTGCTGCCTGTCCGTTCCCTTCCCGGCCCGCCTGCCTTTCAGCAGCAGAGCCCTGTGCCAGCCGTCTCTCTCAGGTCATTCTGTCTTGGCAGTTAATTTTTTTTTTTTTTTTCTTTTTTAGAGGTTTTTGCTATAGGGCACGTGTGCTCGCCAGATAGAAAGAGAGAGAGAGAGACATACAGAAAGCGAGAAATCACCCCCCCCCCAGGGGGGATGGCCACGCCGCAATCCCTTCTCCTCCCTTCTCCTCTCGGGATCTTGGGCACACACGCACATGCGCCTGGCGTGAGTTTTAAGCCACCGGGTTCGGGACACAAACCGCGGTCGACTACGTGGGAGGCCAGTGACATAGCCATTACGCTAACTGCTGGTCCCCAGCAGTTAATTCTTTAATTGTGGCTTTTTCTTTTCTTTCTTTTTCTTTTTTCTTTTTTCCTTTTTTTTAAGTTTTTTGTCATAGGGTGTGTGCACTCGCTATAGAGAGACAGAGCGAGACACACAGAGAGAGAAAGTGAGAAACTACCCCCCATGGGTGATTGCATGCTGCAGTCCCTTCTCCTCCGTTCTCCTGTGAGGATTTTGGGCACGCACACATATGTGCCCGGCGTGATTTTTCAAGTGGTGTCCAGGACTTGAATTGAGGTCAGCCATGTGGGAGCCCAACACTTTAACCTCCTTGCCACCTGCTGGCTTTTTCTTCTCCATCTCTCTGCCTTTTCTTATCTTTCTTTCTTTCTTTCCTTATTTTTTTTTTTTTGAAATTGATATATTTATTGACTAAAAAACTTTGTTTCACCTCTTTTCATTTTAAAGAGCTATGTGATTTTTTAAAAACACTTCTCTTCTTCAGAACAACATCGTAAGGAATGAAATTGCTTTTAACTTGCGAGTGCCCTTCAGATTGTTTACCCTCCATGGGCGAGTGGCCATTGCTAGGGAGGAGTGTCCTTTCATAGTGACACCTGAGACAGACTGCCGCCACACAGCACTGACGCTGAGCGCACCGAGGCCGAGTTCTAGCCTTGATGATCAGAGAGCCTGGTGGACTGGGCTAGATGGTGTTAGAATGCTGCCGCGTGCTGTGACTGTGACGATACTCGACTCCAGCTATCATACTTAAGGACAATAGTCCATAGGCTTATGCATCCTGCTTTCTTATCGTAAAGGACACTGTTTCTCTGCTTCATTTTGATATGTTGGATTAATATGCTCATGCAAACTAGAAAGGCAAAAATATCATTAACTGTTGATCCCGTTAATGAATTTTTTCAGAGTTATCAATTAAAATAATCTATTTTGATCAGAGATAAGAAATTGTCAGATTTTTTTTTTGGTAATCAATTCATGAGTTTCACTTAAATTTTTCCTTTTTTTTTTTTTTTTTTTTTTTTTTTTGCTATAGGTTGTATGCGCTTGCCAGACAGAGAGAAAGAGAGACAGAAAATCACGCACACGTGCCCGGCGTGAGTTTTAAGCCACTGGGTCCGGGACGCGAACCGTGGTCAACTACGTGGGAGTCCAGCGACATAGCCATTACGCTAACTGCTGGTTCCCTCCATATTTCTTTTTTTTAAGAATTATTTTTTTATTTAATTTTATTCATTGTCTTTATTTTTGAAGTTGGTCAGAGAGAGACAGAGAGACAGAGAGAAAGAGACAGAGAAAGAAGGAAAGTGAGAAAGCAAGCCATCAAGTCTGGGATTTGAACCATGGTCAGTCATGTGGGAGTCCAGCCTTCTTAACCACCATGCCACCTGCCAGCCCTGGGATTCCATATTTCTGTCTCGATTTTCCCCTATTCTTGAATTTGCTAATGAAGCTCATAGTGCATATGCACGTACACACACACACGTACATGCATGCACTTACACATACGTGTACACACATGTGCATAAGCACACACACGTGTACCTACATATGTTGTAAACAACACTTGCCCTCTCGCTCTTTCCCCCAGCCCTGCCAGCTTTCTCGTACTCTTAGCCTGTCTCCTGACCATGTTGGATACCTTCCACTCCTGGTGAGCTTGGAGTGTTGGAATGCTGGGTGTTCGACAGTTCCACTTCTCTTTCCACCCAGTTGGTATTAGCAGTGAAATGACTCGGATGCCCGGATTAGTATGGTTGCCTGTGGAGTGGTAGAGGGTCTGATACCACATAGCTCCGTCTGCTTCCTTGAAAGCTCAGCGTGGACTTGAGTGAGTGGGATTTCTCTCTCCTAGATTATCTTATTTTTTAGACAGATGATTAGCCTTGACATGATCCTCCAAGTAGCTGGGCCCGTGGGTGTGTACTGCACACCTGCCTTTTATAGTGGGCTGGGAATCAAATTCAGGCTTCTACATGACCTCAGCCCGCCAAGTAGCAGTGTCTACCAGCGGACGCTACCGCTGCTGGCCTTCTGCGAGGACTTTCCTGCGCGCCATGATGAGGGTGCAGCTTGTTAGGCAAGTTAATGGTATAAATTAGGTTGTTGGAGGCATGTTTAGATTACCTAGAGAAATGTTCTAAGGGAATTGGCCTAGTAGCCTATTTGTACCCGCCAATAGATACCACTATTTACGCATCCTTCATTGATCAAAGTAAACCAAGGAGCAGCTCAACTAATTTAGCATCTCAAGTAAGTCACTTTTGTGCTGATTTTCTTCACACCGCTTTTAAATTTATCATTCACTTCAGAATAATAAGACTTGCCTTTTGTTTTCTTCATACCACAGTCTTTTATACAGGTTGAAAAAAATTTCTTTTCTGTATTAGCTATATAAAAGGAGTGAAGAACAGAATTTCCCTCAAGTACAAAAATAGTTTCCAGTTTTTCTGACTTGTCTGTCTTTTCTTCACTGACCCTAAAATATATAGTAATTAGCTGATTGTAAATTGCATCAATCAGGTTGTACTACAGTTAAATTGGGTGCCGAATTGGCCTTTACACACTAATCTGTCAATATTCTTTTAGGGATTGGCAAAATGGCTCGGGAAGGAAGCTGTTTCTGTTACCTGCACTGTGCTCTTAATTATCACAGCTCTCTGAAGCTTCAACTTCAGAAATGTATAGAAGGAAAATATTTCCCTTGATAAATGAAGGCTTGCTTTATTCAATTGGTGGAAGTTTAGAGTAGAGCAAGATATTTAAAGCTTTAGTGTAATGGTCTGAGAGCAAACAGTTTTTTTTTCCAAGTGATATTGAATTAAAAACTCCATCCATTTTCTGCCCGTGCAAGGCAGTGCAATTCCCTGGAAATTGATTTTTCTTTTTTTCCCAGAGCTTACTATGGCTTTTCCCAAGCTTTAGCTATATGGAAAATAACACCTTTATTAAATCCACTTAGTGAATAAAGTTGGCAGTTAATTTTTAAGCAACTGGACCAATGTGTAAAAAATTACCGAATGCATCAAATTGAGTCCAAATAGTCTTAAAGTTATTTGATAAATAATTATTTAGGGAGTTCTTTAAAAATTCTAAAACATTATTTTGTCACACTGACATGATTCACCTACTTTCACAATCCAAATGAGAGTAGTATTTGTGGTTTACTAGGTTTTATGGAACCTTGGAAAAACGTCCGTGCTGTTTTAAATATTAAATTATGAAAATATATAAAAATTACATGCATCTATGTTTTCCCTTTATGCATTGTGTTTGACTATGAATTTTAAAGTGCATGGTTTTGGCACTTTTTCGTCAGCATAATATGATTTCCTCCCCATTACTGCTGTACATTAATTTATCATTTGCAAAGAAAAGAACTTCAGCTACCCTTGGAAATCATAAACATTATTCAGTGTGTTTGTTAAGTGTTAATTATAGGGTCATCTGAGGAGTTTTAGGGGCTGATTTATTTACAGATCATGCATTAGATTACTCTGTGCGTGGAAGCGCGTTGCCTGAAGTTTGACTCTGGGAGTGTGCGGTGCTGTTTGGTTTCCGTTATGTGCAGTACGAGAGACTGCTTTCTTATCAGCATCTGTGACCTGACCCTTTTGAGCTATGTTATATCATTCCATTTTGACACCTTTTATCAAACTTTAATGAAATGACCCAGGCAAACAAATTGTCATTAAACTTTCCATCACTTTGTCCCTTGGTATCGTCTTTTATAAATTGGACAGCAAATGTTGTATTGATCTTCTCGTTCTTGCAGCTGAACTTGAAATGACCCAGACTGCTTGTTGTTTATGGCCCAGAGTTGCTTTTCCTTGACATTTCCATCCACGCCATGACACCCTTTTTGTTTTTCTTTCTTTCTTGTGGAGATGAATGAACAAGACATACGGTATCGAGACACCCTTGGTCACGGCAACGGAGGCACGGTCTACAAGTGAGTAGTCAATTTTGTTTAAACTTTCTCCCCACTTTGGCCAGGTGCTGGGGTCCGCATTATCCGTGGCAGAGAGCTTTAAATGGCTACCAGTGCCTGGATTTTATTTCCGCATTTGACTCCAAAAATCTGCGAGGCATTTATTTTCTCCGGAATTGCCTGAAAAGTGCATTTATATTGCCTTTAATATTTCTGAGTCTGCATCTCTCCTGGGTGAGCAGTTAATAGTCCACCATTAGCAAGTATACCTTTAACTGGCCCGAAGTTTAATGCATTTTTTCCTCTTTTCCTTCACTCTTTAACACCGTTATTTTCTTTAACTTGCTAGCACCTTTTGCTGGTCCCTTGTCTGTTTGCAGCTATGCCCAGTGGAAGGCAAACCTCATAACTACCATTGCTCTGCCCCGTGTCGACACTCTAAGTTATTAAAAAGCCTTCTTCTTGTCATATTTCCTTCTCTCCTCCCCTCACGCCCCTGAGAGAATTTCTACACATTGATGAATATGTTAAGTTATAAAATTCTCCCAAATTCCAGCGGCAGTGATCTTACCCTAAAGGAGTGTTCATTTTCATATTAAAAAATGCTAACCATAAAAAATAGTTCTCTCGACAGGGAAGTCTTTCTCATGCAGTAGTGCAAAGTTTAAACTACATAATGTAATATCTGGTACTTAATAGTCTGCAATGGTGTATGAAAAATATTCCACTAGGAATTAAAAAATCCATACTCTGAGAGAAAGCCCTGAGGGAGTCATAAAGCTTTCCTCCAGAGAGCTGTTTTCCATATATTCTCTAACCCTGCATCACATTACGAGCGCGTTTTCACCTTCGCTGTTTTAACATCGATATTAATACGTGTTTTCAGAGTTGTAGAACAATTAGCTCATTTTCGAATCGGTTACTCATCTTCTTAGAGTGCTGAGTTCTGACCGGCCACGCAAAGGTCGGCCCAGTTGCCATCGTGCCCTGTGATGGTGGAGGGTCACGTCTCGTGTCTCAGAGCATCCCCATGCTTCAATGTGGTCTTGGCATAAGCTAGACCCGGGGAGACCTTTCAAAGTCATTTGATCCAGCCACCCATTTGGGGCTTCAGTCCCCTCCTAAGGTACAAAGGGCACAGGAGTACAGAGTATATTCCTTTCAGAATTTATGTGCAGGGACCAGCAGGTGTGGTGGTTAGGGCTGGACTCCCACATGACTGATTATGGTTTGAGTCCTGGACCTGGTGGCTTGAAACTCAGGCCAGGCACATGTGTGTGCGTGCCCAAGATCCTGAGAGAATGAAGGAGAAGGGATTGTGGCATGGCCATCCCCCTGGGGGGGGGGGTGACTTCTCACTTTCTCTCTCTCCCTCTCTCTCTCTCCCCCCCCCCTCCCCCTCTCCCTCTCCCTCTCCCTCTCCCTCTCTCTCTCTCTCTCCCTCCCTCTCCAGTGAGTGCATGCACCCTATAGCAAAAATCTCCGGGGTGGGGGGGGGGAGAATTTATGTTCACACATTTGGGTTATTTTTCCTGCAGATAGCTGTTGTCAAGAGTTGGTCTGAAAGTTAAGCCCTTCTACTGTGATAATTCAGAGAAATAAATAATAACATACTTCTCACATCATCCTTTGGCCTTGTCCTCACAGTGTTAGGCCTAATGAGCCCGATGTGTTCGAAGGCTCCTGTTCCCTGCCCTGGGTCGGCCTAGCCTTCTTTCCTGTGCAGCTTCTGGTACTGCGTGGGCACTACCTCGTCATCTTCTTACCCTGTTCTCAAGGTTTTTGGGTTCAAGTATCCATAGAAAAGAAAGAAGGAGGACCAGCAGTTAGCATAATGGCTATGTTGCTGGACTCCCACGTGGTCGACCATGGTTTGCGTCCCGAACCCGGTGGCTTAAATTCACGCTGGGCATGTGTGCGTGCGTGCCCAAGATCCCAAGAGGAGGATGGAGAAGGGACTGCAGCATGGCCATCCCCCCTGGGGGGTGATTTCTCGCTTTCTGTCTCTCTCTCTGTCTTTCTGGCGAGCGCACGCGCCCTATAGCAAAGACCTCTCAAAGAAAAAGAAAAGAAGGAGAAGGAACACATACATTCTGTGATTTTCTTTTCTTGAGTTCCCTGGAAGGAGCAGTTTTCAAAGCCTCAGGCTTTCCCTTCAATGTTTTTATGTTGATACTGAAATATAATAAAATGGGAAAGATTTCCAGCAGCTCTTTAGATTCCACTTATTGGCTTCAATTGACGTCCAAAACCATGCCTTTAGATTCCTAACCAGCTTCTTAATTGTGCTTTTCCACCAAATGTTTGGCTTTGTATTTTCAAATTAAAGGCCTATTATAAATCTACTGTCCTGGTTTATTCTGGAAGGGAAGAAATGTAAGGCTACCAAAACCCAACAGATAATTTTTATTAGACATAATATTTTAGATGTTAAAACTTTAATCCCTTATCTTAAAATGTAGATTTTTGGGGGGCCAGCAAGTGACATTATAGTTAAGATGCCGGACTTCCACTTAGTCGACCATGGTTTGAGTCCCAGACTCGGCAGCTTAAAATTAATGCTGGTCGTGCGTGCGTGTGTGCCCAAAATCACAAGAGGAGGATGGAGCAGAAGGGATTGGAGCACCTCCAGGGGTTGATTTCTTGCTTTCTCTCTGTCTCTCCAACAAGAACACATGCCCTATAGCAAAAATTTCTCAAAAAGAAACGTGTGTGTGTGTGTGTGTGTGTGTGTGTGTGTGTGTGTTTCCAAATAAGGAGGAACTGGGACCAGCAGTTGGTATAATAGTTATGTTGCTGGACTTCCACATGGCTAACCCCAGTTCGAGTCCTGGACCTGGCGGCAGCTTGAAACTCACACTGGGCGTATGTGTGTGCATGCCCAAAATCCCAAGAGGAGAATAGAAAAGAAGAGATTGCGGCGTGGTTATCCCCTGGGGTGTGATCTCTTGCTTTCTCTGTCCCTCCAGTTAGGGCATGTGCCCTAAAGCAAAAATCTCTCAAAGAAAAAGGAAGGACATATTGGAAGGTGGAAATAACATGCCCATCCCCAAGGAGAAAGTATAACATGAAATTACGTTAACTTTGCTTTAAAAATTGTATCAAATTTTGCTATTGGGCACATGTGTTTGCAGTAGGTCAGGACAAGAAAGTCCTCCCAGAGGATTAGCCACTCCACAATCTCTTCTTCATTTCTGCTTTTGGGATTTTAGGCACACATGTACACATGCCCAGTGTGTTTTTCCAGCCCCTGGATCCGGGGCTGATCCTGCGTGGCACAGCTGGCCATGTGGGATCCAGCTGCCTTGACCACCAGGTCCCTGTCTGGCCCCTAAAATTACATTTAATTGTTGTGAAATATACCTCACATAAAATTTGCTACCTTTTTTATTTTCATTTTTGCTAGAGGGCATAAATGGAGACAGAGAAAATGAGAAAACACCACTCATGGGGCATGGTCATGTCACAATCCCTTCTCTTACATTTTTCCCTTCTTTTGGGATATTGGGCACACATAGGTCCCTGGTGTGTTTTTAAAGCCACCAGACCAGCTTCAGGACTCGAACTGCACCAGCTGACCATGTAGGATCCAGCTGTCTTAGCCGCCACACTACCAGCTGGTCCAAAATTTATCATCTTAACCTTTTATAAGTCCAGTGGTATCAAGCACACTCACATTGTTGTGCAACTGTGAGCACCATCCGTCTCCAGAGTGCCTTTCATTTTGTGTAGCTCAAACTCTGTACCCATCCAACGACAATCCCCCATTCATCTCCTCAGTGTTGCTTTTGGCCAGGAAGCAATGTTAGAATTTTTTCTTCTTTAGGGTACAGTGCTGAAGGGAATGTTTTCCCACATGTCTTTCACACTTTCTTTAATTTGTTCCAATGCTATGTTGACATTAACAACTTACCCTGAGTTCATCACTATTGCTAATACTCAGTATAACCATGTGGGGCTTAATACGTGTTTGACAGTGATTGCTTCAGGAGAGTTGATGGCAGTGTCATGCTCATGTTAGTACTTTATTTACATAGTAGATTTCTTATGAAAAAAAGAAATTCTATTTATCTTTTTTTTTTTTTTTTTTTTTTGAGAGAGATTTTTTTTCTGTAGGATGTTCACTGGAGAGACAGAGGAAGAGAAAGCAAGAAATCGTCCCCCAGAAGGGATGGCCACACCATAATCCCTTCTCTTCCATTCTCCTCTTGGGATCTTCAGCACACACGCACACATGCCCGACATGAGTGTTAAGTCGCTGGGTCCAGGATTTGAACTGCAGTTGATTATGTGGAGTCCAGTGACATAACCATTATGATATCTGCTGGTCCCCAAAATTTCATTTTCTTACTGCTTGTGTGATTCTCAAGGGGAGAGTATGTGAAGATACCAAATTGCCTAGCCACTTGTCCTTGGTCCCTGGGCCCCACTTCTGCCTGGCCTTCTACCTGAGCTGTTCATATATCTCTGGCTTTTAGCTCAGCACAAATACATGGTTTAATCGTCAAGAAAGGAGAATTTAGTAGTCTCTATAAAACTGTTTGATGTGTTATGATTGAGCTTCTCCTACACTAAGTTTACCTTAATAGTGTCAACTATAAAAATTGTGGGTTTTCAAAGGAAATGATTATATTATAGGCTATGCTACATAAACTAGATGAGGAAAATTCCTCTCATTGGTAACAAAACTGCTTAATGGGACTGTTTATTTTTTTCCTTATAAAGTACAATAAATAATAAGTACAAAGCAAAAGTTTAATATTTCAGTCTTATCCTTTTTTTTTTTTCTTTTTTTGGAGAGGTTTTTGCTATAGGGCATGTGTGTTCGCCAGACAGACAGAGAGACAGAAAGTGAGAAATCATGCCCCAGGGGGGATGGCCACGCCACAATCCCTTCTCCTCCATTCTCCTCTCGGGATCTTGGGCACTCATGCACATGCGCCCAGCATGAGTTTTAAGTCACCGGGTCCAGGACTCAAACCACGGTCGACTACGTGGGAGTCCAACGACATAGCCGTTACGCTAACTGCTGGTCCCAGTCTTATCATTCTTTATGTGATATTGTGAATGTCAAGGGGTATGATACCATGTGTAACTGCAATGTATATTATTTAATAGTTGATACATTTCATCCTTAAATCAGGGGTCCCTAAGCCCTGGGCCACAGGCGGGTATCGGTCTGTAGCCTGTTAGGAACCAAGTCGCCCAGGAGGAGATGAGCAGTGAGGGGTAGAAGGGCGGAGCTTCATTTGTGTTTAGAGCCACTCCCCTTCACTCACATTATCACCTGTGCTCCACCTCCTGTCAGGTCAGTGGTGCCACTAGATTCTCTTAGGAGCATAAGCCCTGTTGTGAACTGCACATGCGGGGGATCTAGAGAGTCTAGATTTATGAGAATCTAATGCCTGATGATCTGAGACGGTGATGCCAGCACTGGGGAGTGACCACACATACTGCATTATGGTGATTACGGTGAGCTGTGTAATTATTTCATTATATATTACACTGTAATAATTATAGAAATAAAATACACAATAAATGAAATGTGCGTCAATCATTCTGAAACCACTTCCCCCACCTCCCATCCACGGAAAACTTGTTTTCTATGAAACCAATTCCTGGTGCCCAAAAGGTTGGAAACTGCTGCTTTAAGTCTCAGTAGCTTCCGCAGTTACATAGTATGAAGTTCTGACTCCAGACATTTGGACCGAATGGTGCTGTGGATGTTGTGGCTGGCCCCTGCTGCGCTGTTCTCAGTATTATGACAATGACCTAGACTAGTAATTTCAGTTATTATTTCCTGGATTACTAATTTGGGCTAAATAGATCATTCAGGAAGTAACTTAGACTAAAGTATTGCCCAGGCCTAGGAAGAAGAAAAGTTTAGGAAAAGGAAATGAGTGTATTTTGATTATTGCTCCATTTCCTAGAATGGTACACGCTATTCCAAAATAATAAATTCAGGAAAGTCACATATAGTCTCCTCCAAGAGATTCACAATGAATTTCAAAAACTTTGAGATAGGCGCAGCAGGTGGTGTGGTGGTCAAGGCATAGGACTTCCACATTGTCAAACACAGCTCTAATTCCAGACCCAGTGGCTTGAACAATGATGCTGGGCACATGTGCTTGGGTGCCCGAAATCCATAAAGGAAAATGGAGAAGGAATTGCACCCAAAATCCCAACAGGAGAATGGAGAAGGGACTGCAGCATGGCCATCCCTTCTGTCTCCAGCGTGTGCATGCTCTCTGTGGCAAAAACCAAAACCAAAAAAAAAAAAAAAAAACAACCCTTTGAGAACATAAAGAACAATGGTGTGTTATGTGTATTTTCTCTTGAGTTAGAATCTTCCACTAACTAGTTGTGTGACCGCGGGCAAGTTACGTAAGGCCTCCTGCCTCACTTTTCCATTGCAAAACGGGTAGTAATATTTCTCTGCTAAGGTTGTTGTGACGTTAAATGAGATGATCCGTAAAAGTTCCATGACTCGGTTTCTGGCACTTGTTAAATGTTAATGACTGGTAGCGGTAGTACTGATAACAGTAAATTTATTTAAACACTGTGTTCCCTACTCTGTTTGGCCATGGGACTCTTTCTCAGGAACAGCTATAAACATCTCAAGAATGACAATTGTGTTGCATAAATGTAGAGAAACTCTGCATCAACGTGGCACATATTGTACTTCTATGTTCTTTCTATTCTCCAGTTGTTTCATGAATAAGATTATTATAGCTTAGATATTGTCTCACATCGAGTGACTTTTAAAAATTCACACAGTATTTTCTCTTTTGTCGTAACTTATTTTCAAAATACAGTAGGATGGCCGTATAACATTAAGCCCTTTTTTCTACTGGAAAGGCCAGGATTTGCAGTCAAGTGGCCACCGAGGCAAAGCCAGAACCCTGGACAGTCTCTCCTCTCGCTGTGTTTTCCCCCCAGGCAGTGTCGTTTCTCAAGGTCAAGTCCAGTCCATTGTGTCTCCTTGTATTTTCCAGTGTATCCAGCACCGCCTTCAAGACAGAATGGGTGCTGGGAATGTGTTAGCTGAAAAGAGCACAAGGAAAGTGGAGGTTTTCAGTCGAGTCGAGTCATAGTGTGTTTTAATTGGATCCTCCCGTAGTTAGCTAGCTTTACAGGCTGCATAATTTAGAGGCTGCACTGTTGTTTCAGAGCATTCACCTACAAGGATGGGCATTCCCAAACTAAACGGGTATGTCTGAATGATTAGTTTTCTCTCGGATGTTAAAGTGGTGCGTACTCGGCATTCATTGACAGCATACTAGCCACGATGCTCTTCTCTTGGACAGTATGTCACGTTGACATGAAGGTTATTAATGGGTCTAGGTTCTCTGGAAAGACTGATTCCCAAGCCAGTCACTGAGCTTCAGGTCCAGAGATGAAATGATATTTAACTCTTAGGCTTAAATCATCCTGAATCAGCCAACAATCCTGAAGGATCATGCTTTATATTATATTTTTTTCCCGAATGCAGATTGACCATGTGTTTTATCTCTAGGTCTTTGAAAACAACAGTGTATTTTCTACAACCAATTCTTTTCCACAGTCCAGTTAAGAGTCAAATCTGGGCTTTGGGTAGAATTTTCTCAGTGATGTAAGAGGTAGCATATACGCTGCCTACTTGGTGTCTTGAAGATTTAATATAAACCATTATTTAAGAATTAATTAGAACATGGGACCAGTAGATGGTGTAATAGTTACATTGCTGGACTCCCACGTAGTTGACTACGGTTCAAGTCCTGGACCGGCTGCCGCTTCAAACTCAAGGCAGGTGTGTGTGTGTGTGTATGTGCGTGCGTGTGCACGGGTTTGCGTGTGCGTGCACAAGATCTTGAGAGAAGAATGGAGGAGAAGGGATTGCAACATAGCCATCCCCTCTGGGGGGGTGATTTCTCACTTTCTGCCTGTCTCTCTGGCAAGTACATGTTCTCTATAGCAAAATCTCTCTCAAAACAAACAAACAAAAAAGTTAATTAGAATTTATCTAGAGACAATAAGAGGGAAAGAATTTTAATTTTCAAAGATAGTGGTTTTTTCTTCTTTTCTATCACCTTATTTATTTGAATTTGCATTTAATAACAATATCTCCTTACAGCATACAGTGTTGCTTTTCCAGCACTAACATGGTGCATATTAGTGAAGACAGACCTCTCCATCTGCATTATCATCAGCTACCTTATTTAGGATACATTTGGGCAGTGGGCTGGCGCTGGTGCCTACACGTGGTGATTGAGGTCATGTGAGCTGTGGAGTGCTCTGTCCTTATAATGTGACGACAGAGGCCAGTTCAGACAATAAATGTGTAATGGGACTTATTTCATGAAAATTAGAAGCTCTGATGGTCACGTATAAAATGAGATATACGTGAATTGTCCAAAGTAAGTGTTGTTTAGTAAACAATATTTTAAAATCTGGGGTTCCTGAGGGGAAACATTATCAAAACAAGTCCTGGATGGTGAAAATGCTGGTACCCAGAACTCTTTTTTTTTTTTTTTTTTTTTTTTTGAGACAGAGACCGAGACAGAAAAGGAGAGGGAGAGGGAGAAAGCAGCCTCTAATGGACTGTGGTCATGCCGTAGCCGCTTCTCCATTTTTCCATCTAGTTGGGATTTTAAGCATGCACACACAGTACCCAGTGTTTTTCTCAAGCTGCCAGGGCTGGGATTGGAACCATGGGTGGCCACGTGGGATCCAGCTCCCTTAACCACTTGGCCACGGGGCTGTGCCCTCTCACCCCCCACCCACTAAACAGAGAGCAGTAGGTGGGGCTCCAGCTTCTCTGACCGTGTCAGTGACCCCACGCCTCTGTATATTTTGTCCCCTGACATATATCGTAAATTAAGAGTAGTTTTTAAATGGATTTAATATTGACCTTAGAGCTAGGTGATTGTTTGATTTATTTTGACTTTAAATTTCCAGTCAAATGAAGAGCTCGTTCCTCGCAGTGAAGATCATATTTTAAACACGCAAACAAGGCATCATCCTAATGCAAAATTAAATACTGGTATGTGGCCGGATTGCATTCCAGGATCATGTGACAGCGAGGACATGAATGTTTTCAGAAAATCAATGAGTATTTGTCAAATAAAATTAATTATGTATGTTCTCGTCTCTCCCTCTCTCAGCATTTACTGTTATAGGTCTGTTTTATACAATAATGTGTATCGTATTGATTAGAGTCTGAAGAATGAACCTGAGTTTGTGGTCCGTACACCTTTCCTACCTTTGCTCCCCCACCCCCACGTCCCCACCGCTTCATGCACGCTCATATCCATTACGGCAATGATAGATTATTGGCATCTAACCCACATGACAGGATGTCACAGGTCGCTGAGCAGAGATTTTCAGACTCTGTTTCCACCCGAATTAACTATTATTGAAATAGTTTATTGAGATTGAAGTATTGATCATTTTCTGCTAACCTTGGCTTAAGGGAAGGAAAAAGAGGCAGCGGTGTTTTTGAAAGACACTAAATTTCATTTTAAAAAATCTCATTTATTTAGCCTTTTCTCCTTCCTGTTTTATAGCCCATATTGTTTTACTGCTTGGAAAAGGGTATCTTGGCTTTATTTTTTATGACAGTATAATTATACTTCAGAAATGCACTTGATTACTATGGGTAACAAAATGGTTCTAGTATATTGGTTTGGCCGATATTGCTATACAAACAACTTTTCAGTCAATTGAGTCTGGTAAAAATCAATACATTATGGTAATATTTCAAGTAAGAATTTGCTGAATCTAAGTGTTTCAGCACTATCTTCTTTCAAGGAAGAAATAGTTCTGAAGTGGCAAGACCGCTAATATTTTATTTTATTTATTTTTTAGTTTTTAATTCACTGTAGGGTACGTGTGCTCACCAGAGAGCGATCGGGACAGTGAGAAAACACTCCGCCCAGAGGGGACCACACAGCCCCTTCTGATCTTGGCCGTTGGCATGCACACATGCTGGTGTGCTTCCCAGGCCACCGGGTCTAGGGCTTGAACCACGTGGCCAGCCATGCGGGATCCCACCGCCTCAACCACGGTGGCACCAACTGGCCCTCTACTATTTTATTTTAGTAAAATGTTTTCTGGGTAAAGAAATTTAAAGTCTCCAGCTAAGTGGTTGTGGGCAGGTAAGCACTGCCGTAGCCCACCTTTGTTAGAGAGTGAAAAGACGTAGTGTAATGTGAATTCTGCTCAGTGGCCGTGTCAGGAGGTGTAACGTCTGGGTTTGACTTCTTCCTGTGACCTCCACTCGGGTTCGTGGGTCTCATTCTGGGTGCGGAGTTTCAGAGGCGAGTGGACAGTTCAGAGTGCGGAGGGCCCTGGAGAGAAGAGCACGGGGTCTGGGATCGTGCCGGCTCAGTCCTCCTGCCTTCGTTGGCTGAGCACCACGTTCTGGGCGTGTGCTGTGTGGAGGGCACTGTGTAGGGGCACAGGGCACAGGGCCCGCCTAGGCCGTGTCCAGATGGATGCAGAGGTTCCGTTCACAGGTAAGCATGGGACCGCATGTGTCTTCATGTGTGTACACAGATGCCAGGGGCTGACAAAACAGTGACAGCTTTTAGCCCCTTCCTCAGTAAGGACCGGGGAAGGCCTCGTGGAGGAACTGGTATTCGAGCTGAGAAGTGACTGAAGGAACTAGCTAACTTTCATCTGATGAGGAGAAAATGAAAGGGCTCCATGACAGCCGGCTTGGAGTCTGCAGTGCAGGGCGCGTGTGCGTGCATGTCTAAAATCCCAAGAGCAGAATGGAGGAGAAGGGATTGTGGTGTGGCCATGCCCCTGGGGAGTGGTTTTTCTCGGTCTCTCTCTGTCTCTCTTTTTCTTTCTGTCCCTGGTGAGCACCTGTGCCCTATAGCAAAACGAAACTAAACAAATACAGAAATCAGGGAAGAACCCAAGTGTGCAGTGCGTTCCTGCAGGTAGCACAGGTTTGCTGAGCACAGACGCGTCCCAGGTGTGCGGTCACAGCCTGCCCTGGGCTCGAGGGAGTGAGCGCTCCTCCTACGTCTGCTTCCCGGACGCCTCCCTGGAGGAGAGGCCTGCTGAGCTGTCTTGCCCGGTGTCCTCACAGCGCCCAGCTCAGAGCTTGACCTACTGCAGGTGCTTCGTGAGTACTTCTGCAGTTAACCTGTAGACGATGACTCTTCGCTGCCTAGGATGGAATGCAAAGTGTGTCCATCCCAGTGGCTCTGGGAGCTGCCGGATTCCACTACTTTGAAAGCAGAACAGTGAGGGCCATCAGATCGCATGGTGGTTAAGGTGCAGGACTCCCACATGGCTGACCATGGTTCCAGTCTCAGACCTGGTAACTTGCTTTTTCACTTTCCCTCTCGCTCTCTCTGTCTCTTTCTGGTGAGCACATGTGCCTATACCAAATTAATAATGAGAATAAAATACATTTTTTTAAATCTTAAAAAAAAAAAAAAAAAAAAAAAGGCAGAACAATGGGGCCGTAGATCAGAAACTCCGAGAAGAGATTGCCCACTCAGACTGGGACATGAGATAACCATCGAGGTTTCTCTGGAGTCTTACAAATCTAGAACTGAGTTCTGCATTCAGCTACCATGAATGTTTTATGTCCAGTGTTGCTCAGCTTAGTTCTAAATTTTTTCATATTCATTTATTCATGTAACAGTACTGACTTCACTGTGTGCCATGGCTATTCTGAGCATGTGCAGTCTGGCAGTGAGTAGGCAAACCGGGGCCCCCGGCTCTTAGAGCACACACTGGGGGTCAGACAGGCACCACGGACGTGCTATACTAAAGTCAGGGGACACCGGCGTTGTATGCTGTGAGGAGTGTAGAAGAGGTGCGCGAAGGCTGATTGGAGCTGAGGCCTGAGGGCCTGGACGGAGCCAGCCGTGGGGAAATCTAGAAGAATCTTCCAGGCAGAAGGAGCCCCACGCAGAAGCCCTCCGCCGGGCATGAAGGTGTGGCGTCCAGGCCAGTGTGGTCGAGCAGAGCATGCGCAGAGCAGAGCAGCACGCTGGGTCTCGTCACACGGGGCCTGGTCGTCCGTGCTTAGAAGGCGTGGTTACCCCCTTTTTCCAGGGAGAAGGAGAAGGCTTGGGAGGATTAAGTGGTGTGCTCCAGGTCAGCTCAAGGACGCTGGCCTTCCGACCCGCACCAGTACTTTGGGGTGCTTCTCAAGATGTGGTTTTTCTGTTTGCCATTTAGCTCTGTATTGCCTGATTCTTAACCAGAATCACTTCTGGGTGTAATGCGTACTTCTGAAACTCTGATGGACCATCCTTAGTCGTTCATTTCAGAGGCTTTCCAGGCCATGTTAGCCATTCCTTGGCTGACCGCTGCGTTGCAGCACAGCTTGTTACGTGGCCCTATCATTTGGGTCTCCTTATTTATCAGAAACTCAGAATTTAAAAACCGAACCTCGAAACCAGCAGGTGGCGTGGTGGTGAAGGCTGGCTGCCTGCAGTTCAAGTCCTGGACCTGGCAGCTTGCTTTCCCACTTCCTCTTTCTTTCTCGTTCTCTCTTTCTCTCTCTGGTGAGCACATGTGACCTATAGCAAATTAAAAAAAAATTAATTAAATAAAATAAATAATATAAAAATAATTAAGCAAATCTCTAGAGTAATTGTATAGTTGTTCTAGTGGAGGTGGTGTATTTCTTAACTTACAAGACACATTAATTTTTTTAGCTGTTTTACAATATTTGATGTGTTAGAAAATTGTAGTCTGGTGGCTGGTATTTAGCACAAGCAAATATTCGTAAACCATAGCATCTAGGGTATTTACTTAAATTGCCTTTTTGGAAAATAATTCACTAGAAGTCCAAAGGCATCTAATATGTCTAATTTTCTGCCATAATTCTTTCCCCTTGCTCTGTCGTGGGTTACTTTGAGGGGAGGAACTGTTTCTGTGGTATTGCCGCATTGGCAGAGTGAAATACTGGGTCCTTAGAAAAGTCATGATGCATTTTGCATAGAAAAACATAGAAAAGCTATGTCATGACTTTTCTGACAACCCAGTATGATCAGATTCTCATTTGTATACCTGAGGCAGATCTGGAGAAGCAGGCCACTAAAGCAGATCAGGTCGTGGGGATTAGCATAAAGTTGCCCCTTTTTTTATGTATATACGTACGTATGAATGTAGGTACGATTTATTTATTTATTTTTAATTTGACCAGAGACAGAAAGAGAAAGTGAGAAAGCAAGCCCCCCAGGTCTGGGACTCAAACTGCGGTCAACCATGTGGGAGTCCAGTGCTTTTAACCACCAGGCCAGCTGCCAGCCCCCATAAAGTTGTCTTTTAAACATTAATTTGCGGGACCAGCAGTTAGTGTAATGGCTATGTCGCTAGACTCCCATGTAGTCAACTGCAGTTCAAGTCCCAAAATCGGTGGCTTAAACTCACGCTGGGCGCGTGTGCGTGTGTGCCGAAGATCCCGAGAGGAGAATGGAGAAGGGATTGCACATGCCCATCCCCCTGGAGGTGATTTCTCACTTTCTGTCTTTCTCTGTCTTTCTGGTGAGCACATGCACCCTATAGGAAAAAAAAAAGAGAGAGAGAGCTAAATGTTAATTTGCTTTATTATTATTTTGTTATAGTGCATGTGGACAGAGAGAGAAAGTGCGAAATAACCCCCCGGGGGGATGGCTATGCCACAGTTCCTTCTTTTTTTTCCTCTCGGGATTTTGGGCACTCATGCACACGCGTCCAGTTTGTTTTTCAAGCCACCAGGTCTGGGACTCATACTGTAAAACCAGCCATGTGGAATTTAGCCTTTTAACCCTCATACCACCTGCAGGCTCTAATTTGCTTTTTAAATGTGATTTTGTATTACGTTGTCCTCTTGATCCTAAAATTTCTATCCTTTTCCCTTATTACTATTAGAAACAGAATGAAAAAAAACTGGACAGTGTTATTGCTAAAAGCGAAGTTCATGGTTTTTGTTTTGTGAATTCAAATGATGAAATGAAAAATGTTCAAACAAAATTAGAAGTTGCTTTAGGGCACGATCAATACAGCATTTTAACAAGCTTAGTGTATGTGGAAAGCATGTATTGCACAAGGTTCTCAAACATGCCGGTGCTTTCACTGCTAGGAACGTAGCAGCAGAATGCAACAGTATACTTAGTCGATAAACATAAAGCTCTGATTAAACCATAATTAAGTTTTCAGAAAAGTTACCTAAAAACTATGGATAAAAGATATTTTTCAGTGTCTCAGCAACAAAATATGTAGTCAGTGAAACAGTATAGTGCTAGAGAAAGTGATAGATGGTGCAGAATACAGAATGTTTTTTTTTTTTTTTTTTTTTTGAGAGGTTTTTGCTATAGGGCATGTGTGCTCACCAGAGAGACAGAGAGAGACAGAGAGACAGAAAACGAGAAATCACCCCCCCAGGGAGGATGGCCACGCTGCAATCCCTTCTCCATTCTCCTCTCGGGATCTTGGGCACGCACACATGCCCAGCGTGAGTTTAAGCCACCAGGTCTGGGACTTGAACTGCGGTTGACTACATGGGATTTCAGCGACATAGCCATTACACCATCTGCTGGTCCCCAGAATGAAGTTTTACCACAAACACACGTACTGAGTTAAGTTTGTGTCCACCATTTAGTTCTTCTCCATTTCGTCTTTGTTTTGGAAAATAATCTATAGTGAGTGTGTGCAGAGTACAGCAGCTGGGATAATGACCAATAGGCAAAAGAGAAGGTTCCGGGCTACCTTGGAGGCCCCAGAAATGCAGACCCATGTAAACAGAGGCCCTGCCTGCCTCCATGTCCTGAAACACAGGTGCTCAGAGTCCCCAACACATGTCTACTTCGAGCTTAGACACTGTCCGAGCCTGGGCTGTCCCCCAGCTGCACTGGATTGTAGCTGAGCACAGGAGGCGTCACATTGCGTTTGACTTACAAAAACGATAACATAGATAAATTAGTGGATTTCCCCGAGGATTCAGAGCCAGTCAGGAATGGGTCCACCACTGAATAATAAATAAGAAACCTGGCCTTTCTTATTTCTTAGCCTCTTCCCAATGTCCTTTCTAATAAATAATTACATTTTGGTTCTACGGGGGTGGGGTGGGGGTGGGGCTCAGGTTAGCAGAGTAGGGGCAAGCCCAACAATTTCTGCCAGCATTTTCTAGCAAATACACTACAATTGTACTTCGCATTTTTACTTTTTGCTTCGGGCCCATGTACCTTACAGATGGCCCATACGGACAAACTGCTGTCTCCCTCCTTCCCTGGAACTTGGACTCTTTGAAGTGACTGATTAATCCAGTGTCAAAATGTTGATCTCTAAACCTCAGCCACTTTAACATGTGATTGTCTGGAAATATTATCTTTGATCTTTTTCATTGCCACAATTTTGTGAGCATATATTCGAGTGCATTTACTCATCTGTGAATCTTTTTTTTTTTTTTGGAGAGGTTTTTGCTATAGGGCGCGTGCACTTGCCAGACAGAGAGAGACAGAGAGACAGAAAGCGAGAAATCACCCCCCAGGGGGGATGGCCGCGCCGCAGTCCCTTCTCCTCCATTCTCCTCTCGGGATCTTGGGCACGCACGCACACGCACCCAGCGTGAGTTTAAGCCACTGGGTCTGGGACTCGAACCGTGGTCGACTACGTGAGAGACCAGCGACATAGCCATTACTCTAACTGCTGGTCCCCATCTGTGAATCTTGTTGATGTTTTGACTGGCTGTTCTTCATAAAGAAATTAATTTTCCTTCTTCCACTTAGACCCCTCCCCACTTTCTCCTCCCATTTATCTTGCCTTTTTTTTTTTTAAGAGATTTTTGCTATGAGGCGCATGTGCTCGCCAGACAGAGAGAGACATAGAGACAGAAAGCGAGAAATCACCCCCCAGGAGGGATGGTCACGCCGTAACTCCTTCTCCTCCATTCTCCTCTCGGGATCTTGGGCACGCACGCACACGCGCCCGGCGTGAGTTTTAAGCCACCAGGTCCGGGACGCGAACTGCGGTCGACTACGTGGGAGTCTGGCGACATAGCCATTATGCTAACTGCTGGTTCCCTATCTTGCTTTAAAAGTATAATATATATGACATCTTTAAGCCCTAATCTCAAATGGGTTGGAGAAAGCACCTTTTCTTGACTAATTTCAAAAGAACTCTATGAAAGAAAATAGTGCTTAATTTTTGAAAGAGAATGTTCTAACACAATTTATGCACAGAAAAAATTTTTGCATAGAAAAAAATACATTATGACTTTTCCGACAACCCAATAATTTTGGAAGTCACCAAAGGTATCTCAAAAAGAATGTGGTGGAATTGGGTCTGTAATCCAAATCCTTCCGTTGTCCAAAACATAACTCCTCCAGGTGGAGGCTCAGCGGTGTGTGCAGGAAGTTGCACACGTTCTCTTATTAGTTCACGGATGCCTGTCCCCGACCATGTGAGGTATGAAAGCAGTTTGTGTTCTGTTTTTATATTAAAGGAGAAAGTCCCTCTTGGTTTATTTTGACCCTCGTCATGAGATGCCCATTTCACGAAGTCTGTTATGCACAAAAGTCCACAAAATGAAGATAAAGTGCCTCTCTTAAGGCTGACAAAAGCCATTCCTTTGCAGAATGGTAGCTGCAGTGAAAGTAAATAAATGAATGGACAGCAATCACAGCCTAGTTGATGAAACTGTTCAATTAAAGCACAGGCATTTACATGGTGTAATTTCCCTAAATTGCCAATGAGCCCCTTTAGACACAACCAGTGTTCAAATTGATTTCAGCATCGATTTTGGCTGAAGCTGATAAATTTCTGCTTGTTAGTTAAAGTAATTTTGCAGAAGACTTTGTACTGCAGTATCGAAGTGTTCATTTAGCTGATGGTTAAAAGAGGAGTTATTTACAGAGGCCTCTACTGTTGTTCTGAGATGGGACAATTCCCCAATCATCTTTTACTTTTAATTTTTTAGGCTTCAGTATCCCAATCAATAGGTGATTGAAACTGATTAAAACTTATCCAACCAGCTGCCTATGGCAGTTTAATTAGAAGCTGGATGATTCTTAAATTAAAGTTGTCTTATTTTCATTGCGGAGCTATCTTCTAGAAGAGTAAGGGACTAACAGTGCTGAAAACTTACAAGTTGGGCTTTGTTAAGGTATCTCACAAATTGTCAATCACTCAATAGCTATCCCTAAGGCAACGCATGGTGTATTCAGAGACTTTGCCTTCTTGGAAAGTAGAAGTAATAATATGCTTACTTGCCAGCCAAGGAATATATTTTTTTTTTTTTTTCAGGCAAAGCGGTAACCTTTAATACTAGGGAACTTCATAAAGCTCATGGAAAAATGGAACTAAAGTACAAGTTTATCTTGGTGCAATTTTTTTTTTTCAGAATCTATGCTTAGTTTTTTCTTTTATAATACACACTTTCCATAAACTTACTGAAGGCTCCCTCATATGATGATACATGTGAATTATCAGCTGTTTGTGATACATATCTCACTTCATAAGCAAAGTCCATGCCTGAGCTTATTCTGTTTATTTACTTATTTATGCTTAAACCAGGGTCTCTCTGTTGGTATCCTCCTCCTCAGCATTCAAAGTATTGGGTCATCTGGAAAGGCATGACACATTTTTACATTGAAAAACATCAAAAAATGCATCGTGTCTTTCCAGATGACCTAACAGCTGGGTCTACAGACACATGCTACCACGTCCGGCTGTTAGGGTGGACTGGGAGTCAAACCCGGGTCTCCCGTGCGGCCTCAGCTTGCCAGGTAGGAGCGTCAGCCAGCATGCACTGCCGAGGCCAGGCCGCTGAGCTTTTCCAAACGCTGCAGTGCAGGGTGGGAGCAGCTGTCGTGATGTCCTGCACATCTTGCTCCTGGACACCATCAGCTTCACATTTTCATTTATTTATTTATTTTTATTCTATTTTGAGGTCTCTAATCTCCACCAAATAAGAAACCAATGTTTTCATATAAGTCCATGTAAACTGTTCAGGGGTATCGTGGGAAGGATTCCAGAAGAGAGATGTTTGTTCACCCCGGTCCACCGCCCTGCCCTTCAGGGAAGCCTCCCTGCCACTTCATCTAGGGTGGGACAGTTTCTTGAGTTTTTAATGGAAATGGGTTAATATTCCCGTCATAGGGGACATATTACATCTGGTACTGTAGGGACAAAGGGAACAAATGGCTCACCTTTCAGAAGTGCACTTACTCTTTGACCCACTTGGGTACTATTTAGTGTTCTAGAAGAGGTAATTCAG
The DNA here is from genome assembly GCA_026018925.1 of Tupaia tana. Classification (NCBI taxonomy): domain Eukaryota; kingdom Metazoa; phylum Chordata; class Mammalia; order Scandentia; family Tupaiidae; genus Tupaia; species Tupaia tana. The sequence goes on along the minus strand of JAKSZU010000023.1, from coordinate 3,929,111 downwards.
TAAATTGTACCCCAGTGGCCTGACAACGTTAATGCAGCTCTGAAGAGTGAGTCATTTGATTGATTTTCCCTATTGCTTTTTAAAAATCAGCACTGACCATAACCACAGACCCTTGGAGGAATTAAAGGATCTGCAGGCTAACCAGATTATGCTCTCACAGAGCCTGCCGGGACACGTGCCTAATCTGGCTTCAGAGGACTCGGATCTCCTCCCGCTCCAGTGCTGACCAGGCAGGCGTCTTGGAGCAGTCCTCACCCTCACCAGCCCTTGGGATCCTTATCTATAAAGTGAAAATAAAAATGGGAAATTCTTGCCCAAATCAAATAGCTTCTCTGTAGGAAACATGTTTTAAAACCTAGAAAGCACAATAGAATATTGTTAGTAGAATGAGCTTTTCTAAAATACCCATTTTGGTACCTGATTTTGGGAAGTGACTACCTAGAAACTGAGCAGGGACTCCATTGCAGTCAAGCCATTTCAGAAGTGTGTTTCCTAGCTGGTTAATCCTCAGCATACTTCTATTTTCCTCTGCAAGTGTTGCCTAACTACTTCATTTCTTTCTTTTTCCCCATCATTGGGGTTTACATTCCTTCAAAACCTTTGGTCAGAGATCGCTGTGACGTTAGCTTTCTTAATCGCACAGTAATTAGGTTGTCTGTTAAAAAGCGTTGCTCTAGTTGATGTGGGGAGGGGTAAAAGCTTGGACCAGGCTGCATCTGTTGATGGAGGAAATACGGAGGCAGTGCGGAGCACACATTCGATGCAGGTGTGGAAGCAGAGAGAGCGGTGAACCAGAGTACACGGAAGAGGAAACAGAGAGAGCGGTGAACCAGAGTACACGGAAGAGGAAACAGAGAGAGCGGTGAACCAGAGTACACGGAAGAGGAAACAGAGAGAGCGGCGAACCAGAGTACACGGAAGAGGAAACAGAGAGAGCGGTGAACCAGAGTACACGGAAGAGATGAGGGCTGGCCCCGTGGCAGTGCTGAAGGCCCGTGAGCAGAGAGCTGGACCCCGCGTGGCCGACCGCTGTGTGGATCCCAGCGTCAGTGGCCTGAGAAGCACACTGGGCACATTGTGTGTGCGTGCCCCAACCCCTGGCGGGACGGAGAAAGGGAAGAGGAGGAATTGTGGCACTGACTACATCCCACTGGGGAGTGCTTTCTCTTTCTCTTTTTCTGGCTGCATGCATGCCCTCTGGCAAAAAAAATAGTTAAATTTTAAAAAGATGAACAGGCACAAGAATGTAAAGTTCCCTTTTGAACATGATAAATATGGTAATAATAGCCCTGATTTGATTGTCAGGTACTACATGCATACTTTGGAAAATCATATTGTACAGTGATTAAATATAAATAATAAGAAAATGTCATAAGAAAAAGAAAGAAGAGGACCAGTGAATGGCGTAATGGTTATCTCACTAGACTCCCACGTAGTCAACTGCAGTTCAAGTCCTGGACCCAGTGACTTAAAATTCACGCCAGGCGCTTGTGCATACATGCCCAAAATGCTGTACAAAGAATGGAGGAGAGGGGATTGCGGCGTGGCCATGCCCCCGGGGGGTGATTTCTTGCTTTCTGTCTCTCTGTCTCTCTCTCACCGGCGAATGTACACACCCTATAGCAAAAATTTCTCCCAAAAATAAATAAATAAATAAATAAAGTAGGGAAAGAAAGAAGAAATGGTAAAATGGAGGGTTACACCATTTCCCTCTGATTGAAATTCTTTCTAACCCAGCCAATTTCCCTACAGCATACGTTAGGCTGATTTATTAGCTCTGTGTACAATCAGTATCTTGAAATTAGTATGTACAACCTAATAACGTGTTTGATTTGCTACTTGAGCAGTGTGGGGGCCCGTTGCTCAGCCACAGGTTGTTTTGCAGTTGGTAGTCAAGCGTCTGTAATGGGCTTTTAGGCAGAAGGGAGGTTGGCACAGACCTGCTATCTGAACCAGTACAGTTTACATAAACGCATCTTTTTACAACTGCTGTTTACTTTGGATTTCCTCTTTGGACAGCGAGAGCCTGGCTAATGTGTTTATCTGTTATGGAGGGCACCAACTGTCAGCGTTGATCCTGAAACGATTTGAAACTTTTTCTGTGGAGGGCTATTTCGGTATGTGACAGCAGTCCTTAAAATTCCAAAGCCTAACCGTTAGCCCTAAACATAGTAGCAAAATCTACCCTCAAAAAACCTACAAAATGACCAGATCTCTAAAAAGACCAAGTAATACAACAAAATGTTCCTAAGCTGAACCACAGCTAGTTTACCTTTGGTTTCTAAAACGTGTCATTGTGTTAAAAGATGGCATCCAGGGGTTTTTGCTTTGTTTCGCTTATTTTTTTTTCAAGAGTTATTTTATTTAACTTTATTTATTTAATTTGACCAGAAAGGAACAGTGCGTGTGTGTGAGAGAGAGAGAGAGAGAGAAAGTGAGAAAGCTAGCAACCAGGTCTGGAACTTGAACTGCGGTCGGCCATGTGGGAGTCCAGCACTCCTAACCACCCCACTACCTGCTGGACCCCTGTTTTTGTTTTTAAAGTTGTTTTTTGTTTGTTTGTTTTTTTGCCATAGGGTATACTCCCAGGAGAGAGACAGTGAGAGAGAGTGGAAATCAAAATCACCCCCTAGGAGGCTGGCTACGTCACCATCTCCTCCATTCTTCTCTTGGGATTTTTGGCATGCACCCAGCAGAATTTCAAGCCACCAGTTCCAGGACTTGAACCGCAGTTAGCTAACCTCAGTCAGCACCTTAACCATGCCACCTACTGGGCCTTTCATCCATAGGGTTTTTTAATTAATCTCAGAAGATGACAAAAGATTTTTGTTTTGTTGGTGAATATATTTGTATACTCATGCACTTACCACTTGACCTTTGTATAGCAAAGGAGTGTTTTGCTCATTTTCTGTCTATGTCGGAATTGTTCATTCAGCCTTATCATTTTTTGGAACCAAGTAACACAGTCAGCTCTCAGGTTCATTTTTTTTTTAAAGAATTATTTTATTTAACATTAATTAATTAATTCATTTATTTATTTTAAATTGACCAGAGAGGGACAGAATGAGAGAGAAAGAGAGAGAAAGTGAGAAAGCAAGCCACCAGATCCAGGACCCGAACTGTGGTTGGCCACTTGGGAGGGTCCAGCACCTTAACCACCACACTACTTGCTGGCCCTGAAATGGAAAAAGACTTCTAAAGTTACATAAAAATAGAGTCACTTTTTTTGGCCAGTAAATAGAATGTCAAGAACAAGGACACCACCCTACATTATATTGGCTTTAAGGAATGCTGTATTTTTTGAAAGGGAAGTAGATTGAATAATTGACTCAAAGTACAGCCAACTCAGCTTTCTGTGCTAACGCGAATTAAGAGTTGCGTAAATAAAACACGGAGATGATCACAAAGCTCATTTTGGCTGTATCCGTCTGCTCCCAGTCCGAGTTTCTGTAATAGTGGATCAGCTCTCAGGAGCACTCTACCTTGTCTTCTCGCCTCTGCCCTGCCTCTCACAGACATTCTGGAACTCTCTCGGGCACTCCAGGCACACAGAAGCAGGGAATCCACAACATCCTACAAGCTGTGAAATCCGTGCCTAGAAATCAACAAGCTGGCTTTCTTGTCGGGGAGAGCCATCACTCTGCAGTGCGCTAATACCCACAGGTGCATTCGCTTGTGACCTTATTTATGTTTAGCCCTTGCTTGCTTCTTCCTGCCCCTCCTGTGCCCACACCCCTCTTTTTTTGTTCCCTTCTTTCCTTCCTCTCTTCTTTCCTCCCTCCCTTCTCTCTCATTTTCTCTTTCAGGTCCTGTTAGTTTATTACCACACGTTGGCAGCTCCCACACAAAAACCACAGGGTTCTTACTAAAACAAGAAAGGAGAGAGCAAAGAGCCAGAGGTTGGGGGTTGTTTTTGCTCACTTTCCTTCTTGAGGTCTACCTGTGCCCTAGAAGACCCGGCCAACAAAACAAACATCACCTTCTTTCTTTCCTGCTTATCTACAATAAGATCATCTCTTTCTAATTGCTGGTTATTTCTTAAGCCAGGTCTGACTGTTGCTTTCCCTCTTTCAGTGACTGGATTTGTTGTTTGAGATTATTCATCCATTGGAGAACTTTCCAACGATTGATAACACTCTGTAAATAATTCACAGAGCAATTGTGTCCCCCTTCTCCAGCCTTCTTTGAAGCGCTCTGCATGAGAAGTAGGACTTCTGTGACCGGCATTTAGCTCAGGTGGTTTATGAAGGAAACCTGCATCCGTCCAGGACAGTGGCAGTCCTGCCACCTCAGCCTTCTGTCTTGCCATGTGGTTGAAAGTCATTATACGTGCCATCACTCGTCAGGTCTTTGCTCTGAGAGGCAAGAAAGGGGGAAGAGGATTCCCATACTCATTTCGATGTCTGTGTTGCGAATAAGTTGACATTTATACCATATCATATGATCAGTTATGCTGAAATCTGAACTATTTACAGTCAGATCCGAGGTCAGCTCCTCATTTTTAAATTATTTCCTTCTCACAATCACTTGAGAAGCACAGGTGCTCCCTATTATAAATGCTTTCTGCTAATAATTTAAAATAATTTGATTGGAATATGGTTAGAAATTAATATGCAGAATAGTGCTATACAAATTAGGTGCCTGCTCTAATTGTGAGAGATTGTACAAGCTTTATCAGGAAATGTATGATGAGCTCTAGGTTATTTATTTTGTGAACAGGAGTCAGCTGGGACGATTCTTTTTTTCTTTTTTTTTTTTTTGGCTCTCCTAGAATTTGAAATTCTAAGCATAAATAATTTCAGTAAACATTGTAAAATACAGATGCAGTTGCTCTTATGCATGACATAAATTTGTGTTGACTCCAGATGTTGGAATGTGAACACAGGTTGATTCTCCCTTATATCCTGGGTGGATGTAGGACTTTTCAACATTTTGTTTTAAAATTTCTTCCCCTTTTAAATATTCTTATAAAGGGACCAGCAGTAGGCATAATGGCTGTGTCGCTGGACTCCCACGTAGTTGATCGCGGTTCAAGTCCTGGACCCAGTGGCTTAAACTCACGCTGGGCATGTGTGTGTGTGTGTGTGTGTGTGCCCAAGATCCCAAGAAGAGAATGGAGGAGAAGGGATTGCAGCATGGCCATCCCCCCTGGAGGGGTGATTTCTCACTTTCTTTCTGTCTCTCTCTTTCTTTCTGGCGAGTGCACGCACCCTATAGCAAAAACCTCTCAAAAAAAAAAAAAAAAAAAAAAAAAAGATTCTTATAGAAATTCAGTTTATTTTGGGGGCCGGCAGGGTATATGGTGGTTAAGGGTGCTGGACTGCTACATGGCCGACTGTGGTTCAAGTCCTGGGCTTGGCCGCTTCCTTTCTCACTTTCCCCCTCTCTCTTGCTCTGTCTCTTTCTGGTCAAATTAAAAATAAGTAATTAAATAAAGTTAAATAAAATAATTCTTTAAAAAAAAGAAATTCAGTTTATGTTTTGTAGTGATGTATTTTAGTGACTCCTCATCAGGCCCCTTCTGTGTATTATGCTAGCCCATCTTTAGTAGGATCAGTTGTGTCCAAGTATTGCTTTTGAAGTCAGTCGTGTGCTTTTCAGAGTGACTGCCGGCGGGGATCTGTGACACCTGCAGTCCTGGTGTCAAGGACACCGTTCTCTGGGGTCTCTCATGCCTTACCGCCCGGGCCTCCTCGTTTGCTTTACTGTTTTCACCTCATCTTTCTGACTTCTGACTTTAGAGAAGCTCTGGTCTAGTGCTCACACCTCTCCTCCGTTTAATTGGCTTCCTAGGTTGGCTTATTTAGTTCCATAGGTTCACGTGTCATCTCTAAGCTCAGGAGACCAGAGGGGTAGCTCCATCCTTGGCCTCGGTCCTGAGCGTCAGACTCAGAAGTTTCCAGTTAGAGGTCTTTGAAACATTTCAGAATCATCTGAAACCAAACCCTCGATTCCTTTGGAAACTGCTCATTCTACAGTTTTTCCCCCTCAGTAAACAGTAACTCTGTTCTACAAATTCATGGCGGCGAAAACTTTGCCGTCCTTTTTCTCTCAGGTCATAAGTCGTATCTACCCACAAGTCCTGTGGGCTTTTCTTAAAAATATTTGAAGGCTCCTACCTCTGACTCCTTTCCCCGCCGCCCTAGTCTAAGTCACGGCGTCTCCTGCCAGGATTGTCGCCGTGGGCGCGCCGGGTCTCCCAGGTTCCTTCTCCTTTGTTTTTTTTTTTTTTTTTTTTTTTTTAATGACCAGAAGGCATGTGTGTGTCAGGGAGAGGGAGAGGGAGAGCCCTCCCCAGTGAAGCACGGTCATGCACCGTCCCTTCTCCCTCTCTCCATCCCGCTGGGACCTTGGGCATGCACGCACACACCTGGCGTGGTCCCCAAGCCACCAGGGCCAGGACTCCAACCAGAGTCGGCCGTGTGGGAGCTGGCTCCCTTAACCATCAGGCAACGGGGCCGGCTCTCCGCTCTGTGTCTGCCCTTGCTTCCCTGCAGTGGTGTTTTCTCTACCCAATAGTCGAAGTGATCTTTCGAAAACATGAGCTTCCCCCCTCTACCCACGACTACTTGTGTCACTTGGAATAAAAGCCAGAGTCCTCACCCTAGCCCGAGTGGTCCGTCCCAGTCCGCCTTCCCACGGCCTCCCAACCTCATCTCCCACGCCTAGCCCTCCGTGTATTCCACTCCGTGCATGTCAAGCGCGATTTCCTCCTGGGCCTTTGCGCAGGCGTGGCTGGGGATGTGCAGAGAACCAGCCGAAGTCCTGCTGGGGCGGCTGACAGTAAATGTCGTAGCACTTGCCATTTCCTCTGGCTGGAGTCCTCTTCCCCGGTAGCCAAATGGTGTGCTCTGTGCCGTTCAGATGTAACCTGAGGAGAGAGGTATTTTCTGACTTCTTTCCATCCCCAATATCAAATAGTTAGGCCCGAATCTTGGTCATTCTTTATGTCCTTACCTTTGTTCTTTTCCAATTCACTCGTCCCCCCGCCCCCCACTGACATCCTGTGTATTTATTTGATTATTGTCAGTCTCCCCCACATGTGGGAACTTTGTTCTCTGCTGTGTCTTCACTGCATAGCATGTAGCCTGGCAGTCAGACACATGCATATATACATAAATTAAGTATGTGATCTAAGAGGAGAGTGTGCCATGCACTGTGGTAGACATTGGGCATATGGCAGTGAATAATCTTATTCAGTGGACCTCAGTTCTGCCTTTGGAACTTCAGTAAAGTGGGAGAGGACATAGAACCTATGGTAAGAATGTACAGGGCTGGCCTTATAGCCTCATGGTTAAGAGAGCTGGATCCCAGGGCTGGCAGGTGGTGTGGTGGTTAGAGGTGCTGGATTCCCAATGGCCAACCATGGTTCGGGTCCAGGACCTGGTGGCTTGCTCCCTCACTTTCCCTTTCTCTCTCTCTCAAATTAAAAAGTAATAATAACGAATGGAATTAAATAAATAATTTTTTAAAAATCTTTTTTAAAAATTAAAGAGTGCTGGATCCCATGTGGCTAACCGTGGTTTGAATCCTGGCCCTGGGGGCTTGAAAAAAAATACTCTGGGTACATGCACATGTATGCCCCAAATCCTGACAGGATAAAGAAGTGGAGGAGGAGAGATTGTGGCATGACTATGCCCCATTGGGGGTGTACTTTCCCTCTCTCTCTGTCAAGCACATATACTCTCTGGCAATTTAAAAATAATCAGGGCCTGCCCATTGAATAATAGTTAAGGCAGCTGGATCCCACATGGCTGACCACACAGTTTGAGTCTTGGACCTGGAAGTTGAAAAATATGCTAGGTACATATGTGTGCATAGCCAAAATCCTAAAAGGAGAGAGAGAAGGATTGCGATGTCACCATTCCCATGGGGGTGCTTCCTGCAAACCCCATCCCCCGCAGTGAGCACATACATAATCTGCCAAAATTTAAAAAAACAACCCCCCCCCAAAGAAAACAAAAAACAGAATTACAATGTAATTAGGTAATTAGAGTTTACAATATAGTTAAAGTATATACCAGTGTATTTCAATAGCAGTACTGAGGAGAAATAATCATTCATAACAGGAATGTATGAAGTATCTTAAGACAGTAGAGTATTGTCTTATTGATGCCAGTGGATAACTAAAATCACAGGGTAGAGACTCTGGTAAAGTCTGTTATTCTGAGTTTCCTATGGCCCTGAGTCTGTTTCCATTATTGTCTGTAAAGCGTGATTTACGATACATCTGTAATACATTCTGTTGCCCCTTAGAACTGGTTATTTTCCTCCCTTTCCTCACTACCTCATGTATTTATTAATGCACAAATATTTGAGTGTCTTCTGCGTGGCAGATACCGTGCTAGGTACCGTGTACACATTGTTGAATGAGGCAGATGTGGTCTCTGTCTTCAGGGAACTTACAAGTACAGGCTGTGTAGTCTCAGGCTGATAAAGTAAGGTCCCCCATTCATGTTAATAAACACAACTACAATCCTCACATCATCTTAGCTTGAAATTTTAGATTCAAGTTCTTCATTCCCATGCTTCCTAAGTTCTGGTCAGTTGTTTGCATGTCTCTCCTTTCCCACGTCCACAGTTACTGCCCAGGTCCACCATGTTGCCACCCCTCGTTTAGACAACCGTAACAGTGTCCAGTGTGATCCTTGCCCTCTGCAGTTTCTGTTTCTTGCTGGTAATGTGGTGATCCGCAACCAGAGTAATTTTTTTTTTTTTGGGGGGGGGGGTTGTTTGTAATACGGTGTGTGTGCTTGCTAGAGAGAGACAGAGAGCGAGCAAACATGAGAAATCATCCTCCAAGAAGGGTGGCCACACCGCAGTCCTTTCTCTTCCACTCTCCTCTGGGGATTTTGAGCACACATGCACGCATGCCCAGCATGATTTTCAAGCTGCCAGGTCTGGGACTCGAACTGTGGTCAGCCATGTGGGAGTTCAGGGCCTTAACCACTATGCCACCTACAGGCCCTCAGCGTAATGATTTTAAAGTTAAGGTCTGGTCATTTATCATTGCCTTGTCCCAGCGCTTTCAGTAACTTTGCATTTGTCAGCAAATTGGGTACAGCACACTTTTAACAACAATAATAAAAGCTGAAAGACTGGAATAGTATCCTTAAAAGACTGAGAGAAAGTAAACTATCACTCAGGAGTGAGGGCAGAATAAATCTGTCCTCAGAAATGAATATTAAAGAGTGTGTGTGTGTAGAAAGAGAGAGAAAGTGAAGAGAAAGAAAGATGGGAAAGAGGGGTTAGTTTATTACTGAAGAAAGTACTTTAGGAAGAAAAAAATGGAATCCAATTGAAGCCAGAGAGGAATAAAAATGAAAGAAGGAATGCTGACCATTTGGGTAAACCTAAATTTATAAAATGATAGTAATTAAAGAAGGGACATCAAACTAAAGACAGACAAAAAGATTGGGCATGGGACTGGCAGGTGGCATGGTGGTTAAGGCACTAGACTCCCACATGGATGACCATAGTTCAAGTCCCACACTTGGTGGTTTGCTTTCCCACTTTCCCTCTATTTCTCTCTGGTCAAATTAAAAAATAATAATAAAATAATTATTAAAAAATATCAGACACAATAATATGTTAAGATGAGCTGAGCTGATTCAAATTAAAGCATCCTAAGAGTTTTACATCATTTGGAAGAAGGGTAGAGATAACAATTAACTTTGTATTATATTAAGTCAGGTATGATTGTGAAAAAATTTATGTTAACAACTAAAGGCAATGAATAGAATAATTTCAAAAGCAAAGAATAGTAGAGGGAAGAAAATGGAGAGGTATAAAGTAAAAGGTGGTAGAAAGAAACTGAAAGTATTAGTAATTACAATAAATATAAGTGAACTAATATTGCCAATTAATACAATAGTTAGATTGAATTTTTAAAAATATGATTATGTGCTATTTTAGATTACTTTAGGAGAAATTTCTAAAACATAAAAGGCACAGCAAAGTTGTAACAGATAGGGGAAAAAATACCAGGCAAAATCTAATTAAGTAGAAGTTGTTGTGGTTATATTAATGTAAGACAAAATGGGCTTTATGACTAAAAGTACTTTTATGGCTATAAAGGACTAATAGGTGATGATAGAAGGAAAAGATACTCTGAATACCTAATAGTCCTAAACTCATATACAACTAATTATAGAACCTTAAAATATGTTGAGCGAAAGTTGATAGAATGACAAGAAAATTTGATACAAATACGTAGTGGGAGAATATCTCTTAGTAATCAACATACTGGTCAATCAGACCAAAATTATTCAGGCTGTAGAGCATTTTCCCATCACAGTTAGCAGGCTGGCTTCCTGATCATATGTAGGACTCTGCACCAATCAGATTGAGAATGTACATGTTTTGAGGTACAAAATATTTGGTTTTTAAAAATTGATTATGTATCAGGGCATGAAGCAAGTCTCAATCAAATCTGTGACATACAGGTCATTTTTTTTCTGACAGTCATACAATTCATGTACAAATTGATACGTGAGTCACCTCCATACATTTGAAAATTATTGGGTCATCGGGAAAGTGATGACTTATTTTTCTATGCAAAAAAAAAATGCATCATGACTTTCCTGACGACTGAATACAATGTGTATGTCCGACTAATTTGTTATGTCATATATCACATCATAAAGGAACTAAAAATGTTTTTGACTGAACAATAAAGAAATAGTCATGTGGGGTACGTGCTGAGAAGTGCATCTTTTGGCGGTTTCATCACGTGTGAACATCATGGAGTGTACTTGCACATACCTAAATGGAACAGCCGAACGACTCTAGGTTACGCCGTACAGTGCGTGTAATCTTTGAGACCACGGTTGCGTATGTGGTCCGTGTCTTTATGCAGTGCGTGACTTTACCATATATAAAAGTTCATGAGATTACGCCAAACCTGTACTCCAAGGATAGATTTACATACATACATTAGAAAAGAATAACTGGGGCCAGCCAGTAGCATGCAGGTTAGGGTGGCTGGATCCTGTACGGCCAGCTGTGTGGTTCAAGTCGTGGGCCCTGTGCTTCGAAATACATTTTGGCCCCATCTATGTGCATTTCGAAAATTCCAAAAGGAGGGAGAAATGGAGGAGAAGGGATTGCAGCTTGACTATCCTCCATGAGAAGTGGTTTCTCACTTTCTCTCTTCTCTCTTCTCTACTGTCTCCAGCCAGCACACACCCCCCCGGCAATTTTTTTTTTTTTAAAGGAAAGGAAAGAATAATTGGTTATTAACAACCTTGGTGTCTGACTCAAGAAGCAAAATAGGGAGGGCAGAGGATAAACTGAAAGAACATGGAAAGTATTACAGTGGCAGTAGTGTGACGCAGTGCGTGTGGCCGACCCATGTGAGGGGGTTCCAGGTTCATGTACACTAGGCACATGTGTGCTTGTGAGCAGAGACGACGAAGCTGGGGCTGAATTGTGGTCACAGGATCCTGTCGGGGTGCTGTTTCTCTCTTGCCCATGAAAGAAAGAAACTTACAACAAAGGAAAGAAAATGGAAGGAAAGAAATACTAAAGAACAAAAGATAATAAAATAAGGATTAAAGAGGACCAGCAGATGGCATAGAGATTTCATCACTAGATTCCCACATGGCCAACTGTGTGCGGTTCAAATCCTGGACTTGGTGGCTTGAAAGTCATGCTGGGTGCATATGAATGTGTCCCTAAGATCCCAGAAAGAGAATGGAGGAGAACGGATTGCAGCGTGGCCATCCCCCCTAGGGTGTGATTTCTCACTTTCCCTCCCACTGTGTGTGTGTGTGTGTGTGTGTGTGTGTGTGTGTCTGTCTGTCTGTCTGTCTCTATCATGAGCACATATGTCCTAAGGCAAAAGCTTCAAATAAATCAGTAAACAAGTAAGCAAGTATTGAAGAAACAATGCAACAAAAACCAAAAGCTGATTCCTTGGGAAAATGCATCAAATGTAACAGAGGGAAGACACAAATAGCAAAATTCAGAATAAAGATGGGAACAGAATTCTAGACAGCAGAGATTTTAAAAATAAGAAGATACAGTGACTAGCTTTATGATAATGAATTTAAAAACATAGAAAATAGAAATTTTCCTGGAAAAGTTTAACAAAATTGTCTTAAGAAAAATAGAGAACAAGGGATCAGCAGATGGCATAATGGTTTTGTTGCTGGATTCCCATGTAGTTGACAGCGGTTTGAGTCCCAGACTTGGCAGCCTAAAATTCAAGCCGGGCGTGTATACATGCGTGCCCAAGATCCTGAGAGCAGAATGAGGAGAAGGGATTGCGGCGTGGCCATCCCCCCTGGGGGTGATTTCTTGTTTTCTGTCTCTGTCTCCCTCTGTCTCTTTGGTGAGCGTACACACCCTATAGCAAAAATCTCTCTTAAAAAAAAAAAAAAAAGAAGAAAACAAAAATAGACCTTACAGCAATAAAGAAAATATATTCATTTGACAAATATTTATATAATGTCCCTGGCACAGTTTTAGGCATCGGAGACACAGCAGTGAGTGGAAACAAGGGTTTCTGTTTTCACAGAGCCTCTTTTCTAATGGTCAGAAACAGATAATGAATACACTGTATTGGGATTAATTATTATCTGAAGATAAAGAAAGTGAGCTGAGGATGAGCATTTTATATGGGGACCTGAGAGAATGAAGGAACAAGCATGGGGATGCAGAGAAGGTGGTCCCGGCCGCGGGAGCAGGTGCAGAGGCCCCGAGGCAGGAGCACGTTTGGTGGGGCAGGGCGAGTGCTGTGTACAAGGCAGACTGACAAGCAGAGAGAGCTGACGTCACCGGGGGCCCGATCTTGGGATCTGTATAAGGGCTGTGCTTCCGTTAGAAATCTACCCACTGCATGGTGATGACTGTAATCATTTCTACTCATAAGACTATAGAATTAACTCATTAGTTAAATTTATGTGGAATTTCTTGGTAAAAGCACTATTAAAGTGATAGATTTTTTTTTTTTTCATCCACAAGTAGTCATCATTTGTCAAACATTTATTAAGTCAGGTGCGGTGACCGTGGGTTAGGGCTTGTGCTAAGCATAAAGAATGCAAACACGGGCCAGCAGGTAGCATGGTAGTTAAGGTGGCTGGATCCCACATGAGCAACTGAGCAGTTCAAGTCCCAGACCTGGCAGTTTGAAAAACATGCAGGGCGTGTGGGCATGTTTGCCCAAAATACCAAGAGGGGAATGGAGAAGAAGGGATTGTTGCATGGCATTCCCTCTTGGGGGTACTTTCTCATCCTGCCACCCCATCTGTCAAATGTACATGTCCTGTAACAAAAAATATGGGGGGAAAAAAGGAAAAAAGAATGCAAAGATAATCAGACATGGTAGTGCTGTCTGTTTAGCATGGGAAGCAGACATAAAACTTTCTGCAGTGCGCTAGAGGCTGCAGTAGAGCAACTGAAATAGGAAAAGTAGGAAAGGCCTCCAGTTTTTATTTTACAGAGTTTGTAAAGGTATTTATTAAGAGAGGAGGAAATGGCCTGGCCCCAGGGGGTGGGGAGCTGCCCTGCAGTGGTGGGCCGTATGGAGAATGGGGTTTAGCCTATTTAGCCTATGGGTTGACTTGAACACACTAGTTATAGGCAATAAACGTCCATGATCTGGTTGGCTGGACGAGTTGGGAGGGGTCACAGCCAGGAGACCACATTGAGGGTACCTTTCTTATTCTTACTTTTTCAAGACGAACTAAACTTTAAAAAATAATAACAATATAGGAAGGTAAGTAGATATTTTAAAAGTAGCTTATATATTCTTATTTATTAGCTTAAACAGAATGAAAAATTGGCCTTCTCACTTAGTAACAGTAATTGTGCAGTTTTCGTACTGCCAAGATGAATACCTGAATGGGGCACTGATCACACCTATTTGCGTTGTAAATAACCAGCAGTAGTAGAGAAGAGAGAAAGGTAGTAAAACATATAGAATTTGAATCATCATATATTCGTAGCATTTCAGATGGCTTTTTAAATCTTCAAAGCTGATTGAACATGAAGCAATGCTACTTACATTTTTCTTCATTAAAAAATGATATATTGCAAGGTTTTGCAAGTTCCTTGTTGTTAAAACTTTATTAAAAGTTGAGGCCAGCAGGTGGAATGGTGGTCATGGCACTGGACCCACACATGGCTGACCACAGTTCTAGTCCCAGACTTGGCGACTTGAAAGTCACTGGGTGCTCTCCTCACCCCACCAAGCCAATGACTAGAGGAGCAGCCCTCCCCCCCCCCAAACAGAAAAACTTCAGGAATCCTGATCAAAAAACTAGGAGAGCTGGGACAGGACATAGGCGAGCTGCAGACAGAAATCCGTCGAGGGAAATGTATCCTGAGAATCAAGGCTAGAGACTATCAGTACGTGCAAGGGAGTGGAAGAATGGAGTAGAGAAGAGGATGCTGCCTTTCATTAATAAGTAAATTACTGATGTTCTGACAATTAGTACCTTGAGAAAGGTGTTCATTTTAAAGCAGTGAACTGAAGAGCTGCAAGAGACCTTGGTGGATGATCATTTCAGCTGCCAGCTGTATGCAGCGAAATGGAAGCCACCTTGGACATTCCAACCCTGCCAGTGCCAAAGAGAGCAGAAGAACTGTCCTGCTGAGCACTGTTCAAACTTTGGGCCCACAGAATGGGAAGTAAATAATACTGTTGCAGTTGAAAGCCATTAGGTAGGTTGTTGTAGCAATGGATAACTGAATCAATCAGGGTGAAAAAAGTAAGGGAATCAGGTATATGGTTGTTTTCCTGTAACTTAGATGCAGAAATGATTTAGTTTTGAGGGTACATATTCCCTTCAAAAGCTTCCTGGTTTGAGTACTTTTGCCTTCTTTTGTTACGCTATCTTCCTATGATCCTTTCTCTTTTTATATAATAGAATAGTTTCTCAGTATATTTTCCAGGGTGTCATTGACTGGAGAGGAATTACTACATTATTTCTATACTCGTTAGGCCCATCATTTCAATGTTATGCAGGAAGTTTTGAAGAAAACATCTTTGAGAAACAAACCCTACAATTAGAGTAGGTGATCCATGGCACAGTGTCAAACATGATTAAAGGGCTGTGAGCTACATGCATTGACTAAATTAACCAGAGTTTTGTTCTGCCTCACAGGGTGGCATATAAATTCAGTCCATATAGACAATTATTTTCTTGTGAATTACATAATTTGATTCTCAACAATAATCAAATTAGCTAAAGACTTTGGTAACATAATTTATTGGGCCATCAAAACTAAAAATTATCTTATCTCTCCTACCTTCAAGAAAACAGACATCTTAATTGCAACTTGAAAAGAACTGGGATAAAAATTCAATATGAGGAATACTTATTTGTTTAAAGAAAAGCTCTATGAAGGCACATGTTACAAGCACACAGAGGACATGTAATTATAGTTTTGGATTTTTATTTTATTTTTTAATTTATTATCATAATCTTGTTTATATTGCATTGAATCACATATAACTTTACAGTATATGACATTTCTTTTTCCAGAAGGAATACCATGCAAATCAGTCAAGACAAAGACATTACTATCCACATTATCATCATCAAATAGCTTTTCATAATTTTTTTCCAGATTATTATTATTCTCATTATTTTTTTAAACATTCAATCACTATTTATCATTTTGTTTGTAAAAAGACTTTACCCAACATGAAATACTTCAGACCAGTCCAGTTGAGAATAATATACATGTTATCATCCATAGGCAATAAACCATTTCTGTGTCCCACTTAAAAAAAAAAAAAAAAAAGAAAGAAAGAAAGTCACTCTGGGTGTGTGTGCGTGCACACCCAAAATTTCAGGAGGAGAATGGAGAAGGGATTGTGTCATGGCCTCCCCCCTCGCCCCCGTGGGATCCTCTCTCTCTTCCTCTGCAGCAAGCACACATGCCCTTATGGCAAACAAAACAAAACACCTTAAAAAAATAAAAACTTTATTAAAGGCATATTTGTGGAGCACATAGCCTGTTCTTACAGAAACGCGTTTGCTGTTTTAGGTGGTTTTGCTCTCAGAGCACTCAGGTGCTCTGACAATGCCCTCGCTTCCTAACCTTCCTGACCTCAGCACGTTGCTGAGTGTAGATCGCGTCCTCAGTGTTACCTGACTGAATCCTCACGGCTCTTTGAGGTAGGGACCGCATGCCCTGTCCCAGGCTTGAGGCAGCTGAGACAGAGTGAGCTTGACTAACAGTCAGGGGGCAGCTGGGACTGGAACCTGGGCAGGACTTCAGAGCCCACACCCTGCTACCCAGAGGGGTACTTCTTGGTCAGGAGAGATTCTGGTGTGACCGTCCCTAGTCTGATTGAAGTAGGGCAGCACCTTGGTAAGTTTTGAATGATCTTTCCCTGCTCTAGAATACAGTTCAGAAAGCTTAACTGTCACCACGTATTTCCCTTCTGTCCTGGGACATGTCTATTCTGCCACAGTTCCGGTCCTGGCTTTGCTACTGACTGAGCATGGACAAGTCATATAACAAGTCATAGGAAGAGATTAAACTAGACAGATTTCTCTCTTCCCTCCCAGCTCAATCCACGCTGACGACGGAGTCCACCACGATTAAGTGTTGCTAGTGAGTGGACACTGAGTGTGCTTCCCTGCTGGATGTCGGTTACGCTAAACTTGTACAGATTACACCAGGCTGCTAGCTTTGGCCACCCAAATACGTGTGTGCCCAATTTAAAGGCTGGGACTATTCCCAGCACGCCTGGGCTGGTCACAGACAAAATGGAACACTCAAGGACTAAGCCCTAAAAATACCTCATAAAACTGCTTCCTCCATAATGGAACAGGTAATTACTGTGGCAACAACAAACTAATTTGAAGTGTTAGCTGTTAATTAAAACATTGCAGAGGTGTATAGTTGTCTTTTGGTGTAACCAGAGCCTCCGCTCAAACTTCATTAATCGCTTTACAGTTAATGTGTTGAAGAAGGTGAAGACAATTGAGATGCAGTACCCGTTGACAGTAAACAAATCCCTTTTCTCCAGGTACAATGCCATTTGCAAAGCTAAGGGACACCCTGGACTCATGCCTGGCCTGGCCTTTGTCATCCAGCTCTACTTGATGATGAAATGTTACATTGGTACTGTCATTGCGCTGTAAACCAAACCAGGCAGCGTCTTTATTGCTCGAAATCGAACCCAAACTTCCACGGATGAATTAGCGTGCGTCATAATTAAATCATCAAGCCTCTCTTTCTAATTCACTTGGAAAGAGGAGATCTTTCTTTTGGGAAAGAGATCGGTTTCTTGAGCAGCTAATCGGGTTGCCCAGCTGCCCAGTATTGCTCTATGTTGGACTGTCTGCTAATCGTGCCCTTCCTGGTGCAGCGGGCCTCAAACATCCGGGCGTTGCTTAGTGTTCGCAGGCCCAGCAGTGCTCTTTTTCACCTTTCAAGTTCTTGTGTGTGCGTTCACTCCTTGTCTTCGTATGTCGGTCTTTGGATAGTGATTCCAAAATACAAGATTTTAAAAAGTTGTAACTGAGAGAAACTTTGGTATACAAGGGGGAAAATAATACATCATTATTAAATCTTACATTATATTACCTGTGTTTACATGGAATAAAGTTACTGAGGTGCCTCTAATCACATTTCAGGTAGCTTAGTCCAGTAACTTCTCTGTCATTCACTGAGGAATATACAGTGTACGCTTGTATATATCAGTTTTTTACATGAATTTGGATATAGCATTAATCAAATGATAGCTTAGAATGTAACTTTTTTTGGGGGGGGAGGTTTTTGCTATAGGGTGCATGCGCTCACCAGACAGAAAGAGACAGAGAGACAGAAAGCGAGAAATCACTCCCAGGGGGGATGGCCACTCTGCAATCCCTTCTCCTCCGTTCTCGTCTCGGGATCTTGGGCACGCACGCACACATGCCCGGCGTGAGTTTAAGCCACCGGGTCTGGGACGCGAACTGCAGTCGACTACATGGCAGTCCAGCGACATAGCCATTATGCTAACTGCTGGTCCCAGAATGTAACTTTTTAAAATGTGATTTTTTTAGAGGTTTTTTGCCTTAGGGCATGTGTTGCTCATCAGAGAGAGTAAAAGTGAGAAATCACCCCCCGGGGGGATGACCATGCCACAATCCCTTCTCCATTCTTCTCCTGGGATCTCAAGCATGCATGCTCATGTGCCCTGGCATGAGTTTCAAGTCGGTCCAGGACTCCAACCATGGTTGGCCATGTGGGAGCCCAGTGATGTAACCGCTATACCATCCACTGGTTCCCAAAAGTGTGATATTTTAAGTAAGCAGTAATTTCCTCTAAACCAATATTGTATAGTGATTACATCTACAAAATCTACCACTTTATACAAAATGTAAAATATTTTTAAAATTGATTGACTTTTGGGGGCTATCCAGTGGCATGATGGTTAGGGTTGCTGAACCCCACAAAGCTGACAGTATGGTTTTAGTTCCAGACCCAGCAAGTTGAGAAACATAGTGAGTGTGTGTGCCCAAAATTCTGAGAGGAGAATGGAGGAAAAGGAATTGTGTTATGGCCACCCCACCACCCCAGAGGGTGATTTCTCACTTTCTTTCTTTCTTCCCTCCCTCCCCCAGCAATTGCATGTATCATATAGAAAAATTAAAAAAAGAATGATTTAAGTTTTATAAAAAATATATACAAGGGTCTTCCCAATAGTTCATGGAAAATGTGTATTATGAAAAAACTATACATGGATTTCAAAATTTTTTTGCACCAAAATAAACTCATACTTTATTATTTTGTGTGTGTATGTGTGTAAACTTTTTGAAGTCCTCTTATATACTAAGGAAGTTATGATTTAAAGTCTTTGGACACTTTTACTTTGGTGAACAATCACCTAATATTTATAATTTTACCTTTAATAAGATATACCCCAATTTCTGAACACTTACTTGATATAATAAAAGCAAAATTTACCTTAAATAATTGACTTGACCTCTCTGTCCTCTCAAGTAAAAAAAAAAAAAAACAAAAAAACAAAACAAAAAAACCCCAAAAAACTGGAAACAGCAGTTAGTGTAATGGCTATGTTGCTGGACTCCCATGTAGTCGACCGCGGTTTGAGTCCCGGACCCTGTGGCTTAAACTCACGCTGAGCGCGTGTGCGTGTGTGCCCAAGATCCCGAGAGGAGAATGGAGGAGAAGGGATTACGGAATGGCCATCCAACTCTATCTCTCTCTGTCTTTCTGGCGAGTGCATGCACCCTATAGCAAACAAAACAAAAACAAACAAACAAAAAAAAAAGGGTAAGTCCTTATAACAATAATATGTGTGGATAAATACATAAATACTATATATATGTTTTTCCTAGTCTTTCCTGAATTAACATTTTATATGTGAAAAATCTTACAGATACCTCTAGACTCTTAGTACCTAACCATTTCTATAAGTCAGTCACTTTCAAAACATTTGTCAGCCATCACTTAACCTTGTAAATTTACTAAAAATCATTGAATTACATCCTAAATTTACATAAGTAAATGTTATCATGTATAAAATGTTATCATCTGTAAAATTTATGTAATTAAAATGTGATTTTACTGTAAAGCTCTAAAAGTTGTTAAAAAAAATGATCAGTGCAACCAAACAAATATTTCTACCAAAAGAGCAGGAAACAGTGTTTTCACCTTAGTAACAGTAGTAGAATATCTAAGTTTTGTTTTTATTTTTATTATAAGAGAACTGCAATTTGGGGAACTAGTAAATATATTTTTCAACTGAGCAGATAAGTACAGAGAGTTCTTGAGGGTCTAACTTCTATTCCCATACATCTTCCCTATCCCATTCACATCTTTTTAAATTTTTTTAAAGAATTCTTTCTTTGGGACCACCAGATGGCATAATGGTTACGTCACTGAACTTCCATGTAATTAACCATGGTTTGAGTCCCAGGCCCGGCGGCCTAAAACTCATATTGGGCGCATGTATGTGCATGCCCAAAATCCTGAGAGGAAAACAGAGGAGAAAGGGTTGTGGCATGGCCATCTTTTTCAGGGGGTGATTTCTCTCTTTCTCTTTCTCTGTCTCTCTCTATCTCTGGTGAGCACATGGACCCAATAGCAAAAAACCTCTTTAAAAATTTTTAAAAAAAAGAAAAATCATGGGAACCAGCAGTTAGCGTAATGGCTATGTCGCTGGACTCCCACGTAGTCGACCGCGGTTCGCGTCTCGGACCCGGTGGCTTACAACTCACGCCGGGCGCGTGTGCGTGCGTGCCCAAGATCCCGAGAGGAGAATGGAGGAGAAGGGATTGCGGCGTGACCATTCCCCCTGGGGGGTGATTTCTCGCTTTCTGTCTCTATGTCTCTCTCTGTCTGTCTGGCGAGCGCACGTGCCCTATAGCGAAAAAACCTCTCCAAAAAAAAAAAAAAAAGAAAGAAAAATCATGCCTTTAATTAACTTATTATGATTACTTTTTAAATGTTGAATAGGGTATATGTGCCCACCAGGAGAGAAGAGAGAGAGGGAAAGTGAGAAAGCAAGCTGCCAGGTTTGAGACTCTGAACTGTGGTCGGCCATGTGGGAGTTCAGTGCCCTAATCAGCATGCCACCTGCTGCTCCTCCTCCCGTTTACATCTTAACACTAGTTGAGTGAGAGAAAGAACAATCTGATCTTGGCTAATGTGTGAAATTCTCTCCAGAGAAAGGTTTTAGTTCTTCCAAACTGATTGGCATCCTTACACTCTTATGGATGTACAGTGACTGCTCGTTTATGTCATGTCGTTTGTTTTGAAACTTTAATAAGGCAGATTGTTTCTGCAGCATGGCCAGAGTCTGTGGTCCTGGCAGGAAACATGTAAAGGCCACATTTCATTTAAACTCAGTCTTGATAAAAAGTAATGATGTTTTACTTCTGTAAACCTGTTTTTCTGTTATTTATTTTCATAAATTAACATATTCATGTTTCTTGATTTAAGTTGTAGTTATTTTGCCATATCTGATATGTCAAATTTTTTAGGAAAAGATGAACCAATTGGTTGAACCCTATACCTCTACAATTTCTTACATGAAATTGTATTGTAAGCCATAGCTAATTGTGTTCTGGGATTTTGATGAAGTATAGTAATAGTGTTCATCTGCAAATGCTTGAAAGAAACACAAGCAAAACCTCCCATCATGTGGCTCTGCAGTGCTTAGGAGGGGACTGCAGAGGTACCCCCACAGCAACTGCTCAGCCTCTGTGCTTCAGAGTTTGCATCTATAAAAGGAGGGGATTACTACCAGCTTTACCGTAAAGGGTTTTTTTTTAAGATGACATAACAAGTCACTTTGTAAACCATTCGCTTCCACAGACATTTAAATGACTGATGTTATTAGTGTTCTTTGAATGTACTGTACCGTATATCCCATTGCTGTAGAAATGTTTAAATTTGTGTTTATGTTCTTAACCATTTTGTAGGTTGTTCAACCATCCCAAGTGAACTTGTTATTTCTTTTCTTCCCATAGAGCATACCATGTCCCGAGTGGGAAAATATTAGCTGTAAAGGTAAGCACTGGATCCTTGTTATGAAATTCTCGATGCTCACTGCATTCCTTTCCCCTGTGTTATAGTTTGAATACATGCCCCCAAAATGCACAAGTTGATCTATTGTAACAAGATTAAGAGGGTGAAAATTTGATCCAGTTAAAGTGAGACCTTTGGGAAGAGATTGGGTTCAGTTCATTTTGGTGTGGTCTCCCATGATTGAGTTTTGGCTTGATAATGGAACAGAGACCCTTACAGACTCAGCCGCTCTGCTCTGACCCTTGTGATGTGATAGTGACTCTGCAGGATGCTCACCAGATGTGGCCCCTGGACCTTGGACTGCTAAACCGTCAGCTGAAGAAAATTCTGTTTTTATAAATCAACCAGTTTGGGATATTTTGTTATTAGCGACAGAATGAATTGGGCACTCTGTTAGCTTGAGTCATAGATGTGGTCAAAGAGGAGATGAAATGGTTAAGGTTCAGATGTAGATAGAGCAGGGGGAGCAGTGGACCTCTTGTGACATTCAGATACCTGAATGTGTTTTAACCATGTCCTACAGTGATCAGTTGTAGGGTTGTCCCCATAGCCTACTGGTTAAGGGAGCAGGATCCCACGTGGCCAACCATAGTTTGAGTCCTGGCCTCAGCAGCTTGAAAACCATGCTGGGCACCTATGTGTGCATGTCCAAAATCTTGACAGGATGGAAAATGGAGAAGAAGAAATTGCTGTGTGACCATGCCCCATTGGAGGGTGCTTTCTCCCTCTTCCTCTCTCTGGCAAGTATAGTGCTCTCTGGCAATTAAAAAAACAAATGGTATGTTGTAAGCTTCTTGTGTTGTAATTCTTCGTACGTGCGAACACTTCTTTCTTTGTACTCCACTTAGTCACACAGCTCAAAACCTTAGTAGTCGTTTGTTCTGTTCCTGCTTTATTTGCCACATCCTGTAAATTGCCATATCCTGTCAGCAGTGTTTCCTAAAATGGACCATTTGTCAGTTTTCTTGCTGTTCTCATTCCCACGGCCGTGGCCTTGGATCAAGTTCACATCTCGGCCTACCTGGACTTCAGGAATTACTTCCTCCCTGTCCTTTCAGTCTGTTTCTTCTTCCATGCATCTTTCCCTCTGCCACACACTTGAGGCGTGGAGTCGGTGACTGTGGCACTGTCTTTCCCCCACATCCTCAGTCACTACAATGGGAAGCCTGAGGTGTCTGCCTTGGCTCTGGCTCCTTATGGCATCCTGAAACACACAGGCACTCTCCTTCCAGTGGAGTCACCTGCCCTGAACTCAGGGATGCTCTAGGTGGTCACAGCCCCACCCCTACCATTGGTGACTCATCCCCCATCTCTGCCAAACTCCACAGTCCTGTCCTGCTGTGTGGCTTTGGCTTCTCTGCCACTGGTTGCTGGTGCTTGACCTTCCCAGCATTTTAAGTCTCACAGATTTCCCTAATGGACTCTGGCCTGAGTTAGACCTCTGACCAAACAGTTTACTGCCTCAAGTCCTAATCCCACAGTCTCACTTTCAGAACTGGGCTCTTAGCAAACAACTATATTAGGGCCACCTTGTTCCTCATCCTTCCCACAAACTGGCCAGGCCCTCTGCAGCTCAGCCCCACACCTGCCTTCACAGGCAGGTCCTCTGCTTTACCAGAATTTGCTTCCTCTTGTGTCCTTTATCTCCAATCTTTGGGCCTTTAATAATGAAGGGTTCTAATTTTTTGATATACTATATGCTAGGTATCACACTCGATGTTTTATAACTATCATCTTTAATCATTAAAACTACAAAGTAGGTTTGGGACCAACGATAGACTCCCACATGGCCAACCATGGTTCAAGTCCTGGGCCTGGCAGCTTAAAAATCACACCAGGCGTGTGGGCATGTCTGCCCAAAATCTCAGGAGAATGGAGGAAGGGATTGTGATATGGCTATCACTCCTGGGGGTCATTTCTCACTTTTCCTCTCTGGTGAATGCATGTGTTCTATGGCAAAAACCTTTTAAAAAAACATAGCTACAAAGTGGGCCTATTTTAGATTTGAGGGAAATGAGACTTGGAAAGCTGAATCAGAAGCTGGAAGAGGCCTTCCAGTACTATATTGAAAAGGAGTGGAGAAGCTGGGTGTCCTTGTTTTGTACCAGTTTTTCTTTATATGAACAGCAGGCAGACTGAGATAGAACTAAAGAAACTAATTCCATATACTATTGCCATAAAAAGTATAAGATACCTAGGGATAAATCTAACCAAAGTTAATGACCTCTGCAAGGGAAACTATGAGAAGCTAAAAAAAAAAAAAAAAAAAAAAAAATTGAAAATGATACCAAAAAGTGGACGGACATCCCATGTTCCTGGATTGGAAGAATTAATATAATCAAAATGGCAGTTCTACCCAAATTAATCTACATATTCAATGCAAATCCCATTCAAAGTCCCAGAGACATTCTTCACAGATCTAGAAAAGACAGTCATAGAATTTGTCTGGAATCATAAAAGACCTCATATTGCCAAAACAGTCCTGCACAAGAAGAGTGGAGTAGACAGCATCTCACTCCCTGACCTGAAAATATACTAGAAAGCTGTGATAATCAAAATATCATGGTATTGGCACAAAAACAGACATGTGGACCAATGGAACAGAGTACAGATTCCAGAAATAAACTCCCAAACATATAGCCAGCTGATTTTTGACAAAGTGTACCAGTCAAACCAGTGGGAAAAGGAAAACCTCTTTAGCAAATGGTGCTGGAAAAACTGGATATCCACCTACAGAAAGATAAGTCTGGACCTCTACCTCACCATTGTCAAAAATCAATTCAAAGTTGGGACCAGCAGTTAGCGTAATGGCTATGTCGCTGTACTCCCACATCGTCAACCGCGGTTCAAGTCCTGGACACTGTGGCTTAAGCTCACGCCGGGCACGTGTGCGTGCGTGCCCAAGATCCTGAGAGGAGAATGGAGGAGAAGGGATTGCGGCGTGGCCATCCCCCCTGGGGTGTGATTTCTCGCTTTCTGTCTCTCTGTCTCTGTCTGGCAAGCGCACGCGCCCTATAGCAAAAAAAAAGCCTCTCCCCCCCAAAAAAAAAATCAATTCAAAGTGGATCAAAGATCTAAACCTAAGACCTCAAACTATAAAACTACTGGTGGAAAACATTGGGGAAACTCTGGGAGACATTGGAGTAGGAAAAGACTTCTAAAATAAGACTCCCAAAGCTATCAGTAGTCCCAAAAGTAGACAGGTGGGTTTACATCAGATTAAGAAATTTCTGCATCACAAAAAGTACAGTAATTAGTATGAATTGACAGCCCTCAGAATGGGAGAATATTTTTGTAAACTATGCTTCAGATAAGGGACTGCTAACCAGAATACATAGGAAACTCAAGCGACTTACCCAAAAAAAAGATGATCAACCCAATTAAAAGATGGGAGAATGAACTGGAAAAACAACTCTTCTAAGGAAGACATACAAACAGCCAAAAGGCATATGAAAATATGCTCAACATCCCTCATCATAAGGGAGATGCAGATCAAAACCTCAGTGAGAGGGACCAGCAGTTAGCGTAATGGCTATGTCACTGAACTCCCATATAGTCGACCGTGGTTTGAGTCCCGGACCCGGTGGCTTAAACTCATGCCGGGCACGTTTGTGTGCGTACCCAAGATCCCAAGAGGAGAATGGAGGAGAGGGGATTGTGGCGTGCCCATCCCTCCTGGGGGGTGATTTCTCGCTTTCTGTCTCTCTGCCTCTCTCTGTCTCTCTGGCGAGCACACGCCACTATAGCAAAAACCTCTCAAAAAAAAAAAAAAAGAAGAAAGGAAAAAGTAATGGTACGTGCTGGTGGGTGTGGTAAAAGGGGAACTCTTACACTGCTGGTGGGAATGTAAATTGGTCCAGCCACTGTGGAGAACAATATGGAGTTTCCGCAAAGATCTACCAAGAAAACTACCATATGATCCAGCAGTCTCCTTGGTATCTACCCAAAGGACAGAAGAATGCTTAGTCATAAAAGTGCTTGCACATCTATGTTTATTGTGGTGTTATTCACAATTGCTAAGACATGGGACCAACCCAAATGTCCATGAACAGAAAAATGGGAAAACGTGTGGCACATATACTGTATGAAATACAACTCGTCCATAAAAAACAACAAGATCCTGGCTTTTGACAGAAAGTGGATGAACATGGAAGATTTACTGCTGAGTGAAGCAAACCAGGCTATGAAGGTGAGACACTGTATGTCTCCAGTTAATATAAACTGACTCTCTGCACTCTAGGGCCGAAACTGAATGACTAGAGAATATAGAAACATAGAAAATGGTTATAGATACCAGATACAGTTTGGGGATACTATACACGTTATCATCACCGTTAACATTCAACATTATTATTGATATTTCAGAACTTGTCCCTACCATTAAGTTGGCCTTTTTCTTGGTCGTTTTTTTTGTTCTCTTATTTGTCTGTCAGTTTTCCTAGTACTCCCTTCAGAACTTCTCGAAGAGCTGGTCTGGTGTTGGTAAATTCTTTCAGGTTTGTTTATCTGAGAATGTTTTTACCTTTTCTTCCCACATGAAGATAATCTTGCTGGATGTGGTACTTTTGGTTGAAATCATTTTTCACTTAACACTTTGAATATATTTTCCCATTCTTACCTTGCTTGCATTATTTCCAGTGAGAGGTCTGATGTTAGCCTGATGGGATATCCTTTGAAAGTAACTTGACGTTTTTCTCTTGCCAATTTTAGTATCTTGTCTCTCTCTGTGGTTTTGGTCAATCTGGCTATGGTGTACCTTGGAGAAGATCTTCTTGGATTGATTCTATGTGAGGTCCTTTGTATTTCTTGGGTCTGGATATTTGAATGACTCTCTAAGTTTGGAAGATTTTCTTCCAGGATTTCATGGAATAGATTATCAATGCCCTGGTTAGTTTCTTCGCCTTCTGGGGTACTGATTATCTGGATGTTTGGTCATCTAGTGGTATCTAGTATTACTCGTATATTATTCTCATTTTGGGGAGTTATTTTTTCAGTCTTTTTGGTGAATTTTTCTAGATCAGAATTTCTATCTTCTACATCTGAGATTCGTTCTTCTGCATGATCTAATCTGCTTTTAATTCTTTCTAGGGAGGTTTTGATTTCCTTTATTACAGCCTTCACCTCTGACAGCTCCATTTGATTCTTTTTTATGGTGTCTATCTCCTCTTTAAGATCATGGAAGAACTTCCTCACCTCCTAGAACTGTGTTTCTTTTCTCCGACATTTTCTGGAGCTCATTGTCTCTCTTCTCTTGCATCTCTGTTAGTTTTGTCACTATGAATACCCTAAATTCTTTATCTGACATTTCCATAGGTTCCATCGTACTGTCTGTGGATAGTAAAAGGCTGTTCTTTCCCCTTGGGGGAGAGATATTTTCTTTATTTCCCATATTTCTTGTGCCTCTCCAGTGGTGGTTTCTGGTTATCTGATGGATTATATGTTAGTTCCTACCTGGCTTTTCCCTGGGTGTTGGGCCAGAAGAAGTGGTTTGGGGCAGAGGCTTTCTAGTCAAAGGGGCAGGGCTGGGTCCACCTCAGAATGCACATGAATTCTGACTTTTTTTCCCTCAGGTGTCTTTTTTAAAATGGTTATCCAATTTTCTCTTACTCTTTTAATGTTGAAGTGTTCATTATGAATTGAATTTGACAGTAGTCATTTTGAAAGTTTTTCTTTTTCTCAGATGAATATAAATTTGAAACAGTTAAAAAAAAATGTTGGAAGAGGCAGGGCCAGAATTTAAAATGCAGTTCGTCTGGCTGCCAGGCCCATGCCCCTCTTCCACACCAGCCTTCACATAGGCCGCTACCCTGCTTATCCCTCGACTTCATCCGTCCTTCCAAAGTTCACCTAAGCTGCCTTCTGAACTATCCACAGTGAGAAATTGGTTTCTTTCCCTAATTCTTCCATACTGTACATTTCTACATCTTTTGTATTATTTAGAAAACTAAGAGCCAGAACAATGAAATTGCAATTGCTTATACATTTTGGTAAGGTTATACCAAAATGAAGGCTCACGTCTTCCTACTGCAAGTGCAATCCAGGATTCTTCTTCCATACCACACCGATTACAGCGCCTAAAGTATGTTATTTGGCATGAAGTTTAGTTTTAATAACTTAAATAGCTTGTGGTAAAGAGGTACCGGAAAGTTCCCTCATGGGATTATTTCCTTTGATCCTCCAGCCAAACTAGATCCATAGAATTGTAGAACTAGAGGAGGCCTTAGCTATGACCTGTTGTAGCCCCCACATTTCTTAATCTCTTATATCTTCATATTTGAAGATAGGCAGCATATAGTTGGGTCTCGCTTTTTAATGCAGTCTGATGAACTTCGCCTTTTTTTTCCCTTTTGTAGCCAGAGGGCATGCGTGTGAGAGAGAGAGAGAAAGCAAGCAAGCACCCCCTGATGGGATGTGGCCAAGCTATGATGCTTCTTCCTCCATTTCTCCCTCTTGACAGGATTTTGGGCCTTTTCAAGCCACCAGTGCCAGGATTTGAACAGTGGTCAGCCGTGTGAGAGCGGATCCCTTAACCACGGTGCTATAGGGCCCACTCCATCTCTGCTTTATCACTGAGACTAATTACGTTTCATGTGATTAGTGAGACGATTGGATTCAGAGCTGTTATTTTAATATTTACTTTCTATTTATTATGTTAACTTATCATAGTTTGCACATGTAAGTACTGCTATTCTACTTTACCTGTAGTCTAAGACCCTTATAACTGTGTCTTCATTTCCCTCATCTGGTCTTTTGTGTTGTCATGCATTTTACTTCCAAGTGTTGTAAACCCCAAAATCTTGTTACCATTTTTACTTTAGAAAATTATGTTTTAAAGACGTTTTGAAAGTAAGAAAAAGTATATCTTATATTTATCCATATATTTGCCAGTTCCATGCTCTTCATTCCTTTATGTGATTCAGATTTCTCTCTGGTGTTATTTTCCTCTGCCTGAAGGACTTCCTTCAGATATTGCTTATAGTGTAGGTCTCTTGGTAATAAATTTTTTCAGCTTTCTGTATGTCTGGAAAAGTGTATATCTTATTTTCTTTTTTGGAAAGTATTTTTATTTTTGCTGGACATAGAATTCTGATTACTCTTTTCTTTCAGAATTTAAATATTTCTTAAGTTTTGGCTTGCTGTCCTTGCAGCAAGAAATTTACTGTCATTTTTAGTCTTTGATCTTTTGGATGTTAGAAATGGCTTCTCTAGCTACTTTAAGATTTTCTCTTGGGGCCAGCAGGTGGTCTGGTGGTTAAGGCACTGGAATTCCCACATGGCCAACCATGGTTTGAGTCCTGTACCTGGTGGCTTGCTCTCTCTCTCTCTCTCTTTCTTTTTTTATGTGAAAAAAAAGTAAATAAATAAATAAATAAATAAAATAATTCTTTAAAAAAGAGATTTTTCTCTTTATCACTGATCTTAGGCAATTTGATTATGGAAAGAGATGATGTAATTTTCTTCATGATTTACATGATTGGTTTGTTCAGATTCTTGGATCTGTGGATTTTGAGCTTTACCCAAATTTGGGGAAAGTTTTAGCCAATTGGGCTGTTCTCATAGCCCAGTTCTTAAGAGAGCAGGATTCCACCTGGCGGACCACGGCTCAAATCTTCGTTCCGGAAGCTTGAGAAACATACTAGGTATGTGTGCTCCAAATGCCAATAAAATGGAGAAATGGAAGAGAGCAGATTTCAGTGTGGCCTTGCTTCATGAGGGGGTGCTTTCTCTCTGTTTTTCTCCCTCCCTCTCTCTTTTTGCCTCTATCTCTCTGGTAAGAGCACATGTCCTGTGGCAGTTACAAACATTTTTTTAGCCATTTTTTCTTTGACTATTCCCCCTCCCACCTTTGGGCACTTTAATTGTCTATGTGTTAG
Source organism: Tupaia tana (assembly GCA_026018925.1). Lineage (NCBI taxonomy): Eukaryota > Metazoa > Chordata > Mammalia > Scandentia > Tupaiidae > Tupaia > Tupaia tana. The sequence continues at coordinate 3,899,733 of JAKSZU010000023.1, read as the reverse complement.
GGTACTTGAAATTGTCCCATAGCAAAATGATGCTCTGTTGTTTGTTTTAGTCTTTTTTTCTGTATTTCATTTTGAGTAGTTTCCTCCGTTGTGTCTTCAAGTTGTTATCATCTGCATTGTCTAATCTGCTATTAATCCTTTCTATTTTTCACTTCAGATGTAATTTTTTTCTAGACGTGTATATGGCCCTTTTTTATATCTTCCATGTCTCAACTTACACGTTCAGTGTTTTCTGTGTCTTCTCAAATGTACGTGCTATAGTTACAGTAACTGAATCAATGGCCTTATCTATATCCTGATTCTATCCAAGGTGTCATTTCTGGATCGGTGTTGATTTCTTTTTCTCCTCATTTTGAGTTGTATTTCTTGCTTTGTTTTCATAATGCCTTATCATTTTTTATGGGATGCCAGTCATATGGTGAACGTACTAGATATTTCTGCATTCCTATATGTATTCTCGATCTTCATTATGAGATGCTATTCAGTGACTTTGAAATAATTGAATCCTTTCAAGACATGCCCTTAAGCTTTATTAGATGAGACCAGCCCAGAGGTTACTCTAGCACTAACCTTCCCTAGTCATCTAAGATACTTCATATTCTTTTTTTTTTTTTTTTTGCTACAGGGCGCGTGCACTCGCCAGAGACACAGAGGGATAGAAAGCGAGAAATCACCCCCCAGGGGGGATGGCCACGCCGCAATCCCTTCTCCTCCATTCTCCTCTTGGGATCTTGGGCACGCACGCACACACGCCCGATGTGAGTTTAAGCCGCTGGGTCCGGGACTTGAACCGCATCGACCGCATGGGAGTCCAGTAACATAGCCACTATGCTAACTGCTCATCCCAAAGATATTTCATATTCTTCTGAAGACCCTCTACCTGGTACCTCAGAACTACAGGGTTTTTACAGGTAGATTCTGAGGTGCCAAGTGAGTGGATTCACAAGAATAATCTTTTCCTGCCCACACATAAACCCACCCTGCCCATGTCGGTCTGGAGTTTATTTCCTCTGGCCCTCTCTGGTGGGTGTTTCCCTGGCCTCAGTTAATTCCTGACATCTGTGTGCTCAGCACTGCGCAATGGGACACTCCAGGGCCCCTCCACTTCTCTGGAGCCTTTCTCCCTCTGGTCTTTTCCAGCAAACTCTAACTGCTTTGGCCTCCTTGGACTCCCAGTTCTCTCTTCTCTTCTCTTAGGGAGACAGTCGAGCTCTGCCTGCGCTGGGGCCGGAAGTTCTCCTCAGTAAGCCCGGCAGCCCTAGGGCTCGTCTCATTTGTTTTATCGCTCACGGCCATTCTGGCTGATGTCCAGTGACTGGGAGCCTGTGGATTTTCTGCACGTGTGTGTTTTTTAATCTGTTTCTTCCTTGTCTCACTCTAATCCAGAATGCTTATTTCTGCCTCTTGTCAGGCTCGTTGGACAGTTTTGCAGTGTTCTCAGTGAGTGGAAGCTACCACTTGTTGATGGTTGTACTGTGCTGAGCACTCTGCATACATCTCGCTCCTGTCATTCACAGCAGTTTGGCGTTTTCTCCTTCTGGTGTGTTCCTGGTGTTTTAGACGGGGTCTCAGCATGCCATGGTCCTCCTGCCCAGCCTTCTGAGTAGCTGGGGCCACAGCACATGCCACGCTGCCTGGCTTTTTCAGACAGTGTCTGATGCCCGGCCCTGGCTGTGAACTCATGTCCCTGCAGCCTCACCCTCCCACGTACTGGGAATGTAGGCCCACGATCCTACACCCAGCCTCTCAGGGTGGCAGGGAATTGAACCCGGGGCTCCCATGCAGCTCCGGTGTGCTAAGGAGCAGTGTCGTACACTGGCTTTTGGTTACTTATCGATCCCCACTTCACAGATGCACAGCTGAGGAACAGGGACACGACTCAATGCTCTTGTTCAGTAATAACACGTTATTTAATTTGCCTAGGGCCCCACAACGAATAGTAACGGAACCAGAATCTGAAGCCAGGTATTCTGGTCTCGAGTGCTCTTAACCCCATGCCATTGCCGCTCACTGCCCTGAGATTCGGCTTCCTAAAAAAGTCTTTTAAGGCTCTACATTACTTCTCAGATAAACCAAAAACTCTAGGGGATGGAGCTCAAGATCGTCCACAGTATATCATCAGTCTACTTTTTAATTTTTATTATTTTTTTAATTTTCCAGAGGGAGAGGGAGAAAGCACCCCCATAGGACGTAGTCATGCCAACACCCCTTCTCCTCCATTTCTCCCTGTCGGGATTTGCAGCACTCATGCACACATACCCTGCGTGTTTTTCAAGCCAACAGGGCCAGGATTTAAACCTGTAGCTGACCGTGTGAGAGCTGGTTTCCTTACCCACTAGGCCATGGAGCCAGCGCCCATCAGTGTACTTCTACAGTGTTATTGTTTAAAAGAATTATTTTATTTAACTTTTTAAGAAATTACTTATGTATTTTAATTTGGCCAGAGAAGGACAGAGAGAGAGAGAGAGAAAGAGAAAGCTACCACCAGGTCTGGGACACGAACCATGGTCGACCATGTGGGAGTCCAGCACCTTAACCACCATGCCACCTGCCAGCCCCTACAGTGTTATCTTACATGTTCAATTCTTGGGCTCCTTTTAAGTCGAACTCATTGCCTTACTTGAACCCAGGTGCTTTCTCATTTCAGCACTTTGATTCATGTCTTCCTAATTCCTCTCTAATTAGAATTTACTCAGGGGCAGCAGACGGTGTAGTAGTCAAGGCGCTGGTCCCCCACATGGCTGGTGGCAGTTTAAATGCCAGACCTAGTGGCTTGAAATTCATACCGGGCGTATGTGTTTGTGTGCCCTGAATCCCAGGAGAATGGAGGAGAAGGGATTTGCACTGTTGTCATCCCCACAGGGGGTTGTTTCTCAATTTCCGTTTTACTGTCTCTCTCTGTGTCTCGCTGGCAAGTGCACGCACCTATGGCAAAGACCTTTAAAAAGAAAAAAAAAATCAAGACAATAAAAGAAAAAGAATGCCTTTGCTCATGTCTCTACCTATGAAAATTCGTAACACCTTTCAGGGGTCAGCTCAAAGGCCTTCTGCACTGCTCTGTTCTGGATAAACCCTGTCACATGGGCGGTGTAGCTATCACTACATGCATTCTCCTTTGAACGTCTCTCAAATTCCGTGTGTCTCTTGGGGTTTTATCACATACTGTCTTGTATTTTGCTTTTAGTATACACAAGAGGACTTGAAAAGTTCATGACAAAGGTTAATTAAAGTATGAAGGTTTTTTGGTGCGAAAATCATTTGAAATCATAATCTGCATTTGTCATGAGCTTTGGAAGCCCCTCGGATGTATATTTTCCCTGTTGCGTCGGAGGGGTTTCGTAAGTGAGCAAATCCTATTTACCTTCTCGTCTTGCCCAGTGATTCCCGGAGAGCATAGTCCCAAGCACTACGTGAGTAAGTTGAGCACGGCATTGATTGAAGACGACTGAACGAAGGGGAGCTCGTCCTTTCGTTCACTCGCTCATCTTTTGAAGCACCACCCTGAAAGGGGTCCAGCTCACCCCGGGGCACCCACGGTGATCTTCGTAGGAGCCATTGCTCTCCCCAGGAGATTCCTTAGCTTTTTTATATATATATATATATATATTATATATATATATATATATATTAAATGAAGGAATGGAAGGTTAAGAGTTAGAAGCACATTTGATCTTTTCCTGGCCCTCTCCTGACTTTTGTGTGACTTCGAGCATGTCACTTGAACCTCGCAGTGACCTCAGCTGTGAAACGGGGCTGCCTGGTATCACAGCGCGATTGCCACGAGCAGCAAATCACAGCCCTCGTCTGAACAGAATCCCCCGCGGCCCGCCACCTCCTGGAGTGATGAGGGAGTCCCGGTTCCTAAGTCACGTGAGCAGCTCCACCCGCACTTGAATGTCTGAGAGCAGTTAGATGAGCGTCTTTGGAAATCTGCTACCTTACCCCAAATATTTCTGATTTTTATACTTCTACATGTTCTGTTATTTTTGTAGGCAGAGAGCATACTGTAATATTTCCCCTTTCAGATTTCAGCGGTGCAAAGATATTTCAGATATTTTAGAAGTTGCATTGAGGGGAAGAATAAAAACGTCTTGAATTTTTATTTTATGCTGTTGAATTTAGACATATTTCTGCCTCAAAGAGAGCATTTTGAAAATGATGCCAATTACATTGTGAAGATAACTATTTGATAATGACCATATGTAACTTCAGCTTTTTCTGTTTGTTTTTGGTGTGGATAGGCAAGACAGTTGTGAATAAATAGAGCAGAAAACAAATAAAAATACTGTTAGCCATCTTGCAAAAAGAACCTTTTTACATACCATTAATGTATTCTGTAAAATCTCTCTAACGGTAATGCTTGAAGGACTTAATAGATTTCCCAGTATTGTTTGTTTTCTAATTGGGAAAAATCCATAGAACAGGACACCTCTTAGCCTCGCATATAGCGGGGGCTGATTACCATTCTCTGACTGCTTTGGGTTTCTGCTGTTTTAAACTAGCATTTAAATGGACCATTTGATTAATCATTTGTATACTGACTGTAATCCTCCCAAATTTCCTTTCTGAGTTGTACATACTGTAAGAGACAATTATGTCGCCACAGATTAAATAAGTGAATTAAAGCAGAATAGCGGCTTAATTTGACCTGTGATTTTGCTCCCCTTCCCTTCTGCGGAGCCTGTGCCACTCCAGCAAATAAATGAAGTCATCCATGACAGCTGGTGATGAATTGCCGTATTTATACTGTATATTTTAATAGCCTCACACTAATTTAAATTGAGCACAGAGTAAATTATAATTCAGCCACTTGACTGCGTATATTTAACTTGACAACTCATCCTTATTTGTCCTGGAGGTGTAGTGGTGAGCAGGAGAAAGCACTCAGGTATTTCAGTCTCGCACTTAACCCTTTCTCCGCGAACGGTCTCGTCCGCACGTTCTCCCCGATTCGAAACACTTGGCGCCTCCTAAGGAGAACAAGAAATAGCGAAGACTTGCAGAGCCATCCTTCCCTTACTCTGCAAAAAAAATAATAAATTATTTGCCTTGCTTTTCTCCGTTGACTTCAGATAAGGAATTGGACTTGTTTATTCTTAGCTGTGTTAAAGCCTACTCCCAAGAATACCCAGGGGAAGTAGAATTAACCTTCCACCCAGAGTGCCAAGACTCCCAGAAAATAGAGAGCATTTGAGTGGAGTTATTTTCAGGTAGATTTTACTTGCCCTCTCAAGTTCCCGGAAATGACTGTACTCACTTTCCACTGTTAGAGACTCTCGACTGTTCTGGGCGGTAGGAAATACCAGGAATCATCAAGACCAGTTAGAGCGCAGTGGATCGGTGCCCAGATACAGTAATGCCCCTTGCTATATTTTAGGTGAGCGTGGCACTTGTGGTTACTTTGGTGTTTATGCCTTTGGTTTTAAACTCAGTTGTAGAAATCAAGCAGTTCGTTTCTCCTGTCTAGAAACAGCTTCTTATTTAGAGGCTTCTGGTTGTAAGGGGCACTTTAATTAAATCCCACATCACCGAACAGACACTACGGTAAGGCCTGGGGTGGGCACTGAGGGAGCGAGAAATGTACAAGACTCAGCCCTGGCTCTTCAGGCCCTCACAGCCACTAGTCCTCTGGAGGCTCCTGGTTTTTGGAGATGAGGGGTAGATGCTGCAGGCAGAATGTGGTGAGAAGTGTGAAGGTAGAGCTGAATTCTGATGGAGGTTTGGGATGGGCTTCATGGAGGTGGCGGCGACATTCAGGCTGGGTCTTTTTTTTTTAAGAATTATTTTGTTTCATTTTAAAATTTATTGTTATTATTACTACCTAATTTTACCAGAGAGACAGGGAAAGTCAGAAAGCAAGCCACCAGGTCCAGAACTTGAACCACAGTTGGCCATATGGGCGTCCAGTGCCTTAACCACCACGCCACCCGCCAGGCCCCAAGCTTGGTCTTAAGGACGGAGCAGGATTTTACACTCCGTGACCATGGAGTGCAGGGGGGCAGCATACCCCAAGTGGAGGGGACAGCAGAAGCAGAGACCCCCGGAGAGGACCGCGGGCTGGCGGCCCAGAGATGCTGTGTATTTTAGCACTCACATATCTTAGCAGTGGACAAATGGCATTGTTGAAACCTTAAATAAGTGGTTCTCAACCTTACTGTGGATTAGAAGTCACCTGGGGAGCTTTTTAAAAACCCCAAAATGCAGACCCAAGCCCAGAGATTCAGATTCCATTATTCGGGGGTAAGGCCTATTCATGGGGCTTTTTATAAAGTGCCCTAGGTAACTATAATGTGAAGCCAGAGTTGAGAGCCATTGCTGTAAGGTCAATAATGTCTTTTCTTCTTTCTGTCTTCTGTTTTTTCTTTTCTCTTTTTTTTTTAGCGGTTTTTTAGGGCTAAAGAGTTCCTATACTTGACATAGTGGTATGAAGAGTTGTAATATTTTATGGCATAGAATTGAAAATGCTAGATGAATTTGATTTTGTTGCTAAGTTTTGTATTGGAACAAAAATGTAAGTGAATATTGTTGGCAAATGACTATTGATCGGGAAAAGTGTTTAAACGTTTCTTGGCAGTTTCGTATTACACTTACAATCTCGTTTAGTGAGAGCTTTTATAAATAACCCTAAAGCAAACGCTTGACAGAAACTGGCTATGCCTTTTTTCCTCTCCCTCCCCTACCCCAAATGGGTGTCAGTCCTGTAAAATGTGTTTTAGAATTCCTTCTCTTTCCTTGCTCTGCCAGTGGTTTGCAATTTGTAATTTATGTTTTTTCCTCCCATATGATTAGATATATATTCTTCAGTTATAACACAGGATGTAATTCAGTGTTGGATGGCATGTCAGAGTAGTCTTGACTGTTAAGTTTTTTTATCTAGGAATGTCCAGAGTCAGAAACTCTTCCACAGATCTTAAAAATTGTTCTCTACCTTTTTTATTCTCATCACTTTTTTTTTTTTTAAGAGAGTTTTTTGCTGTAGGGTGCGTGTGCTCACTGGAGAGAGAAAGAGAAACAGAGACAGAGATAGAAAAAGAGACAGAGAAACAGAAAGCGAGAAATCACCCCCAGGGGGGATGGCCATGCCACAATCTCTTCTCCTCCATCCTCCTCACAGGATCTTGGGGGCGCACACACATGTCCCGGCGTGAGTTTGAAGCCACCATGTCAGGGACTGGAACCGCAGGGGGCCCATGTGGGAGTCCGGCAGTGTAACCATCACCACCATCTGCTGGTTCCACATCACTGTCTTTTTAGAGTGAAACAATTACCCTCGAACTGGTTTCACTTATGTACTCCGTAAAATTTAAACTGTTGATTGTCTTTTTTCTTAAAACAATTTTTAGTTATATGTGCTGCCGAAGCGAGCACTTAAAACAATTTTTAAAAGTAAGTGTTTGAAATAAGCTATAATTTATTCTTGGAAAATGTGTAACTACCTTACATTTCTAGATTACAAATCTGACCCGGTGGTTGGTCTTTTAGGAAGGTACTGGAAGACGTGCGGGGTGGGAGTCAGAGGAGTCCGGCCACTGCCAGGCCCCAAGCTCCTTGGCATAGAGCAAATGCGTGTCCTCTGCTCCGTCTGAGGAGTGGGTGTGGGTGAAATGAGGTTCATTTAAGCCGTAAAGGAGACATTACCCAACTGGAAGAAAACAAACAGATAGTACACTTAAAATACTCCTTATTTCTCTCATACCTGAACTCCCCGTGTAAAATGTCGTTTTTACATGTCCTCTCTGCCTGTCGCCTAGTGTCTAAATCATCACAAGACAGTTCATTTTTAATGGTTTGAGGGTCACTCCTGTTTTCCTCTCCTGAAAATAACCAATGTGGCCCAAATAGGGTGCATAAATTAAGAGCCTTATAACTTAACTGACTTTTAAAGCCATTAATGCTGACCTTTGAGACCTGGCGTTTTCCTTGGTCCCATCAATCACTTCTGTACCACCTCCCCCAGTACAAAGGGTTAGACAGATGTGGAGACAGTTCGTTGGCTGGGGGCTATAGTGGTGGGAAGGGGGGTTCCTTAAGGAACCTCCGTATTTTTTAGTTCTTACATTTCAGTGATTATGTAATCGCTATATTTGATTTGAATGTTCAATACTTTCTCTAGGTCATACTACTAGATATTACACTGGAACTTCAGAAGCAGATTATGTCTGAGTTGGAAATTCTTTATAAGGTAATTTTTTCTCGGTCATTTTTACTTGTAAAACATGCCTATGGTATTGGCTCACAGGTTTTAAACTATTTTGTCTTATTTTTTGTTGCAGTGTGATTCATCATATATCATAGGATTTTATGGGGCATTTTTTGTAGAAAACAGGATTTCAATATGTACAGAATTCATGGATGGTGAGTTTTCCCTTTTACAATACTCTAAAAATGATGTTTAGAATAGCGTGCTTTAAAACCTAGTTTTGACATGAATGTCAAGTAGAATTTAAAATAATTAAAATATACTAATAATTCCCTCCTTTATACTCTAAAATCTTCTTAGGGTAAGGTTTTCCTAGTGTTAAATATTTATAGCTGAGCTGTAATTTCAAGAATGTAACTTCATTTATTTTTATTGAAAATTTAAATAGAACAGATTAAATGCTAGTCTAATCGGTAGTTTGATATTTGATTCTTCTATGCAATCTGTCTTTACTCGCAAAACAGATGTTCTGTTCTTTTAATGTTTCAATAGCCAAAACAGATTTTCTTTTAAAGAAATCTATTAACCCAATGTCCTGTGTCTTTCAGAAAGAAATCGGTTCTTAATTGCGAGATAAGAAATTGTTTTTCAACACAGCTGTTTAGCCAAGATGGGTTTAGTTTTCTTTGGACTTCAGCCCGTTCTTTCCTTCTGTGTTTTTATTCGTTTCTATTTTGGTGGCTCTTTCTTGATCTGAGTATTGTGGCCAAGTGCAGATTTCCGGGTGCTCTGTCAGTGAGCTGCTGCCGTCACCGCTCTGGTGTACCCAGCAATCTTTACATTTTACCTGCGCAGCAGTCAGTCGTGCAGATCCCATTTTCTTCATCACCAGGCCACAGTCTGGCCCACGTTTATTTTAGCTTCTTTCATTGAAATATTTCAGCTATAGTAAAATATTTTTTGTTAAGATATAATTCAAATACCATAAAGTTCACCCTTTTATAACGTATAATTCAGTGATTTTTAGTATATTCACAAGTTGTATAGCCTTTACTACTATCTAATTCTAAAACATTAAAAAATTTTTTGCTAAAGGATGCACACACTCGCCAGACAGAGAGAAAGTGAGAAGGCACCCTCCCCTCAGGGGAGATAGTCACACCACAAACCCTTCTCCTCCACTTCCCCTTTGGGATCTGGAGCTCGCAGGCACATGCTCCCGACGTGTTGGTCAAGCCCCGGGTCCAGGACCGAAGCCACGCACTCAGCCACGTGGGAGACAGCCAGTTTAAGTACCACGGCACTGCTGGCTCCCAAAGCCTGTTGTATTCCCAAGGTAAAAACCCTCACACCTTTAACAATCATTCCCTTTTTCTTTCTTCCCTCTATTCTCTGACAACCACTAATGCTGCTGTCTCTACGGATTTACCTATTCTGGAGATTTCCTGTAACTGAAGTCATACCTTATGTGGCCTTTATGTCTGACGTCTTTTACTTACTATGGTGTTTTCAAGGTCTATCCATATTGGAGCATATAGAAAGGGGGTTCAAAATTTCATGGAAAAATGTCTATTTAAAAAAAAAATCTATGCATGGATTTTACTTTTTATTTTTGCTCCCAGATAAACTTGTACTTTAATTTCACATTTCCGTGAACACTTTGAAGTTCCCTTAGATGAGTATGTTCCTTTTATTGCTGAGTAATATTCTATATATTGTATATATCTATACACTGGCCCTTCTCCCATTATTTATGGTTTTGCTTTCCACAAATTCAGTTGCCCATGATTAACCACAGTCTTAAAATATTAAACAGAGGGCCAGCCAGTGGTATGGTGGTTAAGGCAGCTAGATTCTACACAGCCGACTGTGTGGTTTGAGTCCCAGACCTGTCAGCCTGAGAAACATGCCAGATGCATGTGTGTATGCCCACAATCCCTAGGTGTGAATGGAGAAGGGACAGCATGGCTATCCCCCAGGGGGGTGCTTTCTCACTTTCTCAGTCTCTTTTTTCAGTGAACACACATGTGCTATAGCAAATTTTTAAAATAATTTATAAATTAATTAACGTTAAACAGTAGAAAATTCCTGACATAAACCTTGTATAATAAAACTTGTAAGTTTTAAATTGTCCACTGTTGTGAGTAGCATGATGAAATCCCCTGCCATCTTACTCCATCCACCCCAGGACGTGAAACATCCCTTTGTCCATTGTATGCACACTGTATGTGCTGCCCTCCCGTTAGCCACTTAGTAGCTATCTTAGTTATCAGATGGAAAAAATAGCATGTGCATGTGTAGGGTTAGGGATGGTTTCAGACATTTGCTGGAAAGGCTTGGAACATGTCCGCCGTGAGTAAGGGGGGGATGACTGCACTCCATTTTGTTTATTCCCTCATTAGTTGATGGGTCTTCAGTATGTTTCTACTTTTTCCGTAATTCTGAATAAGGCTAATATGTACATTTTTGTACAAGTTTTTAATGTAGACATATGTTCTCAGTTCTCTAGAGTATATACCGAGAAGTGGAATTGCTAGGTTGTATGGTAGCTCTGTGTTAAGCTTTTTGAAGAACTGCCAAACTGTTCATTACAATTTAAACTATTTTGTATTTACACCAGTGATGTGTGAGGGTTTCTCCATGTCTGGTGTTTTTATTTTTTTTTTTTTTTTTTTTTTTTTTTTTTTTCTGTAACCTAGTGGATGTGAAAAGCTCTTTTGGTTTTTATTTTAATGACCTTAAATAATGACTAATGATGTTGAGTATCTTTTCACGAACTTATTGGCCATTTGTTTTATATTCTTTTGAGAAACGTGTATTCAGAATCTTCATTTTGAAAAAATATTATTGTTTAGACAAGGTTTCACTGTGTCACAGTCCTTGCCCTAGTGGTACTTGCCCCGTAGAGGTATGTACCTCTGTGCCTAGGATTCAGGGCGAGCTGGGAGTCAAACCTGAATCTCCCATGTCCTCAGGTAGTTGAGTAGTGATGTCTACTAGTTCATGCTGCCACAACTGGGCCCTTTGTCTATATAATTTTTTTAATGCCAGAGGGTACATGCACACTTGAGAGAGAGCTCTCCCAGTGGGGCCTGGTCATCAGCAATCCTTTTGCCTCTAGTTCTCCCTCCCATCAGGATTCTGGACACCCAGGCATATGCCGGGCATGTTTGGAAGCCCCTACAGCCAGGATTCAAATTTTGGTTAGCCATGTGGGATCTGGCTTCCTCTGCACTGGGCTTAACTGCTGTGCTACATATTTGTCTATTTTTAAAATAGGTTATTGGTGCTTTGATTGTTGAGTTCTAATACTATGTATTCTAGACGCTAAGCTCTTACCAGATGTAGGATTTGCAAATATTTTCTCCCGCTCTGTATACATTGTCTTTTTGCTTTCTTGACACAGAAAAGTTTTTAATTTGATGAATTCCAATTTATCTACTTCTTTCTTTGGTTGCTTATACTTTAGATATAAGAAACAATTGTCTAATACAAAGCTATGAAAATTTATAGTTGTTTTCTTCCTTTTTTTTTTTTTTTTTTTTTTTTTGAGAGGTTTTTTTCACTATAGGGCGCGTGCACTCGCCAGACAGACAGAGAGAGACATAGAGACAGAAAGCGAGAAATCACCCCCCGGGGGGATGGCCTCGCCGCAATCCCTTCTCCTCCATTCTCCTCTCGGGATCTTGGGCACACACGCACACGTGCCCGGCGTGAGTTCTAAGCAACTGGGTCCGGGACACGAACCATGGTTGCCTACATGGGAGTCCAGTGACATAGCCATTACACTAACTGCTGGTTCCCAAGTTGTTTTCTTATAAGAGCTTTATAGTTCTAGCTGTTACATTTAAGTTGTTTACTTAAGCTAGTTTTTACATACAGTGTGAGATAGGAGTCCAGATTCGTTCTTTTGCATTTGGATATCCATTTGGCCCAGCACCATTTGTGAAGGAGATTATTATTTACTTATTGAACTCTCCTAGTATCCTCGAAAACCAATTGACCATAACATGTTTTTCTGTACTTTCAATTCTATTCTATTGATTTGTCTATCCTGTATCAGTACAATACTATATTTGATTACTGTACTAAATTATTATAGAATGTTAACAGTTTTATAATAAATTTTGAAATTGAAATGGCTGAAGCTCAGATTTTGTTCTTTTTCGAGATTGTTATGGCCATTCTAGATCTCTTGTATTTTCTTATGATTTTTCAGAATAGGCTTGTCAATTTCTGCAAAAAAAAGCTAGCTGAGATTTTGATAATGATTGTGTTGAATTTGTAGATCCATTTGAGGAGTATTTCTATATTAACAATATTAGTTTTCTACTCCATGAATACAGGAGATCTTTCCAGTTATTTAAGTCTTACTTAATTTTTAAATGATTTTTATACTTCTTAATGTATAAGTTTTCCATTTATTTCTTAAACTTATTCCTAAGTATTTTATTTTTTAATGCTATTATAAATTGAACTCTTAATTTATTTTTTTGGATTGTTCACAGCTAAGTATAGAACTACAGCTGATTTTTTAATATTGATCTTATGTTCCGCAACCTTGCTGAACTTGTTAACTTTCATCTTTGTGTGTGTTCTTAGAATTTTCCGTATATGTGATCATGTCATCTGTAAGTTTTATCTGTACTTTTACATCTTCCTTTCTAGCCTTTTATTTCTTTTTTTCTTGATTAATTATTCTGGCTGGACCCTTTAGCACAGTGTTGAATAGAAGTGCTTTCACTAGTAACTACAGTGTTAGCTCTGGGTTTTGGTAGCTCTTCTTATCAGGTTGAGGAAATTAGGTTCTCTTTCTAGTTTTTTGAGTATTTTTATTATTGAAAGGGTGTTAAACTTTGTCAAAAGTCCTTTTGTGTCTATTGAAATTATCATTTTATTCTATTCTATAGCATTCTATTCTATTCTATACCATTCATGAAATATGATATATTTCTTTTTTTAAGAATTGTTTTATTTTAAGTTCATTTATTTATTTATTTTAATTTAACCAGAGAGGGATAGCATTTGAGAGAGAGGGGAAGTGATAAAACAAGCCACCAGGTTCAGGGCTTAAACCACAGTTGGCCAAGTACGAGTCCAGCACCTCTCCTCGCACCTCCATGCCACCTGCCAGCCCCATGAGATATGATATATTTCATTAATTGAATTTTACATAGCAAACCAGTCTGACAACCCTGAGACCATTCTACTTGGTCATGATGTATTATCCTTTTTTATATGTTTCTGGATTGAAGATATTTGCATTAATATTCATAAAGAATAGTGGTATACAGGGTTGTTGTGTTTTGTTTTGTTTTTCTCTTGCTTTAGGGTGTTTGCACTTGCCAGAGAGAGAGAACGAGAATGAGAGAGAGAGGAGATATGAGGACTCACGTCCCGGGGGAAGGCCACACCAGTCTTTTCTTTTCCACGCTCCTCTTGGGCTTTTGGGCACACAGGGGCACAGCATATTTCTTAAGTCACCGGGTCTGGAACTTGAACTGTGCAGTCAGTCATGTGGGATCCAGCTTCCTTAACCTCTGTGGCATCTCCTAGCCTACTCTCTTTTCTTATAATGTCATGGTCTTGTTTTGATAACGGGATAATGCTTGCTAATAGGCAATAAGTTAAGATGTATTGCCTCCTCCTTTATTTTTTGGAAGACTTTCTGAAGGGAGGATTGATGTTAATTCTTCTTTGAACATTTGGTAAAATTCACCAGTAAATCCAACATCTCTTGGGCTTTTCTTCGTGTAGAGTTTGTTTTTGTTTTTTAGTTTCTAGGGTACGTGTGCACTCACCAGAGAGAGAGAGAACCTACCAATGGAGAGTGGCCGCACCACAGTTGCTTTTCCCCATTTCTCCATCTAGTCAGGGTTTTGGGCATACACACACATGCCCAGCATGCTTTTAAGCTTCCACAGCCAGGATTCAGACTTTGGTTGGCCCCATGCAATGCGGCTTCCTATGCACAGTACTTTACCACTGGTCCCTCCTTTTTGTTTTTTAAATTGTAGTATACAGTACACGTAAAATAAAATTTACGATATTAACCATTTTTAAGTGTGGAGTCAGCAGCATTAAGCACATTAACATTGTTGCACATCCATCACTGCCATCCATCTTGAGAGCTCTTTTCATTCTGTAAAATTAAAACTTTATGCTTATTAAATAATAACTTCCCAGGACCAGCAGTTAGCGTAATGGCTATGTCACTGAACTCCCATGTAGGCAACCGCGGTTCGAGTCCCAGACCCGGTGGCTTAAACTAACGCCAGGCACGTATGCATGCGTGCCCAAGATCCCAAGAGGAGAATGGAGGAGAAGGAATTGCAGCGTGACCATCCCCCCAGGGGGTGATTTCTCGCTTTCTGGCGAGCGCATACGCCCTATAGCAAAAACCTCTCCAAAATAATAATAACAACAACTTCCCATTCAGCCCTCCTCTCAGCCCTAGGAAGCCAATGGTCTACTTTCTGTCTATATGAATTTGACTACTCTGAGTACTCATCTAACTGTAATCATGCAGTGTTTTTTTTTTTTTTTTTTTTGGAGAGGTTTTAGCTATAGGGCGCGTGCGCTCGCCAGACAGACAGAGACAGACAGAGAGACAGAAAGCGAGAAATCACCCCTCAGGGGGATGGTCACGCCACAATCCCTTCTCCTCCATTCTCCTCTCGGGATCTTGGGCACGCACGCACACGCACCCGGCGTGCGTTTTAAGCCACCAGGTCCGGGACGCGAACCGCGGTCGACTACATGGGAGTCCAGCGACATAGCCATTATGCTAACTGCTGGTTCCCTCATGCAGTTTTTTTAATCTTTACTAGATGCAGGTTTATTCAGATACTTTATTTTCTTTTGAGTTCATCTTGGTGCTTCATGTCTTTCTAGGAATTCATCTATTTTATCTGTTATCTAATTTGTTGATACACTATGGTTCCTATTTAATAGTATTCCTTTATAATTCTCTTTTTTTCTGTCCAGTAATATTCCTTCCTTCGTTCCATACTTTAGTAACTTGAGTCTTCTGTCATAGTTTCTTGGTCATTGTAGCTGAAAGTTTATCCGTTTCTTTGATCTTTTTCAAAGTACCAGTCAACTTTTGGTTTTATTGATCTTTCTCTAGTTCGTTTATTTCTACACTAATTTTTTTACTTCCTTTCTTCTGCTTGCTTTAGTTTTAGTTTGATGTTCTTTTTCTGTGTAAGGTAGGAAGTTGCGATAGTGATTTCAGATCCTTTTTATTATTTAATGTAGGCACTTACAGCTATAAATATCCCTCTCAGCACTGATACCTGCATCCTTGAAATTTTGGTATGTTGTATTTTTATTTTAATTTTTCTTAGTATTTTCTAATTTCCTACAATGAAAATCCTTTGTGATTTCCTTTTTACCCATTTTTCCTAGGGATGTGTTGTTTAAATTCTACCTATTTGTGAATTTTTCAGACTTCCTTCTGTTGTTAATTTCTAATATTACATTGTGGCTAGGGAATGCACTTTGCATGATTTCAGTTCTCTAAGTTTATTGAGACTTGTTTTATGCATACTGTGTAGCTGTCCTGGAGAATGGTCCATGTGTCCTTGAGAAGAATGTATTCCATTGTTGTTGGGTAGAAATCTCTTTAGATGTCTATTAGGTCCTGTTTGTTTGAGGTGCTTTTCAAGTATTTCATGTCCTCTTTAATGTTCTGTGTGGTGGTTTTATCCATTTTTGAAAGTATGATACTGAAGGGCATGGTAGTTAAGGCGCTGGACTCCAATATGTCCTACCATGGTCTGAGTTCTGGACCTGGTGGTTGGCTATCTCATTTTTTCTCTCTCTCTCACACATGTCCTAGGGCAAATTAAAAAATAATAAATAATATTTTTTTTGGAGAGGTTTTTGCCATAGGGTGTGTACACTCACCAGAAAGACAGAGACAGAAAGCAAGAAATCACCCCCTGGGAGGATGGGCACACCGCAATCCCTTCTCCTCTATTCTCTCGGGATCTTGGGCACACACGCACAGATGCCTGGCATGAGTTTAAGCCACTGGGTCTGGGACTCGAACCACGGTCGACTACATGGGAGTCCAGAGACATAGCCATTACACTAACTGCTGGTCCCAATAAATAAAATTTTAAAAAAATGTAGGGTATTGGACTATTGGACTCTAAGGAATATTTTTGAGTCATCTTTTTCTCCTTTAAATTCTGTCATTTTTTGCATCAAATATCTTAGCACTCTCTTGTTAGGTGCATGTATGTTACTAATTATTATATCTCCATGGTAGATCCTTTTATCATCAGAAAATATCTTTTTTTGTCTCTGATAACAATATGTATCTTATGGGACCAGCAGATGGCATAATGGTTATGTTGCTGAACTTCCTCATAGTCATCTGAGATTTGAGTCCTGCACCCGGCAGCTTAAAACTCATACTGGGCGCTTGTGCATGTGTGCCCGAAATCCCAAGAGCAATAATGAAGGATAAGGGACTGTAGTGTGGCCATCCCCTCGGGAAGTGATTTTTTGCTTTCTATCTCTTTGTCTCTCCAGCGAGCACATGCACGCTATAGCAAAAATCTCTAAAAAAAAAAAAATTGCCTTCAAAGTCTGTTTCATTTGATATTGCTACAGTTACTCTAACTCCCTTTTTGTTACTGTTTTCATGGTGTGTGTGTGTGTGTGTGTATATATATGTATATATATATACACACACACACATATATATATGTGTATGTGTGTATGTATGTATATATATATATATATATATATATATATATATACTTTTTTTTTTTCATCTTTTCCCTTCAACTTGTGTCTTTGAATCTAAGGGCTTCTCTAGTAAACTCAGTTTAAGTTTTTATGGTTTTTTTGGGTTTTTTTAAGAGAAAAATTTTTGCTAGAGGTCGTATGTGTTCGCCAGAGAGACAGGGAGACAGAAAGCCAGGATGGCCATGCTGCAATCCCTTCTCCGTTCTCCCAGGATTTTGAGCATGCATACACATATGTGCTTGGCATGAGTTTAAAGATGCCAAGTCTGGGACTTGAACCGCAGTCAATTACGTGGGAGTCCAGCGACATAACCATTATGCCATCTGCTGGTCCCACTATTTGTCTTCTTTAACTCCTATGTCTTTTATGTTCCTCTGTTTCTCTATAATTGCTTTCTTTGGTGTTCAATAGATTACGTTCTAATATATCATTTAAACCCTGTTCTGGTTTCTTTTACTGTTTTTTTTTTTTTTGGCTTACTTTTTTAGTGGCCACCCCAGGGATTACAATTAACATCTTAACTTATAACAGTTTAGTTCAAATTAATACTAACTTCATTTCAGTAGCATGTAAAAATTTGGTTTCCATATACCTCCATCCCTTCCCCTTTCCTGTGCTATTATTACCATGTAAGTTATATTCTTATATACTGTGTATGCAACACCGATTTATAATTACTGCTCACTGTGTTGTATTTCACATCGGACAGGAAGAAAAAAAGAGATACAACCCCCCCAAAAAAGGCATTTTCCCCATGTACTGTGTTTGCCTATGTAAACCATTAACCGTGCTCCTTATCTTGTGTGGATTTCAGTTATTGTCTAGTAACTTCAGTCTGAAGTTTCTTTAATCTGAACCTTTTTATTTCCCAAAGGATAGGTTAGCTAGTGATTAATTCTCAGTGTTCCAAGACACATTTTCCAGTTTATCTGGGAACATCTTCATTTAAAAAAAAATTTTTTTTTAAGAGATTTTTGCTCTAGGGTGCATGCACTCGCCAGAGAGACAGAGACAGACAGAGAGACAGATAGTGAGAAATCACCTCCCCGGGTGATGGCCATACTGCATTCCCCTCTCCTCCGTTCTCCTCTTGGGATTTTGGGCATGCATGCTCACATGTCTGGCGTGAGTTTTAAGCCACAGCATTCCGGACTTGAGATACATTTGACTACATGGGAGTCCAATGACATAACCATTACACCATCTGCTGGCCCCTCATCTTCATTTTTTTAGAATAGTTTTGCAGGACCAGCAGATGGCACAGTGATTATGGTGCTGGACTCACACATGACTGGCCATGGTTCGGGTCCTGGTGGCTTCACAATCATGCTGTGCGTGTGTGCGTCCATGCCCCCTGGGGGGTGATTTTTCATTTTCACTCTCACAGTGTCTGTCTGTCTGTCTGTCTCTCTCAGTGAGCGCTCGTACCCTAAGGCCAAAACCTCTTTAAAAAATTTAAAAAAGATAGGTTTGTTGGATTTAGAGTGTTCGGTTGATAATCTTTTTCTCTCAGCTGCTTAAATCTGTGATCCCACTCCCTCTGACCTTTGCGGTTTCTGAATAGTCTGATGTTAACTACCAGACTCCGAGCAGGAGGTGCTGGACTGAGTGAGCTGTCATGTGAAATAGAATTTATATTGTAAGAAGTCTTGAAGTCTTTTCCATTCAATGACTTGGTTTCATCACCTCTTTCTCCCTAGGGTTTTCTTTTTTCTTTTTTTTTTTTTTAGGATTATTTATTTAACTTTCTTTATTCATTCATTTATTTTTTCATTTGACCAGAGAGAGAAAGAGAGAGAGAGAGAAGGTGAGAAAGCAAGCCAACTGGTCCAGGACTCGAACCATGGTTGGCCATGTGGGAGTGTCTAGCACCTTAACCACCATGCCACCTGCTGGTCCCTCCCTAGGGTTTTCAGTAGACACATTTCCCCTTAAGAACTTACTGATGTCAGTTTCGATTTGGGGACATTCTCTGTCTAAGAATGTCTAACATTCTGAAAGGCGTGCAGTTCCCAAATATTTAAAGACAAAGATAGTCGGATGCATTGAGAGTTTGGTGTCTGGAGTTGAACTTCCTGGATTTAATCCCAGCTCTTCCCCTTAACCCTAGGCAAGTCACTTAAACTCTCTAACCATAGTTTCCTCTCCTTAAAATGGAGTGACAATAATAAGTGCTTTCTCATACAGTTGCCATGAGAATAATGTAAGCTAATGTAGATAAAGTGCTTTGAGCATAGAAAGAGTGCTGTGTAAACACTCGCTTTAGTTACCATTGTCATTGTCAAAGGAAAGAGTTCCACAGACACAGCTCTAAAACATACCTCTATTATTTTCCGTGCGTGCATGGAAATTTACTTCATCTTTCAGAGTTTCAGTTTCTTCATCTGCGAAGTCATATCCCATAGGTTAGTAATGAGATTTAAATGTGAAATAAAATGAAAATTGATTTTAAAAAAAAAAGGCTGGTCTGACGTCAGTCTTTCTGAGGGTTCTGTGTACTTGACGGATTGCTTCTTTCACCTTACTGTCTTTGGCTGTGAATAGGCTGGTGATGGTGTGTCCAGGTGAGGCTCTCTTAGACTTCATCCCATGGGGAGTTAATTGAGCTTCTTGGAAGCGTAGACTGACATTTTCTATTACATTTAGGAGGCTATTCTTTTCGTTTGCTTTCTCAAATATGTTACTGATCCTTTCTCGTGAATTTTTTATTGAAATTACTGTACTTTTGAAATCCAGAATTTCTATCTGTTTACATATGATCCCCGTCTCCATAGTGCTCTCTCCTATTTGGGAAAGCATCATCCTCATACATCCCTTTAGTTCTTTACACGTGATTTCCTTTAGTTATCTGGACATGGTAATTAGGTACACAGTTTTGGTTCACATATACCAAAACATGCCTAAAAATAGGAACTAAAAATTGTGTACCACCCCTCAACTATCATTCTTCCTCTTTTTTTTTGAAGGCTTATTTGTTTTATTTTTTTTTTAACTTGTTATAGTTAGAGAGGGAGAGGGGGAGAGGGGGGGGAGAGAGAGAGAAAGAGAGAGAGAGAGAAAGTGAGAAAACAAGCCATCAGGTCCAAGACTCAAACTGTGGTCAGCCATGTGGGAGTCCAGTGCCCTAACCACCATGACATCTGCTGGCCCCTGTGGTCAAACTTTGTAACAGCTTTCTCCCCAACCCTGGTACTATTCCTTTAGTGTAGACAAGCTCAGCCCTTTTTCTTTTTTAGAATTATTTTTTTATTTAATTTTTAAATTTGTTATTATTATTATTTTTAATTTGACCAGAGTAAGAGAAAGAGAAAGGGGAAGTGAGAAATCAAACCACCAGCTCCGGAACTCAAACCACTGTTGACCATGTACGAGCCCAGCGCCTTGACCACCATGCCACTTGCTGGCCCCCCATAACCTGTTTTTATGTTGATCTCACATTATAGTTATTGTTTTTCCAAATATTTGTTGAGCACTTTCTTTCAGTGTCCTAAATCTGGAGAAACAATAGTGAACAAGACTTAACTTCTGTCTTCTTGGGACTTACATTGCAGAAGGGGAGACAGACAGGGTATATAAAGTACATTTTCAGAAAAGGGTAAGTCTAATTGGAGCATAAAGCAAAGTAGATAATGAGCAGTAGAGTAGACGCTAGATAGCATCGTCAGGGTGGATTTTTAAATTTCTTTTTTTTGAGAGGATTTTGCTATAGGGCGCGTGTGCTCACCAGACAGACAGAGAGAGACATAGAGACAGAAAGCAAGAAATCACCCCCCAGGGGGAATGGTCACGTCGCAATCCCTTCTCCTCCATTCTCCTCTCGGGATCTTGGGCACGCACGCACATGCACCTGGCGTGAGTTCTGAGCCACCGGGTCCGGGACGCTAATTGTGGTCGACTACGTGGGAGTCCAGCGACATAGCCATTATGCTAACTGCTGGTTCCCAGGGTGGATTTTTTTGAAGAGTTTTGTTTGTTTGCTTTTGTATTCATTGCTGAAGGGCTTCTGTACCCACCAGAGAGAGCCCTCAGTGGGCATGGGCATGCCACAATATTTCCCTACATTTCTCTTTCCTGTCACGACTTTTAGGCATGCACACACACATGTGCCTGGCATGTTTTTCAGACTGCCGGTGCCAGGTTAGAACTAGGGATGACTACGTGAGATCTGGCTCCCAATGCACAGCACTTAACCACTGTGCTATGGGGCCAGTTCAAGCAGAAATTTTAATGTCAGTGAATTCACTCAGGGGAAGTCATGGGGAAGATCCTTAAGGCTGAAGGAGTATCAACTATAAATGCTTCAAGGTGGAGGCAACCGTGGTGTAACCAAGGCCCAACAAGAGGTCCAAGGTGCATGGAGTAATAACAAGGAGACGTGGAGCTGGGTAGGAGGCCAGAGACGTCGGCAGAAGCTAGATTGTGTGGGCTTTGTAGGCCATGGTTAGCAGTTTGGGTTCCAGTGTGAATGTATTAAGGAGCCATTGGATTGTTTGACGTAGGGGAGTGATAGGATGACATCTCATTAAGTCAAAACTAAATCTACTCAGAAACTTCCCAAATAGAGGCTCTCAGATCATATGCATGTATTTTATTACCACAGTGAGATAAATCGTACCCCTGCAAAAAAAACGTGTTGCAAAGAAAGAAAGGACCCTTTATGTTTTCAACTAGCAAAGGGGGGAAGGGAAAGAGACCTTCTAAAATATTTGCTTTTGGCTCTAGATTTCAAATTTGTTAAAACTACTGTTTTTACCACATGCTTATATTTATGCTGCGTGCAAGGCACTACTTTATAATTTAGCTCCCATATTAGCATAAGCACAGACTTCACCCCATGAGTCCTTTTGGCCGACTTACATGAAAATGCTATCCCTAATGTATGAACAGAAATCCCCAGTGGTTTGGCAGTGGGCACGGGTTTCTGCTAATCTGTTAGCGCTGCTCCTCTTAGTTCTCACGGGGGATAGCAGCATGCAGTGAAGTAACTGGTCGAGGACAGACTGTGGCCAGGGCACAGAGAGCATATCAGTGACCTCGAAATCACAAGCAAAAAGTTCAAACCAGCAGGGCCACAGACGAGTGAGTTTCTAAATGCTTGACTGTCAACATCGCAACCAAGACCTACTCTGTGGCAGTATGTGCCATGGTAGTATCACATCGTGGGGAGACTTTAAACTTCAGAATGTTCGCGTGCGATTCTCAAACCATGGGATGCTGTGGGGGAACCTTGCGCTCTCTGCCCGTCTGGCAGTTCAAAGGCTCCAGTCCTCTCTGAGCTCTGCCATCAACCAGCATGGCCATGACGGAAACTCTTCAAGTTACTGGGACGGTTTTCCCCTTCTGTCAAGTTAGGCTTTAATGTCCTTCAGGCACTAATATTTGATGATTTGCTAAGTCTTAAGAATTGTAGTTTTCAGATAGAACTGTAGGATAAAAGTGATGTTAAAACTGAGTAGAGAGACCAGCAGTTGGCATAATGGATACGTCGCTGGACTCCCATGTAGCTGACTGCGGTTTCAGTCGCAGATGCCAGGCGTGTGTGTGTGCGTGCCCAAGATCTCGAGAGGAGAACTGAGGGGAAGGGATTGCGGCGTGGCCATCCCCCTGGGGGGTGATTTCTTGCTGTCTTTCTTTCTGTCTCTCTGCCTGTCTCTGGTGAGCACATGCTCCCTCTGGGAAAATTAAAAACCAAAAACAAGATAAATACCAAGGCAGTAGCTTGGGCATTTGTATTTGCAAAATAGACTTGACTGCATTCAAAAGAAGGACATGCTCCATTGTTAGTGCTGTGTGAGACATAAATCCTGAGGCAGTAAGGTGGTAGATACAAATATTTTTGTCTTCTGATAAGAAAAAAAAAAAGTTCTTAAATAGCCTGGATAATCTCTTTATAGAACTGAAAGACTGTCCGTCTCCATTTGACTCTTCCAGAAAGGTTTCTATGTAATATTAACATAGTTGTCATATATCATGATTAGTGAAGCCCTGGCTCTTTGTATATATTCCTGAAATTCTTAGACCACTTGCATAAAATTAAAATGTAATAAGCATACCCAAATTTATACTTTCAAGTGAACATCGATTCCCTTCAAATAGTTACCTCGGAAATTTGAGTTATTTCAGTGCTGCTGCTATTACTGACAAGGGTTTGGAGTCCTCTTTTCAGAGTTGCCTCAGAGCAATGCTAGCTATCTGGTGAAATGCATAATAATTTTCACTCATTCATTTATCCATGAATATTTATTAAACACCTACTCTCTGCTAGTCGTGTTAATTTCTAGATTGATATATAAATAAAAAAGAAAACAAACACGTGGTTCTTGACTTCATTATGTTTGGAGTCAAGTGGGTTTTGTTTTTGGAAAATTCCAAAAATCATTTAAAGCTGAATTGAGTAAAGATAAAGGATGGAATACCATTTTAAGGGAGAAAACATCATGACATAAAGATACTGATTTCTTTTTTACCTCATAAAGTGGTTTTCAAAATGGTATCAAAGAGAATTTCCAAAGAACATTTTGAACTAATAACATAATAGAGTTTTTGGAATAGGTTGATTACATGTCTTGGTACCTAAATTTCAAAGAGTAACACTTATTTAGATAAATGTTAACAGTGCTCGTTTTAGTTTTTTGTTTTGTTTTGTTTTGAGTTTGCTAGAGGGTGCATGCTTTCACCAGAGGAGACAGAGAGGAAGAGACAGAAGAGACAGTGAGAAGGTACCACTCATGGGGAATATTCATGCCACAGTCCCGTCTCCATTCTTTTGGGATTGGGGGCACTTGTGCACATGGGCTTGGTGTGTTTCTCAAGTTGTCAGGCCCAAGATTTGAACCACGTGTTGGTCATGTGAGAACCAGCCATCCTACCCATCACACCGCGGGCCGGTCACACCACGGGCTGGTCCCACTCTTAGTAGTTTTTATGTGTATTTTAAGCATTATATCCACCAACTTTTGTTTGGTTAATGTGAAAATTCTAGGATGGGGCTCCAGTACTCAAGGCAGACATCTGAATGCGATGATCATGTCGATCTCTACCATTTCTTGTATGTACTTAAGTTCATGCGAAGTGCAGATTCTTGGCCTGCCTGTGAAGTTTTCCTCCTCGTAGTCATCTTTTTTTTAATGAATGTAACTGTATACCTGGGAATAAACGGAAGTATGTAGTTATACTGCACTTGGAAGTGTGATTATGTCATGAATAAACTCGAACTAAACACCCGTTCCCCTACGCGAGCAGTGCTGGAGGAAGGGGGAAGCGTGCTCCCGCCTGAGAGCAGAGGTCAGGCGCTGCCCTAGTAGCCCCGTTCAGCGCTGGAGGAAGGGGGAAGCGTGCCCCCGCCGTGAGATCAGAGCTCAGGCACTGCCCTAGTAGCTCCATTGATGATAACGCAGCATGTTTGCCTCTGCAGGGGGATCTCTGGATGTATATAGGAAAATTCCAGAACATGTGCTTGGAAGAATCGCAGTAGCAGTAAGTATATGAAAATTTGGGTGACTTCATCCTTCCAGTCAAATCTTTCCTCCTTATATCCTTTGATTATTTTCCTTTTTCTTCCATCCCAATTGGCTACCAAAGTCTTCTTCCCCCCCACCCCCGCCTTTTTTTTAAGGTTTTTGCCATTAGGCACTTGCTCACCAGAGAAGTAAAGTGAAAAATCACCCCCCACACACACACACACACAGTGGGGTGGCCTCACTGCAATCCCTTCTCTATTCTCCTCTTGGGATTTTGGGCTTGGGTGCACATGCACCCAGTGTGAGTTTCAGGCCACTGGGTCTGGAAATGGAACTGCAGCTGGCCATTTGGCAGTCCAGTGGCTTAACCGCCTTACCACCGGTTGGTCCTGGTTCTATTATTTTTGTCCCATCTTCTTTTCATAGATCAACCCACTGTGGCAACCAGGCACTCGACGTCCGTCAGGTGTGTGGTCCTGCCGCCTGCTCTAGTTTCAGATGTCTCAGAGACTTAGTGCTCTTGTTGGCCAGTGAAATTTCTAAGTTCTTCCCAAAGAAAGCTATTTTGAGGAAATTTTGTAGTTATAGGTATGTGATTAGGAAATACTTGAAAAGTCTAACTTATTGAATAGTTTATAAGGAAATACCACTTGTTCTTGAAGATTTTTTGCAATCTCTATGTCCTTGGTTTTAGAAATTGGTTTTAAAAATTAATTTTTAAAATTTATTTAATCCATGAATGCAAGAGACAGAATCAAAAGGACAGCATGCCCAACAGGGTCTTTTCCTATAGGGCGCATGTGCTCGCCAGAAAGAGAGACAGAGAGACAGAAAGCAAGAAATCACCCCCCCCCCCCCAAGGGGGAATGGCCACGCCGCAATCCCTTCTCCTCCATTTTCCTCTCTCAATCTTGGGCGCACATGCACTCTACGTGAATCTAAGCTACCGGATTTGGGACTCAAACCGCTGTCGGCCATGTGGGAGTCCAGCGACATAGCCATTACGCTAACTGCTGGTCCCCCCAACAGGGTCTTGATGCCGTGCTCCGTTCCCAGCTCTATCCAGCCCCAGGTCATGGGCATGCACGTGCTGGTGCACTCAAGGAGATTTCTGGGTGCAAATTTAGAACCTCTCCACGTGAGCTGGCCTCACAGAGTGAGTTTTACTACTGCACCACTGTTGGGCCTTCTCTGGTTTTTAATTTTTTTTTTTTTGGAGAGGTTTTCACTATAGGGAGCAGGTGCTCGCCAGACAGACAGAGACATAGAGACAGAAAGCGAGAAATCACCCCCCAGGGGGGATGGCCATGCCGCAGTCCCTTCTCCTCCATTCTCATCTCGGGATCTTGGGCACGCACGCACATGCGCCTGGCGTGAGTTTTATGCCACCGGGTCCGGGACGCAAACCGCGGTCGACTACGTGGGAGTCCAGGGACATAGCCATTACGCTAACTGGTGGTTCCCTGGTTTTTAAATTTTTTTATCAGTTACATCTAAGAATTTTTTAAAGAATTCTTTAATTTTTATTTATTTATTATTATTCTTCAATTTGACCAGAGAGAGACAGAGAGAGGAAGAGTGAGAAGGCAAGCTGCCAGGTCTGGGACTCAAACCACAGTCAGGCATATGGGAATCCAGCACCTCAACCACCATGCCACCTGCGGGCCCTGACATCTAAGAATTTCTTTCTTTTGTAATTAAAAGTAATTTTCAGGACCAGTTGTGGCACAGTGATTAGGCACTGGACTGCCACATGGCCCACGCAGTGTGCATCCCGGACCTGGTAGTTTGCTTTCTCACTTTCTCTCTCTCTCTGATGCCCACATATGCCCTATAGCATATTAAATAATAATAATAATAAGGAAAATTAAATAATTCTTTTTAAAAAAAATAGTTTTCCTATTTTCTGTATCCAGTAATAAACTGATGAACTGTACCAGCTAAACCTATTGTAATATTGCTCTTTAAGTTCCAGATTTCATATCCGGAATAATGTAGGTTAAACAGTGTCTAAGAGGAGTCCTGTGATAGTAAACAATTGCTAAACTAAAGGCACTCTGATAAGGGAAGTGGCTCTATGCAGAACAAAGTGATTATAGCATGTACCATTTAATTAAATGGCTGATTTTTGCATTCATTGTACATCAAACTGACAATACAAATCCTTTAATCCAACATGGACACTGAGTTAGTCTTAGTTCATTGTAATTCACAGCTCTCCTTTTTTCTTTCTAATCATGGGTGTGAACTGCTCAGGCTGATTAGAACTTTTTCTTCTGATGCTCTTGCCGATGAGTAGCTTCTAATCTGCATGTGGGGGTAGATGAGTTTAACATGAAATTTGAGTACTTAAATTTCTGCTTTAGATGAAAATAAAAATGTTTCATTTCCTCTTCTAATCTCAGGGGGAAATGAATGCTTTGTGGCTTTTGGCAGTTCTTGGCTCTAAAGTTTAATAACACGTATAATAAAGGGCGAAAAAAGGCAAGGCTATCAATTGAAAAAGGAAAAAGTATACAAGTTCTATATACTCAATTACCAATTGAACTTGGCAAAAATAGAAATCTGCCTTCTTCAGTAGAGAAGCATGTTCTTCGTGGAATTCATAAATCTTACCTCCCTCTTGGGTAGGGCATCTACACAAGGCCACCGGTCTTTTCAATTCGGCTGGAATGGGAGGCCTGCGATAGAGTCAGCAGAAAATAATCCAGGGCTTGCCTGTTGGGTAATTGAAAATACGACACAAATTATTTTAGTGGAAGGCATTAAAACAAATGCTAGTCCAATGCATTGTGTACGTTTACCCTTAAGTTTTTTAAAATTAGGGTCCCTCCCCTTAAAGTGTATCTGATTTCTCCAGCTTTTATGGCTCATCAGGTTATGGTAATGAAAATTGCTTATATCCGGAGTAGAAGAAATGCTTTTGATAATTTTTGATAATGCTCCTTGACGGTTTTTATAAGCTCTGCTGGGACCGGAGTTTCTACATGGCCTTCAAAGGGCATTCTTGGCATGTAATCTGAAAGGCTGTGAACTTGGAAAGCCTTTGGTTGCCACCGACAAACTCCAGACTGGCACATGGCTAGTGCCTGGTGCTGGGACGACTGCACCAATTAAAATAAGACTAACAGACTGGTGGCTTGTGGGTCATCGTTTGAAAAATAAAAGTTCTTGCTGCCCGATTGGACTCCCAGTGTCCTAGGTTATTTCTGCTAGTGTCCTGAGGAGGGTATGGGTCCCCGTCCCTTGAGTTCCCTCAGTGAAGCTGGGCCCCAGAACCAGAAGAGAGGGGAGAATAGGTGAATACTTCCAGGGCCAATCACGGCTACATTCTTTGTGTACAGCTATGATGTTGTTTAGTCTTTATATTAACACTGTAAAGTAAGGATTATGGAGCATATTTCATACATAAGTCAGACGAGGCTTAGAAAACTTAAGTAACCTTCCCAGAGTGACTGTCGAATCAGTTGGTACTCATTTGACCACAGAGCTGACTCCAGACACCTTGCTCTTTCACTTGCTTTAATAAGATAATGAAAATAGGTGAATAAATAGAGGGAGAAGTAAAAGAGAACACAAGATTAAAAGGGAAAAGAGGAAAGTATGTATGAGAAAGCGACGGGGTAACACAGTCGCTTCCGAGTCTTTGTAGACCTTGGAGCCACATCTAGGTATTTCTCCCTGCCAGAATCGCTTTTATTTTCCAGGTTCTAATAATCCAGTATACGAGGCAAATCTGTAGATCCAGCATTCATTACAGGATGGACCCCTGTCGTCTTCGGTGATATGTTCAAATTTTCTCTTGCAAGGATGTACAGCAAGAGAAGATTTTCCCCCAGAGAAACCCATATAAACACTCTTATTTCAGCCTCCCAACTTCTCACTCTGCATTTGAATCTGGTCTCTCATAAAGAAGGTGCCTTTACCTGCCACCTAACACTTGGTATTTTTCCTTTCCTTTCTGAAGCAGTGACACTGTGTACTGTACAAATGCTGATGGAAGTTGTCCCTGAAAGGATGTGCACTTGACATGTCAAGGAGTGAGTGATTGACAGCAGATCTAAGTACTCTTAGTGTCAAGGCTTTGTCAAGTCATTGTGAAACCTAGCCTACTGAATACCAAGAATACCCTCCAGGTTTTCAGTGGACAGATTGCTAGCTCCCTTGTACACGGACACTTATGTGCTTCTAAAGGAAAATGTTTATTTTGACGAAGTCGGAAAGATGATATTTTCTTCCTGACTTTCTAACGAAATTATAGTTTTATCAAATATCAGAAGGTCAGTATTTGTTTGACTTGTTTCTCTACCTGACAGTCTAAATATGTTGGATTGCCTCCCCCACATGTTTTCTGATTTTTCCTCTTCTGTGGAAACGAGTTTTAGTGTGAGCTGTCTTTAATGGATAGGTTTCATAATGTTCCACTAAAACTCTAAATTGACAAGTTTAACTCTACTTGTTCAGAACTGAGATTATTATTTCTATGCTAAATAAGATGACCTCCTCCTCCTGTTCAAAGAGAGAATTGTTTTCACTATTGATCTTTTTGTAAACATTTAAAAAAATATTTTTGTCCTGTTTCCTTTGGTAATATAATTGTCATTATTAATATTTTGATATTTTTTCTTGTCTCTTTAGAACACATGTTTTATTGTAATGCTAGTTATTCTAAACTCCGAAAAAAATTATTTGCTATAAAAAATTATTCTGTTCTCTTCAAATATGTAAACAGAGTGGAATTGCTCGTCCCATGTTAATAAATGTTTCAGGAGTACCTTCCACTCTGTGAGAACAATTAAAATATGCTAACCTCTGCTCAGCATTAATTGAAATAGATTTCATCCTCTTGATCGTTAGTATTTGAAAATTGGTTTTCTCCTTTTATATTTCTGTGTTATACTATTGCTCTTTGTTTTTCTTGATCAACTAAAATTCCTGCATATTTAGCCGTCAGCCCTCTTTTCATGGTCTTTAAGATAACGTAAATCACCCAATTTACTTCTTATCATAAAAGGTTTTCTTGTTCCTTTAGTCTAAACTCACCTAAAATTTCCTATAACGTAGTTTACTTCTAAATTGTTGTAGTAAATTTTGAGAAATAGTGTTTTATTCTTTTTATCTGGTATCTAATTATGAATAGTCAACCCTTAAGTTGGTTAAGTTCACATCTGTGTGTCCACAGGGTCAATGGTTATGAATAAAATACATCCATCTTCTTTTTTATTTTAAAGAATTATTTTATTGAAATTTATTTCTGTATTTATTTATTTATTTTAACCAGAGAGGGACAGAAAGAGAGAGAGAAAGATATGGGGGGGAGTGAGAAACCACGTCACCAGGTCCGGGACTCAAACCACCATTGGCCATGTGGGAGTCCGACACCCTTAACCACCACGCCACCTGCTGGCCCCACATCCATCTTCTTTACAGCAATTTCTGGGTAAGAGTTCTAGGAGTTTTTAATGATAGCCACTGTTTAAATTTTCCGTACAGAAGGTAGCACTTGTAACCCATGTATTTAGGATCTTGGGAACATTTTTTTCCTTCTGTTTTATTTAACTAATTACTCTTCACTCAGACTATTAAAGTGGAAACTCCAAATCTAATTCAGATGTCTCTATTTTCTCATTTTATTTCCTTGACCTGCCCCCTTTCTGTTTTTAATTGTTTCAGGGCACATGCACTCTCCAGAGAGAGACAGAAAGAGAGGGAGAAAGCACTCCTCAGTGGGCATGATCTTGCCACAGGTTCTTCTCCATCCTGTCTGAATTTTGGGCGGGCACGCACATGTGCTTGGCGTGTTTTCAAGCTGCCAGGGCCAGGATTTGAATCACAGTCAGCCATGTTGGATCTGGCTCCTTTAACCACCCGCTCTGGGACCAGTCCTGCCCTTGCAGTGTTATCTATATGACTCCTACGTATATGCTTGGCATCAATCTGTGAGGACTCTGTTGATATACTTTGTTCTTTCCTACCTTGATACATATTTTTAAATTGGGTGGTGAAACTTAGTTTTGCAATTATTTTAAACTCAACAGAAAAATTCTAAGAATAACACAACATATTCACACAGATTCTTCATCCGGTTTCTCCACTTAGCAGAACACTTTTAGTTTAAAATCCACATACATATTTTTTCCTGAAACGTTTGAGAATAAGTTATAGACATCATGGCCTTCACCCTAAATATATCAGTTATATACTTGTGTCCTAGGACATTCTCTTACTCATTTCCTTATTTTAAGTATTGGTCAAATACTGTCATCTGTTCAGTGGTCTTTATCCAGATTTTGCCAGTTGTCCAGTAACAACCTTTATAGACCAAAGGAAAAGAATTCTGGCCCAGCCTCCTAGTCTAGGGTTATATATTGCGTTCGATGATCATGTCTCTCTAGTCTCTGTTAAGCTGGAACAGTTACCCCAGTGCTTCTTTATTTTTCGCAGTTGGTGTTTTTGAAGACTGTCCTGCCTCAGCGTTGATTCCACAGAGTTTTTATTTGGCTTGATTGCTTTCTTCCCTCTTTCTTCCCATCAGTTACGTCCATTCCTTAAGGCCCGGTACCTTTATAAAGTAGTCCTGACCACTGGTGGGAAAAGCGATTTCTGTTCTGCCTTATTTCACTAATTGAATTTTTTTAAAGATTTTATTTAACTTTATTTATTTATTTGACCAAAAATGGACAGAGAGAGAGAAGGTGAGAAAGGAAGTTGCCAGACCCAGATTTCGAACTGCAGTTGGCCATGTGGGAGTCCAGCGCCCTTAGCCATCACGCCTCTTGCCAGCCCCACTAATGGAATTTTTAAAATGTCTCTCCTTGGTCATAAATGTCATGACTTCCAAAAAAGCTTCACACACAGAAGTATAGACAATTAGAAAATCTTTGAACCTTTTTTCTGTCTCTCTCCTTGCCTACTTATAATGATATTAAGAATTTAGTATAGGGGACCAGCAGTTGGCGTAATGGCTATGTCGCTGGACTCCCACGTAGTCAACTGCGGTTCGTGTCCTGGACCCAGTGGCTTAAACTCACGCCGGGCGCGTGTGCGTGCGTGCCCAGGATCCCGAGAGGAGAATGGAGGAGAAGGGATTGCGGCGTGGCCATCCCCCCAGGGGGTGATTTCTCACTTTCTGTCTGTCTCTGTCTTTCTGGCAAGTGCACGTGTCCTATAGCAAAAACCTCTCAAAAAAATTTTTAGTATGTGCGTTTCTGGGTCATTTTATACATATGTACACTATTTCTTTTGTGTGATGTAAACTCATTGCAGGAAGGGATCTGTAGCTTTCACATTTGGTGTCCCCAGCAGAATCAGGCATAGAAATGGCATGTCTGTTCAAGGCATGTTTATTGGGACCAGCAGTTGGCGTAATGGCTGTGTCGCTGGACTCCCACGTAGCCAACTGCGGTTCGAGTCCTGGACTCAGTGGCTAAAACTCACACCGGTGGCATGTGCGTGCATGCCCAAGATCCCAAGAGGAGAATGGAGACGGGATTGTGGCGTGGCCATGCCCCCGGGGGGTGATTTCTCGCTTTCTGTCTCCCTGTTTGTCTCTTTCTGACAAGTTCATGCACCCTATAGCAAAAACCTCTAAAAAAAAAAAAAAAAAAGACATGCTTATTAGTTGATGGAGTTTTAAAGAAAAAATTATGTTTACAGTGGAAAATTGTAAAAAATAATAACTGTACTGTTTTCTCTTTCCTATTTAGGTTGTTAAAGGCCTTACCTATTTGTGGAGTTTAAAGATTTTACATAGAGGTATGTGCTGGGCTTCCAAGCTGATTTAATTTGGGGTAGGAGTGGTGCTGTCCCAGTATTGTCGTTTGTAAAGTGAATAAATGATCTAGCAGTGAGCCATTGGTAATCAAAGAGAAGGCTGCTTTCTAAATATTATTTTCCTTGTTTTTTTTTTCCCTCACTGCTGTCATTTAGGTTATAAACTTGGTGTTATGTTCTTGTGAATCATGTTTACCAAACATGTAAGAAGCTATT
Organism: Tupaia tana; assembly: GCA_026018925.1. NCBI lineage: Eukaryota > Metazoa > Chordata > Mammalia > Scandentia > Tupaiidae > Tupaia > Tupaia tana. The sequence continues at coordinate 3,867,381 of JAKSZU010000023.1, read as the reverse complement.
TCATAGTATTTGAAAATAACCAGATCTCATTTCTCTTATTTAACTCTAGTTAATGCAGATCCTTCACTTTTTGTATAATCGCATCCTTCCTGTTATTGACGTTCCAGATATCATGCACTGTTCCTAAGGGGTCACCCCACATACCTGGGCAGTGCAAAGCATTGGTAGAGGCATCATAGCATCCGGGTCTAGTACCGGAATACCGGACATAATGGTCAGAGGGCCCTGGAATGTTACAAAAGGGCCCTCCTTTTATCTTTGTTTTTGTTTTTGTTTTATTTTTAGTGATTCCAAACTATCTAAATTCATTCAGAGCAAATTATTCGGTGTGAAAGACACTATAACAAAGCAACTCCAGGGCTGATGTTACTAGCAGTACTGTTTAATTTTATGCATCTGCCCAGCCTAGCTTTGTGTACATTTGGGGACTATAACAGCATACACATTAGATGTGATTAAGGGAAAGTTGTTTTGTTTTTTTTTAAAGGTACAAACTGTGAGAGGAAGAAAACATTCAACTGTAATATCACATCTGTCACTAAGGGTTGTTTTCTTTTGTTGGTGGATTTAATATCCTAGTGATTACAAATTTCTTCCTAAATCTGCCTTTCTCTTTTAAAGAGAGTATCTGGATCTTGACAAGTAAAATGTTAATTTAATTCTTAAAGGTATTTATGCTGATTAAATGGAATCATAAAGCAAATTGTTCTTTAAAGCAGTCTGCTCTGTTTCTGGAGTGTAGTCGGGGCGACGTGTCCATGTGGGACTGAGCTGGATTGTGCTCCTGTTCCTTTCCCTGGGTACGAATAAGGGTGCAAACATATCTGGTGGATCAAAGGAAAAAAACAGAACCTTTTCCACTTCAAAATCAGGGGAGAATGGGATTAAACATGCGATTACGTTCTTGTATTCCCCGTACTTCCAGCTTCCTGTGCACCAACCCATAAAGCAGTTATGGGCATTTTAATGGGAATTAACCCAGTGGTCAGTTCTTGTCTTTTCATTGATTTCTGTGGCCATCTGCTGTCCATTTGACAAAGGAACTAAAGGAAGACATCAATTGTCAATAGCCAAGCTTTCATTAAAAGGGTGGTGACGTGGACATGTGAATGTTGCTAGGACAGAGCCTTACGACCCTCCTGCGCTCTGTGCTTACCGGTTACTTCTGGCTTCTAATGAATTTTCTCCAGCCATAACTTTCTGTGAGGAATCTCAGTAGTACTAAGAATGTTGGTGGATAGGGAAATGCATTTCAGCTACTCTGCAATCATTTTTTTTTTCTTTAAAATGAGAAAGCATGCTGATAAGTCAATATGCTTCTGGTACTTCTGTATCTAAATGATTTGGTTTTAGTTTTAACTGTGTTTGGAGAAACAATTCAGTTTTTCATTTGAAACAGGATCTTGGCAGACATGTTTGAAACGGATTTGTCTGGATCTAAAAATCAAGCCTGGGCTCAGGTTTCAGTAGACACTGGTGATCACTGATGGGCAAGTGTGCTGACCAGAGCCTCTCGGAGGCCAGCCGGACCTTGTTTGCAGCAATGTGGGCTGAGAAGGGGCTCTTTGATCAGTGACGTATGAAGGCAGTGGCAATAGCCTGACGGAGGGAGGGCACGGAGGTTACAAAGGGGAATCCGGAGCCTGTGTTTACTTTGCAGCCGGTGCGGGCCGGGCCCATGACCGCAGAGGGAGTCCTGCTGCAGTCATGGTTGGTGTGGGGGCAGATAGCCACGAGGGGCTGGGGGCCTGTGGGGCAGAGGGCCTGCAAGTCGTCGCAGGAACTCAGTTTGTAAATACCCATGAGGGGAGGTTTGAGGGGCTGCACGTCCACGGCTGCTCAGATGGAAAGTTATTCCCCAGGAGTTCTGGACACTCCACCACGAACTTACATAAAGAGCCCGTGGCGATACACCTCCTCCCACACGTTTCTGTGTCTAGCTTTTGTAGTTTCCTGGCTGTTCTGCCTCTAGATCTGGGTGCATGTGTTTGTATTGAGGAATCAGTGGAAGAAGTCAAGTGTCTCCGAAGACCTTTGTAAAGCATTGTAATGAGAAATTTGTCCTAGATTGAGTAGTTGTTAACTTAATATTTCAATGGTTTTGTCCATATTTAATAACTTGGGTTCCATAAAAATAAGATTAAAGATGCCTTTTTATTTACCAAAAAGCTATTTAATTTTCTCCTTGATTAAAAAATTGTAGCTTTTTAGATCAGTTCAATCAGGCAATTAAAGATCAGAGCTTTTAAGTTCAGCTAAGGCAATTAAATAGATAATATACTTGTTTATACACTTCTGCTCTACAAGCTCATTGGCGTACCTTCTTAAAAGCACATATATTCATTTCTGCTTTCTCTAAATGAACGCTGATGGGAATGATAGCTGAGTGCGTGTCACATTGTCAAATCAAAGGCAGACTTCTTTCTGTGGGGTGGGGGTGCCTGGTGCAGGCGCCGTGACAAGAGAGTGAAGAGGAGAGAGTGAGAAGACGTACTGGTGGGTGATCTAAGCCTCTTCCTCCTTTGTCTTGGTCTAAGTACCTGTGTTCTCCTCTGATCATCATTTTCTAATGCCGCCTCTAAAAACCAGGGTAAGAAGGGGAAAAAAGAAAGAAAGAAATGGCTTTCTATTTATGAGTACAAATTTCAAAAGATTAAGAAACGGAGATGTACGCAGTTACCTAATGAGAAAGAGAACAGTTTCTCACATTTAAATGACTTTTATGAAATATAATAGTCCTAGAGTTTTAGCTGTGGAAAACATATATATAAATAGTATATTTTGGAATTTATAAAACATAGTTTGGTGACTTCTAAATTATTGAAAACCTAGAATCTCTCCTTGATGTATCCACTGAGGACTGTAGATTGAAATTTGATCAGTGAGTAGTGACAAATCACCCATTTCATGAGACTAGTCAGTTTGGTCAGTTAGTTTATTAAGTAATGTATTTTGTCAACTGGAAATTGTTTTGGAAATTAAAACGCACAGTCACTATTCATAAAGGATCATCAAATATTATATTCATTCAGGTGTTAATGTTTATTTTGCTCTTTAAGATTTGGTTGAGATGGGGCCAGCAGGTGGTGTGGTGGTTAAAGTGCTGGACTCTGACATGGCCAACTGTGGTTCGAGTCCTGGACCTGGTGACTTACTTTCTCACTGTCCCTCTCTTACTCTGTCTCTCTCTGGTAAGCGCACAGGCCCTATATCAAATTTTTAATTAATTAATTAGTTAAGTAAATTATTCTAAAAAGGAGAATTGGTTGAGATGACGTATCAGAATACTTTGTAAACCATCAAATGCTAATAATGTACATATATTTTTGTTATAACTTTGAATTAATCATTTTATTCAGATAAGAATACTCCATTCCCAAATGAAGCCAGAGGGAGAGTTCTTACACTTTCAATACTGCTGGGTCAAAAATCATGGACATCTCTTCTTGAGATAAACGAAGCATATGATGATCCCACACAAGGACAGAGTTATTAAAAATGTCTGAAACTCCACCAAGATTAACTACTGTGGAAGAGTCAGCCTTATTAAAAGGCATATGTGAGAGCTCCGTTAGCAAAACATTAACCGACTGTGGGTAAAAACAAAGAAAATGAACAGTGAGAACGTCTGTTAGGCCAGATCGACATTACAGCAAACATTGCAGCTTAACTTCAAAACATACATCGCCACTAATGAGGTGAGAGCCCTGCATATTAATAAACCTGCAACTCCAGTCAGGCAGTCATTACCCACATCAAACACAAATACGAGATTAGCACCTACGCCACTTCTTCGCAAGATGTGAGAATGCCCTGGCAGTTTGCGCTCTCTTTCCGAGGATAACAAATGGAAGTGGAAGGGTAATGAGAATAGAACTCAGATTAAGAAGAAATTGGCAGTCAGTCTGGGGCAGTCTCACGTAGATGCAGCAAACCTCGATAGCTGGTGTCCCAGGACGAGTTTCGTATATATGAACTTGGTTAGTCTCTTTGACGTTCTCTAAGAGTAGAGTCGTTGGAGTTTTTTGGTGTTGTTTTATTTTGTTTTTGTTTTTAATACATTTGTTGCAAAAATTCTGGAGACAGATGCTGCCCAAGTAGATCATCTGTGTTTAGAGAAACTACATCTTGTCGTTTCATTCATGTTTGCAAATTTCATTTCCTGCTCTTGGCTTTACCCTCTTGTAAATCCGGCCCCATGCAGAACTTTCCTTTGGTGTTACCTTAGATGCCAGAGCCACTGTTGTTGGTTTGTTCATTCAGCAACTATTTCTTTTATACCTGCTGTGTTGCAGGCACTGTTCTAAATACTTGGAATGCAGGATGTATAACAAAAAGATTTCTACACTTATGGAACTTGTTCTATCAGGGATGGGGTGGTTTAGGAAACTATCCATAGACATAAAAAGGCAGAGTTCTTTCTGTGGGGTTGGGGAGCCCGGTCTGAGAAGACGAGAAGACAAGATGGTGAGGAGAAATACTAGTGAGAAAGCTGAGCCTCTCCCTCCTTTGTCTTGGTGTAGGAACCCCTGTTCTCTGATCATTTTGTAATGCTGCCCCTAAAAGCCAGGGTGGGGGAGGAGAGAAAGCAAGAAAGAAACGGCTTTCTGTTTTTGAGCACAAAAATAAGTAAATACTGTGTGTGTTAGAAAGAGGCTAGTATTGTGGAGAAAGGAAAAGGAGAGCAGGCTTGGAGGAGACAGAGGGCAGGTTGCAGTATTGATCAAATAGACCTCATAAAGCAGGTGAGTTTGGAGGGAAGGCCTGAAGGAGGAGAGAAGATAGCCAGGTACATATTATCAAGTTCTGACAAGAATACCACACAACTAGAACTCTTTTTTAAAAAATTATTCAATTTTATTTATTATTATTATTTTTTAATTTGACCAGAAAGAGAGAGAAGGAAAAGTAAGAAAGCAAGCCCCCAGGTCCAGGACTCGAACTCCAGTCAACCGTGTAAGAGTCCAGCACCTTAACTACCATTCCACCTGCCACCCCCCTCCAGAACTCTACATTGATGGTGGGAATATAAAATGGCACATCGCTTTAGAAAGTGGCTTGGCAGTTTCCTGCAGCATGGTCCAGCCATCTCACTCCTAGATATTTACTCAAGAGAAATGAAAACATATGTCCACACAAACCTGTAGGCAACTGTTGATAGTGGCTTTATTCATAACGGTACCGAAGTGGAAATGACTCACGTCTTCAGCTGGTGAGGGGCTAAGCAAACTGATTAGCCCAAACAATGAATACTGCTCAGCGATAACTACTGATACATGCAACATGGATGGTGTCACATACTTCCTGCCAAGTGACAGGAACCAGAATTGAATGGCCACTTACCTCATGATTCCACTCATACAACATTCTAGAAGAGGCACAGCAATGAAGACAGAAAATAAAGCAGTGGTTACCCAGTGGGGGAAGAAGGGATGACCATAAAGGCGTGACAATACTTTGTGGTATGTTAGAAATGTTTTGTGTTTTTATTTTGGTGTGGTTATGTGTTTGTTAAAACATCTGTTCATACAGGTCTTAACACAAACACCTAAAAAAGGTGAATTTTATTGTGTGTAAATTAAGCCAAATAAACAAGACTTAAAAAAAAAAAAAAAAAAAAAAAAAAAAAAAGAGAGGCCTCTCTCACATTTTAGCAGTGCAGTAGATGCTCTACTTCAATGTATATTTTTCTTTCTTTCTTCCTTCCTTCCTTCTTTCCTTCCTTCCTTCCTTCCTTCCTTCCTTCCCACCTTTCTCTCTCTCTCTCTCTCTCTCTCTCTCTCTTTCTTTCTTTTAAAAGAGATTTTTGCTATAGGGCGCTTGGACTTTTGGAGAAACAGAGAAACAGTGAAAAGTCACCCCCAGGGGGCATGGCCTCACCACAGTCCCTTCTCCTCTTGTAATCTTGGGCGCACACACACACGTGCCTGGCATGAGTTTTAAATCATTGGGTCCGGGACTCAAACCACAGTTGACTGTGTGGGTGCCCAGCAATGTAGCCATCACTCCATCTGCTGGTAGCTTTTTCTTTCCTTTTTAATTGCCACGGTTAATTGTTGGGCAGAGAGAGTGAGGGAGAGAGAGAACATACCCCTCGGTGAGGCATGATCATGCCACAGTCCCATCTCCCCCCATCAGGATGTAGGGCATGTGTGCACATATCTGCTGTTTTTCAAGCCTCTGGGGCCACATTTTGAATCTTGGTTAGCCACATGGGGTCTGGCTCCTTATACACAGCTCTTAACACCTGTGTTACAGGGGAAGCAAGTGTTATACTTTTTTTTTTAACTTTTTAGAAATAAATGTTATTGTATATATTGGAGATTTATAAAGTGATGTTATAAAATACATGGATATAGAGACAAATAGATCTACATATAGATTAACATACATATCATCTCCTATTGTTACTTTTTGTCAAACAGTGTGACAAGAGAAGCTAAAATTATTTCACAAAAACGTACCTATTTTTACTCTGTTTTGTATAAGCAAAAAACTAACTTGTTATTTTATGGATTTTTTTTAAGTTTTATTTATTTCTGCTCTCATCTTTACTTTTTCTTGTCTCCCACTAGTTTTAGGTTTGGTGTGTGCTTGCTTTTCTTGCTCCTTGAGGTGGATTGTTAGGTTATTTGAAATCTATTTTTTTATCTAAGCATTTATTGCTATAAACTTCCTTCTTAGTGCAGGGTTTGCTGTCTCCTATAGTTTTTGCTGTTTTGTATTCATTTTCATTGGTTCCAAGAAATCATTCCATTTTTTAATTGCCTTCCTAATCGCTTCATTGACCCTGTGTTCCAGGACCATGTTGCTTAATCTCATGTATCTGTACACTTGACAAAGTACCTCTCGTTTCTGATTTCTAGTTTGTTCTATTGTGGTCAGAGAAGGTCCTCATATGGATTCTTAGAAATGTGCTGCAACTGGTTCTGCGGCCTTGCGCGTGGTCTCTCTCCTGGAGAAGGCACTGGTGTGTGAGGAGGGGAGTGTGTGTTCTGCAGCTGTTGGATGACACGCTTCGTAACATCAATAAGGGCTGTTTGGTTTATAGCACAATTTAACTCAGATTGATAGATTGATTTTGCCAGGGGGCGTGTACATTCGTAGAGACCGAGAAAAAGAAAGAGAGGGAAAATGAAGCCCCTCCCTCCCCCAGGGAATGGTCATGCTGCTGCAGTCCTTTCTCTTCAGTTTTCCCCTCCTTTTGGAATTTTGGGCATACATGTATCACACACAGCTGGTGTGTTTCTACCCCCCCCCCCATTTTTTTTCAGTTTGCTATCGGGTACATGTGCTAGGGGACAGGAGTGGAGAAAGTGAGAAATCACCCCTTGGGGGGATGGCCACACCACAGTCCCTTCTCCTCCATTCTCCTCTAGAGATTTTGGGCATGCACACACATGTGCCAGTGTGTTTTTCAAGCCATTGGTTCTGGGACTCAAACCGCACACTTAGCCATGTGAGATCCAGTGTCTTAACCACGATGCCAGCTGTTGGCCCCTTGGTGTGTTTCTCAAGTCAAAGCACTGCCTCTGGAACTCTTAACAGCATAGTTGGCCAGGTGGGATCCAGCCACCTTAATCACCATGCAGTAGACTGGTCCAACTTCTTTTTTCTGTCTAGATGATCTTTCCATTGCTGAGAGTGGGATGTCAAAGTCTTCAACTATTACTACTCTGAACTCTTTCTTTCCCTTTAAATTTCATAGTATTTGTTTTATATATTTGGATATGTGTGTGTGTGTGTGTGTGTGTGTGTGTGTGTGTATAAAACCATTGTTATATCATCTTGCTGAATTGATCCCTTTATCATTATATAAAAACTTTATTTTTCCCTTTTTACATTTTCTTTCTAATTGCTAGAAGGGGTGTGTACTTTGCCAGAGAGAGAGAGAGCAGATTCCTCCTCCCCTCAGTAGGACATGGTCATGCCACAGTCTCTTCTCCACTTCTCCATCCTGTTGGGATTTGGAGAATGCCTGCGCACATGCCCAGGATGTTTGTCAAGCCACTTGGGCCAGTATTTGAGCTGTGGTTGGCCGTGTGAGATCTGGCTCTCTTAACTACTAGATTATGGAACCAGTCTCCTTTCACAGATTTTTTACGTGAAGTCTGTTTCATCTGCTATAACAACTCCTTCTCACATTTGGTTTCTATTTGCCTGAAATATGTCTACATATGTCTTTACCACTGAGGTGAGATTCTTGTAAGAAGCATATCATTGTTTTTTTAATCTATTCCACCAATCTATATCTTATAATTCATTTACATTCAGGGTAATGATTGATGGGTGAGGATTTACTCTTTTCATTTTAATTATTTCCTGATTGTTTTCATTTGTTTCATTTGTTCCTTTCTCCCTTTCTTCCTGTGTCTCCTTGTGGTTTGGTGATTTTCTCTAGTGTTAAGGTTTGATTCTCTTTCTCGTTTGTGTATGTACCCTCCCAGTGAGTGTTATACTTTCCCATGTTTTCATGATGGAAGTTACCATCCTTTTGTTTCCATATGTAGCACTCCCCTCAACATTTCTTGTACCGCTGGTCATGTAGAACAAATTCTCTCAGCTTTTGCTTGTCTGGTGAAGATTTTATTTTTTTTTTCTTCATTTCTGAAGGCTAGCGCTTTGCTGGATAAAGTATTCTTCACTGACAATATTTTTCTTTCAGCACTTTGAATATAATATCCCATTCTCTTCTAGCTTGTAAGGTTTCTACTAAGAAATCTGCTGTTAGTCTAATGAGGATTCCCTTATATATAATTTGACCCTTTTCACGTGCTACTTTTAGAATTCTCTGCTTGTCTTTATATTTTGACAGTTTGACTATAACGACCTAAAAGAGGATCTTTGTGGGGAACTTTGAGCTTCCTGAATCTGTATGTGTATACCTCTCCTTAGATTTGTGAAGTTTTCTGCTATTATTTCATGAAACAATTTTGCTCTACCTTTTCCTGTCTATTCTCCTTCTGGAACTGCCATAACACAAACATTTGTTTGCTTAATGGTGCCTGTAGGTCCTGCAGGCTTCCTTCATTTAAAAAAATTATTTTTTTCTCTTTTTATGCCTGACTGAATTCTTTCAAATGACTTGTCTTCAAGTTCAGAAATTTGTTCCTCTTCTTGAAAGCTTCTGATTGTATATGTTATTTCTTTCTGAGAATCCTTCTTCTCCAAGATTTCTCCTTGGCTCTTTTTAATGGTATCTATCCCTTTGTGGAACGTCTCTTTCATATCATGTAATGCTTTTGTTGGGCTGTCTGTGTATTCTCTTGCATCTCATTGAGTTTCCTTAGGATTATTATTTTAAATTATTTTCAGATACTTCACAAATTTCCTTCTCTGTGAGGACTGTTGCAGGAGCATAACTGTGTTTTGGGAGTGTCATGCCAACTTTCTCATGTATCTTGTGTCTCTGTGTTGATATTTGCATATGAGGTGAAACAGTTACCTCTACCAGTTTTACAGAATGGCTTCCATGGCGAAAGACTTCCCCTAGTCGATGTCCTTGGATGTCAGTTGTGTGCGGTGTGTTGGTTTTGGCTCTCGTAGGCACAGTAACATGGTCTCCACGTAGTTTCTCCAGCTGCAGTCATCATCAGCAATGTCTAAAAGTGACTCAGAGGCCTAGGCCGGCTGCTCCCATGGAACATGGTGGGATGGAGCCTCCCAAGTGGCTCAGCTGTTATCTGAGGTCACTCTCCCACCTGCTTCCTCAAGATGCGGAGGGCCAGGCCCTTTCTGAACCCCAGCTGGAGAAACTGCAATCCCTTCTCTTCCATTCTCCTCTTGGGATCTTGGGTACACATGCACACATGCCCGGCGTGAGTTTAAACCACCAGGTCTGGGACTTGAACCGCAGTTGACTACATGGGAGTTCAGTGACATTGCCGTTACGCTAAATGCTGGTCCCAGTGGTCACTATATTTTAAGATTTTTTTTTTTTTTTGAGAGCTATTTTTGCTATAGTGCGCTCACCAGAAAGACAGACAGAAAGACAGAAAGTGAGAAATCACCCCCCAGAGAGGATGGCCATGCCGCAGTCCCTTTTCCTCCATTGTCCTCTTGGGATCTTGGGCACGCACCCACACGCGCCCAGCGTGAGTTTAAGGTACCAGGTCCGGGACTCGAATCACAGTCGACTACGTGGGAGTACAGCGACATAGCCATTACACCATCTGCTGGTCTCTAAATTTTAAGATTTCAAAAAATGTTATAAGAATATTTCTATTATATTCCCAAATTATTTTATTTTCCAATTATATTATTCAGTGAGAGAAGAGAGATGAAACTTTCTTAGAAGTAAAACTTTTTAATTCCTTAGGAAAGAAATTTTGATATCAAGGTGATCATGTTCAAAGAATACCTGTGTTGGGACCAGCAGTTAGCGTAATGGCTATGTCGCTGGACTCCCACGTAGTCGACCGCGGTTTGAGTCCCGGACCCGGCGGCTTAAACTCACGCCGGGCGCGTGTGCGTGCGTGCCCAAGATCCCGAGAGGAGAATGGAGGAGAAGGGATTGCGGCGTGGCCATCCCCCCTGGGGGGTGATTTCCTGCTTTCTATCTCTCTGTCTCTCTCTGTCTGTCTGGCGAGCGCACGCGCCCTATAGCAAAAACCTCTCCAAAAAAAAAAAAGAAAAAAAAAAAAAAAAAGAATACCTGTGTATATAAAAGTTGGAATTTGTGGCAAAAAATAAATTAGGTAATAATCATTTGCTGCATAAAGTAATTCTTTAACAGAGGATTGCTAGAAAGCATTACTGCCAATAACTAACCTGATCAATTTAAAGTAATTTTTAAAGAGGTGTAATTTGCGTAAAACTTTCATAACAGCCTCTCTTGCAGAGATCTATGCAGTTCGTGTTTTGCTGTAGTTGAATTTTTGTTTTTGAGAGAGACATTTTTGTTATAGGGCATGTGTGCTCACCAGAGAGACAGAGAGAGAAATCACTCCCCAGGGAAGATGACCACACTGCAATTCTTTCTCCTCCTTTCTCCTCTTGGGATTTTGGACATGCACACACACATGCCTGGTGTGAGTCTTAAGCTACCAGGTCTGGGACTCGAACCGCAGTCAACTATGTGGGAGTCTAGCAACACAACAATTATACCATCTGCTGGTCCTGACAGGTGAGTTTTTTAATAACCCAAGTTATATTTTTGCTTTCTGGAGGATCAGAACTGGTCAGCGTTTGAACCATCCGAGACAGGTTAGCAGAGTTGTCCCCGGCCAGTTGTATGTTGCAGCATGTAACGGGTGTCCACGTGTGGGAGCTTCCTTCCCTGACCTCAGGGGCTGCTTAGCGAGGGTAGGGAAGCCACAGTTACACCTCAACTCCTGTTTTGAAATCTTTTACATATTAATCAGATGCCGACACTGTAGGAGATCATTACTCATGAACATTCATGGTTTTTTAGGGAAAAAACTGAGGCAAACAAACAACTTCATTGACTGGGTTGTTGCTTTTCTCCAGCTCTGACTGACTATCCACACAAATGAATGTCCTAGAAATTAAGCCTGCTTCCCCACATTGGTCATTTATTCTCTTTGCTTCAGGACATCACTGGGGAAATCTGTATTGGTGATAATGATTTTCAAAAGACAAGAAACCCCTTGCATCGTTACTTAAAAGTGTTCTTGTAAGAGAATATGTGCCTAGAATATATGAAGAACTCTCAAAACTCAACAGTAAAACAACAATCCAATTAGACAATGGGCAAAAGACATGAAGAGACATTCCATTGAAGAGGATATACAGATGGCAGATAAGCACATGAAAAAGATGTTCAGCATCATTAGCCTTTAGGGAAATACAAATTAAAACCACCCCGAGATAGTCTACATACCTATCAGAATGGCTAAAGTAAAAAATAGTTACAACATGAAATGCTGGTGAGGATGGACAGAAATAGCATTGCTAATACATTGCCGATAGGAATATAAAGTGATAAAGGCCCATCATTGACGTTTAAAAAAAGAAAACAAACATATCGCCGAGGGCCGCGCATGGAAACCTGGTCGTCTAGCACTAGTCAGATCAGCGGGTTTAGGACACAGAACACCAGCTAAACTGTTCTACATGCGTGTACAGGTTGATTCTGTGTGTTCCTCAGAACACCAGCTGAACTGTTGTACATGCGTGTACAGATTGATTCTGTGTGTTCCTCTGAACAAAGCAGAGAAAATTACAATACCACAATATTGAAATTAAACTTTCAACTTCTCTAATAAATTAACACACACACACACACACACATACACTCACACACACACACACACTGGCAGCCGGTAGCACAGCAGGGAGACACTGCAGGGGAGCAAGACCCCACATGGCCGGTCAGGGTTTGAGTCCTGCCTTGGTGGCCACAGGCCCAGGATTCTGAGGGCGTGGAGAACTAGAGGAAAAAGGATTGCAGGGTGACCGGGAGCATCGGAGGTTGCTCCCCGCCCCCCCCCCCAACACACACACACACACACACACACACACACACACACACCTTGCTCTTTCTCTTGTGCATGGATGTGCAGGCACACATAAGCTCTCAGCCTGTGACATGATGAAGTAAAAAAAATCTAAACAACACACGCAGCCTCTGCCATAACAAAAGAAGAAGAACCCAAGTATGCAGCTACCAGCTGACCCAGCGATTGCATCTGTGCTAGGGAAGTGAACACTTGTGTCCCCAAATGCCTGTAGGTGTACACAAATGCTTTCTTCATCACAGCCAGAAACTGGAGAGAGCCCAGGTGTCCTTGCACAGGGGAAGGATGAACAAGCCGTGGTGCTTCCGACCGTGAGTGCCGCCCAGTAGAGGAAGGGACAGTTACTGCCAGTGCACCACCTGGATGGGTCCCCAGGGTTCTGCGAGGCGAGAGCCAGTCACAAAGGTTACACCTGTATGATTCCATTTATGTAACATTCCCAAGATGACAACATTGCAGACATGGAAAGCAGATTGGTGGTTGCTAGGCACCAGTGAGGAAAAGGGGGCTGGAGAGAGAGAACTGCATGTGGCTGTAAAGGGGCGAGATAAGAGATCCTTGTGGTGCCAGAATCTTATCCTGACTATCCCTGTCAATGCCTGGTTACGATACGGTAATATAGTTCCTGAGATGTCAGTTACCTTTAGAGGAAACCGGGTAGGGAATACAAAGTCTCTCTCTGTTATGTGTACGTGTGAATCTACATATATTTTGAGTTAACTCAAAATAAAAAGCGTGATGTAAAACAAAACACACGAAGGAGAATGTGCGCGTTTTCTGCAGTCAGATTTGGTGTTTGGGTAGTCTGCCTAATCAGAGACGGCTGCCTTCCACGTGCTTTTGCTCTCCATGCATCAGTGATAGGGTTTGATCATAGGCAGTCACCCCCTTTAGGACGCACCTAAGGGCCAGGCGGTAGTGTGGTTGTGGGGGGTGCATTCTCACTTCCCTTCCTCTGTCTCTCTCTCTCTGTCTCTGGCACACATGCCCTGTAACAAATTGGGGGAAAAAAAAGGAGGGGACATATTTAAGAGGATGAAGAACCCAGGGAATGAGCCCATCCCGTCCTGAAAAGGAGTATCCATGGAACTTGACAGAGAGAGAGAGAGAGAGAGAGAGGAGGCCGTGTGCCCTTCAGGCAGGATGGCAAATGGAGAGATCCAGTAGCTCCCAGCTCCCTCCTGGAAAGGCCGGCTGCCTCGCTGGGAGTGGACGTTAAGCAGGCTACGTGACTGCCTGTGTCCCGCTCGCAGGTCTTTATGGCATGCATGATGGTGAGCTCCTGCCCACCTCCCAGCAGCCGGACTCAGTGTGCGGGTAGCTCCGATCCTAGCTTGTCTTTTTGTTCCTGAGGTTTAGGGACACATCAGAGGGAACGGGAGAGCCCCTGCATGAGGATGTAGGGCCGTTCTGGTTGGTAGAGGGTGGAGGCCACTGTTAATTCGTGGCTCTGATTACGTGCCAACGTGTCTTCGTTGGATGAATAAATTAAATAATTTCCTGAGGATAATGTTTTTCTCCTAGGAAGTTTCATAATGTAGCTTAATTGGAAGTCACAGTTTGTTCCTCTTTCTAGTATTAAAGAGGTTTTTCCTCACATAGAACATTCTCCCAAGGAGATGGACAGACAGCTTTAGCAGGTAGGAGACCTCCACACATCTCTCCCTTCCTCTAAAGGCATGACTGATGGTGAGCAACTTCCTGGGAGTCAAATCCACTTGCTGTTGGAAGAGTTGGATTGAGTACAATCGTAATAATAATCATTGTTAATAACATCATGTGAGGACCAGCAGATGGCATGGTGGTTATGTTGCTGGACTCCCACATGGCCGACTACAGTTCAAGTCCTGAACCTGGTGGCTTGAAACGCCCGGCACCTGTGTGTGCATGCCTTGAGATCCCGGAAGAGAATGGAGAAGGGATTGAGGCGTGGCCATCTCCCCTAGGAGCAATTCCTCACTTTCCCGCTCACTGTGTCTGTCTCTCCACCTCCCCCGCCACCTCCACCCCAGTGAGCACACACACCCTAAGGCAAAAACCTCTCAAAAAGAAAAAGAAAGAAAAAAGGTGGAAGGGACCTAAAATAGAACGTCTAGATCAGTTTCTTTGTGCATTTCCCAGCACCACCCAAATACTCGGCGCCGAAGCTGGGATAGTAACCCAGCCCGCTATTTCAGATTAGGGTAATATGGTGCAGTTTGTTGAGGCTTAAGAGTTAGAGTCGCAGCCTCCGGTTGTGTGGCCTTGGACCAGTGATTTAATTCATTTTGTGTCGCAGTTTCCTAGTCTGTCGAATGGGGTTAATAACGTTGGGTCGTTGGGAAAGTCATGACATATTTTCTATACCAGAATGCGTCATGACTTCCCCGAGGCCCCAGTAGTGTCTGTCTCATGGGTAACAATGAGAACTAAGTGAGATCATGCCCTGTGGTAACAACGTGCTTAGTCTACTTCCTGGCACAGAGACAGTGTCAGGAGTTATCCGCCATAATTGTTATTTCTTTAAAACAATTTACCAGAATTGGGGGGACCAGCAGGTAGTGTAATGGTTACATTGCTGGAATCCCACATGGCTGACCATGGTTTGAGTCCCAAGAGGAGAATGAAGGAGAAGGGATTGTAGCGTGACATCCCGCTTTCTGTCTGTTTCTCTGGTGAGTGTGCGTACCCTATAGCAAAAATCTCTCTCTTAAAAATAAAAAACAAAAATTGGGGGACCAGCAGTTAGCGTAATGGCTATGTCACTGGACTCTCATATAGTCGACCACGGTTCGAGTCCTGGACCCAGTGGCTTAAACTCATGCCAAGCGTGTGTGCATGCATGCCCAAGATCCCGAGAGGAAAATGGAGAAGGGATTGCGGCGTGGCCATCCCCCCTGGTGGGTGATTTCTCGCTTTCTATCTCTCTGTCTCTCTCTGTCTTTCTAGCAAGCGCATGTGTCCTAGAGCAATACAATCCCCAAAAAATAAAAATGTTTACCAGAATTGATTTCTGACCATGCTGCTCTAAGTCACACCTACAGTCCTCCAATTTCTTTATACATTTAATGTAGTAGTCATTTGTTTTCTTTCTTGCAGTGGTGTCTTAGACTTGGAAATAGGTTATTCCAGGGTGAAGGCAGAGCATGGGCCCCCCCCCCCCCCCGTGGCTCCCAGAACTCATTTCTCCCCCACTTTGGTTCCATACTCCAGCCAGAATACGCACATGTTGAGGTGGAGACCCAGATTCACTGCTTTAGAAGGAACGCTCTTACTAACCGTGGGAGGGTTGAGGGAAGGGCTGACTGAGGAGCCGACCTGGGCACAAGCCTTGGGAGTGCCCTGTGACTCCTGCCATCATCACACTGGGGGAGGGAAGCCACACTGTTGCCTCCATTCCCGGCGGGATCCTGAGACTGCCTTTGGGATGGCCGTTACGCTGCTTGATTTTATTTTAGGCTGTGAGGATGTGTGGGTGTCCTCCTGTAGTCCGTGCCGGGCGATCGGGATGGCTTCTATACTGCACTGTGGCCGTCTCCCAGGTGCCTCCCCGTCGTGCACAGATGAGCGCGCAGTGCAGAGTGGCAGCGTCGCCCTGTTTCATGGCACCCGCTGTACGCTTTTTCTTTTTTTTTTCTTTTTTTTGAGAGGTTTTCGCTAGAGGGTGCGTGCGCTCGCCAGAAAGACAGAGAGAGACAGAGAGACAAAAAGCGAGAAATCACCCCCCAGGGGGGATGGCCACGCAGCAATCCCTTCTCCTCCATTCTCCTCTTGGGATCTTGGGCACGCACTCACACGCGCCTGGCATGAGTTTAAGCCGCTGGGTCCAGGACTTGAACCGCGGTCAACTACGTGGGAGTCCAGCAACATAGCCATTACGCTAACTGCTGGTCCCCCCGCTGTTTTCATTCATTACAACTCAGTCCCCAAGAAATAACCAGGTAGATAGATTGGTGGTTGTCTTTCCGTAAGGCAAGTAAACACAATGAACTAGTGCTGCCGTAGCACCCCCACGGAGTGGTAGGTGAGGGTACGAGGGGCGGAGCCCTGCCAGCGCATCCTCAGGCTCCTGGTAAAATGACAGTGGCCTCCTGGCATCCTGAGGCTCCTGGTAAAATGACAGTGGCTTCCTGGCATCCTGAGGATCCTGGTAAAATGGCAGTGGCCTCCTGGCATTCAAGCCAACGGTGTCATTGCTCCCGAGGAGGACGAAGTTGAAGAGACGTTTGGTTCTGCTTCCACTGCCACCCACAGCAGAGCTGCCTGCCGTATGTTAAAGCTGTTGAACTCGTGTTTCCTTGAGACTTGTACCCTGCCTGTTTCTCAGGGTAGTCAGTGAAGCTTACACGTGCACATGCAGGCACATTAAATATTTAGGTGCAGAACAAAGCCGAGACCAAAGGGAGCAGGCCAACGATCGCGATCGCGGGAGCGATCGTTGGCACCGGATGTGAGAAGACCACAACCGAGAGGGAATCCTCAGCTCCTCTGGTGTCAGAGACCTACAGCGTGCACAAGGGCTTGGTTTTCCTTGGAACTGATCTTAAAAGGAAATTGCCCTTTGGTCTCTATACAAAGCACTTGGGTAACTCCTAACAGGAGTTGTGTGAAAGGGCTTTTATTTATCTATTTTGATATTTTGAACCGCTCTCAACCCCACCCCAGGGGCACCGAGCCAAACCCCCAGTGAGGGTGACCTCCCACTCTGACCCTGATTGTGCTGGGGGCGGGGCTGGGCAGTGGGCGGAGGCCCCTTTGTGAAGAGCAAGCGGCAGCTCTTCGCTGTGGATGTGGGCTGTTTGATGCTAACCGATGCTCCTGTGTAGAGATACAGCCTCCTGCATGTGGCAGTTAGGGGTGGCAGTGGTATATCTCTACATGATACCCATTTCCACAGTCAATTTGGTCAATTCCATGGGAGAAAACATAAGTCATTCCAGCCTGGAAACCAGTCTGAACCGTTATTGGCGGTTATAAAGGCAACTATGGTTGGCTGACTGAATTTTTCACTTTGAACCAGTTGATTTTTATATTTTGTAGACATGGCCTTAGTCATTTTGAGCAATAATCTTAAATATGAGAAAGTGATGTTTTAAAGAAAATTATTTAATTATTCCTATTATTTTTCATTTGCTATGGGGCACATGTGTTCACCAGAAAGAGACAGGGAGAGAGAGGGAAAGGGAGAAAGCAAGCCACCAGGTCCGGGACCCAAGTCGTTGAGGGCCACGTCGGAATCCAGTGCCCCAGCCACCACCTGCTGGCCTGACAGTTTACCATTAGTGTTTCTCTTTAGATATTTCTAATCACAGTTAATCAGGCCTTCTATTGCATATCAATTTTGAAGATAAATAGCCTCTTTACTTTTTTTAATTGCCAGAGGGCATGTGTGCTTGTCAGAGAGAGAGGGAGAGAGAGGGAGAGAGAGAAGAGGGAGAGAGCAGCCCTCAGTGGGGAGTGGTCACGCCGAAGTCCCTTCCCCTCCATGTCTCCATCGTGTTGAGATCTGAGGAGCACACACTTGCCCAGCATGTTTGTCAAAGCACCAAAGCCAGGGTTCCCACACAGGCAGCCATGTGGGATCCGGCCCCCTTAGCACAGGGATATGGGGAGACACTGCTGTGCTGTTGATACATGGACTATTGTTGGTGTAATTAATTAATGTTTTATAGTTTGTTATAGACTAGGAGAGTGACCATGGTGACCACAAGGCACCTGTGAGACTGGATTATCAATTAATTTGTTAATACTTAGTAGTATTAATGATAGATCAAGTTGTATTTTGAGGATTTTTTTAAAAATAGATTTATTCATTTATTTATTTTGCCAGAGGATTCATGCATTCACTGGAGAGAGAAAGAGGAGGAGTGAGAAAGCATCTTTCATGGAGAATGGTCACAGAGCAATCCCTTCTCCTCCACTCCTTCCTCCTTTCAGGACTATGGCACACACACATATGCACCTAGCTTATTTTGGGGGCCACTGGGTCCAAGGCTCAAACCATGCAGACAGCCACGTGGGATCCATCCACCTTAACCACCATGCCACCCGCTGTCCCAGGTTTATGTTTAATTTTAAAAAACACTTTGAGGCTGATTTTTATTCAGTTACAGGCTCCTATAGAAAACCACGTACTATTATCCTCTGCATGACACTTACTATTAGCCTCCTGCTTATAAACTCTTCCATTCTTCCCACTACCTGATATTTTTCTAATAATCTTCCAAGCACTTCAAATTATTGGTTAGTCCTGCATCTTAACCACCTATTATCTCCTTGGACTGTCACTGCTACAATTCAGTGATTTATTACATCATCATTTAAAAGCCCAGTTCACTGTGAAATCTTACTGAAGGACTGGGAAGATATTATGCCGTGTGGTGTTTGGATAATTGTTAGCTCTTCTGTGATCCCAGCAGAAGGGTAAGATCCTGTCATTCTGCGAAAAGCCTGCCTTCAAGTGGAGATGTCATACTGAAACATTGGTCCGTAGATTAGATGATCCACATCCTCACTTTCTAGGGTTAAGTCATTGTCTTTACTGATTTTACAGAGCAGTAGCTTACGCTATATATGGTACATTCAAGCTTACAACATGTTTTCCCCGTTCCCTTGATTCATTCAGCTACTCATTGAGCACTAGCTATGTGCTCGGCAGTGCTAATAAGCATCCAGCCTTGCTTATTTCTCCTAACAACCTTGTCAATGTAGGAAGATCAGGTCTCAAGATAAGATACCATATACAAGGCCATGGGTGAGATCTGATCTTTTTACACTGGCAAGGTCCCGTTGTGAGAATTCAAGGCTGTTCTGAGAATCAAGCGAGACTGTGTGCTTAGCCCTGAGCACGTGAACACCGGTGTGCGTATATATGCACTCCTGTCCTCGGAGAGGTTTACGGGACTTGTCCAGTCTCACGGTCAATATGCAGGAGCTAACTGTGGGATTCGGGACGAAGTCCAGAGAGTGCTTTTCATGGCGTTACTATTCTTCCTCTGAGATGATCTGAGGAATCTGTTCGGACTCCTGCAAAAGCCTATCTGCGTACATTGACCACATTTTTCTAAAAGAAAAGAAAATGAGGCCTATCCTATTAAAACTGGATCATTTTGCATTGTACCTTTATCTCATTGTTCCCAACATGATACTGGCCTTTGTGGGTAAGATGGATTAGAACTAAATGGCATATTAGGGAATACCAAAGCATGATATGTTGTATGCAATACAAAAAGGGGATTCAGGTTAACTTGGCTTTTCACTAAAGGCTCATGTGTTGCAGTAGAAGAAGGTCATCTCTCTTTAGTGGAATGAAAAGGACCTGTAATTCCAGGCTGCTACACACCTCATTTGTATTTTCTGAGAAAATGTCTCAGTTAAAATCAATGCCTTACTATTCATTTAAGCTCCCTTGCCTTCAATAAAACTAATTGATAAACCCTAATAATTAATGGCCTGATTAAACCAAAATGACTTACATCTGCCCTGATGATTGCCATTTATAATCAGTCACTTTAATGACTCATCTTTTTTGTGCTTTGCTTACAGAAGAAAGGCTAGATGTTTTTAAGTGAGCGGAATGAAAAGCTGTATGCCTTCAATTGCTGTTTGTTTTCCATAACTTGATGTTGCATTAAAATAAGCATAGATAAAACTACCTCCTTAAAAATAATCTTTTCACTTAATCTGTTCTGCTATTTTGTCTGTAGTTCAGAGGGATATTGAAAAACAAACTAAAAAAAAAAAAATGATTTTGGTATCCCTGGAGCTTTTCTTTGTTTGCTATAAGGCATGTGCATGCTCATCATAAAGAGATGGGGGTGGGGAGAGAAAACTTCCCCCAGGGATGATGGCCACACTGCAGTCCCTTCTCCATTCACCTCTCCAGATTCTGGAGAGGAGAATACACACACATATGCCCGGGGTATTTTTCAAGCCACCAGGTGCAGGACTTCAGACATGCAATGGGCCATGTGGGATCCAACCACCTTAACCACCATGCCACCTGGATGACCCACTGGAGTTCTTCTTGAACATTGTAAAATTTGTACATTTTGGTTCGCGTCCCGGACCCGGTGGCTTAAAACTCACGCCAGGCGCATGTGCGTGCGTGCCCAAGATCCGGAGAGGAGAATGGAGAAGGGATTGCGGCGTGACCATACCCCCTGGGGGATGATTTCTCGCTTTCTGTCTCTATGTCTCTCTCTCTGTGTCTGGCGAGCGCACGTGCCCTATAGCAAAAACCTCTCCAAAAAAAAAAAAATTTTGTACGTTTTATGTGAAAACTGGAAACAGTAAGTTCCATAGTTTTATGCTAAGACTGTTGATACATCAAAAATAAGATGGAGTATTTTACTCAAGGTAAAGCAAATCTTGAATCAAAGCAGCTATCATTAGTCAGACATTTAGTTTTTAATTCTGTCACATGAAATCAGATTTTGCTTAATGAAATAAATAGTGTCCTGATACAGTTTATATGAGATCTACTTCAAAAAAAGAATTTGAGGTAACTTAGGATATAAGATCAATGAACAAGACATAAACAGAATTTTTAAGCAAAGTCTGCTCATGAAGGGATCACTGCTATGGGACTTGCCTTCACCCATAACAACTAGAAAACTGCACAGGATGAAACCAGACAGTATGAAACAACCATCTTCAGACATTAGACAGCAGAAACTGTGAGACAGGATCCCTGAGAGAAGGGGAGCAAACAAGGTGGGCCCAACAGTTACCCAAACTTTCTGCCTGGAAACTCAGAGTCCACAAGTCTTACTGAACTGAAGAAGCACAGTCTACAATGCAAGGAGGCCAAAATGTTTAGAATTTATAGGGCAGAGTCCTAGAGGGATAGAAACTATGCAGAAAAAGAGTTAGAAATTGTATAGGCATTCTGTGAGTCTTTGCCCAAATCTCTGCTTTCATAAGGCGAAATCTTACAAAGCTAGACAATAAACTACTGTCCAGGAAAGAAAATTTCAGGGGAACTATGATCCAAAGAATTCCCAAAGCTTGGGAAGCTATTTAACTCCAACCAGCTAATGTGGAGAGATCTTGTTAAATACATTGGAGCATTCAGAGAGACTTTAGATATGTCATGTTTTAGTACTAGGGCTAAACTAGCCCTATGATAGTGGTTACTAGACTCTCTATAAATAAAAGTTATAAAATAAGCCTAAAATTATTCAGCTATTTGTAAGTTACTTAAAGGATTACAGTACAATCCAAGAAGTATATTATTCAGCAACATAAGATTCACAGTATCCAGTGTCCAAGTAAAACTTAGTAGGCAAGCAAAGACTTTTTTTCTTCTGACTGTGGATGAAAGACCATAACCTGTCATAAAAATTATAAATGTGGGGAACCAGCAGTTAGCGTAATGACTATGTCGCTGGACTCCCACGTAGTCGACCGCGGTTCGTGTCCCGGACCCGGTGGCTTAAAACTCACGCCAGGTGCGTGTGCGTGCGTGCCCAAGATCCCGAGAGGAGAGTGGAGAAGGGATTGCAGCGTGACCATCCCCCCTGGGGGGTGATTTCTCTCTTTCTGTCTCTCTGTCTCTGTCTGTCTGTCTGGCGAGCGCACGCGCCCTATAGCGAAAACCTCTTCAAAAAAAAAAAATTATAAATGTGGTCAAGGAGTTCAAGGAAACCATGAGCATGATAAGGAGGGAAATGAAAAGCATAAAAAAGAACAAAGTTGAAAAATGAGATACCGGAAATAAAAATTTTATTTGATGAAATTAGATTGGATTACATACTGCAGAAGATTGGTGATCTTGAAGTCAGATATAAAAATGATCTAAACTTACTACAAAATTTCTCTTTTCTACTACTAGAAAGAAGAGAGTTGGAAAAATGAACACAGCCCCACTAATCTTTGAAACAGCATCGAGAAGTGTAGGATATATGTATAACTGAATTGTCAGAAAGAGAATAGAAAAAAAAGAATAATTTAAAAGAATACTAATGATCTAAAGCTTTCCAAATTTAGTGAAGCCCGTAAATCCATTGACCTCAGGAGCTCAGCAATTCAAACCAGACTAAACACAAATCTACAGCAAAGCTCCTCAGAATCAAAAATTTGAAAGCCAGTGATTAGAAAGAAAATCATTAAAAATATTCAGAGAAAACAGAACGTATTAGAGGAGCCAGCAGGTGGCTGGCTTGGTGGTTAAAAGCGTTGGACTCCCACATGGCTGACCATGGTTCAAGTCCCAGACCTGGTGACTTTCTTTCTTACTTTGCCTCTTCCCCTCTCCCTCTCTCCTATTCTCACTCTTGCTCTGTACCTCTCTGCTCAAATGAAATAAAGTTAAATAAATAATTCTTTTTAAAAAAAAGGAACATATTAGAGAGAAACAATGGTACAGATGACCACAGAATTTTTGTCAGAAGCTATTCAAGACAAAAGGTAATGGAAAGTTTTTAAATGTTGAAAGAAAAACTTTCACTTCAAAATTCTATGCCCAGGGGCTGGCAGGTGGCGTGGTGGTTAAGGGCGCTGGATTCCCACATGGCTGACCGTGGTTTGAGCCTGGACCAGGCGGCTTTCTCTCTCTCTCTCTCTCTCTCTCTCTCTCTCTCTCTCATTCTGACCCTCTCTAGTTAAATTAAAATAAATAAATGAATAAATAAATTTTTAAAAAGTTAAATAAAATCTTTAAAAAAATTCTATGCCTAGTGAATATATTTTCCAAAAATAACAGCTAAATAAAGACCTTTTTTTTTTTCTTGGAGAGGTTTTTGCTATAGGGCGCATGTGCTTGCCAGAGAGACAGAGAGAGACAGAGAGACAGAAAGCGAGAAATCACCCCCCGGGGGGATGACCACGCCACAATCCCTTCTCCTCCATTCTCCTCTCAAGATCTTGGGCACACACGCACATGTGCCCGGCATAAGTTTAAGCCACCAGGTCTGGGACTTGAACCACAGTCGACTACATGGGAGTCCGGCCACATAGCCATTACTCTAACTGCTGATCCCAATAAAGACCTTTTTTATACAAAGAAAGCTGAGATAATTCATTGCCAGTACACAGCATGATAAAAAAAAAAGATTAAAGAAAGTTATTAGAAATAAGGTGGAACCAGTGGTTAGTGTAATGGCTATGTTGCTGGACTCCCATGTAGTCGACTGTAGCTTGAGTCCCAGACCTGGTGGCTTAAACTCACGCCAGGCATGTGTGTGTGCATGCCCAAGATCCTGAAAGGAGACTGGAGGAGAAGGGATTGCAGCATGGCCATTCCCTCTGGGGGGTGATTTCTTGCCTTCTGTCTCTCTTTTTCTCTCTGTCTTTCTGGCAAGTGTACATGCTCTATAGCAAAAACCTCTTAAAAAAAAAAAAAAAAGAAAAAGAAAAAGTAAAAGAAAGAAGGAAAATTTTATCAGATGGATGGTTAGAGGGGCCATCAGGTGGCATGGCAGTTAAAGTGCTGGACTCCCACATGCCAGCTCTGGTTCAAGTCCCAGATCTGGTGGCTTGAAAATAATTCCAGGCACATGTGCATGTGTGCCCAAAATCTCGAGAAGAGAATGGAGGAGAAGGGATTGCAGTATGACCATCCCCTTGGGGGGAAGAGGGGTGTGATTTCCCACATTCCCTCTCACTGTCTCTCTCTGCCTCTCTCTGGGGAGCACATGTGCCCTATGACAAACCTTAATTTTTAAAAAATTTGTAAATGACTATTATTTAAAGTAAAAATACAGACATGATATAGTGAGATAAGAAAGATGTGTAAGGAATAAAATGGAAATATACTGTTGTAAGATTCATACATTATAAATGAAATGTCCTAATACTATTTGAAGGTAGACAGGAAGAAGTTTTAAAAAGTATATGACCAGCCACTTCAAACTGGAGCTGCCAAACTTCAGTTTACAGATCAAATTTGGCTCTCTGCCTATTTTTATAGACAAAGTTTTATTGGGACACAGCCATAACCATTTGTGTACATGTGGTATATGGTTCCTTTTGTGCTACAGTGGCAAAATTTGAGTAATTATAACAAAAAACATATGGCTTTTGAGGCCTGGAATATTTACTTTATGGCCCTTTACAGAAAAAGCTTTACCAACCTCCAATTTAGAAGCCAGTTATAAAAATTAGTAGAATGCTCAAAAATAGCCCAACTAACACAGAAGAAGGAAAAGAAGAAAAAAGGAATAAAGAATAGATGAGACAAATAGTAAGACAGTAAGTTTAAACCCAGCTATATCAATAATTACATTAAATGTAAATGGTCTAAATATTCCAATTAAAACCACAGATACTAGGCTATTTAAAAGAGCAAGACCCAAATATATACTGTTTTTAAGAGAGTCATTTCAAATAATAACTGGTAGACCATCGAAACATTAATCAGACTGTTTAAAGCAAAAGTAACAACACATTCTGGGGTTTATAAAAATGTATGAGAATGGATAAAACCGAGCAACAGAAGTAATTTAGTGGTAGAGGTCAGGGTGGAGATGACTGTGAATTTAGGGAGCAATGGATATATTCTCTTTTTTTTTTTTTTTTTTGGAGAGGTTTCTCGCCATAGGGCGCGTGCGCTCGCCAGACAGACAGAGAGAGACATAGAGACAGAAAGCGAGAAATCACCCCCCAGGGGGGATGGTCATGCCGCAATCCCTTCTCCTCCATTCTCCTCTCGGGATCTTGGGCACGCACGCACGCACACGCGCCTGGCGTGAGTTGTAAGCCACCGGGTCCGAGACGCGAACCGCGGTCGGCTACGTGGGAGTCCAGCGACATAGCCATTACGCCAACTGCTGGTTCCCTAATCTTCAGAGTTCTTTAAGACTGACACAGTATCTATTGTTACCGCCCTGGAGAGGTGGAGACTGAAAAGTCACATGCCAAGTTTGTGGCAGGGCCAGATAGACTAAAGCCTAAGTTTTCTGTGGTTACCTGAATCTATTGACTTTGTTTAAAGGAATCTGTATGCTCAAGCTATGTCTCAAGATATTACCAGAGAGAGAGACATTTAGATTTGCAAATCTAGTAGTATTTTCAAAGCCATTAGCCAGTGAACAGGATACTATGAAGGGATACACACAATAATGTATGAAGTATATTCCTACCTTTTGAGCTTATTTCTTGGGGTGATAATACCCATATCAGCAAATATGGCAAGTAGCTACTAGTATAAAGTGTCATTTGCTCAGTACCTCCCCCCAAAAAAATAATAATACAGGGGGCAGCAGGTGGCGTGGTTGATAAAGGTGCTGGATTCCTACATGGCCAACTGTGGTTTGAGTCCTGAGTATGGTGGCTTGCTTTCTCACTTTCCCTTTCTCTCCCTCTCTCTCTCTCTCTTTCTCTCTCTCTCACTCTGCCTCTGGTCAGATTTTTAAAAATAATAACAAATGAAATTAAATAAATGATTCTTTTGAAAAATGATACAGACGGTAGATGTTACAGCAATTCTAAGGAAGTGATGACTTCTATGGACTGAGTTAGGGCAGCAGGAAGGCAGGTGCTAGAGATGAAGAGTGGGTAGGATTCAGGTGGTCCGAAAACATGGAGGAGGGGTTTCTAAACAGTATGGGAGAGAGATGATGAAGACGGCATCAACAGAGGCTTAATTTTTTAAGGGATTATTTATTTTATTTGTTATTAATTTTTAATTTGCCATAGGGCACATATGCTCACCAGAGAGTTGGAGTGGGGGGAGTGAGAAAGCAAGCTGCCAGGTATGGCACTCAAACCGTGGTCAGCCATGTGGGAGTCCAGCACCTTAACCACCATACCTAACCTGCTGGCTCCTGAACAGAGACTGCTTTTGGCATATCTTATTATTTCCTTGCAGCCCCTTCTTCCAGGAGCTCAAAATACTCATTGCCTCACCATGGTGGCACAGCAGAAGTGCAGTGGAAACACTGAGGCCATGTGGGAGGTCCCAGATTCACATTTTTCAGTCTCCCTGTGCACGCCAGGCATGCACACAGGTCCCTGATGCTGACTGGCCGGAGGCGCGACTGTGGGCTGGAGGCCCTGCTGGGTGTGTGCCTCTCTCTTTCTCTGCCTCCTCCTCATGGGAGAAATATTTTCAAGAAAATCGTTCATTGGTCTAGCCTGTGGCCTGCTGGTTAAGGGAGCTGGGTTCCACGTGACTGTGCAATTAGAGTCCTGGCCATGGTGGTTTAAAAAACATACCAGGAACATGTAGGTGTCCAAACTCCTGACAGGTAGAGAAATGGAGGAGAAGGGGTTATGTCACATCCACATTGGGAGGGGCTTTCTCACTCTTCCTCTCTGTTTTTCTGTCCCCCGATGAGTGTACGTGTGTACGTACCCCCTGGCAAAAAAAAAAAAAAAAAAAAAAATTAAAGAATTATTTAATTTTATTTATTATTTTTTAATTTGCTACAAAGCACATGAACTCACCAGAGAAAGAAAGAGAGTGAGAAAGCAAGTCTGTAGATCAAGGACTGTAACTGTGGTCAGCCCTGTGGGAGTCCAGTGCCTTGACCACCACACCACCTGCTGGCCCTAAACATTTTTTTAAAAAGAAAAAAAAAAATGTTCATTAACTGTCTCTAAATGACATGGTGACTTAAGAGTAGTTTGCGACCAGCAGATGGCATAATGGTTATGTTTCTGGACTCCCACATGGCTGACCATGGTTCAAGTCCCAGACCTGGCGGCTTGAAACTCATGCTGGGCATGTGTGCGTGCACGCCCAAAATCCTGAGAGGAGAATGGAAGAGAAGGGACTGATGTGTGGCCATCCCTCCCAGGGGGTGATTTCTTGCTTTATGTCTGTCTGTCTTTCGCTGTCTCCAGTAAGCGCACACACTCTATAGCAGAAATTTATCTTTAAAAAAAAAAAAAGGTAAAGAGTAGTTTGCGATGTCAGGACATAGAAGAACACATTGCTGGGCTGGCCCCGAAGCACAGCAGCTCAGTGCTGTGTCTGGGGAGCTGGGTCCCACATGGCTTACCTGAGGCTCAGATCCTAGCCCCAGTGGCTTGAAAAACTCACCAGGTGTATGCACACATGCCAAAGTCCTGGCAGGATGGACAAGTGGGAGGAAAAGAATTGTGTGTAACCACACCGTACTGGGGAGTTCTCCCTATTTCTCTTGCCCTCCGTGTGTGTGTGTGTGTGTGTACACAAAACTTTAAACAAAACAGATTTTCCAAGAGGAAAATATTCAGTTGAGGGTTATAAAGATAATTAATTTTGGAAAATAAGAATAGGCCATGTAGAATCTAACATTTGTTTCAGTTCAGTAAACGTTCATTGAGTGTCTGCTGTGGCTGTCGGTAATGTGTTGTGCCAGCAACTATTGGGGTGCACTGAAAAATACAAGTATACATATATATATACACACATACATGCACTTTTCTTTTTTAGTTTTCTGTAGGGCATATATACTTGCTGGAGGTGGGGGGAGTGAGAAATCACCTCCTGGGGGGGATGGCCATGCTGCAATCCCTTCTCCTCTGTTCTCCTCTCTGGATTTTGAACACACATGCACACGAGCCTGATATGATTTTTCAGGCTGCCAGCCTGGGGCTCGAACCACTCAATTGGCCATGTGGGATCCAGCCACCTTAACCTCCATGCCACCTGCTGGCCCCAGTGCAGTTCTGTTCTTAAGGAGTTCACATGCTGGTGGGTTGGGGGCCACAACAGGAAATGTTTAACTTGCTCCTTAAAAATAAAAATGGCAGAGTGGAAGTGGCATATTTAAGGTTTGATATGATGGTAGTTCAAGAACTACACTGAAATTGGGGAAAACTGGAAATCTAGAGACCAGTTGATAAAAAGAGTTTGCACCCACCTAAGCTTACCAGCTCGTGTTCAAAGAGCGCCCTGGACGGAGGTTACAGTGTGTGGGGGCACAAGGGCATGCTCAGACACGTGCTGCGGTGAACCCCTCGTCACCGAGACAGGACCGTCAGTGTAAAATAGTGCTGCACACTCGTGGTCTCCACGCCCTCATCCGCTCATCCACTCAGCAGATACGAATCAAGCTCTTACTGTAGGCCTGACCACATCCCCGCCTGGATGGAGTTCGCATTCTCGGGACAGCCAGGCCAGGCCGAGTGAGCTGTGTGAGCAGGTGCCCACGTGTTGTCGGCCACATAGCAAGGAGCCAGTCACTGTCGGTTACTGGGTTTGAACTTGAGATCGAATGAAGTCCTTACTTTGGGGAAGGTACCTCTACAAGGTGGCAGGGGGTGTGCTGGGACCATGCAGTTAACACAAGCTGAGTATGAAAGAACTGCCCCTCCTGCCTGAAAGCAAGGACTTGGCTGAGGAGAGCTGTTAGCGAGGTCAACAGTTTTACGAGTTCTGGATCTCCGTTGTGTTGCTGTACTGGCCTGCACTCAATTTCTCTGCCATGAGCCTTATTGCCGTACCCCAGTACCCCATAAAGTACCCCAGCCTTACTATAACTTTTACAATAATCCTGAAGGAATGCGGATCCACTAAGGCGGCAGCTGCAAACGGGAATTACTCCCATTAGATTCACCCCACCCTCCTGGAAAATGTCAATAAAGAATGCTACATTCACTTCTCCTACTGGGGATTACATAGATAAGCATTAGAAAGGTTTAGGTTAAAGCTACTAATTGGCAAAACGATCTCAGTAGCTGGAAGGGGCTCAGGAACTCCAAAGATCGTGAGCCACCTTTAATCTCCGGACAAGGGAAGACTGCTGTTCCCCAAGCCACAGCCATTGTATAGAGCAGCACGTAGAGGGTCCCAAGTACACAGTAACCTTTAGGTCAGTCATTAAGCTGCTCACAAGACCACATTTCCTTTCCATGTAGACATTAGACTCACCCTCTTAGCTGTGGACTACCCCAGAGATAATACAGGTATTCCACTTTAGTATATACTAACCTTGTCTTTACTAAACCAGACAGGATTTATTTCTAGGCCCTTGTAACCAGCAATTTGCTGCTACCCTAGCCTGAGGCTGAAGTTCTCAAGCTGACCTGGGGCTCAAGTTCTCAAGCAGATCTGGGACTGAATTTACCAAGCCGGCCTGGGACTGAGGTTATTAAGATTCCTGGGAGCCCTCTCATCCAAAAGACCCTCCCCAGTAATCAAGATCTAAGGAGAGAACCACCAGACAAATGGACTTCCTTGTTCTAAGAACTATGAGTGTTTATACCTAAACAAAACAGACGTCATGTTTTATGATTATTGTTCCTACGCTTTGAATGCTTTACCTTTTGGAGTAAAATCTTTCACTTCCCCTCACCCATCCTACTCCTGTAAAACTCCTTCAATAATAAATACGCATGTGTCCTGGCGATCAGGGCTGCAGTCTGGAGCTTACTCTGGCTGTAGCCGGCTGAGAACATGCTAAAGGGCGTGAGGTCTCAGTCTGATTCCTGTTCACCCATGTCACCTTCCTGTGTACCCACCCCGGCTGGAGCAGGGCTTCCGGCAGGGGTGGAGATAAACTCATTTACAGATGATTTTTCGGATGTTACGTAGGCAAATCAAACCTTTTGCTCATTTCTGGGGTAATGAGGTTATATGCTGTGTTAGACGATTGTCGGTATTAGACCACGCTTGCCATTAAAGATGAAGTGGTGAAGCAGGTGCTGTTCTGTGCATCGAAAGGGGTGTGCTCTCTTCCCCGTTGGCTGATTTTGTGGGCTCCCTGAGTTCCTGAAAAGGCTCATTATTGTCACTGACGATGCCTCGCAGAGCCCTTTGTGTCATTATTTAGTGACTGACTGCTTTGGCAAAAGCTATGTCAATTCTTTTGTTAACTGTAACAGCAGTCAAAAATGATGTAAGGGAAGAAGGGATAAATGAAACAAAGACTGCGAAGTGCGTGCACGTGTACACATACACATCTTTTAGATCAATTTCAGGGTATGATCGGGTCTCGTGTGTCACATAAAACACTGAACATCGCAATGTAACATTCATTTTCTGGTTCTCTCATTCAGATGTGACCTGTTACCAGCAGCAAATTCTTGAGTTTTTCCTTGCTAGCTTCCCTTTGGCCTTACTGCTCTCAGTCAGAAGGGACAGCTTGGTGGTTACACATGGAAAGCAGAACCAACTCCTTTTGGTGCACATTCTTTGCAAGAAGATTACATCTTTGTATCAACCCTCTTTTCCTGAAAGGCTGGGGATAGGAGATGGCTGTATTTACTCTTGTTGGAAAGCCAAGATTTGATTTGACTTTCACTCCAAGAAAACACTTGCTTCTGTAGAAACCAGAAATGGTTAGGAGTTGGGGAATTAGGACCTTACATTTTGCCTCCAGATAAAATGCTTTGCATTAAATTTGTGATGAGATTTCTGGCTGAGCAGATGATGTCACTTCTGCAACGTGGTGTGGTGTGCATGTGTGCTTTTTAACAATGAGCACTGTAGACGTGGAACTAGTTACATGGACTTTTCTGGTCCCTTTGTAGATGTGAAGCCCTCCAATATGCTAGTGAACACAAGAGGACAGGTCAAACTGTGTGACTTTGGAGTGAGCACTCAGGTGGGTCTCTCCTTCCTCCCAGCTTTCATCCCTGCAGTCCCCACTTTTCCCCACTTTCCATTTTCAACCTACTCTCCGGACTGAAAAAAAATCGCCCAGCTGCCAGACAAACAGAAACTGCATCTTTTCCTCGGCTGGGAGTGTGATTCATTTTTAATCTCCGAGCGCGTTTCCTTCATCAGAATATGATTGTTCATTGTTTAATGACAGTAAAAACTGCTGATATTGTAATTACTACTTACGAATAGCAAACTTCATTGATATGCAGCTTTGATATGAAAGCGTTTTGGCCAGACAAAAGGGAGGGCAGAGTGGGAGCTGTGCCTGGGGAGCCCAACTGGCCCACAATAAAAATTAATATTGGGAGCAACAATGGTGGAGGGCCATTACAATGTGCAGCACAAATTTTAATTAATTTCCATTTTGGGCCTCCCCTGAGTACCCCGGTGATAGTGACCCACGAGCGTGCTGTGATGTTGATTTGAATTGCAGCCACCTTTACTCCCAGCCAAACACGAAGACCAAAGCGAAGGTCATCGCTGTATTATGAGTTGTCAAAGTCTGTTATCCCTCCAGCGTATTTAGCGCGCGCCTCATTCTGGTGCGCCACAGGGCTTCGTTCACTCCTTGAGCCATCTGACTTGAAAAAACGAGTGTGTTCACATCCTACTTCAAATTGACTTTTTATATCAGGCGGGTTTGGGGTACTAAAGCGATACGCATCCTGCTTAAGTGAATTGTTTAAGGTTATCTGCTATAAACCGTAATGCCGTGCTTGTTTAAATTGGAAATCGCATTCAAAAGAAAAGAGAGATTTAATCATTTTTAATGCCTTTGTAGATAAATTTGTTCCCTTTTACATAATTTTTAGTTGATTTATAGGAATGATGATTGTAGGTTAAATGAGGAATAATTGCCCATTTTATTTCCACATTATCTTTATATTGTTCTAACAGACTGTTTTGTCTCATAGCTGGTGAATTCTATAGCCAAGACGTATGTTGGAACAAATGCTTATATGGCGGTAAGTAAACTTATGCAAAAATAGCATTTAAAACCAACGTCTTTATCTTTATGTACTCAGTAATGTATAATTCTTGAATTAATTCCGCAGTGTTAGCTGAGCAGACCATAAATTACAAAGTCAATCCAGACATGATCCAATTTTTAAATCTTTCTAAAAGACATTGGGGTTTATAAAGGAGCTACCAACGTACCTGACTGTGTTGACTTAACTGGTTGATTCAAGTGTGAAATCGCTGAGTTTTGAAGTTTAGTCCTACAGAAAAATTGCACCTTATAGCACATTGGCTACTTTCCCACGTTGCTTATTTAATTAATCTTGAAGTGTACCAAAATATCAGTCAATAAGATCGGCTGTTTTTTCCAGGAATACAAACATTCTTTGACATCTGATCAAAATTAAATTATTGATGTAACCAGCTTTTATTTATGGACCTCTGGCTATAAGAGTTTAGCAGATACTTTTCTTTAGAACTTGTACCTGTATATTTTGTTTAGTTGTTGGGTTCATGGCAATTATAAGATACTTTATCTGGTTTCACTGAAATAAATATACCAAAAATAAAAAATAGAAGCATACAGCTGTTCCAGAGACCAGTGTGGGCTTCATTTTGACCTCTTTTGAGTAAGGAAGGCTATTTGCATTCATAGAAAATGCCATAGTTGGGACCAGCATGTAGCATAGTGGTTAAGGAGCTGGACTCCCACATGGCTAACTGCAGTTCAAGTCCCGGACCTGGCAGCTTTCTCTCTCTCTCTTTCTTCCTCTGGTTAAATTAAAATAATAATAATTAAATTATTAATTTAAAAATATATATCACAGTGTTTTCATTTCCACAATCTCTTCAAGAGTGTGAGAGGAGGGGCTGGCAGGTGACCTGGCAGTTGAGGGCACCAGACTCTCATATGGCCACCCACGGTTCGAGTCCCGGACCTGGTAGCTTGCTTTCTCACTTTCCCTCTCTCTCTCTCTTTAACTCTATCCCTCTCTGGTTAAATTAAAATAAACAAATAAATAAAGTTAAATAAAATAATTCTCTTTATTTTCTGAATATTTTTTTTTTTGTTATAGGGCACGTGCATGTGCCAGAAAGAGAGACAGAGACAGAGAGACAGAAAGTAAGAAATCACCTCCCAGGGGGGATGGCCACGCCGCAATCCCTTCTCCTCTATTCTTCTCTTGGGACGTGGGCACACATGCACACACGCCCGACTTGAGTTTAAGCCACCGGGTCCAGGCCTCAAACCTTGGTTGACTACATGGGAGTCCAGCGACATAGCCATTACATTACATTTTATTTGGTCCCAAATAAAATAATTCTTTTTTTTTTTTTTAAGTGTGAGGGAGAAATACATGCAGGAAGCTTACCTAGTATCACTTTTAGAGCTGAGTTGTGTTTTATTTTAACATCTTAAAGTTAATTTTTGTAATGAAACCTTCTAGTTTTATGTAAGTAGTCCCTTTTACTTTCGATAGCATTGGTTTATGTATCACGAAATGCACTGATGTTAGTATGGACAGAACTGTGGGTCTTATACTCAATATTCGTTATTCCAGTATTATCTTAATTTAAAAGATCTCAGTGTAGATGGGCCCTTGACCTTATTCTCAAAATACTGCAAAACATTTTGTTTTTTTTTCAGATAACAGAACAGTTCATTTTTATCTTGCATGGTTTTAAAAGAAAATGTATTCTTTGTCATGTTTTGAGTTGATGTAAAAAAACTAATGGATTAACCTCTAAAGTCATCGTAACTGTTTTCACGACACTTAATCACCTTCCTGGCTCTACCAGGCTAGATGGGATTGGTGAGCCACATTATAGTTAACAGAGTCCTGTTGGATGTTACAATTTCAGTCTTTAAAAAGAACATGAAATAGTGTGATTTAAAAACAAAAAAGCAAAAGCATACCAAAAAACCTGCCAATGAAACAACACCTCAACTCCCCATCATGTTCTTAGTAGCTTTAAATTGCTCTAATAATTAAATTGCATTCTGTTTGAATGTACAAATCCAGACTACAGTTGTCTTCCCAAGTGTACATTGAAGAAATTACTTTTTTTCCTTTTTGTTTATGGATGGATGTGATGCGCCCATCTGTTAATTGAAAATGTGAGGATTAAAATTATGAAACGTTAGCTCAGATTGGCAAAGCTAAAATTGCCTTGCTTGCTGGGTGAGTGAATTCCAGTCATCATGTTTATAGTGGGAGCTGTAAGCAGCCTAAGACAGCAGGGCAGGGGCGGCGAGCACCTCGCAGTGAGAGCGGGAGCTTCACTCGATCCAGTCGGCTCTTGCTGGCCAAGCTTTTGCCTATTTGGTGTGCAGTCAAAGGTTCAGGGGGACGAAAGATATGTACAACCTGTATTATTCTCTTTATGGGTATCGATACCTGCCCTCGAGCTGCTGCAGTCTCTTCAGGGAGAAGTGCTGGATGTTTTGTTGTTTGGGGTTTTTTGTAACCACAATTGGTTCTCATTTTAGCTGGTCTTTTATAATTTTGAGTTGAATGTGCGTCTCTATGCCAAGTGTCAATGAGCGGTAGCTCTCAGACCAAATTCGGCCTACCGCCTGTTTTTGTAAATAAAGTTTTATTGGAACACAGCCGTGCCCATTTGTTCTATGCATTCTGTCTGGCTGCTTTAGCACCACAGTCGCAGAGTTGAGTACTTGTGACAGTTGCAGCAGAGAGCATATGGCCTACAAAGTGGCGAATATTTACTGCCTGGCCCTTTACAAAGAAAGTTTGCCAGCCGTAGTCCGTGCCAGTGAAAGCTGTATCTGAAACTGAGTATCTTCAATTAATCAACCAGCATTTGGTGAGCTCCTTCCATGCTGCCGGTCGGGTCCAGTGGAACCATTCTATCATCTGGATAAGATGCAGGCAGAATGGGAACATCCCTTTATACAGGAGCGTTGTGTGTGACTTAACTAAGGCCGCGGTTATAACGTGCACTTAGGAAGTTAGAGGGCACACGGGGCACGGGCGTAGTGATTCAGATATGTGTGCAAAATTCGCTTGCCACAGAGGACTCACTGTGCAAGGAGGAGGAGAGGCTCAGAAATAGAAGGCACTGTGGCCTGGCTGGGGCAGGGGGTGGAACAGAGCACAGGTAATACGTTCTGAGAACACGTAAGTGGGGGTGCTCTCCTGCAATGACCCCATTTTACATCTGTCCCCTTACCTTATGTCCACGCATACTCTCTACAGTGATAGTAACATCAAAAATAGTAATAACGAGGACAATTAGCACTGTGTGCCAGTGGCTCTCCCAGGCCTGGACATACAGGAATTCTTTAAATCCTCACAGGAGCCCTATTAAGAAGGTGCTATTACTGTTCTCATTTTACAGATAAAGAAGTGGAGGTAAGAGAAGTTCAATGACCGGCTCCGGTTCTTAGAGCTTAGCAACGAAGTCAGGGTTAATGTCCGGGTCTCTCACCATGTCCATACTGCTCACATCTCCTCCAGTCCAGATGAAGTTCCCAGGACAGGGTTTACTCTGCTCACTCCGTGTCCAGTGAGAAGACAGAGGGGAATGTTGGATCCACGGACACACTACTTTTTAGGAGTAGAAGGGTTTTCAGCTGTCATCTAGAAGGATGATCAAAGGGATCTGGATGACTTTGAGACCTAAACTATTTCTCAGAAGTTCTTTTTGTTTGTTTGAAATATATACTTTTGTTTGTGATTCTGTAACAACAGAGACAGTATGTTTTTAAAGATTTTTGAGAAAATATTTATATGTCAGCTACTCAAACTATTGCAAAGCAAACACCCAGCACACAATTCACACATAAACCTTCTCAATTCAGCCCTGACTACCTAGTATTCTGTGAAAAACCGTCTGCTAGCAAAGATCAGTCTCTTTTTCTTCCTTCAAAGTCTTCCTCAAAGTAATCCTCTGGTTGTGGCTGCTCTTTTGCGATCACTACTGGTTACAATGCTGGGCTGGAGAAGTCCAGGTTATTTTATGGTAGAGCTTCTTTCATATGGCTTCTCTAATCCTCTCTGCCAGGCAGAACTGTTTGTGGTGCCAGGCCATCTTTTCAAGAGCTTCTGTTGGCTTACTTGAGAGCCACCTTAGTTCCATAGTTTTCTGGTTTAATCTTCAGATAGGACATTCCAGTCAAAGCCCTGTCCAATAAGGAGTATTTCCAATTTCTGATTCAAGGCAACAGATATTATTGAACTTATGCAAATAACCATTCTGCCACAAATAAGAATACTCCCAAATATTTTCTTATTCCAGAAGGGTCAGGAAGGGAGAAAGGCTTGTTTCCATTAAAAGAAACAAACGAGAAGAAAAAACATTTTAACGAATTGCCGATCCTATCAACAGCTCAAAAGAAACCAAAATCTTTACATTGGGGGGAGAAAGCATAGTAAAAAAAAAAAATCAGTAATGTTTTACTCAAAAGCCATAGAGTTCTATTTCACCAGTTCAGTCTTACGTAATTTATCTCTCTTCTGTTGAATTTGCAGTGTCTGTGGCCCGATCCTTCCGTTTCAATCCCAGAAGTGAACATTCAGCGTTACTAGTGATATTTCTTGTCCCTAGCATTAAGTCGGTCATTTTCTTGGTTACTTTTTGTTCTCTTTAGTCTTCCTGGCAAAGCACTCCTTTCAGAACTTCTTGAAGAGCTGGTTTGGTGTTGGTAAATTCTTTCAGGTTTTGTTTATCTGAGAATGTTTTTATCTTTTCTTCCATATGAAGGATAATCTTGCTGGGTTTGGTATTCTTGGTTGAAACTGTTTTTCACTTAACACTCGGAGTATTTTTTCCTGTTCTTTCCTTACTCGCATTGTTTCTGATGAAAGATCTGGTGTTGGCCTGTAGGGTGACCTTTATAAGGGGCTGATATTTCCCTCTTGCCAATTTTAGTATCTGGTCTTTTTCTGTGGCTTTGGCAAATCTGGCTATGATGTGCCTTGGAGAAGATCTTCTTGGGTTGATTCTGTTAGAGGTCCTTTGCATTTCTTGGGTCTGGATATTTGAGGGCCTCTCTAGGTTTGGAAAGTTTCCTTCCAGGATTTCGTAGAATAGATTATAAATGTCCTTCTTAGTTTCTTTACCTTCTGGGATACTGATTTTCCAGATGTTTGGGTGTTTAATGGTATCTGGTATTTCTCATATGGTTTTTTTTTTTTTTGGGGGGGGGTTATTTTCTCAGCTTTTTTCTAGGTCAGAGGTTTTGTCTTCAGCATCCAAGATTCAACTTCTGCATGGGCTAATCTGCTTTTAATACTTTCAAAGGAGGTTTTGATTTTCTGTGTTGCAGCCTTCATCTCTAACAGCTCCATTTGATTCTGTTTTATGGTGTGTATTTCCTCTTTTAGATCGTGGAAGAACTTCCTCACCTCCTGGAGCTCCTCTCTTTTCTCCTGCATCTTCTGGAGTTCACTGTCTCTCAGCTCTTACATCTCGTTTAGTTTTGTCACTATGAATATTCTGAATTCTCCGTTGGACATTTCCACAAGTTGCACTGTGCTATCTATGGATAATGAAGGATTGTTCTTTTCCTTTAGGGGAGAAATATTTTCTTGGTTTCTCGTATTTCTTGTACCTCTGAGGTGGTTTCTGGTCATTCTGTGACAAAATCTCCTCCACCATGTTTTGCAATGTGGTATCCACAGAAAGATTTTGAGTTCAGATTTATAAAATGAGTTTCTTCCTGAAGGCAGGAGGTTCAGTAAGTGTTGAGGATTTCAATGACCCTGTCTCAGTGTTTTGGTAATCTAAACGATGGAGTTTAGAGCATAGCTTAGTCGCCTTGGTCCCTGAACGCACCAGGACACACCTCACGTTTAAAATGGCCTCTGTCTCAGTGTTTCGGGGGTCTAGAAGATGGGCTGTTTCTCAGAAATTCTAATTCTTAATATGTTACTCTTTTTTTTTCTTTAATACATCTTTAATTTTCTCAGTGTTAGTAGAGTGACAATAAAGTACTGTGGTATCTGTATTTTTTAACATCAAGGGGAAATTACATTGGTTTATGCTCTCAGTCCCTTATGTCTGTTCATTCCCTGTCAGCCCCGGGTGGAAATTGCATTATAGTCTGTGATCAAAATCACTTTAAATCTTCATTGCTTGGGACCAGCAAATGGCATAATGATTAGGTCGCTGAACTCCCATGTAGTCTACTGTGGTTCGAGTCCCAGACCCGACAGCTTAAAAACTCATGGCAGACACATGTGTGCGTGCCCAAGATCCCAAGAGGAGAATAGAAGAGAAGGGATTGTGGTGTGACTTTTCCTGGGGGGGGGGGGGGGGGGGGGGGAATTTCTCGCTTTCTCTGTCTCTCTCTCTCTCTGGTGAATGTACATGCCCAATAGCAAAAATCTCTTTAAAGAAATTAAAGTCACTGCTTTTTGTTGTTGTGTAGTATATAAAAGTGCTTCCAACATCTTATCAGTGTCCACTATTTTGGTGTTTTTGTTTGAAGATATTTGTTGTATCACCAACTGTCTGCTTTTGGCAACTTTTTTCGAGCAGTTTTCAGGATCGTTCTAGATTGGCTGATAATGGTACCAGCTAAAATGTTATTTTATTTTTATTTACTTATTTATTTTTAGAGAGAGATTTTTGCTATTGGGCATGTACATTCACCAGAGAGAGAGAGAGACAGAGACAGGAAGTGAGAAATCATTCCCGGGAGGCATAGCCATGCTGCAGTCCTTTCTCCTCCGTTCTCTTCTTGAGATTTTGGGCACACACGTGCATGCGTCCAGCATATTTAAGTTGCCAGGTACGGGACTCGAACTGAGGCCAACTGCATGGGAGTCCAGTCACCACTATGCCATATACTGGTCTCAAATGTTACTCTATTTTTAAGATAGTCTCTAAAATTTTAACCAACTATTCAGTCACTGTGGCTTATGTATTATACAGTTTTAAAATAAAATGGAAACTTTTGACATCGTGAATAACTGAAGTTTTGAAATTAAAAAAAATTTACTCATATACTTGTCCTTTGATTCCAGAAAGTCACCCTCAGTGTCTTTCTGCATTTGACAAGGGAGCCCTGGGGTGGCGTGTGGCACACAGAGGAATTACAGTCACACGCTAGACCGGGGCTGGTTCTGGGAAGTGTGGTGTTAGGTGATCTCGCCGTTGTGCAGACATCATAGTGTGTTCTTAACGGTATTGCCTGCTCACACTTGGCGCACACGGCACTGCCTGCTAAACTCACATGGGCGCACGTCATACGTGACGTCTGTTGAGCAGAACAGCGTCGTGCAGCCCGACCGCTGGGTGAAAGCCGAGTCACGGAGGATCGTCAGTGCCAGCTGAGACACGGCCCTCGAGAGCCTCTCCAAGTCCCACCTTTAGTCACCGCCACCACTCCACACTGTCCTTACTAAGAACAGGGCCGTGTTTGTTTTGTTTTGTTTTCTCTTCACTGAAACCCCAGTACAGAGATGCTTCAGCCGAGAGTCACTTTCCTATTACTTAGTTTTCGACCCTGGTGACAGCTGCCACGTGAGAAAGTGACCTCAGATTTGGTTGCTCACTGCCAGGCGTCCACCACAGATGTTCTGTCACAACGCAGTACCTGGTGGCTGGTTTCGTTCTGTGTTGTTGTTGAGGGGAGAGGACAGGGCAGGCCCCCTTGGCCTCAAGTCTGAGAACAGCTCTGAATTATGCAGCCTGGGGCTGTCAGACTCAGAGCGTGTGGGGCTCCTCTTGTGCCCATGTCAGTTTGGGGCCTGGGCACATTCCCAGTCTTGCTCTCCTCAGGAATTCGAGGATATTGTAGATCCACGAAGCTTGCCACCTCCTCCTGCCGCGTGTTCTTACGCAGACACCGCGTCCCAGTACAACTTCGCTCTGTTAACTTAGCTCAAGGACGATTTCTCCAGCGAGAGGTTATCAGAATCTCATCCTTTGGGAGTTCTCTTATCTGCCACCTGTTATCTGGAAACGGTATCGTTTTTCTCTTTGTTTTAATATAATTTTCCTATGCTCTGTTTTCTGCTGATGGTTCGTGTTTGTGATAGTAGTTCAACAGGCAACTCTAATGAATGTATTAATCTCAACGTTGGTACTGCCAGAGTATTTTGTGTATCCACTTTGTGTGTGTGTGTGTGTGTCGTTTTTTAAAAAATTATTTATCTTTCTTTATTATCATAATTACTATTTTTTATTTTGCTGTAGGGCACATGAGTTCACCAGAGAGAGAGAGAGAGGGAAAGTGAGAAAGCAAGCTGTCAGGTCCAGGACTTGATCCACAGTCAGCCATGTTGGAGTCCAGCATCCCAAGCACCTCGCCACCTGCTCTGTGTTTTCTCTGTTCTGGAGAATGTTCTATATTTTGTTAACTATTGATATCATTGCCAGTGAGTGAAGAGATGGAGACAGGGAGGAAGACAGGACAGAGAAGGCAGTGTTTGGTTTCTTTAACAATTCCAGAGGATTTTACTCTTTTCACCTTTGCTGGATGC
This sequence comes from Tupaia tana, assembly GCA_026018925.1. NCBI lineage: Eukaryota > Metazoa > Chordata > Mammalia > Scandentia > Tupaiidae > Tupaia > Tupaia tana. The sequence continues at coordinate 3,826,975 of JAKSZU010000023.1, read as the reverse complement.
TCTCATTAGACATGAATAACAATGATATATGGGGATGTTATATTAGGGCACTTGAAGGAACTCGGTTTTAGGTCATGCTGAAAACCAACTATGGGACCAGCAGATGGCGTAACGGTTATCTTGCTGGCCTCCCAGATAGTCCCAGTTCAGGTCCCAGACCCAGTGACTTAAAACACTCCAGGCACATGTGCGTGTGTGCCCCAAATCCCAAGAGGACAATGGAGGAGTAGGGATTGTGGTGTGGCCATACGCCCGGAGGGTGATTTCTCACGTTCTATCTCTGTTTCTCTCTCTCTCTCTGTGCCTCCAGTGAGCGCCTTATAGCAAAAAATCTCTCTTTAAAAAACGAACGAACAAACAACTGTGTGGGCTGGCCTGTGACCTGGCGGTTAAGACTGCTGGATCCCACATGACCGACTGTGTGGTTCAAGTCCCAGATCTGGCTTCCTGGGAAACACGCTGGGAGTGTATGTTCAAATCCCAGAAGGAGAGAGGAAGGAAGGAAGGAAGGAAGAAAGGAAGGATTGCTGCGTGACCATTTCCCACGGGGGATGCTTTCTCTTTCTTTGTCTCTGTCTCTCTCCAGTGAGCACACACCAAACAAAAAAACACAACCAAATGTGCAGTCAGCGTATACTGCATCCCTTAGGTCAGTGTGCACTGACTGCACACCGATGTGCCAGGCAGAGTACTAGGTAGAGATAAATAATATACTGTCTTTGCCTCTTAGTGGAAACAGACTAGCAACAGGTGATTATAACACAGTATGTTACATGAATAACATTTTTGGGGGGTTTTTGCCATAGGGCAAGTGTGCTAACCAGAGAGAGAGAGAGAGAGAGAGAGAGAGAGAGAGAGGGAAAGTGGGGAAATCACCCTCCAGAGGGGGTGGCCATGTCTCAGTCCCCTCTCTTCCCTTCTCCTTATGGGATTTTGAGCACAAATGCATACGTGCTTGGTGTGATTTTCAAGCCACCAGTCCAGGACTTGAACTGTCGTCGTCCGTGTGGGAGTCCAGCATCTTAAGCAGCATGCCACCTGCTGACCCCATGAATACTCTTTTTAATAACCCATAGAGACCGGAGTCTGTCCTTCTGCCTAAAGAGCAGAGGAAGGCTCTGAACCAAGGTGGCCCCCTGCAGGGCCGGTGTGAGCTGTCCCAGCAGGGCTTGGGAAGTCCAGCCTGCTGTGATTAGCTCCTGTCCTGAGCCTGTCCACCTGGGAGGCCTTGGCTTCTCTTATCACTTCGGAATACAGTGCTGGGCGGTGACTCTGGTAAAGGAACGCTGCGTATGCTTTGCACCAGTCCTATCCTTGTAACTTTCCCGGAAGTTTGAAATAAGTTTAAAAATGGGAAGAATTTGGTCCCTGGCATTTGGGACCTATCTGTCAAAATGCAGATTGAATAATAGTGTGTCATTTGTTACTCCACATCTAAGACCCCCAGATTTGGAGGGAGAAGACCTGGGTTCAAGTCTCAGCTCCTTTACTACCTTAGGTCTTGCCTAAATCACATTATTACTCTGAGCCTCTGTTTTCTTCTTTTGTGAAAAAGGATGAAGTCTTCTTCTGGGGTCTTTGTGAAGACTCAGTGAGATCTGTACACACACACATACACACGTGTGCGTGCACATATAATCTGTGTATTGTCTGTATAGCACACACGCACACACATACATACACGTAAAGCAGTTTTACTGTCAATAGCACGCTGTGCAGATGTTGGTGGCCTCTGCTCTAGCTGACCTTGCATTCAGCATATGTTTCGTGGAGCAGCTGAAATCACCTCACGAGGTTCTTCTGTTTTCTTACAGCCTGAAAGAATCTCAGGGGAGCAGTATGGCATTCATTCTGATGTGTGGAGCTTAGGAATCTCTTTCATGGAGGTATGTATTGTTTGCAAATAGTCATATCTGATGTATCTGTGCTGACACATTCAGTGAAGACTTTGAAAGGACACAGAAGTAAACTTTCAGTGCGTCCCTGTGTGTCACACAGAGCTGGACCCTGAAGTCTTCTTGATATCTTTGTATGGCTGGGGCACTGACTCCAAGGTTACCTCCAAACACTGTTCCCCACAGTCTTGTATAAGACTACCTGCAGTGCTTTGGCTTCATGCTAAAGGCGCTGGACTCCCACATGGCCAACCATGGTTTGAGTCTGGGACCTGGCAGCTTGAAAATCAGCTGGGCGTGTGTATGTGCATGCCCAAAATCCCAAGAGGAGAACAGAGGAGTAGGGGTTGCAGTGTGGCCATCCCCCTGGGGGTGAGTTCTCACTTTCCCTCTCACTGCCTCACTCTAGTGAGTGTACATGCCCTATGATAACAAAAATATTAAAAAAAAAAAAAAGAAGTGCAGGTTCCTTGACCTCATCCAAGACCAGTTAAATCTGGACGTCTGCATTTGCAGATCTGCACTGTTACCATGCTTTCTAGGTGACCTTTATGCACACTAAATCTGGAGAAATTCTGTTCTAAAAGACGTTCCAGGAAAATTGTGTACCCTTGTTGGAATGGAACTATAACTTCCAAAGGTAACTGTGGATACTTTAAAAGGTCCAGCCCTATCCATTTGGATGTGTAAGTTCTGTTTGTTTAAAAAAGAAGAAAGCCACCTCGTTCCACTGTTTGCCGTAACGTGTGAGGTGGAGCATGGTGTGATACGGGGCAGAGGGAGGGGAAAGGGGATACGTGTGTAGTACCTTTACTGTTCATAGCTGTATTTAGAATGGACTTCATGTGCTAGATGTAGCCCCACTAAAAACCATGCTAAAGTTCCTATAAAATGACCATTGATCTTTGAGAAAATACATAGGACTTAGGATATCTGGCAGGGCCAGCTGGTTAAGGTGCTAGATTCCCACATAGCTGACCAAAGTTCAAGTCCCAGACCTGGTGGCTTGAAAATTACAACAAATAAACAAATAAATGTTTTTTTAAAAAAATTTAAATACCTAAATTAAGAAAAAAAAAAAAAAAAAAAAAGAAGGATATCTGCTCACAACTTGAATTACAGTAGAGTAGAACCTGGATATTCACCCATGCTTTGAGAATTCCTGTTTTCAGTTACATTGATACAGATATAGGAGGACTTTAAAAAAGTGGCAAGGACTGTTTAAATAAGATCATTGAGTTGCAATCACAGTGCTATCACCTTCTCTCAGTCAGACATTTCTTTCCGTGATTTCTGTCACGCATGAGCAGTTGTATTTGGAACAGATATCTTCAGCGCTGTTCACCTGTGTGAGAGGGAGCAAAAAACAAAGTGTTCAATGCTCATTAAACCATCTTCTGCTGCTGCTCTGGAAAAGGGAATCTAAGAAGAGTTTAGCTGTAATGGCGGACAGATCTCAGGACTGGCTGCCTCGCAGGATCCCGAAAGGCTCGTTTCGTTAGCCTGTTTTGGGAGAAACTAGTGCTTTTGATCTGTGGGACTCAGGCCCTGCTGTTACGTAATTCCACCTTACATATTTTAAATCCTCGTTGATCGTATTTTATAAATGACCGGGTCTGCATAGAACAGTTGAGAAGTTACGTGGTGTAGAGATAGGATCCTAGCTAGGGAAGGTCGAGCTTTGCTTCTAGTTTCCCAAGTGGCCTTGTCCAAGCTGCTGTTCCTCACTGGACCTCAGTTTCCTCATCTGTAAAGTAATGGTCTTGAACCCCCTTTCCAGCCTAGTGTTCTGTCACTCAGCCGCTGCTCACCCTGCTGTTACTCTTCCTTCATTTTCATGCAGCAGCTCTTGGGACACGCAACTGAGACGATGGTACACTCTGGCTGGCATCCAACGCTGAGGCGTAGCAACACTGCACGAGCCTAAGCAATTCATCCCTTCCACATTCGTTGATGCACTCCTGTCCCGAGCTCCTGCTAGGCCTGTTGTCTGGGCTGTGGGGGGATAGAGTGAGTGAGGACAGGCAAGCCTCAGGTCTCTCAGAGTCCCATTCGAGGAGGAGTTGGTGATGTGTGTGGGGAGGGACAGAAAACAGAAGGATAACTACGTAAGTCAGCCCTCTGTGTCTGTTTGCATCTGTGGTTTCTGCATCTGCAGATTCAGCCAACTGCAGGTGCCACCAGACCATGCCAATTGCCATGAAATGGAAAAAAAGGTAGCTCCCTAAAAGAGATAATAAAGAAGTTTATCTGGGGGGTCAGCAGGCGGCGTGGCAGTTAGGACATTGGAATTCCCACATGACTGACCACAGTTCAAGTCCCAGACCTGGCGGCTTGCTTTTTCACTCTTGCTCTTGCCCCCGCTCTCTCTCGTTCTCTGGCAAAAAACTCATGTGGAAAAAATAAATAAATAAAATATTTCTTTTTTTTAAGTTTATCTGTATATTTTTCATCTCATTTATAGCTGATGCTTTATTATTTGTAAGTTGTCTAGAGTGGACTTGAAGTGAGTGGAGTGTGTTGTAGGTTATATGCAAATACTGTGCCATTTCTTGCGGAGCACTTGCCCATCCGTTTTTGGTATCAGTGAGGGTCCTGGAGCCAGTTTCCTGCAGATACTGAAGAATGACTGTGCGCAGTTTGTCCGGTGATGATAAGGCCCAGGGAGAGAAAGGCAGTGGCCAGTCCCCTCTGACAAGGTGCCATTCGAGCAGACTTGGATGCTGAGAAAGGAGGGAGCCCACCTGTCGACGGCAGAAGGATGGGGTGCCTTCTGTGTACTTAGGAAAGCAAAGCGACCAGAGTGACTAGAGTGGTGTTAGCAAGGGGAAATTGGGGAAAAGTAAATTCCAAGAGGCAGCCAGGGGCCAGATCACGGCAGCCCCGTGGCCCATGCTGTGGACTTTACATGCACATTCTCACGGTCACTGTATACTCTGCAGCATGGCTGCAGGGGGCAGGGGTGGAATTCGGTTTCGCTATGTAAGATAGATGGGTAAATATAACATGCTGCATGTATTTGTGTTGTATAATGAAGTCTATAGCATTTTGCTAGGATCTAAAGATTAATAAAAAGAGACTCTTTATAGCATAGGATTGGAGCTTGCTATTGATGTCTTTGGCATCTCGCTAGTCATATTTCTTTATCCTGAAGGTAGACTATTGACAGTCTCCAGAAGACTGGAGAAAACAGACTCATTGAATTCCTAAGACTGAGGAGGACTGGGGCCAGCAGGTGACATGGTGGTTAAGGTGCTGGACTCCCACATGGCTGACCATAGTTCAAATCCTAGGCCAAGTCCCTGGCAGCTTAAAAATTGTGCTGGGGCGGGGACTAGCAGGTGGCATGGTGGTTAAGGCACTGGACACTCCCACATGGCCGACTATAGTTCAAGTCCTAGACCTGGTGGCTTGTTTTTCCCCACTTTCTCTCCCTCTGTCTCTCTCTGGTCAAATTAAAAATAAATGAATGAATAAATAAAATTAAATAATTTTTAAAAAATTATGCTGGGCACATGTGTGTGTGTGTGTGTGTGTGTGTGTGTGTGTGTGTGGTTAAAATCCCAGAAGGAAAATGGAGAAGAAGACACTGTGGCGTGGCCATCCCTCCTGGGGGGTGATTTCTCATTTTCCCTCTCACTGTCTGTCTCCTACAAGTGCATGCACCTTGTGGCCAAAAAAAAAAAAAGAGGTTGAGAAAGATTAAGTATAGGATACAGTGTGAGAAAGCTCCCGTGTGTGTGAGGGGGGGGACACCTGAATGTCAGAAAGAGTGTCTTGCAAGTAACAAAGTGGCACGTAACAGTGGAAAGCAGAAAATAACCAAAAGTCAGGAATGAGGGCCAGGAAGGGTCAAGGCTTTGACACCCCTTGGGATTTTATTTTGTTTTAAATAATTATTTAATTATTATTATTATTTTAATTTTCTATAGAGCACATGTGCTCACCAGAGAGAAAGAAAAAAGTGAGAAGGCAAGCTGCCAGGTCCAAGACTCAGGCTGCGCTTGGCCGTGTGGGAGCCCAGTGCCTTCACCACCGTGTCATGCTGGCCCCACCCCTTGTGCTTTTAAGTAGACAGTAAGGAGCCAGGTGTTGCAGCAGGAGGTAGTTATGGGATATACTGTGGAATCCGAGTGCATTCATCAGGAAGGGTCTGGAGTCCCCCTTTATGTCTGACACTTAACTTCCCTTCGAAAGGAACTATGGGATTGTAGCCCCAGGCCTCTAGGAGCTTTGGACCCGCTGGACAGACATGTGGACAGCCCAGATCGCAGACCAGGAAGCCATTACAGAGTAAGAGTAAGGCCCCAGCACGAGTTTTATACAAGATGCATTTGGGACCCAAGATCAAGAAAAGCATGTGAGGGACCAGCAGTTAGCGTAATGGTTATGTTGTTAGACTCCCATGTAATCCACCGCGGTTCGAGTCCCAGACCCGGTGGCTTAAAACTCACGCCATGCGCGTGTGCGTGTGTGCCCAAGATCCCGAGAGGAGAATGGAGGAGAAGGGATTGCGGCGTGGCCATCCCCCCTGGGGGGTGATTTTCTCGCTTTCATCTCTCTGTCTCTCTCTGTCTATCTGGTGAGCGCATGCGCCCAATGGCAAAAAACCTCTAAAAAAAAAAAAAAAACCAAACAAACAAACAAAAAAAACTAAAATATAAAATCACCATAGACAGAAGTGTGAATCTCAATGGCATTTTAAAAATTTGAGGAACAAATTGCATTAAAAAAAAAATAGTCCTTTCAAAGAATCACTTCTCTTCTGTTTATTATCACTTTATAAAAATTTTATTTATTTTTTATTGCCAGAGAGTATGTGTGCTTGCCAGAGAGAAAAACAGAGAGAAGAAGTACCCCCTGATAAGCCGTGGTCACACTGCAATCTCTCCTCCAGCTCTCCATCCCATCAGGATGTTGGGAATAAGGGACCAGCAGTTAGCGTAATGGCTATGTCACTGGACTCCCACATAGTCAACCACAGTTCGAGTCCCGGACCTGGTGGCTTAAAACTCATGCCACGCATGCATGCATGCATGCCCAAGATCCCGAGAGGAGAATGGAGAAGGGATTGAGTCGTGGCCATCCCCCCGTAGGGGTGATTTCTCGCTTTCTGTCTCTCTGTCTTTCTGGCGAGTGTACGCGCCCTATAGCAAAAAAAAAAAAAAAAAAAAAAAAAGGGATATTGGGCATGCACATATGTGCCTGGCAT